>CM070549.1:61090911-62290911 GCA_036346405.1 Phyllostachys edulis
CATGGATGACATCACACACCATCCGACGCGGAGAGAGTATGGCGAGGGGAAGGAAGACTCTTCGACCGAGACCGGCCGACCAAGTAAATAGGACACTCTTTTGTCAAATTATCGCTTTGTCTTGCATGATCAGACAGTACTACGTGTCATTCCGTAGTAGTCCCCCGCTCTACCCGCCATGTTTTTTACTATCCCTAAAGGCATGTATACTTACATGGTCCGGACAAGCTTGTGTCGCAATGTACCGTAGTAGTAGCGAGGATGACTAAAAGCAATTAGTCAACCATCATACCATGTGACTACGCAGTATCGCTCTTCCGTCTGCTGACCTAATGTAGTTCTGTTCCAAGTCTCCGCTTAAGCCATCAAAGCAAGCTCATATTGCAAGTATGCCTCTTCTAGTGGAATCCCGTAAAGAACCATTCGGATCAACATCAAATGCTCCATGTTTTAGGACATCTTCATAATTCACAACGAGTGTTCTCACCCTTCAATCAATATTCTCGATAAGCTCATAAAGCACTTCATCGATCGCCTTTGCTATGTACATGTATATGTTCAGACGACTTCATCGAGGAGAGACTCCATATTTTGGGGGCATTCATCATCACAACGAAGCGCTTCAAATTCTTTCAATCATATTCTCAGATAAGCTTCAAAAAGTATTTCATCGATCACTGGCTATATATGTGATATACATTCAGACGATTTCATCGAGGAGAGACTCAATAGTAATCGATACCTTTTTATCCCACTTCTAAAATACAACAGTAGTTTCAGCCTTAAAGTTTGTTTTGGACGACATCCTCAAGGTTATACCGTCCGATATGCTTATCAATCATCCTTTCTCTCGAACGAATAAAATTATACAAAAATTACGTATAAATAACACTATGATGGAAGGCTTATCAATCATCCTTTCTCTAAACGAATATCACTTACCTTTCTACTTATAACTCATTACAGATCGATTGGACAACCCCGACCTCGCCAGGTTTTCGATCGATGTGATAACATTCTACGCCTTTCTTTAGAGTCATGTCTTTCATTCCAAAAGCCGGCGAGGTGATCGTGGTTGTCACCGCACAAAGTTGTCTCGCTTTGTCTTGTCATCGCTGCAAGGTCAGCCTTTGGCCTTGTTATCACAAGCAAAGCTGCACCGGTGGTCTTATCATCGCAAAGTCCGTTCCGTCTGGTTCGACACTCAAGCAAGGTCAGTTTCTTTGTTGTTGTCACTAACAAAGTCACTTCATTTGGTCTTATCTTCATGCAGCGCATACCGCCAAGTCTTTGTCGTCACAACCTAACACATTACCCCGCTGTGTCTTGGCCTCTGTGAGCTATAAAATATGCACTCCCCACGCCTGAAGGACCACTCGATCCTTCAAACCATAGGAAGAAGAACCTTCTCCGCTATACACTAATATACCATGGCAGATGCTCAGGGACCACCCACCGGTCAAGCAAGACCTTCACCGAAAGGAGGAGGACTTCTGGCCTAATCAATGCTGATGCCGCCAAGCGTTGCTCAACCTAAGCGGCCGAAATGCGAACATGGGGAGGACGCTATCGTGTGTCATAGACGGCCTTTTCGATGGCGGACGACGCTTTCTTCCAATGCCCATACTGGGGTAAATAGTTTTGTTCATGTTATCGCTAATACATCATCCATACTAACCATCCCTTACAACAGATGGCTAAATGCAACTTTACTCACCGGATCGATCCTCCCCATGAACGATACATGTTGCAATGCACGAGATATATTGTGGATCCGACCTTGATTTGGAGGCACAAATTAACGATCTCAAGGAGCAAATGATGATCTCCGCCAATGATGAGCACGAGGGGCAACGAGAGGTCGTGAACATAGGTTCCTATGATCCCACATGCTATCAAGGCCAACCCTAGCCGCATATGCGCGTAATTACAATAACGGCCACCACATCCGAGGCGCCACTAGAGAACACTTATGTGGGTAGTGCGAGGCACTTTTCGACTAGTTCCTAGAAGGTCTAATTTATTTCCATTCAAAAAGACGATATGTATCGTGAGGAAAACTTCGGTTTATTGCATCGCGCATGATGTTGTTCCTATGCATGTAACCAAACCCTATGCACCATATTATTCCAAGCTTTGTTATGAAGTCTATTTTAATTCGCAACTTTAAATCTCGCTGTCTTTTCGCATTCGCCATGTAGTAAGGCATCCAACAACATGACAAAAACGAAGTTCCAGAAGTTTACGGTTTGGTCTATGACCACAAACCTATGATTCCAAAGAGGATGTTTACGCACCACCTATCATTCCACTAGGATGTCTACGCATCTTTCATCAGCGCATCGTTTAGCATATGTGCATAATTGTGCCTCATGTTGTACCATACAATCCACATATTACTCATTTTTTCTTGATGCATTATGTATCATCGACACGCCTCGAAATATTATAAAGTGTCAAAGGTTTTCAAAGCACAAAAAGATTACATGTCCATATATCTATTTACTCGCTAAAAAGGATGGTGTTATATTTGGTTACGAGAGAGGTCTCTATTTTCAAGTTGTGAATTGTTAAATGTTACATGTACATGACGTTATGTATCACCGTATCTTCAATTGTTTTTGATCTTTCAAAACGAAGTCCCTTTGTTGGCTCCAAATCTATAAATCCAATACAAAAATTGAATTAGCTCACCGGGCATAAATGGCGTGATATCGCCTGCCACGCCAAACAAAAAGGCATGACAAGTGCCACGCAAGCCTCCACGCATGATCGGCTTGCGTGGCACCTTTACACGCCACCGTGGCGTGATAGTTTTATTTGGTCACGCCACGAGGTGATGACCAAAAGGATCAGATTTGAAAATAAAGGCGAGGGGTTAACTTTAAAATATAATTAAAAAAGGATTAAATAATAAAAAAATTCAAGTCTAACCCTCAACTTGGCTAAATCCTCAGCTACCAACCTAGCCTTGTTTCTAACCACGTAACCATCCTCATTTTGTTTGTTTTTTAACACTCAACGTGTTCCTATCACATTATGACCACTAGGAGGTTCTACTAGGTTCCGTGACCTTGTTTCTCTCAAAATTTCTAACTCCTCATGCATGGCATTGACCCATTTAGAATCAAATAAAACATATGATATATCGCGGGTTCAAAAGAAGCATCAAATGCGTATAAGAGAAGAGAATCGAATCATGATACCTAGAGCGAGTGACTCGCCATGAAGTCGACTCAATAATCTAATCCAAAGGGTGATGCCTCAGTGTGAAGTGGAGCGCCTGGGAGATAGCATCTCTCAACCTCTCGCAGTAATTGATGATGAAGATGAAGTAGGAGCCTCAATTGGAGGTGAAGCAAGAGAGGTTCTCGAGCTTAGACAGAGCATCAAGAATAAAGTGGAAGAGCAATATCAACTTCTTTCATCATCTTTTCTACAAAATGCTCTATGTCTCGTGTATCACCAAATGTCCGATCTAGCTCCAAGGTTAGTCTCATCAAAAGTGATATTGCATGTCTCGGACAACGTTAGTCTCAACATTAAAACCCGAAAACCCTCGAATGAGCAGATAACCTGTAAATAACCCATCGGTTCTTGACTCAAATTTATCTAGGTTTCGCCTTAAGAATGAAACACTTAGATCCAAATACTCAAAATGAGAGATGAGGGTTTTCTACCAAACAAAGCTCATAAGAAGTCTTGCCCAAAGAAGGTCTCTCAAGAAGACACGACTTGGCAATATGGCAAGTCAGAGTAATAGCTTCGCCCAAAACCTCACTCCGAGTGCTATACTCATCTAGCATAATCCTAGCCATCTCGACTAAGGTCCTGTTCTTCCTTTCCACAACGCCATTTTGTTGAGGGACATGTGGAGAAGAGAACTGACACTAATACCACAAAGACAAAAGAGGCAAAGAAGCATTCTTGAACTCCGTACATTGTCATCGCTAATTGCCCTCAAGGCACCAAGAAGTTCGTGGTTGTGCAAAGAGCAAGATCATGATAATGATCAAAAGCCTCATCCTTCAAGCAAGAAAGAACACCCAAGAGTATCTCAAAAATCATCGACTATGACAAGAATATACCATTTGCCACCGATCGATCAACCCTAGTAGGACCAACAAGATCCATGTGGAGCAACCGTCCCGCCTGTTAGTCATGACCATAGTCAATGAGGGTGTGAGGTGGCAACTTGTTTGCCATACCCATGTATGACATACAAAGATCATTGACAATTTTGAGTTTAGGCAAACCTCTCATGAGATTAAGGTCGCTAACTCGCTAGATGATCAAACCAATGTACCCCAAACGCTTGCCAAAGCCAGATATCAAGAAGATGCGATCAAACATTTGAGAGATCCGACAAGAGATTCATAAAAATCGCTCAAAAATTCTACCAACTCTAGAAATCCCAAAAAGCGAGCTCACCGAGAATCAAGCACCGAACAGCATTCTTCTTAAATTTAGTCTCATAGCCATCATCAAGAAGTGAAGACGAAGCAAGATGTACCTTATGCTTGTCCCACAGAAGCGGCGATCCTTTAGGATTCGTTTGTCATTCACCCGGATCGATCTCGTTCTTTCAATTAAGCCCTTGTGTATCATCTCAAAAGGTGATGAAGTCATCACCGTGGGCCGCGTGAAGGAGGTGAACCATCTTGATCTCCAGATCATGTGGCGTGAGCGACCAGTCGATGAGCCGCGTGTTCTTCCCCATACGTGGCGATCACGAAAATCAAGACACAAAAGATCGTGTGTCTCAATCTTGGGGTTAGTTAGACATGACTTAGGAACCCGATCTTGAGACCTGCGTCTGCAGATAGTATGCAAAGCGAAATTGCTATCCTTGATTTTATTTAAATTCCTATTATGAGCAATGATCACACAAACATGAGAAGCATCACGTCTAGGAACATTATGATGATGAGCATGTGAAACAAATCCTAGTCCAGGTTTCTTCCTTTCTAAATGACCATGTCTCATAAAAGCTCTAGGTTGATTAGATGAAATTCTAGCAAGATTTCTCCTAGTATTTTTCAATCTACACCAACAGAACTCAACCAAATGCCCATCCTTCTTGCAAAAGGTGCAATGGTACTTACTACCACTAGGAGAAGCACCTTTTGGCTCAAAAGATGGTTGGACAAAACTTGCAGATTTAAAAATTATTTTTTGCAGGTTGGGTTTTGAATTCAACTAAGCCATTTTCTAAGACTTGAATGACATTTGGCTTAGACTTGTCTTGGACATAGTTGTATCCTAACCCTTGTTTCTTATAAGGAGTTTTAGACTTGTCCAAGAACCATGTTTAAGCTTGTTTTTTCACCATTAGAGAATTTTTCTAAAGTGTTCTTAAGATAAGCATTCTCTTTTCCAAAATTAATACATGACTCACAAGTTTTGGCCTTAATGGCTCTAGCATGTTTCTCCTTAAGAAAAGCAACTTCAAGCTTAAAGGCTTCACATGAAGCACATGGAAGCGAAATCAATTTAGTCATTAAGCTTGACAAACTTAGCTCTATTGCTTCTATTATGTCTTTAACTTCATGTTCACATTCTAAGCAGAAAAGAGCATAAAAGCTAGATCAGACCTTATCGAGAAACAACCCGACTTGCTAGACTCTAAGCATTTTTCACGAGGAGGCAGATTTGACCTCAATTAAGCTTAGTCTAGCATTCTCTAGTTGGTGCAAGGCAACATCATGAAGCGATTTGCAATTTAGCAAAAGTCGAGTGTAAAGCATGGCAAGATAAACATTCATCAACATCAAGACTTTTAGCATTCACAAGTTCTAATGTCAAGTTATCGACTTGTGATACTAGGTCCTTATTCTAGCCATGGTGAACTCTAAAGCCTTATCTAACTAGCGGTTGCTCAAAGATGGTATCGCATCTAGCGAGAAGAACATCATAGGATTGAGGTACCTCATCGTTGTCATCGGCGTCGTGCAGTCATTCATAAAGCTTATGCGGTGAAGTCCTTGGCCTTCCCTTTCTTCTTGTCTTGAGGAGCTCCTCCTCCTTGTCCTTCTCACTCCGGAGTCCACATCGCTCATGGATTGTTCTCCAAAAGCGGCAAGAACCGGTGGCGGCCTTCATGAGCTTGGCGACATCATACTTGGGCTTGTTCCCACAGAAGGCTTCTTCAGGCGACCTTCTCATCCTTGTGGTTGCCCTTACCTTTCGACTGAGGCGGTTGCGGATATGGTGAAACTCTCCACACTCATAGCACGTCCGAGGGCCACATCTCTTCTTGTTTCTAACATTGTTATAGGCAGTGTGACTTTCTTGGCTAAAAAGAGCTAAATCAGCCTCGAGAAGACTCTCAAACTCTTCTTCATGGATTGCGGATAAACAAGCAAGAGAAAACAAGAAGAAGACTCGGAAAGAACCATCGAAGTTTTTTAAGAGGATCGACCACCAAAGCCATGTTATCCTTCTTAATAAGACTACCTCTCTTGATCTCATGAGTCTTGAGCTTGCTATAAGCGACTCGAAGAGAGACTAGAGATCAACGTTCTCCTCAATAGCGGTAGCCTTCATCTCCCACTCCTTGGTGTTGATTGCGGCCAAGAGGTGGGTGGCATTCTCGATTAAGAGTACTCAATGTCTCTGAGGTCTCATCGATTAATAACCTTGTTAAAGCGAGTAAATCGTCATCGATACTCTCGCCGGGGCAGCATCTCGAACTTGTTATACTCTGCAAACATGGGCCGTGCGGTGTACTTGCTTGATCAGGATGATCCCTCATGATAGGTTTTGAGGTGTGCCAAATCTGGAACAATGCGTCTCAAGGTTGCAAATCCTATCGTACTCATCTACCAAGCTTAGCATATAGGAGATTCTTTGCCTTATGGTTTGTTTGCCAAGAGACTCTTGGCCGTGAGCGACCTCGGGCAAAATGGCGAGGGCTCGAACAACCTCCATATAGCTTGTCGCCAGCTCGACGAAGAAAGACTGCATCGTCGATTCTTCCAATAGGCATAGTCGAGCCCATTGAAGATATGCGAAGCAGTGGAGTACTTATCCATCGCCAAGTTCGATGGACCGGTTAAGATCAAGATTGAACTAGCAGACTCTGATATTCGCTGTTGGACCAAAAAGGCGACTAGAGGCAGGGGGTGAATAGGAGCACGATCCTTTTCACCTTGATCGGATTCAATACCAATTTCCTCCAGGTAGCTATGGAAGCTATGAAGATCAATATACAAGGCAATGGAAGATTTGTATTGAATCAATCAAAACCGAATCAAAGACCAAAAACAAAAGCTCAAACCCTCAATGAGGAATGCGGCCAGGCGTGCAATATCTTGGTCGACCGAAAGTGTTCTAGCGAGTGGCAATAGCATGAATGCGGCGAAAGCGACTCTGGTGCGGTTTGGTAGGCGACCACGATGAGCAGAGGTGCGGCGAGAAAACAAAACACAAATCGGTCTAACTTTTGATTCTTGACTCCAAACGACCAAACTTGAGACACACCTTCTCTAGGATATCGAGGAACCTATTGCAATCAAGGATCGTGAAGATCCATGCCAAAGTTTTAGCTTTTTACGTTTGGCGAAGATTGCTCCAAAACCGAGTCAAAAACAAAATAGGATCTAAAGATTTGTTCGTGGGTGGTTGATGATCAAGATGATCTTAGATGTATTCCCACATGTCCTGACAAGCTAGATGAAGGCAAGAAACCAAGGAAAACTTCGTGAATCAAAGAAAGACCCAAAATCACGAGAAATAGAGCAAGAATACAAATAGACTCATATTGAGGAATCTTTCCTTGGATTGATTTTGATATGATCTTGGTTTCTGACCAAACCATCTAGGAGGACAAAGACTCAACACATGAGCACGAAATCAAATCCAACTCTCTAGAACCCTAACCTCCACTAATCTCTCCAAAACCCTAAGAACCAAAAACTAGGGTTTTACAAATTGAAAGGGGTTAAGAGTGCTGGCGGCACCCTCTCCTATTATAGTGGAGGCTTAGCTTCAAGAAGGAAAACCCTAATGGGCACCGTTAAGCCCACAGACAAACGGGTTTCACTTACGCACGTATTTTAAAGCGTCGTCTTCATCTCCTCTTGACCTAATCCGCTTCTCCTTGCGCCGTCTTGCGCCTCGGGTTGGCAAAAGGTCACTAAGGTGGTATTTAGGTGAAATTACCAAAATACCCATTCTCGATCTTTTTGCAAAGCCGAGTCCCATCTTCGTGATGCACTTCCATACCATAGCGTGTAGGTTGATCAAGCGGCTCATCATGTCGGCAAGTCTCTCCCATCCGGCTCCCAGAAACCACCATGGCACTTGCAGAGCCCGTCAAGCAGTCAACTTCGTCGCGCACCGCTTGCACATTCGGTCATCCTTAATCAATTTTCGCCATGTTTGACTCCATTGACTTCACCGGCATTCTGATCATTACGAACCTCGGCTCTCAAGTTTAGTCGATCATTCTCGCCATTGACCGTCGTTGACCTCCAAGCAACTTGCACAACAATAGACAAAGAAATCGAATCACGGGAAGAAGTTCTTTGCAACTTGACCCACGTTAGTCAAAACATGCATCATGCAACACATATGCACTGAAACCCATGAACTTGACCTAACGAAAAACTTCGTCACCACAAGAGTGGTGACGAGCGATTGAGACCAATCGGATCCGCCACTACTTGGCGGTCGGCCGCATCTGAGCAGCGGTTCGGCGCCACGGCGACAACAATTGAACCGTTGAAAGCGTGTGATTCGACAAACCTTCAGCGACATTGCCAATTGTATCATCATCCTAAGATCATGAGTATATCCCATGATATCTACAACATCAATATCCTAGGCTATTTAATTTGACTTTTAGCAAGAATATAACATTGTTCTTGAAGTCTTTGTTGAGTTTTGGGTGCATAAGATTTAGGAGATTGCTATGGGGTGAAACTACGAGTATGTGGATCACGATTCTGCCGAAGTGTCGGATGAAGTGCAATTGACTAACCATCGGGACAAGTTGTGAAATTTGGGGTCCAAAAAGGTATTTATAGTGCATTCTTTATATGGTGCACTAAAAATCGAGGAGACTCCGCCCCACAAATTCTTGTGGAAGATTAAATTGCCTCTTAAACTGAAAGTTTTTCTTTGGTTGGTCTTGAAAAACAACATTCTTACCAAATACCATTTGGTGAGAAGGGGGATGGCATGGTCCTCAAAATTGTCAATTTTGTGGCTTGTTAGAATCAATTGATAATCTTTTCTTTAGGTGTCGTTTGGCAAGATTTATTTGAATTTGTTGTTGCTGTGCTTTTAATTTCAAACCATAGCGAAGTTGGTTGCTCATTTATTTGGAGGGTAAATTGAAAGTTTTCCTAAGACCAAAAGCCGTTTGGTACTTGTTGGTCTTCTTGGTGTGATGTGTCTATTTGGAAAGCGAAAGTGGGCATGTTTTCATAATGTTTTCCCAATTGACCCCGGTTGTCTTGTGTTTCTTGTGTGTTATTGGATTGATCTGTGGGTTCTTCTTGAGAGAGATCTTGAGATCGAGAGCCTTCGACAAGGGACTAAGGTGTTGCCTGAGTTGTCTTGGAGGTCTTCAACGAAACTAGAGAATGGAGTGCAGGCGGGTGGTGAGGCTGGAATGAGCGTTGGGACGATAGCAATCTAGATACTGTATGTTATTGGATTGATCTGTGGGTTGTTCTTCAGAAAGATGCAGATCGAGAGCCTTTTCAGCAAGGGACCAAGGTGTTGCACAGAGTTGTCTTGGAGGTCTTCAACAGAACTAGAGAATGGAGTCTGGTCGCAGCTGGTAGACTGGAAGGAGCATTGGGACAATAGCAATCTGGAGGTTTCATTGCTAGGACTGGCTTGATCAGGTGGTGGTTACTTCTTTTGTGCCTGTTGTCTACTCGGTTCTAGATGATTAGGGGTATGCACACATCCTACTTCTTACGTGTCTGCTTGAGGTTTGTGGGGCGTAATAAATGTAGTGTAAAACAACTCTTTAAGTATTTGGTTGGTTTGAGTTGCGTAGCTCTTGTAAGCCGCCAAATACCTAGTGCAAATCCTTTTAATTTTTCATACTCAAGTTTGAACCTATGAGGATGTAAGATGATAATTTATCAGTTTGGATTAAAAAAAGGTGATGTGCATCGGGAGAGGGTGAGGGGTGATATATCAAGTGCACAAAGCCATGTTCTGTGAACATATGCACAAACCCAACCGGAGCCATCCGATCTGATCGGAGCTCACCCCCAACCAACCCCTGACACCAAATCTTATGAGCTCCCATCATCCCCTTCGCTGTTGACACCTCAGTCCCATCCTCCCAAACCAGTCTCAAGCATGTCTTCCAATATTTAATTGACTCTCTCTGTTTGGCCATCAGTTTGCGGATGGAAGGCTGTGCTGAAGGAAAGACGAGTCTCCATGGCCTGTTGCAAACTCTTCTAAAATTGGGAGGTAAAGAGTGAGCCACGATCTAAAACAATCGTCTTTGGTACTCCATGCAAACTCACAATTCTTGAGACATAGAGCTCCGCTAACTGGCTCACACGATGATTGGTCTTGACGGGAAGGAAGTGTGCCACTTTAGTTAGTCGATCAATGACAACCCAAATGACATCATTTCCCTTGGAGGTTGAAGGCGGTGGTGATAAAATCCATTCGATCGAGTCCTACTTCCACCACGAGCACTTGCAAAGGTTGTATAAACCAGCTGGGCGTTGATGTTCGGCCTTCCCGATGACATATATTGCACTTTCGGCAACAAATTTAGCAATCTCCTTTTCATTGGGTCCACCAAAATCTCTAACGGAGATCTTGGTACATCTTTGTGACTCGGGATGAATAGACAAAGAAAGAATCATGGGCTTCATGGAGAATCAAATTCTGCAATTCCATGTCCTTTGGAACAACAAGGCCTTGTCGAACCACACAACACCCGTGGTCATCTTGAGATAAACACTTGCTTGTCCCATCCTTTATATTCTTCTTGATTGATTCACTCCATCATTAGTTTGTTGAAGCGAGTCTTGATTTGATCTTCCAAGGTTGGATTCTTGCTAAAACAGAGATAACCATGCTCAACCACTCCTAAGTTGAGCATTGAAATTCTTCATGAAGGCGGAGTTCTTGCTCCTGAACATCAAAGTATTACGATAAATCTTTTCGACTCAATGCATCATAACAACATTAGCCATGCCGGATGATATTAGAGACCCATGTCATAATCTTTGATCAACTCCAACCATCTTCTTTGCCTAAGGTTCAAATCCGGTTGGGTAAACAAATACTTCAAACTCTTGTGGTCGGAATACACCTCACAGTGGTTACCAATGAGGTATTGTCACCAAATTTTCAGCGCATGGACCACTGCAGCTAGTTCCAAGTCATGGGTTGGATAATTAAGCTCATGAGGTCTCAATTCTCTTGATGCATAGGCTACCACCTTTCCTTCTTGCATAAGAACACAACTGAGTCCTTGACGTGAAACATCACAATAGATATCAAAACTTTGATGAATATCGGGAAGAACAAGGACTAGAGATGTGGTCAACCTCTTCTTGAGTTCTTGGAAACTCTTCTGCATAATCGGTGGACCACTCAAAGTTCTTGTCCTTCTTGAGCAACTCCATCGCCGGCCAGCGATTTTGGAGAAATTCTCGATAAGCGACGATAATATCATGAAACCGAGAAAACTCCTCACGTCGGTTACCGATTTGTCTGCCCCAAGAGCACATTCTTGAGTGCTAGGATCCGGCTATACCTCCTTCGAAAGAACATGACCTAAGAATGCCACTTCTTTCAGCAAAATACACACTTCTTTGAATTTCGCGTATATTTGGTGCTCATCTGACTTTTCCAATGCTAAGCTGCGGTGTTGGGCATGCTCTTCATCATTCTTTGAGTAGATGAGGATGTCATATATGAAAACTACCACAAACTTATCCAAATACTCCATAAATACCATATTCATAAGATTCATGAAAAAGGTAGGAGCATTTGTCAAGCTAAAAAGACATGACGATATACTCATACAATCAAGTAGCGAGTAGAGGAAGTAGTCTTTGGATTAATCTTGAGATCGATCTGACTTGATGATAGCCTAATCTCATATCAATCTTGGAGAATACCCATGCTCCGGTCAATTGATCAAAAGGTCATCAATCGAGGCAATACATACTTGTTCTTCATAGTCACTTCATTAAGTGGGCGATAGTCAACACACATTCGCGAGGTCTTGTCCTTCTTCTTCACAAAGATTGCGGATAGCCCCACGGAGATGAGTTAGGAGAATGAAACCCTTCGTTAGAAGTTCACCAAGTTAGCTTCTTCAATTCCTCCAATTCATTTGGAGGCATTTAGTATAGCTTCTTCGAGATCGGGGTGATCTGGGGCAACAACTCGATGTGAACTCAATGTCTCGGGTTGGCGGCATCGAGTAATTATTCGGAAAGGCGTCAAGGAAATCGCACCACTGAGATTTTATGAATCTGTGGAGCGGCTTTGCTTTAAGTGCATAGAATCTGCGGCTCTTGCAATTTTGGTGCAAATCAACTTGTATGCTAGAGGAACTTGTGAGAAATATGGATTTTTGGCACAATCGATTTGTCTCAAGTGTTGAGACAACCAATCCATACCAAGTATCACATCCAAACTTCTTGATTTGAGGAAGATAAGATTTGCCAAAATCCCTCCTTCAATCTCAATCCCGGCACTCGAGTTCAGCTCTCATCTCAGGCCGTGAGTGAATAATCAAGGGACATGCATAGGAGCAATTTGAATATCACTACTTGTAGCAAAAGATTGTGATATAAAAGAATGCGAAGCTCTGGAATCAAATAAAACTGTAGCAAGGTGAGAATTGACGAGAAGCGTACCTAACACGACGTCGAGTGCCTTCTGCGCTTCCTCGGAAGAGATATGGTTGACTTGACCACGAGCAACCTTCTAAACTTCTTTGGGCCAATTTACGGCGGGGGATGACCACGACCTTGCCCTTGCACTTGCCGTGCTTAGGGCGGTGGTACTTCATGCTTCCTTTGGGTAGTTGTTGGCGTAATGTCCTTGTTATGGCAATAGAAACAAATGACATCGGCAATTTGGATTGCAAAGGCCTCCTTACATCTCGCGAGTGCCGTGATTGAAACATAACTTGGGAGGCGAGGTGCAAACATTGGTGGTCTCGGTGGTGGTGGAGCACGAGGGCCAGACACAGGGGCTCTTGAAGAAGACGAGGATAGCTACCCCGAAGATCTTTGCGCCTCCCTTGCGCTTGCGAGATTAAATCAAGTGCCTTCCTCTTGTACTCGGCGACAATAGCCTTGTCCACTAATGTAATAGAAAGTCGGGAAGTTCATGGTAGATAGCTTGTCTGCGACTTCTCGGACAAGCCATCCATAAACTTTTCTTGCTTGGCGGGGTCGGTGGACACATCTTTGAGCATCTGAGAGCCAAGTGATTGAACTTCGTGTAAATACTTCATCAGCGATTTATGCCCTTGCTTGGCGATAAAAATTTCTTCTTCTTTAACTTCATCAAGCGGTGGGAGCGTGAGCCCATTGGAAACTCCCAAGTGATAGCTCGGCCCGCGGGCTGCATGGCGAAAGTTCTCCCACCATGAAAGTGCTACCCCTTCCAAGCGATGAGGCGAAGCGGCGCCTTCTCATGATCGACGATGATGCGATGTCGAGCTTCAGCTCAACCAAATCAACCGGTCATTTGCATCAAGAGGATCTTAGAGACTTGAAAAAGTGGTATTGTGAAGAACTCTAAGAGTCCCACCCCCATGGTGATGTCCACCTCCTCGACCGGAGGAGCACGAGAAGCGGAAGTGTTCGAGCAATAGCCTCGAGGATCCGTGTCTTATCCATCGGTTACTGCTCAATCGGCGAGAACCT
Source organism: Phyllostachys edulis (assembly GCA_036346405.1). NCBI lineage: Eukaryota > Viridiplantae > Streptophyta > Magnoliopsida > Poales > Poaceae > Phyllostachys > Phyllostachys edulis. The sequence continues at coordinate 61,104,795 of CM070549.1, forward strand.
CGACCATAGTGGATGGGCGAAAGTTCCTCATCATGGCGACTTGCGACCTTGCTTGCTTCTTGGTTAATCCGACCATTCTATTCCGACCAAATAGGGTTAGCAACATCACCCAGCAGTAGATACAAAAGGCGTATTTGAAGAAATAACCTACTAAAGGATAATGCGATATTACCCTACCATATGCACATACAATTATTTAACAAAGATTTAAACTCCAAACAAAAGTATGAAAAAATAAGAGCCAACATAAAAACCTAATTTCGTTGCATTAACATGGTAAGAGTGAACCTAACTAGGGTAACTTTAACACTAGACTTCTATACTACACCTTCCTTCAATCACCACTCCAAATTTTACCGATATCCAACTAATTTTGAAGGAGAAGAGAGGAGGGCAATCTTTTCAAATACAAACAAGGTAAGATAGAGAACCTAACATAGGTAAGGAATAAACTCTAAGAACTTACTTAAGTTTTCATCAAAAATTTGATATTTATAAACTAAGTTTTTCAAATATTCTATTGATGACCAAACTAAGGGTTTCTACGGTCAGTATGGCTCTGATACCAACTTTTATGAGAGCCACCGGGTGATTTAATTTGTAATACTTAACCTTTCTGTTGGCCCTAGTATTACAAATCAAATTTCCCTACTCTCGGTGTATATGTACTTCCCAGAACTGCAGTACACATACACCTTACAAAAATTAAGCATCAACTCCATACACAAGTTATTACATTACCAAAGTTTCCATAATTTACAATATATCCAACATACAAAAGAAAGTCTGCGTGAAGCTTGATTGCCATAAGATGGTACGTAAACAAAAAGCTAACCAGGTGCCCTTACACACAAACAGCCGTGGAAGCGTCCAAGCTAGTCGTCGAGAGTGTAGATGGCCTCACACTCATCAACCCCTTGAGGCTCAACCTCCTCTGCGGCAAATAGACAATGCAGGTTGAGTACAAAATTGTACTCATAAGACTTCGATTAACAAACCTATACATAGCTACATGTAAGCTTAATTCAATGGAGATGGCCATAGAGTTCATTTTTTAGCGTAAAAGCAATATTTTATTTGCAATAACATAATTGATTGAAGGCAATTTATTAAAACATATTTTAATTGTTCAAATATCGGTGTGACAACAATAATACACATAATTAACATCCTAGAGGTGACTTCCCATAGCCACCCCAACAATAGCCGAATTACCCATTAGTACCACTCAATCTCAAGTTTTATCAAAATGTTATAGTCTAACTCTTGAAAAGACCTCCCAAAGCGTGTCTATAACCAGGGCGTGGCTATTCAAATAGTTTAAACCTGCGGGGTGTACAACTTACCCACATGTCGAGACAGCCTTTTGCCACGCTATAAAGCAGACTTCATAGGTATGCCCGCAAAATTTGAGTCCTACGAGGCGTTTTCCAATGGGTGAGCTAATTAAAAATTACGCATGCGTATGGGGTTAACCTTGGTGAACCGTCCATCATGGGCTCCATGAGACCCATCGTTGTGTCGGAGACAATGGCCCAACCGTAGCAATTGCCAATGCTCCTCGGGCGAGGAACAGACTTGGAACACGTATGGGGGTTAACACACCCCGCACATGCCGACAACAACATAACACACTTTTTTATGCTCCTATACCTACCACGGTGACTCATTAATTAACACACCCCAAGTACTAAGTCAAGAGGGTTCTCAATACCCTCATGTGGTTACTGCATAATAATGCTTAGTTTAGTGTAACAAGATGTTGAGTCCTTGTTGACTCGGCACACAACCACACACCTAATAATCACACCATCAACCATGTGCCCAAATCTAAATCCTTTTTTGTTTTAGTTTTCCAAACATAATACATATTTGAGTACCCTAACTCAAGTATTAAAAGTGATGTTGTAATGACCATCATGAAGCGATGATCCCCAGACTACCATTCTAAGCATGGCTAAGTGACAACAACTCGTATACTAATTATAAAGTGATTATAACCCATCCATCAAGCTATAAATCACAGCGGTTATAAACCTAGGCTCAGTGGTAAAAGATGGATATTTATCTCTGATTCATTTAACTATTAGGGTAAACTATAGTGAACTAAGAAAATACTTGTCAACATAGCATTCATACATACAATTGAAATTAAAATATTAGCATGCAAAAATAATAGGATCAACATGCATCAAAGGAAAACTACTTGCCTTCTTTGAAGATAGTCATCAGCTCTTTGGGGATCACTCTCACAAATACTAGAATAGTCCAAATCTATCGATCGAGCAAGCGGCGAATAAAGCGAATAACAAAAAAAATAACCAAAATTCAACTTCATCCAACCATGCATACATCACAGGTGAGAATGATGTTTAAGGAATTTTTGGTGAAAGTTCGATCCAAGATGAATTTATTTGGATTTTCTAAGTGCTTAACAAGTTAAAAGCATGATTTCATAAATAAGCTAATTATTAACATTTTTTGAAACAGCAACATGAATCAAGCTTGTGCCAAGTTAAAGTACAGGAAAAAAATAAATTAACAAAATTAATTTCACTCAATTTGGAGTTAAGATGAAATACTTATGAATTTTTGAAGTTTAAACTCATTTTCTAGTGTAAAACAATTCCTTTTAACTATCAATATTTTATGGAATAAAGCATACTTGAAATCCATTTCATTTAAAAGTACACTAAAATGAGAACTAACAAAATTTGTTTCATTAAATTTGAAGCTAAACTGAATTAGTTATGAATTTCCTAAGTTATTTGAATTTCTAGTGTAAACTTAATTCGTTTCGAGATTTCTAAAAGATTTCTATACTTTTCCTCGCATGCTCGGCTAGCCACAAGTATGGCCGGTGGGGCGGCGAAAAAGTGTTATTTGGTCAACTTTGACCCGCCTCGGCTATGATGACGTCGAAGCGCATTTGTAGAATCGTCTTGGTTTATAAAAGCGTAACTTTGATCTAAGCAGGTTAGAAATACACTTCCCTTAATAAGCGTACTTCTTGATTTGTGTAATTACTTAACATTGTGAGGGCCCACATGTCAAAGACTCTAGGATTTAAGCGGTGAGGTTTGATTTTATAAAAGGATTAGCGTTAATGATTTTAATTAGATCTTAAGTGTGTCGGCTGACTCGATGGAGCTATCGACAGCAGTCTTGACAGCGAGTAGTGGATCGAGCAAAGGAAGCGCTTCGGACTCGTGAGTGGTTCCACAGTCTTAATGACCTCATGAAGTCACGGGTGATCACGGGTCCTTGAAGATACCGGTGCGTCTGGCGGCAAAAGCGGAGATGGCGGCTCCGCGGAGAAAGCTTGTGATGGTCAATGAAGCTCGAGGAGTGCGCGCATCGGGATCGCTGGACACACAGGCAGCTAGCGCCCAAGTTGATGGCAGCGGAGGAGGTCGGTGGCGGCAAGATTGACCTGGCGGTGCTTGATCGTAGTTGAAGAAAAAGCGTCGCACTCATGCGTTGCTCAAAAACAAATTAAACTCACAGTTAAACTCAAGGAACATTGCGATTCTCAGGACTAAGTGCGAAGAACAACTCAGCGAATCGCCTAAAGGCTCATGGTACCTTAGCATGGGAGTTGAAACGAAGAGTTAGTTCCGGCGATCGATGTCGCCAAGGATGGCGGCCAAAATGGAGGCGGCGTTGAGGTGGATCTCGGCGGCGCAGTCACGCGAGTGCTTGGCGACACAGTAGCTCTAGCTCACCCTATTCTTTCCTGATCGGAACAAAGATGTGGCCTTGAAGCGAAGCGGGCAAGAAGAGAAATGGGCGGGTTTAGCGGCTTCACGAAGCCTCGGCGATGCTTCAAGCCGGACATGGAAGCATAATTGGCGAGAATAGCGGCGTGGCACACATCTTGATGCAGCCCGGTGCGCGGCAACTGAGCAGCGCTAAGGAAGGCAACGGTCAGACAAGTGGGGCCCGCTTGCGAAGCGGCGATGAAGCGATGCGGTGAAGCGGCTCGAGTCGGACTGGTCAGAAAATGGTGTGACCAAGCCGATCAAGTCGGACGGTCGAATGTCTCCGATCAAATCGAGATAGTTGAGATCAATCGGACGGTCAGCAGATAGGGTTCGTTCGGACGGTCCGAACGACTCTGATCAAATCGGACGGTTCAAAAGCTTTGCGTCAGTTTGGACTGGACGCGCTAGGGTTAGGTTTTGATTTCAGTTTGACCGAAATAAAACTAGTTTGACTAGGCTGCTAAAAATAGCAATAAAATTCTAAAAATTCTGAATTTTTTTGTTTGTTCTTAGATTCAACTATAACTTAGGAAAATTTATTTTGTTCACTGTTCATGATCAATTTGTCTAAAATAAATTCCTTTTCAAATCTGCATTAGTGGCTTGGCTAGAATTTTAGTGAGGTCAAATTGACTTCTAAAATTTTATAAAAATTATATTAATTCATGATAAATAATCTAGTATTTTATAAAATTATTTTCAGAGACTTTATCTAAAATTTTTCTAGAATCCACTAGGAACTTGAATTCTAGTCAAAAGTTTGAAATTTCAAGTAAAACTTTAGAAAAGTAAGTACAACTCATGAGTTTAATCGAAAGTTTTTGAAAATCTCAAACTTTTATACATTTAAAACACAAACCAAAGTTTAGGATGTTACAACTTTGATATGTCATTTGGGATGAGGGGCATGCCCGTGCGCATATATGTGCAATGTATTCGAATAGTGTGAATAGAAAATAATAGTAGGACTTGCATTTACTTGTTGGGGCGATCTTCTTTTGAGTCTCATGTGGCAAGTTTGGATCTTTGTGATGTCCACTCCAATTTTGTTGAATAAGAAGACATGTGTTTATCATATGGAAAAAAAGTCTATTTTCAAACTTAAACTATAAATGCGAGTCAGATTTTCAACCTCAAACTTCAAAAGCAGTTTAAAATGCACCTTGAACTCTAAAAACATCCACTTTGCCCCTTTGGTCCTTCCATCCGGTCTCATGTGATGTATACGCCACATGTGTGCCACATCATCTAACAAATCGAGAAAATAAAAATTGATGGGCCCACATGTGGAGTCTCTTACCATGTTCTTCTTCTTCCTCTCTCTTCTCCTTTGTTTCTCGGCCCTTTTCACCATCGCTCATGATGCCATCGTGAGGCCCAAAGTCGGCGAGATCCTATAGCCTCGGCCTTGATGGTGACATGCCACGGCAGCCGGCCCGCGTTGAATAAGGAGTGTGTCGGTGCTTGGCGTCGCCATCGGTGCTGCGATGAGGTGCTCTGGTAGGAGTGGTAGTTCTTTGGTATGATCTGTATCCCAAGAAAAGTGGGCGGCTAGCACTAAGCTAGTGGTAGGCTGTGCTTTGACATCACCTCCGTGGTGCTTGAGGTGGGGACCTGACGATGGAAGGTGTAATGGAAATATTGGACATGGAGGGCAAGGAGAAGAGGCGAAAGGGAAGGGTGGAGATTTTGCGTGAAGGGCGGAGGAGGTAGAGGCGGGAAGCGAGGCGGCGGCGTGCGAGAGGAGGAGGAGGGAGTAGGTGGTCAAAGCAAGAGCGTTTGGGCACACATGCCGTGAGGTGAAGCTTGAAGGTGATGCCGGTGAACTCCTACACCATGGCGTGGAAGTTGGAGGTGTCGGTGAGTCGACATCGTTCTTGTCATGGCGACCTCGCTAGTGTCGTTGGTTCCCACGAGCTTCGCGGCGACACGGTGGAGGCATGGAGAGGGAGGGAGGGAGGAGGAGGCAGTGGTGGTCGACATGGATAGGGAGTGAGATAGGGAGGGAGGGGGAGGAGGAGGTGGCGGCAAAGGCAGGATTCGGTGATTGGCTTGAGAAAGAGAGAGGCAGAAAAAGGAGAAAGAAGGGAGAGGGGGACTGACATGTGGGCCCCATCCTACTCAGCGAAAACCGTGGGTGAGAAGGGCTGAATGGTGAAAAAAGAACTGTTTTGAGAGTTAGAGATTGCATTTTAGACGGTTTTGGAGTTGGGGGTTGAAAATTGGACTTGAGCAGCGGTGAGGGTTGAAAAATGGATCTTTCCTTATCCTAACAACGGATGTTGGGTATACATGGACAAGATGCATGTCTTCCCCCACCTCCGAAGCTCTCGATAGCACACAGATCAATCTAGAGGTAAAAAACATTGTCATAGTAAAAAGACTAGACAGTGGGTACAGGGTACCCTTTTGTCTTGGAGATGGACTGAAGGGAGAGGAGCCAGGAACCATGCATGTGTATTGCTCATATGTGTAGAAATGGGAGAGAGTCCCCCCTTACATGTGCCCTTGGGGGTCTTACTTATAGGGGCAAGAAGGGACAATTACCTTCTTGCCTCCATAGGCGAGAGAGAGAGAGGGCATTTTGGGTACATTTGCTTGAAAACACTGTACAAACTAGGTTTACATATGTACAACATCACGGCCAGCTGCACGGTACTCCAGAGCGATCCTAGTATTGGGCACCCCTTGGGGCCTGCTCGACAACTCCTCGTCTGCGTGGTTGGGTCATGGTGATCCTGCGGTCCCGAGGCGGCGGATCTGGATCGGCCGCCTGGCCCCTCGAGTCGGGGTACCACAGGAGATGTAGGTGAGCCGGCGAAGGGGTTCGGAACCCGGCCAGAAGGCGGGCCCGAGGTGCTCTGGAGGCAATGGGGGGCAGGGCACCATGGTGTGCGAGGAGGTCTATGTCTAGGCCTCCCAGAGACTCTGATCTCGAGGCGGGCGGTGCGGCCAGCCGAGCCCGTGGGGGCGAGGTCGGCCAGGAACCCTCTGTGAGGCATGGCCTTGAGGCGGGTGGTGCGTCGGGGCCGCCCAGGAGGCCTCTGACCTCGAGGCGGGCGGTGTGTTAGGGTCGCCCAGAGACCTCTGACCTCGAGTGAGGCGGTGTGTTAGGGTCGCCCAGGGGCTCTGACCTCGGGCGGTGTGGTGAGCAATGGCCGGGCCGTCGGGGTGAAGTCGTGCAGAGCCACCTGCGAGGAATGGCCTTGGTGGTGGCGCCAGGGCCGCCCGTGAGGCTCTGACCTCGTGGTGGTGTGTTAGGGTCGCCCGCCAGGCCTCTGACCTCGGGCGGGCGGTGAGCAGGCGGGCCAGTGGGGGCGAGTCGGCCGAGACCACCCGGGCCAGGCATGGCCTTTGAGGCGGGTGGCGTTTAGGGGCCGCCCGTGAGGCCTCTGACCTCGGTGCGGCGGCGATGGCGGAGCCAGTGGGGCGAGGTCGGCGTGGAGCCACCACAGGGCATGGCCTTGGCGGGTGGCGTTCTGGGCCGCCCGCCAAGGCCTCTGACCTCGGCGGGCGGTGTGTTAGGGAATAAGCTGCTAGGGGCTATAGCCTCGGGGCAGGCGGTGAGCAGCTGTGAGGCCGTGGGGGCGAAGTCGGCGAGAGCCACCACAGGGCATGGCCTTGGCGGGTGGCGTTTAGGGCGCCCGTAGGCTCTGACCTCGGCGGGTGGCGGCGATGGCGGGCAGTGGGAGGCGAAGTCGGCGAGCCCACCACTGCAGCATGGCCTTGGCGGGTGGCGCGTCGGGGCCACCCGCCGAGACTCTGACCTCGGCGGGAGGTGTGTTAAGGTCGCCCGTAGAGGCTCTGACCTCGGTGAGGCGGTGAACAGCAGCAGGCAGAGGGGTGGGGCGTGAACCACCACCAGCTTATGGCCTTGGCGGGTGGCGTTTAGGGCTGCCCGCCGAGGCCTCTGACCTCGGTGAGGCGTGGCGATCGTGAGCAGGTGGGGCGAAGTCGGCGAGACCACCACCTGTGAGGCATGGCCTTGGTGGGTGGTGTTCTGGGGCCGCCCATGAAATCTGACCTCAAGGTGGGCGGTGGCGATGGCGGGCAGTGGGGCGAGTCAGCAGCGAACCACTACTGGAGGCATGGCCTTGGCGGGTGGCGCATCTGGGCCGCCACTTGAGACTACAACCTCGAGGCGGGTGGTGTGTTAGGGTCGTCCCAGGAGGCTCTGACCTTGAGGTGGGCGGTGAGCAGTAGGAGCAGTGTGGGGGCGAAATCGGCGGAGACCACCACAGGGCATAGCCTTGAGGCGGGGTGGCGTCGGGGCCGTCGTCGCTGCCCTCGTATTTGATTGCTTCTTTGCTTTGACCGTTCGAGATGCTCCTACTGGGGGCCTGGTACCGTCCCCCCCTTTGTCCGCTTCTTGTCAAGCGTGCCTGTGACTTGGAGTGGCGTGAAGGGGTTGTGCTTATTTTGTTTTGGTTAGGCTTGTTTGAGAGCTCGGCACTAGCGAGGAAGAAGCGAATCTGAATCCCGACTTTCTTTGATTGGGATCTTTGGGAGCTTGCCACGACCTTGTGACCTTGTCGCCGTTCACGATGGGACTAGGCTGTCAAGCAGGGGGAGGCGGTCTTGCCGTTCCCCATACTTTTTAGATGGGGCTCGGGGGCCGTGTGCTGTTGCGAGGGGGAGGCGAAGCCTCACGTAATCCCCATACTTTTAGATGGGGCTCAGGGAGTCCTAATGCTTTGTTGCGAGGGGCGAAGCCTGTGAATCCCCATACTTTTTAGATGGGGCTCAGGAGTCCTAATGCTTTGTTGCGAGGGAGGCGAAGCCTGCCTGTCATCTATACTTTTTAGATGGGGCTCGGGGGCCAATGCTGTTGAGGGGGCGAGGCTCACTTAGTCCCCATATTTTTTTAGATGGGGCTCAGGGACCCTGGCAGCTGTTTGAGGGGGGCGAGCCTGGGTGCAGTCCCCATACTTTTTAGATGGGGCTCAGGGGAGCCTAGCAGCTTGTTTCAGGGGAGGCGAAGCCTGTGATCCCCCATACTTTTAGATGGGGCTCGGGGGCGCTAGCGGCTTTGTTGCAGGGGAGGCGAGGCTCGCGCCGTCCCCATACTTTTTAGATGGGGCTCAGGAAGCCCTAGCAGCTTTGTTGTGAGGGGAGGCGGGCCTGTGTGAGTCCGATACATTTTTAGATATGGCTCAGGAGCCCTAGCAGCTTTGCGAGGGGAGGCGAAGGCTCATGGCGTCCCCATACTTTTAGATGGGGCTCAGGGATCCTAGCAGCTTTGATCTTGAGGTGGAGGCGGGCCTCGCGATCCCCATACTTTTAGATGGGGCTCAGGGAGCCTAACACTTTGTTGCGAGGGAGGCGAGGCTCATGTCCCCATACTTTTTAGATGGGGCTCAGGAGCCTAGCAGCTTTGTTGCGAGGGAGGCGAGGCTCGGCGCCGTCCCCATACTTTTAGATGGGGCTCAGGGGCCTAACACTTGTTGCGAGGGGGAGGCTCACTCACGCCGTCCCCATATTTTTTAGATGGGGCTCAGGGCCTGGCAGCTTTGTTGTGAGGGGAGGCGTGGCGTGGATCCCAACTTTCTTTTGATTGGGCTGCTTGCAGCCCAAGGCTATCGAGGGGGCGAAGCCTCGTGCAGTCCCCAACCTTCTTTTGATTGGGCTGGCTTGCAGAGCCAGCAGCTAACAGGGGAGGCGGCCCAGGGGCCGATCTGAACTTCCTTTTGGTAGGGCTCAGGGGAGCCACGATGCTGTTGTCTTTGGTGAGGATGGCTGTCCCCCTGGTATGTTTGGTCTTGAGGCCGGGCTATCTTGGGGGTTAGCTTCTTGTCGCCTTGGCCAAGGCAATCACGTCTGAGGTGGTATTGGCTTGCACAAGGCCAAGGCCATGCAGTGGCTTTGTTTTTGTTGTGGGATCTTGTTGCTTTTTTTCATTGAAGGGGTTTTGTCTTGAGCGAGCCTTGAATGTCGCGAGTCTCCTTGCTGAGGCAATCTTGCTCAAGGCGGGAGACTCCTAGTCCTTAGGCGGGGCTTAGGAGCGACTAGGTTTCTTGTGAATGAGGCGAATGTGTGGGTCTCCTGCCGAGGCAAGGTACTCGAGGCGGAGACTTCCTAGTCGGCCGGGGGGCCTCGGGCGACTAGGTTTCTTGTGAATGGTAGCAATGTGTGGGGTCTCCCAGGAGGCAAAACACTCGGTGGGAGACTCCTAATCCTTGGCGGGGCCTCGGGAGCGACTAGGCTTCTTGTGAATGAGTCTTGAATGTGGGGTCTCCCGTAGAGGCAAGACACTCGGCGGGAGACTCCTAGTCGTGGCCGGAGACCTCGGAGCGACTAGGTTTCTTGTATGGTTGCAGAATGTGTGGGTCTCCCGCCAAGGCAAAACACTTGGGGCGGGAGACTCCCTAATCCTTGGCGGGCCTCTGGAATGACTAGGTTTCTTGTGAATGGCTAATCGTCAGGTCTCTCCAGGGTAAGGCACTCGGCGGGGACTCCTAGTCATCGGCGGTGCCTCGGGCGACTAGGTTTTGCAGAATGGCTGCGAATGGAGATGTCTCTCCATGAGGCCAGGCCCGGCGGGAGACTCCTAATCGCCGAGGTATGGCCGTCGGGCGGCTAGGTTTCTTGTGAATGGCCGAATGTGTGAGTCTCTCCAGAGCCAAGGCATTGAGGCGGAGGACTACCTGGTCGCCCAGGCGGTGCCTCGGAGCGACTAGGTTTGGCGCGAATGGAGATGTCTCTCCGTAGAGGCTGAGCCTGACAGCGGGGAGACTCCTAGTCAGCCAGGGCATGGCCGTCGGAGGGACTAGGTTTTGCGTGAATGGTAGCGAATCGTGAAGTCTCTCCAGAGAGCAAGGCACTCGAGGCGGAGGACACCCTAGTCGCCCGTGGTGCCTCGGGAGCGACTAGGTTAGGCGTGAATGGCCTTGAATCGTGAGGTCTCTCCGTAGAGGCAAGGCACTCGAGGCGGGAGACTCCCTAGTCGCCCGGCGGTGCCTCGGGAGCGACTAGGTTTCTTGTGAATGAGTCTGAATGGAGATGTCTCTCCAGGGCGAGGCTCGATGGCGGGAGACTCCCTGGTCGCCGAGGCATGGCCGTCAGACAACTAGGTTTTGTCTTGAATGGCCTTGAATCGTGGAGTCTCTCCAGGGCAAGGCACTCGGCGGGAGACTCCTAGTCGCCGGGGCGGTGCCTCGGGAGCGACTAGGTTGGTGTGAATGGCGCAAATGGAATGTCTCTCGCGCCAGGGGCAAGACCACGGCGGGGGGAGACTCCCTAATCAGCCGAGGCATGGCCGTCGGAGGCGACTAGGTTTTCTTGTGAATGGCGCGAATCGTGGTCGCTCAGCAGAGTAAGCCACTCGAGGTGGAGGACTCCCTAGTCGCCGGGGGTGCCTCGGGAGCGACTAAGTTTTCTTGTGAATGAGTCACGAATGGAGATGTCTCTCCAGGAGGGCTGAATACTGACAGACGGGACACTCCTAGTCAGCCGAGACATGGCGTCGGGCGACTAGGTTTTCTTGTGAATGGTGCGAATCGTGAGTCTCTCCAGAGGCAAGGCACTCGTCTGAAGGACTCCTAGTCGCGGCGGTGCCTCCGGAATGACTAGGTTTCTTGTGAATGGTGTGAATGGAATGTCTCTCCGTAGGAGGCTGAGCCTGACGGCGGGAGACTCCTAATCAGCCGAGGCATGGCCGTCGGGCGACTAGGTTTTCTTGTGAATAAGCCAGAATCGTGAGTCTCTCCACCTAGGCAAGGCACTCGAGGCGGAGGACTCCTAGTCGCCCAGGCGGTGCCTCGGAGCGACTAGGTTTGGCTGCGAATGGCGTGAGTCGTGTGGTCTCTCCGTAGGGCAAGGCACTCGGCGGGGAGACTCCTAATCAGCCGGCGGTGCCTCGGGAGCGACTAGGTTTCTTGTGAGTAGTCACGAATGGAAATATCTCTCCGTAGGCTGAGGCCTGACGGCGGGAGACTCCTAATCGGCCGAGGCATGGCCGTCGGGCGACTAGGTTTTCTTGAATGGTGTGAATCGTCAGAGTCTCTCCTGAGGCAAGGCACTTTCGAGGCGGAGGACTCCTAGTCAGCCGCGGTGCCTCTGGAGCGACTAGGTTTCTTGTGAATGGTGCGAATGGAGATGTCTTTCCAGGGGCGAGGCCACGGCGGGAGACTCCTAGTCATGGGCGGTGCCTCGGGAGCGACTAGGTTTCTTGTGAATGAGTCTGAATGGAGATGTCTCTCCAGCAGGAGGCTGAGCCTGACGGCGGAGACTCCTAGTCGCCGAGGCACGGCGTCGGGCGACTAGGTTTTCTTGTGAATGGCGTGAATCGTGAAATCTCTCCAGGGCAAGGCACTCGGCGGAGGACTCCTAGTCGCCGAGGCGGTGCCTCGGGCGACTAGGTTTGGCCTTGAATGGCCTTGAATCGTGAGTCTCTCCAGGGCAAGGCACTCGGCGCGGAGACTCCTAGTCCTGGCGGTGCCTCCGGAATGACTAGGTTTTTCGCTAATGAGTCACGAATGGAGATGTCTCTCCATTGAGGCGAGGCCACGGCGGTGGGAGACTCCTAGTCAGCCGAGGCATGGCCGTCGGGGCGACTAGGTTTCTTGTGAATAGGCCTGAATGTGTAGAGTCTCTCCAGGGCAAGGCACTCGAGGCGGAGGACTCCCTAATCGCCGGGCGGAGCCTTGGAGCGACTAGGTTTTGCGTGAATGGTGAATGGAGATGTCTCTCCGGGGAGGCCACGGCGGGGAGACTCCTAATCGGCGAGGCATGGCCGTCGGGCGACTAGGGCCATCTGTGAGCTCGGTGCTATCGTGAGGTCTTGTTTATTCCGCGTGTCTGTGGAGGCATGGATGCGTCTTGGGGGCTCGGGGCCATCTTGGCGTCTTTGTTTATACTGGCGTGCTGCGGAGGAGCATCGGTGTCTTGGCCGGGGCTTCGGGGCCATCTTGGCGTCTTTGTTTATACTGCAGCGTGCTGCGGAGAACATCGGTGTCTTGGCGGGGCTCGGGGCCATCTTGCGGCGTCTTTGTTTATACAGCGTGCTGCGAGGAGCATCGGTGTCTTGGCAGGGGCTTCGGGGCCATCGCGCCGCGTCTTTGTTTATACTGCGCGTGCTGCGGAGGGCATCGGTGTGCGCCCGAGGCTTCGGGGCCATCGTAGCGCCTTCGTTTATACGCGTGCTGCGGAGGAACATCGGTGTCTTGGCTGGGGCTCGGGGCCATCTGTGGCGTCTTTGTTTATACAGCGCGTGCTGCGGAGGAGCATTGGTGTCTTGCCGGGGCTCGGGGCCTTGCTCGGCATCTTTGTTTATAAACTTCACACCCCGGAGGGTGAGTTAGTGTGCACCGGGGCTCGGGGCCATCTTGCGGCGTCTTGTTTATTCGTGCCGGATTTTGTTGTTGTTGTTCTTTTTTTTTATGTACATATATATATGCATATGCATGGTACCAAAGGGAGAGGTGACAAGTAGTATTACCCTTAAGCGTGTAGACTAGCCATTAGTACGCAAATTAATCACGGTGGCCCATTGGTGTGCATTGCTTTTTATAGATATTACAAGTTTGTTGGTGGTTCTAGCCTCTAGCCCTACTCTTTGATAAATGCTTGCACAGATAACCTTGCTCTAGCTGTGTATCACAGGCGTGTTGCTCTTTTGAAAATGCAGAGTATAGTAGTACTCGCCTCGTTTTGAAGCTATTGCACCTTGCTTGTGTGAGCGTCGGTCTTTAGCGGCCACGAGGTGATGGCCGAACTGGGCGGGCGTGTCGGCGGCCTAAGCGGCGCCATGCCCAGCCGGGCGGGCGTGTCGAGCGGCCCAGGCAGCGCCATGCCAGTTGGAGGCGGCGGGCTGCTGCAGTGTGTAGGCAAAGTCGCCAATGGCCAGGCAGCGTCGGGCTGCTGCCGAGGAGACCCATGGGGTCAGGCGCTCCGCGTGGAGGTGTCCTTGGCGAGGTGGGTCTTGTAGAAGAGCTGTCATCTTAAAGTCGGCGGTGTCGAGGTGGAAGCGCTGCCGTGGAGTCGTCTTGAGTGCTTCGGCTTAGGGCGAGTGGTGCCATGGTCAGGGCTCTTGGGAGGGCCCCAAGATGGCTGCTTGTGGCGAGGGGCGAAGGAGGCCCCAGCGTGGCTCTGTTCTTGAGGAATCTTGAGTGGTCAAGCAGGCGCCTTGATGGGTTGATATGGCAGACGCGCCATGATGGGAGAACTGAGGCGGTCTTAGGTCTGTGGTCGGCGGGTGGCCGAGGGGCAAAGTCTTTGGATCTCGAAGGTCACGGGATGGAGATGGTTATGAGGCCAGCCTGTGGCCAGTAGTGGCGTTAGTGGCCGGTGATGACGAGGAGTGTACGAAGGGAGGAGGAAGGTCCTGCTTATTGGTCGAGGGCTCCGAGCGATGGTCGTCAGGCGGGGAGACTTGAGCGACTTCTGGCGACCCGTGGCGAGTGTCGAGGATGCCTCGGTAGCAGTGGAAGCGAGGCGGTGGTAGCGGATTGTCGCAAAAGTGCTCATTGAGATGCTAAGTTGCGGTGGGCTTCGGGTGGTGAGCGAAGATGGACCGGAGGTAGTGGCAGGGCCTTGAGGCGACCGCGGCGGCTCCGGGCGAGTCGTCTGCGGAGGGCGGAGTCTCGGCGGATGTTGGCGTCAGCGATGGGGCCGCGAGCGCCTCGGCGCGGCGAGCCGGAGGTTCTTGGTTGTCGGTTGAGGCGAGGTCCCCAGCGAGACCCGTCTTGGCAGCGAAGAGCTTAGCTCGGCGAACTTCGCCAGTCAGGGAACCTCGTTCTGAAAGTCTTTATGGGCCTTGGCCAGCAACCTCAGGCAGCCAAAGTCTTGGCCAAAGCACCAGGCGGTGAGTCGTGGGGCGGGCGTGTGGAGGATGGGTCTTGGTAGGCGGCTCGGTCGCATCTTGAAGGTGGCCTCTGGCATCTTGAGGATGTCTTGGGAGGCATCCAGAACATCGATGTGAGTATTGTGCTTATTTGGGATTTTAGCGAAGGTTCTTTGTGGCGAGACTTGGCTTTTAGCGAGTGTTTTAATTTGGTGTGAGCTTGGCTCCTTCTCCTCTTCTTTTTGTATGCGTAGCTTCTTGTTCGATCCCCACGGATGGCGCCAACTGTCGTAGTAAAAAGACTAAACAGTGGGTACAGGGTACCCTTTTATCTTGGAGATGGATTGAAGGGAGAGGAGCCAGGAACCATGCATGTGTATTGCTCATATGTGTAGAAATGGGAGAGATTCCTCCCTTACATGTGCCCTTGGGGGTCTTACTTATAGGGGGCAGAAGGAACAATTACCTTCTTGCCCCCATAAATGAAGAGAGAGTGAGGGCATTTTGGGTACATTTGCTTGAAAACTCTTGTACAAACTAGGTTTACATATGTACAACATTCTGACAGTACACGGTACTCCCGGCGATCCTAGGGCCTTTGGGCACCTTGGGGCCTGCTCGACAAACATGCAAAAATAGGGCCAATAGTACAGAAACAAACCATAAAAAACAGGAGAAAACTTGCAAAAACATACCAAGTTGTCAAAGATATGTCCCTATGATGATGTTGGTATGTTGTTTGAAGCCCGCAAATGTTGGATTGTATAAATTTGGATTAAGAGATGACCTATGTAATGATCTTCACTCACATTTTGCTATCGGTTTTACTTTTTATAGATGGACCATTATTCACACAAAGAAAAGTGCACGGTACTACATATGGTGCTTTTAAGATTAGTGAGATTTTCTTTACTCAAACATAATAAAAATTTCTCCTTCTACTAGTGATTGATAGCTCCTGCCTATTTTCAAAAAGAAAAAAAATACATAACATCTGCTACATGCGAGAACTGAGAAGAGATTTTTGTTTTAGTATTACTCCCAAACATATAATTAAAAAGGTAATGCCTTATATGTATATTGGGGATTGTCTTAATCTTGGTACCCAAAACGGCAAGTAAAGGAGAACAGGTGAGTATTTGTTACACCCAAAATTTGTAGGGCCGCGACTAGCTCCGGCGTTAGAGTCGTACTGCTTGCATCTTGTCGTTCGATCTAACGCATGGTGTTCATCCGTCCGATTTCACATGTTTTTCCTTTCATCCCCGAAACAAACGAAATGACTTCTATACAACATCACGCACCCACGACAGCAAACAAAACCATCCAGAATTCCTTCTCCTCCGTCAATCTAAACAAATCGGGCAAGTTCTTTGAACTTGAACAACTAACACAAAAGTTAGAAATAAAATGAATCTGCAATATTATAACTATTGCAACAATCTAGAAATACGTATGCAACAATTTGAGGAAACACTTACAACAAAATAATCCAAAGAAGACATGTTCCCAACAAACTAAAATGCTATATGCAACATCCATGGACAATGTGTGCAACATTTGAAAATAACAGTGGAAACATTTGAAAATAATTGTTGCAAATATCCCCAAACAAACAAAATTCGATGTTACAACATTGCAACATTTTAAAATAACGGTGAAAACATCCGAAAATAATTGTTACAACATTTTTGGACAATGATGCAACAAATCAAATGGTGAAAGGGATACAACAAAAAGTTTACTCTTATGCAACAAATCAAAAACATCATTGAAACAAAAAAAAAACCTCTGCCGCAACATTTGATGCAAACAAACACCGCAATTTGTTTGTTTTGGAGGTCGTCGTTGCGGCGGATAACAACAAGCTTATTGCGGTTGTGGGAATAGAAGACCGATAGCAGCTTCGCCTCCATCTCTCCTCCTCCTCCTCCGCTTTGCCACTGCAGACTCTAGATCTCATGCTCTACGGATCTTGAGAGGTAGGGAGAAGAAGAACATGAAGAATCCTTGAGCTCCAGCTAACCATGGCCATATCTTGGCGAGAGAGTAGCAAGGAGTAGGAGGAGAGAGAGAGAGAGAGAGAGTGCGCTGTCTGGTTTTGAGGAATAAGATAGCAAAAGTAAGAGATGTGAGAAAGCAAAAGACAAAAAATAAAAGTGACCAGCAAAGACAGCAAATAGGTGGAAGAGCATCTGACGTTTTTGAGAATGAACAAGTGGACGTGGATACGAGTGTCCGTAGAACAAGACACCGTATCGGTGAGGGCGTTACCCAAATTTGTAAGATGGTGATGGATATGTCGAACGGATTTTCTGAAACCCGTGTTTTCATCTGAATCATTCCTTTGCTTTGTACCATATGGCCCAACATTCCTTTTAAAAAACCATATGGCCCAGGATCGTCATCATTGGGCTCTTCTGCTGTCGTGCGGCAGATTGCCAGCCGCCCAGCCGATAGATTTCTTGGGCCTAGCCCCCGGGAAAAATGAGGAAGCACGAACCGGGCCTAGCGCCATGTGCAAAAATCTTGCACCGGGGACTGGAGGACCACTGGACGGGTTTCTGTCTGTGTGTGCGTGGCGCTTGCGTTGCATGAGAGCCTCTCATCCTCCCGCCTGCGAACCCCATCCATCTCTTCAGTCTCCCCCCCGGCTCCCGCACGCACGCCCATGGCGTCTCTCTACCACTCCTCCCTCCCACTCTCCCCGCCGTCCTCCTGCCATGGCGCCCTCCCTTGCCCCCTCGAGCCGCGGCTCCTCCCTTCGCCTGCCACTGTAAAGCGCCACCGCAGAGACGACCACGACGAGGAGCTCCTCCACGTGCTCCAGTCCAACAGCAACGGCAGCCTCCACAGGGAACAACCCGCGCCGGCACAGGTTCTTGATGCGGGCTCTGAAGGATCGGGTGACGACGGCGGCGGAGGGAGGAGGAGCTCAGGTCTCCAGGTGCGGGACTGCGCAGAAGCGGATCATGGGCCTCCCCGTGGAGGAGCGGGTGAAGGTGCTCGACCTCCTGCAGCGCGACGACGGGGCGCTCACCGTCTCCGACTACAACGACATCCTCTCCGCGCTCGCCAGGGCCGGGGACCACGACTCCACGGTCGCGCTCTTCCGGGCGCTCGAGGCCCAATGGCATCGTCCCCGACGCCCACTCCTTCGCCACCGCCGTGCAGTGCCTCTGCAGGAAGGGCGCGCCGGACGAGGCCAAGGAGGCGCTCGACCAGATGCTGGCTCGCGGGTTCCGCCCACCGTGGCCACCTTCTCCGCCGTCGTCGGCTGCCTCTGCAAGCGCGGGCGGGTCACCAGGGCCATGGAGGTGTTCGACGCCATGCGCGCCGTCGGGTGCGAGCCCACCATCCGCACCTACAACAGCCTCGTCGGCGGGCTCTGCTACGTCGGCCGCCTGGAGGAGGCGCTGGACCTCCTCAACATGCTCAAGGACTCGCCCAAGCAAACGCCGGACATCTACACCTTCACCATTGCCCTCGACGGCTTCTGCAAGGTCGGCCGGACGGAGGAGCCACCGCCATCTTCAAGACGCCGTCAGGATGGGCCTCTCGCCGACGATATTCACCTACAACGCGCTGCTCAACGGCCACTGCAAGAGGAATCCGCTGAAGGCGTACAGCCTGCTCATGGAGATGTGCGGCAACGACGCGTGCCCGGCGGACAAGATCAGCTTCAGCATCGTGCTGCCTGCGCTGCTGCGTGCCGGCGAGATCTCCGCGGCGTGGCAGACGTACAAGCGCATGGAGCGCGCCGGGTTCGGGCGGATGGCCGCGCGCTGGACACGCTCGCCCGGGGCCTGTGCCGGCAGTGCGCGGCGGACATCTCGGCCCTCAGGGATGCCAAGGAGGTGTTCGGCAAGGTGGTGGCGTCCGGGCACGAGCCGGTGTCGTACACGTACTGCCTGATGGCGCAGGCGCTGGCACGCGGCGGCGAGGTGGACGCGGCAGTGGCGCTCCTGGGCGAGATGGTGCGCAAGGGGTACGCGCTGCGGAAGCGCGCGTACACGGACGTGGTGCGCGCGCTGTGCGAGCGGGGCAGGGCGCGCGACGCGCTGTGGGTGCTGGCGCTGGTGATCGCGAGGGACTTCGTGCCCGGACGGAACGCGTTCGACGCGCTGCTCGGCGAGCTCGCCCGGCAGGGGAGGTGGCCCGACGCGATGGCCGTGTACGCTGCCGCGGTGAAGCGCGGCGTCGTGGTCTCTTGGAAGCACCATGTCAAGGAGGCGCTACTGCAGGAGCAGGAGGAGACGCCGGAACCGTCGGTGCAATTGGGCGTCCCGCAGTGAGCGATTGTATTTGTACCGCAGGAATCTCACTTTTTCGAGGCCTTTTCCGGTGTTGAAACTCGGAAGCGAGGCTTCCATTCGGCTTCCGTTGCCGAAGACAGTGGCCCGACTTGGCGTGCAAACGGCAAACGCGTCGTGATTCTCCGAGGAACAAGCGATGCCGGCATTTGCGTGCGGTCGATTTTGGTATTCTTTCGAGAGGAAGACACTCAAAATTTCGAAACGTGACCAATTTCGAATCTATCGGCTTAATCGGCCGGGAGCATCAGTATCATTCAGTAATTCGGTGGCGGGTTGTTGTAGATTGTTTGCAACTTGTAAGTAGATGAATAAAAAAACTTAAAAGAGTGTGTTCTGATTCACGAGGCTTGTTCTGACGCTCGCGGTTCTATTTGTCTATCAATTACCACACAAGTAAATGTCCTGATGCATCAGAAGCTCAATTTCTCTACTATGATCAAAACCCCAAAAGACTATTGCCTGCATAGCTTTTGCTATGTGTCGGTGTTTTAGAACCGATCTTACATATGATTGTTTGATTAGGGGTCTCAAGAGGATAATCACGAGAAGAGCGACACGAGGGATTTTATCTGATTGAGGACGCCTCGGAGAGAATAACAACCATACTCTCTGTGTGGCTATATTAAGTATCTTGATTACAAATCGAGAAAAGACCAAAGTTTAATGTCTTGTGCTCTGATTCGTCTTTTCTTGATTGCATCTCCTCCTTCTTTCAATATTTGTAGCATTTATATAGTGTATGCGAAGAGGTGACCGTTTCTCGAGGCTAAAAGAGCGCCTCATTATTTTATATAATGAGCACGTTGATAACAATCTTGTTGGAGTAGTAACCCCGTCGCTTTGTCAATTATCGTTAGAGACGAGAGGTATTGCGTGCGATTATTCCAAGAATAACGATGTATAGTAAATACTTAGATTCCCTAATCGATTGGGTCTACTTGTCTGCAAGCTCTATCGATTATAGGGTAGTCGTAGTTGACCAGATCGTAGAAGAACTTACGACCATGAGGTAGTCGCAGAAGGTCTTACGATTATAGGGGTTGTCGTAAAAGAACTTATGACCATAAGATAGTCGTAGAAGGATTTACAACTATAGGGGTGGTCGTAGAAGAACTTACAACCATGAGGTAATCATAGAAGGACTTACGACTCCAGCTTCTCCCTTATGAACATTAAGGGGTATACTTAAGAACCATATGATGGTATTATTATCCATAATAAGAATTACAGATAAATAATTAAATGGGGATTATTAGATCCTCGTCATCTAGCACCCCAGTTTCAGGTGAAAGTAACTTACTTGGAAAAAGGAGTCGTAGATGATCTTACGATCACAAGGTGATCGTAGAATAATGATCGAAGGAAAGACTTTTTGACCGGTATTTCATTTGACCAGAAATAGACTTGGTTAAGAAGGTTGTAGGAAATCTTACGACTACAAGGTGGTCGTAAAAAATCTTACAACTACAAAGTGGTCATAGTATGGTAATCGGAAGTAAAACCTTTCGATTGGTATTTCATTGACGAAAAAGACTTAGTCAAGAAGGTAATTTAAGCTTGAAGTGTAAAGACAGGCTCAGTTTTCTCGAATAGACAAATTAAAGAATCTCCATCGACTCTCATAAACACATGCATTGGATCGGTTCAGAAGAGGTGATAAGCTGTTAGATTGCCCGTCTTTATCTCAAGTGTCGCAGTTATAAAAACTTCTACGTGGGTGTGATCCTAAGGTTCTTACTTTTTTCGAGGTTCTTACTTTGTTTTCCAATCACTCCAACTGTTCATCGAGCTCTTGCATTCTCTGCCGCCAACCAAATCGTGCACCCTCTAGAGATCTTTCCAAATCCAAATCTCTATCTCTTGAGAAAGATGGCCGGAACCGCTTTCCAGTAGGCTAAATCGGAGATGGATGAAGCCAAAATGAAGGCTTTGGTCACCGCCGAGAAGATCATGAAGAAAGAGTTCGTAAACTGGTTTGAAGCTTCGAGACAACATTAGCCATCAGGGGAGATAGGCCGAATTCTAGTCTTCCAAGCGTACTGTGAGTGTGGCCTTCGATTGCCAGCTCACCCTTTTGTCACACTCATACTCGAGCACTTTGGAGTGGAATTGGTGAACTTTGTTCCCAATTCCATCACGATGTTGAGCGTATTCGTATACTTGTGTAAAGCCTACTTGGGAATTCCGGCCGACTTGGAGCTATTCCAATATTTCTACGAGATGACCAGAATAGCGAAATCGCCGTGGCGTGATGCGAAGCTCCTGACGGAAAGTCGAAGGAGTATATTCATATGTTCACCAGTCGTCATGGCTAGGTGGGAAGAAGAAGTGCTTCTCTTGGGAGGCGACCGATGAAAACTGACCTTTCTTTCGTTGGGAGCAGCGTCGAAGATTTCTTCTTGGGATTCGACTCCCAAGGATTTTGGCGGATTGCCCACTTTATTCAAGCCATCAAAGACTTAAGGAAGAGGGCTCCTTTGGATGGCACGTGATGAAGGATTTTATCACGCGCGCGCGTATCTGAAGAAACAAGCACATCCAATGTAGAGGTACTCAGGGCCAAAAGACTCGACCAGAGGTTACGAGAGGAGTAAGTAATTTTTTTTAACTTAGCTCTCTTTTGTTTAATCTCAAGCCTATCAACTGAGTGTCTTATTTGTTTGCGTTTATCTCTTACAAACGGAAATTGACATCCGAGTTAAGCTCATTTGTGAGAAAACTCTGCCACCCAGTGTGGTGGTTCCTCAAATACTGACGGTCTTGTCTGCGGAAGACAAGATGGAACACCTAAAGGTAATCAAAGACTGATATCATCTTTAGGATCTCATAGTCGTAGAAGAACTTAGAAAACTTACAACTAGGTACTGGTCATAGAAAGACTTACGACCAGGGGATTGTCGTAGAAAAACTTACGACTAGGTACTGGTTGTAGAAGGACTTCTGACCGAGGGATTGTCGTAAAAACTTACAACTAGGTCTTTGGTTGTAGAAAGACTTATGACCAAGGGATTGTCGTAGAAAAATTCTGACTAGGTATTGGTCGTAGAAGAACTTACAATTAGGGATTATCGTAGAAAAACTTACGACTTTGTATTGGTCGTAGAAAGACTTCGACCGAGGATTATTGTAGAAAAACTTACAACTAGAGTCTTGGTTGTAGAATAACTTAAACCGAGGATGGTGCATGAAAAGCGACCATTAGTAATATTTCTTTTCTAACTCCTGCGAGAAAGTAGGCATGGAAGGCCATCGGAGACGACCAAGAGGTTGGGTGATGGTCATTAACATGGAGGTAGAGTAAGCCAAAACTCCTCGGCTAAAAGCATCGTTGGTGAGGGTATCGACAAGAAAGAACAAGCTCGACTTGGCTACTTGACCGACCTTTTGAAAATTCTTGTAGATATGGTTCTTTGCGATGAAAGCCAAGGCGGTCAAAGCGACTAAAGCTCTCAAACACAAAGCTCCCAAGACTAAGATACCCTTCTACTATGACAATAAGACTTTTCTGGTTTACGCCTCTCATGGCTTTGTCGAGCAACTAGAAAAAGAAAGCTGGAAGAGCTTTATGTCTTTGTGAAGAAACATTTGCACCAGAGGGGCCATAGTTGAGGAAGTCTTGCTCTTGCGGTGGTCGAGATAGGTCTCGGCCATCCGAAGAGTTAGGAGGCTCAAGGAGCGGCAATCCTCGCTCACGACCAACAACCAGATGTGGTCATGGCTAACCCCATTCCTAAACTCGAATTTCGACCAGATGTGGTCGAAGAGAAGAAGTCGAAGAAATCTTCTTTAGGGAAGGTTTCTTCTGTATTCAAGATCAAGTCTAGGAAACGATGGTGTAAGACCAAGATGTTTTTTGTCATGATATTTGATTATGAATACATTGCCTTTAATAAAGACTTAGTCTTGGTGCTTAAAGTTGAATACATTGTCTCTCGAACATGTTTTGGATCTCAGTTGCTGACTTGCTTTTAAACTCTGTTAAATTCTGTCGAAAATCAGGTTTTGTCAGGATTATCGGTAGTACCAGCTTTGTTTGTCTTGGAACTACGGAGTCTTGATATAATCAGCGGGTGTCTGTGGTAATCCGCAAGTCCTTGATCTAAGCGGTGTTTTGCTCAAACCGTTAGATCTTGATCGGCTAATTTAAGTGAGCGTTCGGACACCTCTCGGTGTTTTACGAATCGAGCGGTTGTGAAGTGTGGTCCGTCGGCCGTGTCATCTGGAGTGTTCACGTGGCAAAAAGGCTTTGTTCTGATGTTTTTGAGCTTTTTCGTGTTGCGGTAATACGGCGTTGTTTTCACGGAACTCTGGCTCGGCGGTAGTACATAAGTAGTTCTGGTAGTACCGCAAGTCATTTTCTTTAGTGCGCTTTGCTCGGTTCGTTAGATCTTGATCTAACGGCTGATTTGAGATGAGCGTTGGACCGTCCGAGCGTCTCAAAATGTGAGCCCTTAATCTAAAATCAGCGGTGATATTGTTGTGAGCGTTCGGACTTTGAGCGATAAATCAACGGTGTGAAACCGCGGTCCGTCGCAATCGCATCTGGGCGTTCCGTGCTTTAAGGTTAAGTAACATGTTTTGCCATACATTCATACCGTTTATGTAGCGGTAGTACAGCGTGTCGATAATCTTAGTGGTGAAAACAACGATGATCTGTAGCGTGTTCTTGAGAGAAAAGGTTACGGCAGTCTTGTTAAGTCAAAATCGGTAGTACCACAGTTTGTGAAAGCAGTGCGGCCATGAGACAGTATCTGCATGATTTGAATAAGCGATAATCTGCACAAAGGTATGACCGCAAGGTTGCGGTATAAATTCGAGAGCATGTTTTGGAAGATCTTGAGATTTCTCGATGGCGGTAGTTCATGATGTCTTGGCGATGCGACCGCGTGTCTTGATAATCTGGGACATACAATGGCGGTAATCTGGATTATACTCTGAAAGTTGCCGCTTTGGGGTTTTGACTTAGGGTTTGTTGTTTTCTTAAGTCTTATCTTGTTGCATGATGCATGATAGTGTTCATGGGTGTGAGTGAGCTAATGGATGGTCAAGTTGGAGAACTTGTGCCAAGATATGTGTTCTTTGATCTTTGCATGTGCGGGTTGAGCGTGGCGGCTATCATGGTCGGTGTGAAGAGGACTGGACTAGGATGGGGAGATCTGAGGTCTAAGAGGTCGTGGATGTCACGAGATGGTGGGCTTACCTTTGGAGCACGTGGGGATCAAGGGTTGCATGGTGCGTGGAGGAATTCCGGAGGTGGAGTCTGGAGGCTTACTTCATGTCTTTGAAGATATGGAAGGAAGGACTTCCATATCTGGAGAGGTTTAGAGATTGAAAAATCTTTATGCTGAAAGGATTTGGGTTCCTTAGAGATAGAGTCCATGTCAGTGTCGTTAGAGGATATGTCGAGGACTCTATGGTATAAAGATGGGGGTTAGGTGCTAGAAGGGGCTCACACGGTATATAGATGGATGCTTGAGGCCAGAGCTTTGAGCATTGCTGTTACTATGGCTTTCATGTAGGCTTGCTACGTGAGAGTTTTAGAGATATTCTAGTTGGAGGCTTTGAGGGGTGTTTGTCGAGCACTTTGTAGACACAAATCAGAAGTGAGAAATAGAGTTTAGATTCGTTCAAACTTTTGTCTCTAGATTTGTTGTTCTTGCTATGTGCGGAGGAGGTCTTTCTTTGTGAAGATCTTTAAGAGTTGTTGTGTGCATAAGCAGGAGTTGGATTTGGAGGTCAATTCGTTGCAATCATTCAACCCCCCCCCCTTCTGATTGCCATTACGATCCTACAAGTGGTATCAGAGCGAGGTTGCAATGGCATCAGATCGAGATCGGTTCTCAGGTAAGCCTCCATATTTTGATGGATCAGATTATATCTACTGGAAGACACGTATGGAAGTATTTTTGGAAGCACAAGGTAATGTCATCTGGCAAAAGGTTGAAAATCCTTATGAGGTACCTGCTGCTATTACCAACAATAATACTGCTGATGTTGAAGCTAATGCTAAAGCTAGGAACATATTATTGCAAGGATTAAGTAGGAATGAGTTTGTCGAAATTGCCAACATTAAATCTGCTAACAAAATTTGGACTACACTTCTGATTATCATGAAGGTTCTAAATCTGTTAAAGGTGTTAAGTCAAAACTAATTTAAAAGGAGTACTCTAAATTTAAGATGAAACCGGAGAATCTGTTGATGCTCTTTTGATCGCTTCAATAAAATTGTTAGTGATTTGCAATCGAGTTGATGTTATATATTACGATTACGATAATGCTAAACAAATTTTGAATGCTTTAGATATGTCTATTTGGGAGGTTCTAGTCGCTACCATCAATCATTACATCAACATGGAAACACTCACTTTAAATGATTTCTATTCCAAGATGAAAACACATGAGATTGATATTTTAGCTAGGATAAACAAGTCAAATTCTTTGGGTTTAGTGACTAACAAAGCGGCAGTTCATCAAGTTCTTCTAGTTTCTCTTTATGCGCTTTGAGTGCTATTTCGGATGAACAATTGGAGAAATCGGAAAAGAAGCGACTTGTACTCTTCTCCAACGGGGTGACTAAAGCAATCAACAATATCGGATCAAGGAGAAGAGGAGGTCAATCGGATGCTTTGAATGTGGTGAGCCAAACCACATAAAAGTAAATTATCCCAAGCTGAGAGGAAAAAAAGCCAAGGAGGACAAAGCACTAGCTCGGCGTTCAAAATTCAAATTTGATTCAAGCAAAAAGCAAAATTATCGTAAAGCTGTCAACAAGGTGCTTTCAGCTCTTGAGGAGATTGGGCTAAGTGATATTGATTCAGACAGCGACAACGAGGATGATCACAAGAAGGCAAAAGAGGTGATTTCACGGGGATGTGCTTTATGGCAAGTTGTGAAGAAACTAATGATGATGATGATCTCTCTGATGACCTTGATGAGGTAAAGCCCTCTTATCTTTGATTTATCACGTCTTTGTCTTTGAAATTGACAAATGAGCTTAAAAATACAAAAAGCAAAAGAAACATGACCTTGTTGTTGATAGCATGAATTCTGAAATTGATAGACTTAAAGTGCTATTCACGATGATGAATCATGTGAATCATGCCAAGTTTTGCATTACGAATTAAAACTTGCTAGATCAATTCATGCTGAATTTGAAGAGTTAAAAATGGCGCATAACTCATGTGATGATAAGTGAAACTTATACATTGAGATTGAAAAAGCTGAAGTCTAGTTCATCTTGTTTAGAGACAAATCTTGTGAATGCTCAAATTAAGATCTGCTCTAATTGTGAGCTGCTAGAAGCTAGATTAAAGTCATCTCGAGTTCTATACAACAAATGCTTTACCATGAGACACTTTCGTGCACAAATTGTACTAAACTCACAACTGAAATTGATGCCTTGACTAGACAATTAAGTGAGTTTGCTGAAAAAGAAAAAATGGCTCAGTCTGTTGCTTCTAAGAAATCGTGAATGGTTTTGTTAAGTGCACAACTTGTCCTGAATTGGCTAAAGAGAATGAATAACTTAAAGACACTTTGGAGAGGTTTTCTTTTGGCAAGAAAAATTTGAACATGATTCTAGACAGATCAAGAGTGAGTTCTAAAAAACAAGGTTTATGTTTTAATTCTGCTATTCATGCAAAGAATCATCCTCCCAAAGTTCTTAAGCTTCTTGAACCTGGAAAATTTGAAATTGAATCTGAACCTAAACATGTTGTGTTCAAATCTGCTGATTTTGCAAAGGATCTTATTACCAAAGTAAGCCTTTGTAAAGAAAAACTGAAATTTCTTATCAAGAAAATATCGATGCACTTCTTGTGGTAAAGAAGGTCATTTAGTTCAGTTTTGCTTTTGAAAAGCAAAGAAAGAAAGAGATAAATTTGAAAAGAATTTTCATGTTCTTTTTGTTTTCACTAAACAAGGCGATCTTAATTGATTAGAATGACACCTAAACAATGCTTAGATCGACAACATGTAGAAAACATAAATGCTTTTGTTGCTCCTACTCATCGTGTGTCCACGATGTTGGGTTCCTAAATCATGTCTTACTAACTTGATCTTGTGAGACCAATACTTGCTTAATGTAGATCTGGCCAGTTGAGGAAGGGAACATTTGGCTAGTTGATTCGGGATGTTGGGACACATGACAGATGATTCAAAATGGTTCTCCTCCTCACTAAGGCATCGAGAGATGAATTGATTACTTTTGGGGATGCTTCAAGCTGGAATTGTGATGGCAAAAGTCTTGTCTTGAGTTAATGACAAGTTCATTCTAAAAGATGTTGCTTTGGTAAGTAAATTGAAATACAACTTGCTTTCGGTTTCACAATTGATAGAAGAAAATCTTGAGGTAAGCTTTAGAAACATGCTGCGGGTTTTAGATGCTTCTAGAGATCTTGTGTTTAATATCTCTCGATTAGGGAGAGTTTTTAATGCTGATTTTAATCATTCCTTCTCACCTAATGTTAAATGTTTGGTAGCTTCTAAATTTAGAGATCTTTTCTTTTGGCATAGTAGACTAGGACATATTGGTTTTGATCATCTTGTTGAATTAGTGGGCCCGATCTCATTAGGAGAGTTTGCCAAAATTGAAAAGTGAGAAAGATTTGGTTTGTTCTCCTGTCGACATGGTAAGATGGTTGCTGACTCCACATTTTCCTATTTACGTAATCATCACGGATGGCCACTGGACAATTATTGCATATGGACCTTGTGGGTCCCTCAAGATTTCAATCTGTTGGTGGTAAGTGGTATATTCTTGTGATTGTTGATGATTTCTCTAGGTACTCTTGGGTGTATTTTATGGTGTCTAAGGATGAAGCTTTTGGTTATTTCAAGGATCGATTTCTTAGATTGAATAATGAATTAAATGGTCTTTGTGAAAGTAATAAGAAGTGATAATAATCTTGAGTTTAAGAATTCATTATTTGCTTCCTTTTGCTCTGAACAAGGTTTGGAACATCAATTTTCCTCTCCACGTGTTCCTCAGCGAGAATGGTGTAGTTGAGAGGAAAAATAGAACTATAGTTGAGATGGCAAGAACCATCTTTGGATGAACATGCCACTCCTAGGAAGTATTAGGCGAGGCTATTTCAAGCTGCTTGTCATGTTTCTAATAGAGTATTTTTGAGAGCCTCTTTGCACAAGACTTCTTATGAGTGAGATTTGGTAAAAGGCCAGTGTCTCTCACTTGAGTTTTTGGTTGTAAATGTTTTATTCTTAAGCATAGTAATCTGGATAAATTTGAAGCAAGATCAGCGATGGCATATTTCTTGGATATCCTCTTCACTCTCGTGGCTGTCGGTGCTTAATCTTGAAACTAACAAAATTGTTGAAACTTGTGAAGTTACTTTTGATGAGGTCGATTACTTATTCTAGAATGACATTTCAGTACACAAGTTAATTGGAGTCTGAAAGCATATTCCTTAATGAAGGAGATGATCTTGATCTTGGTAATGACTTTTCTCCCATGCCATCAACTGATGAAGATCAATATCCTACTACTGCTGTTGCGCCACTACAAGTGGATGTTCAAAATATTGAAGACAGTTCAGAACCTTCTGCACCTTTGAGGATTCACGACTTCATCCTCGAGGCGATGATTGGTGATATTCATGAAAGGGTAACACGTTCTAAGTTTACTTCTCTAACTCACATGCTCATTACGCCTTTGTTGCCTCCTTTGAGCCTAATGATGTAAGTCACGCTTTATCTGATGAGTCTTGGATCAATGCCATGTATGAACAATTAGAAAACTTTGAGCATAATAAAGTCTGGACCTTAGTTGAACCTCCTCATGGACATAATGTAATTGGAACTAAATGGGTTTTCAAAAATAAACAAAGTGAGGATGGTGTTATTGTGAGAAATAAGGCTAGACTTGTTGCTCAAGGATTTTCTCGAGTAGAGGTCTTGATTTTGGTGAAACTTTTGCCTGTGGCAGGACTTGAAGCAATTAGAATTCTTTTAGCCTTTCTTTGCATCTAAAGGATTCAAATTGTTTCAAATGGATGTTAAAAGTGTTTTCTAAATGGCAACATTGAGGAAGAAGTTTATGTTAAGCAACCACTGGTTTTGAAAATCCTAAGTTTCCTAATCATGTCTACAAACTCTCAAAAACTTTGTATGGTTTGAAGCAAGTTCCTCGAGCTTGGTATGAGAGGCTTAAAGCTGTTTTGCTAAAAATAATTTTCAAATGGGCAAGGTAGACAAAACTCTTTTCACTTTTAATCATGGCCATGATCTATTACTTGTTGATTTATGTAGATGATATCATCTTTGGGGCTCCTCTCATGCTTTGGTTTCCAAGTTTTCAAATATTATGAGTAGGGAGTTTGAGATGAGTATGATGGGGGGGGGTTAACTTACTTCTTAGGGCTGCAAGTAAAACAGACCAAGCAAGACAATTTCGTTCATCAAACCAAGTATACTAAAGACTTGCTTAGGCGTTTTGACATGGCAACTTGCAAACCCATCTCTACACCAATGGGGTCTACAACTATTCTTGACCCGGATGAAGAAGGTGAGGTAGTGGATCAAAAGAATCTGAGTATGATTGGTTCTCTACTCTACTTGGCCTTTAAGGTCGGATATACACTTTATTGTATGCTTATAAACGATTTCAAGCTTCACCTCGTGCTTCTCATCGATAGATTTGTAAAAAGAATTCTCGGTATCTTCAATCAACTTTAAAATTTGGGCTTTTCTATTCATCTTCATCCTGTCTTACTTTGAGTGCATACTCCGATAGTGATTTTGCGGGGTGTAGGATTGATAGAAAAAACACATCTAGCACATGTCACTTTTTAGGCACTTCCTTAGTGTCTTGGTCCTCTCGAAAACAATCTTACATTGCTCAATCAGCAATTTGGCTGAGTATGTTCTTCTTTGCTGCTAGTTGCTCTCAAGTTCTTTGGATTTCTACTACTCTCAAAGATTTTGGTTTAGATTTGAGCCTTTGTTCCTCTTTATTGTGATAACACTAGTGCTATTAACATTGTTAAAAATCGATTGCAACATTCTCGAACAAAACACATTGATATCGATTTCACTTTCTCGGAGATCATGTGGAAAAATGTGATATTGTTCTCCACTTTGTTGAGGCTGATTTCCAATTTCTTGATATTTTCACTAAAGCTTGATACTTCTCGTTTTGTTCGTTTGCGGAGTGAGTTGGGTGTTGTTCATCCTATGGGCTTATTTTGAGGGGGTGTGTGAAATTTGAAGCTTTTATTTAAGTCAAGCCTTTGATTAGAGAATTGAGCTATCTTTATCATATTTATTCATGTGCTATGTAGTCTTGATCTGGACTGGTCTAATAAACTTGCTACATAAATAACTAAAGCTTGACATGGCTGAAATCTTTGACTAGTTTGATTGTTGGAATCACTTTGTGTTGTTTATTGAAAAGGATAAGCTGATTTGTGAGTCCTATTTTAAGTCTTGGATTTAAAGCAAAAAGACCCTTCTTTTCAGTCCTGTGTTGCTAACTCAATTTGGCATGTTTTAAAAGATAAAAGGGTTGAGAAAAAGAATATGCAAAGATGTGTGCTTCAAGCATGCCATGCATAGCTGTGTATCAAACAAAAAAAGGGGTACATAACAGTGCCCAAAGGACAAGAAGTGTGCTTCAAGCATGCCATACCCATCTATGTGTTTTGAAATAAAAAAATGCACAAAAGTGCCTTAATCAAAAGAAGTATGCTTCAAGCATGCCACCTGGAAAAAAGTATGCTTCAAGCATGCCACATGCAAATAAAAATTGAAAGTGAAGCAAAAGGATGTTATATGAGGCTGTGGCTCATCAGTTTAAAGCTTGTCTCATTGTTTGGCTTTTCACTTTTTGGTGACTTCTAATTGTGATCTTGTAATTCTTTTAGTCATTGTGTGATATACTGTCATGACTCTAAATTGACTTATCACTTTGAAATAGTTGTCCAGATATTGTTTTGTGGTATATGTATTTATATGATCTTGTTAGCTCTATTCAACCAAATTGGTTTGGTTCATTCAATAAATTAAACTACATCTGACTTACGGACTTTTACACTTCATGCTCTTCTTTTTGGAAATTTGGCGCTCTTGATGATCACATTGCCAAAGGGAGAAAATAATAGGAACTTGCAAAACTTTGTTTTCTGTGCTAAAGGAAGTTATTTTTCTTTCTTTGTTTTGAAACTCTCTGTTGCTTGCAACTTTGACACTTCTAATTGCTCACACTCATTTACGAATTTTTTTTGGAAGTGTTGTCAATGTATTCATCAAGGGAGATTGTAAGACCAAGAGGTTTTTGTGTAGGGATACGGGTAGGCTACGATAGCAATAATTCAAAAATTCTACCGCATAAACCGGGAAGCCAAGAAAGTAGATGATCACGGATCGTTACCACTAGGCCTTGCGGTCTGGCGAAGAAGAGTTGGACAACTGGTCCAACATAGAGCCTTGCGTCGATGTAAGTGGTGCGTGGCGATCGTCCTCTTTCCTCGTAGTCGATCGTCTCCTCCGGCAACCTCAATGTTCCTTGTGAAGTTTGCGGATCGTCCTCAAGCGCAGCAACAACCGCGGCGCGCCTCTATGGTATCCATCGTCCGAGGATGGAACAACCGAGAAGCCGGTGTGCTAACACCAAGTCGCCTGGCGAGGCTCTCGGGAAGATGGCGGCTAGGGTTTCGGTGAGAGCAACTTCGTCAACTCACGTACCTCGCGATAGCCTCATGCATCTCCTTATATAGTGCGTGGCGGATCCTATCGAACACGCTTCTGAATCGTATTCGTATTGGTTTGTTCCATCCGTTAAGTGTGTGACCCGTTAGGTTCATGCGTGGTTTGGTTGTGACTCGAAACCCTTTCCGACCACGAGTCGTAGCGGTTCCTAGCAGAACATAACGATTCCCAAATACACATGAATTATATCGGACGAACCTTAATACAATATGATCTCGACTTGGTCCTCATCACTTACGACTTGGTCCTATCCCCATACGACCGGTTAAGTATTGGTCCACGACCAATTCATAACTCCTTACGACTAGTTTGACCACTCTGTGAATCGTTCAACGATCTCGACTTTGATCGATCTCGACTTGACCGATCTCGACTTGATCGATCTCGACTTGCTCGAACTTAACGACCTACTCGTGTATTCTTCCTTTGCCTCACGATATCTGGTTGAACTCTAGGTAAGATATTATATCATCCATGGATATTCAATACTTTCTCGTCGAGTATCGGATAACCTTATGTGGTCGAACTCTTGACCACGAGTATATAGCCATTCACTTTCTTTATCCGATCACTTGAGGGCGAAGATATCTCTCTGTTATGTTAGGAGGGCAAATCCATATCCGACCAGTCACATTCCTCGCATGTTTCATAGCATGCAGCTACCTTTATAACTACCCGATTCTGAGTAGCGTTTGGCAACCCCTAAAGTGCTATTACACATGTAAAACCATCTTGATCTCGGTCTAAGGATTATACATCATCATTGCTTGAGACCAACTAATGACACATAGAATCATAACAATCTTAATAGTGTCTCAAGGTGGGTCTATCCAACCCCATGTTCTCTAACATGTGTTCACATTATTGATTCGATGTCCTATATCCATGGCCAGATGAAACATGGTCATCAATCAATATATGTCTTTGATGCATAGAGTCCTTTGGTGTTCAGGCCGGTGATATTCGACTAGGGATACCTTTTAGAACGACATCATATAAGTTAAAGAGTTTCACCAACAAGTCACATACTCGTTGATCTATATAAATAATGATTCATTCAAGGAACAGAATAACATTTATTCATTAACTCTTAAACATAGACGTGATATAATCATCATTATGATTGCCTCTAGGGCATATCACCAATATTTTGGTCATGATATTTGATGATGAATACATTGCCTTTAATAAAGACTTAGTCTTGGTGCTTAAAGTTGAATACATTGTCTCTGGAATATGTTTTGGATCTCAGTTGCTGACTTTCTTTTAAACTCTGTTAAATGCAGCCGAAAATCGAGGTTTTGTCAAGATTATCGGTAATCTGAAGCTTTGTTTGTCTTGGAACTACGGGTCTTGATATATTGCGGGTGTATATGATAATCTGCAAGTCCTTGAGTCGAGCGGTGTTTTTGCTCGAGCAGTTAGATCTTG
Source organism: Phyllostachys edulis (assembly GCA_036346405.1). NCBI lineage: Eukaryota > Viridiplantae > Streptophyta > Magnoliopsida > Poales > Poaceae > Phyllostachys > Phyllostachys edulis. The sequence continues at coordinate 61,137,809 of CM070549.1, forward strand.
ATCGGCGGCTAATTTTAAGTGAGCGTTCGGACTGCTACGGTGTTTTCATCGAGCGGTTGTGAAGCGTGGTCCGATCGGCCGTGTCATCTGGAAGCGTTCACGTGGCAAAAGGTTTTGTTACGAAGTTTTGAGCTTTTTAGGTATTGCGGTATCTGGCGTTGTTTTCACGGAACTACCGCTCGTGGTAATCAAGTAAGTAGTTCTGATAGTCTGCAAGTCATTTTCTGCAGTGCGTTTTGCTCGGTTCATTAGATCTTGATCTAACGGTTGATTTTGAGATGAGCGTTTGGACCGTCCGAGCGTCTCAAGGAATGTGAGCCATTGATCTAAAATCAGCGGTGATATTGTTGTGAGCGTTCGGACTTTGAGCGATAAATCAGCGGTATGTGAAACGCGGTCCGTCGACATCGCATCTGGGCGTTCCGCGTGCTTTAAGGTTAAGTAACACGTTTTGCCATACATTCATACCGTTTATGGCGGTAGTACGCGTGTCCGATAATCTTAGTGGTGAAAACAGCGGTAGTACGCGCATGTTCTTGAGAGAAAGGTTACGGCAGTCTTGTTAAGTCAAAATCGGTAATCTGCGGTTGTGAAACAGTCGCGGCCGTAGAACGATAATACCCGCAGTTTGAATGGCGGTAGTACCGCACAAAAGTATGACCGCAAGGTTGCGGTATGGAAATTCGAGAGCATGTTTTGGAAGATCTTGAGATTTCGATGGCGGTAGTTCCACGAGTGTCTTGGCGATGCGACCGGCGTGTCTTGATAATCTGGGACGTACAATAAGCGGTAATCTGGATTATACTCTGGAAAGTTACGCTTTGGGGTTTTGACTTAGGGTTTGTTGTTTTCGTAAGTCTTATCTTGTTGTATGATCGTGATAGTGTTCATGGGTGTGAGTGAGCTAATGGATGGTCAAGTTGGAGAACTTGTGCCAAGATATGTGTTCTTTGATCTTTGCATGTGCGGGTTGGCGTGAAGGCTATCATGGTCGATGTGAAGAGGACTGGACTAGGATGGGGAGATCTGTGGTCTAAGAGGTCGTGGATGCCACGAGATGGTGGGCTTCTTGTTTGGAGCACGTGGGGATCAAGGGTTGCATGGTGCGTGGAGGAGTTCGGAGGTGGAGTCACGGAGGCTTACTTCATGTCTTTGAAGATATGGAAGGAAGGACTTCCATATCTGGAGAGGTTAGAGATTGAAAAATACGTATGCGAAAGGATTCGGGTTCCTTAGAGATAGAGTCCATGTCAGGTGTGGTTAGAGGACATGTCGAGGACTCTATTGTATAAAAGATGGGGTTAGGTGCTAGAAGGGGCTCACACGGGTATCTGAGGCGGATGTTTGAGGTAGAGCCTTGAGCATTCTTTGTTACTATGGCTTTCATGTAGGCTTGCTCGTGAGAGTTTTAGAGATCTTCTAGTTGGAGGCTTTGAGGGGTGCTTGTCGAGCACTTTGTGAGCCTAAATCGAAGTGAGAAATAAAGTTTAGATTCGTTCAAACTTTTGTCTCTAGATTTGTTGTTCTTGCTATCTTGAGAGGAGGTCTTTCTTGTGAAGATCTTCAAGAGTTGTTGTGTGCATAGCGGGAGTTGGATTTGGAGGTCAATTCGTTGCAATCATTCAACCCCCCGATTGCCATTACGATCCTCTGAAGGTATGTAAAAAGCGAAAGTATAAGAACATTATTTACCTTTTGCTTTCCACAATTTGACATGTTTTCCTTTTTGTAATCATATCTGAATCCTCCAACCCCCAAGGACGTTTCTGTCGAGAAACCCACTACTATTTCTCCGGTAGTCGGGGAGATGACAGTGAAGGTGGTCGAACGGTCGTCCACTGTCCATAAGGTGGAAGAGTTTGTTTTTGTTGAAGCGACTCGACCCTTGGCGGTCATGGAGCGAAGAAGAAGCGTAGAGGTAGCGATGGAAGCATCCGAGCATGGTGGTGAAGCCTTTGATCACCGCGCTGGGAAGAAAGTCATTGTAGACATTCCCCCCGGTACCGAAGGTCAAGCTGCTGATACCACCATCACCGAAGAAGAAGAAGGGTCTGATTTCTTTGACCGTTCCTTCGGGTTCTTCAGCCCCGCATTTGTTGTGGGATCTTGTGCATTTAGATCTCGTGATCGGGTTCCTCACACTAAGGACATTCCTAACAGGGTGAATGTTTTTGATGACGAACGTCTCAAGCAGTGTGGTGGGCGGAGTTCAAGATCGATGAGTGAAAGAACCCCACAAGAGTATTCTCTTCGTTAAGCTCGAGCGAGCATTAATGTAAGTACACCTTACCTAACATTTACATATGTGGCTTTTTGCTTCTCATTGTCTTTTTTATGCAAAAAGCTTTGGAATAAATTGTCAATGTTCTTTGAATACAACCAACAACTTGTGTAGCTTCTAGCAGGAGAAAGCGGTACACTCTGAGTAAGCGGAGATGGTAAGTTCTTGGTACTCTTAGTCATTTATGTTTCCACCACTTGCACAATACTCATGGGGATTGTCGTAGAAAAACTTACGACTAGGTATTGGTCGTAGATGGACTTACGACCAGAGGATTGTCGTAGAAAAACTTATGACTAGGTACTGATCGTAGAAGGACTTACGACCAGAGGATTATCGTAGAAAAACTTACGACTAGGTACTAGTCGTAGAAGGACTTACGACCAGAAAATTGTCATAGAAAACGACCACTTTTCCTGTGCTCATGTATACTCTTAATCTCTGTCGGTTTAAGAGCTGACGAGGATATAATAATCCTCATTTTTCTATAACTCCTTAACCAAGTAAATATGACGTCATATGGTCCCTGAGTATACCCCTTAAATGTTATAAGGGAAGAGCCCTCTTGAATGGTGGTAAGTTATTCTCGACCACCCCCATAATCGTAAGTTATGCTCGACTACCCCATAGTCGTAAGTCTTGCTCGACTACCTCATAATCGTAGGTTCTTCTCGACTAGGTCAAATATGACCACCTTATGATCAATTAAACCTCTGAGACAAGTAGGCCCAATTGATTAAAGGGATTCAACGATCATCATCTGTTTGTTACTCTGCTTAAGTAATATACGTAATGCTCCATTATCTACGGTATATAGCTGTTAGGCGGCGTGGAGGATTATCGCGGTGATTACTACCAGCGGCGCCGTTACGAGGATGTGATGGTAGCCGCTTCACTGGGCTGCTAGCTCCTTCACGTACTATTAAAAGGCGGCAATCGAGAGAGGAAGAGGCGATGAGAAATACAAGCACTATCATACGTAATAGTCGAGTTTTTCCTGATTGTTGAGAATACACTCAATACCATACACACACGGGAGTAGGGTTATTATTCTCTCGGAGAAGGCCTAAACACATATAAAATCCCGTGTCAATCTCTGCGTGATTTCATTCTAGGAGACCCCCAAATCAAACAATCTTTACGTAAGTTCGGTTCTAAAACAAGCGGTTGGCGCCCGCCAGTGGGGATCTTACGGTAATCTCTTGTCAACATACTCTCTGTTTTCCAAATCTCATGCACTCATGGCGGGAGAATGGAGCGAGGAGAAGCTGGTTCGACTTGGCGGATTCTGTGACGTCGACATGGATGCGGTTTCGATTCTGAGCAGTGATGACTCATCAGATGAATGCTTGCCTCCGGTGATCTTCATGAATCCGAAGACAATGCGTGATGGAGTTGAGGAGGATCCATATCCCCCCTGCAGATGCGTCCAGAGAGTCTACCCTCTCAAGGACAAGGTCAATTTGACGAGGACTACACCAGTGGACTCACAACATGGCGAGTTTTACCTCGAAGTGTCAGGAGTCCCCTAAGGCGGTCCAACTTGGTGAGGCAAGTTAAAGCCACAATGAGGACTTCACCGACATCTAGTGATTCTCTCTCTCGGATGGCCTTGAGAAGGCGGGATCAAGCATGCTTTTCCTACAAATTTGGCCATCTCTCCGCGAGATCCGCACCTAGCGGAGGCGGTTATAACCGGACTTCCCTACGGAGGATTACTCCAAAATCGCCGGATGGTGTCTCTCGGCGACTCCTCAAGCTCTGACCTCTTCGTTGAAGAGATCGCACAAAACTTGAACGATGGCAAAATTTGGGAAGCACCTCCGACATCATTGAAGTCATATGTCTGACTTCTTGGCTACCGATCGTCGAACATATCACCACGGAGGAATCGGCCTTAGCGATGGTCGTATCAATCTCCTACTCGAAGAAATGTCTTTGAGCAGTGAAGATCGACAAACCCCTCGGAGGATGATCGCTCACCATTCAGACATGGGAATCTGCGGCGGCGAGATGAACTACGAGTATTCCCTCGTAGAAGCGAGATCTATCATAGAGTGCGATCAACCTATCCTTTGGGTATCGTCGAGTGCGACCACGATGATATCAACCCTTCTTTCTGCAAAGAGCGTCAAGATGTCATTCTTGGATGTCGGGCATTCTCGCTTTGATCTCCGAACATTATTAGCCACCTCGTTTTCGACCGGTGAACATGGAGAAGTTGATGGTTCCCAAATCCCATCGAATTTCTTCAAATCTACTATTTTGTCAGGCGGCGGAGGAGAGAGCATGTAATGGCACATTACCTTCCAAGCGTGCTCGAAGGATCGCTCGATCGTGGTTCTTGAACCAACCACTCGAGTCGATTTACTCTTAGCAACACCTCGGCGACCTTCTCTTGGCAAATTTCCAAGGCACTTACAATGCGCCGGGAAGGAGGGCGACTTGCCGGATGAGGCGAGCGACAACAAGACCTTGCGCCAATTCATCAAAGCGCTTGATCGGGTTAAGTAACTCAATTAGGAAGTTTACGATTCATCTATCATCGGGGCTTTCAAGCAAGGAGTCCATGATGAAGGATAACATAAGACATTGCTTTGAATCCTCCTACTTACGTATTTGAACTCTTTGAGATGGCTTATCGATATGCAAGCGCCTCTGAGGCGGTCGAGTGGAACAACACAATAGATCGAAAGACAATACCTCTCGAGAGCGGTGACATTAGTAAGAAGAAAGATAAGAAAGCAAAAAGTCCAAGAACAAAGGCGAAGGGTCAAAAACTCCAAGCCGGCGGTTCCAAGGAGGTTTTGGTACGTGAATGATAAAACCCACGCACCTCAAGCCACACTCGGCCGAGGCAAAGGTAAGCGCCCGATCGGAAAAATGATAAGCCTAGGTGGTGTCCTTTCCATAAAAAGGAAGGACATGACCTTTGCAAGCTATAGGGTGTTCAGCAGCTTGAAGACTACTACAGCGACAAGGACCACTTCCACTCTCGGCGGGTAGGGCAAGCAGTGGTCATAAGTCATCGGATAGCGAGGAGGAGATCTTGTTCGGGATCGCAACACTGCCGTCGAGCACATCTCGAGGGATCATCGGCATATGAATCAAGCGGCGACTTAAAGCTGCCGAGCGTGAGGTAAACTCCATAGATCCTCCTCTCGTCAATAAATTACCAAAGTGGTGGAAGTCACCATCTCTTTCGAGAAGGTGTTGCCGACTCCTTCGACTTCGACGGTCGATATCAATCGTGGTCGAACCCACCATCAACAATTGTCGGGTCAATCGAGTTTTGGTTGATGGTGGCGGCTCGTTAAACATTTTGTTTACGAGTGCCTGGATGACATGCAAGTACCGGGACCAAGGTAAGACCGATGCGATACTCTTTCCATGGGATCGTCTGCAGGGATCTTGACCAAACCAATTGGCCAAGTTTCTCTTCCTTTAACATTTGGTTCACCAAGTAATTTCGGAGACGAGAAAATCTCCTTTGATGTGGTCGATTTCGATCGGCATATAATGCCATACTCGGACGACCAACTTTGGCAAAATTCCTAATGGCTACTCATTATGGATATCAATGTATTAAGATGCGAGTCCCAAAGGAGTAATCACAATCCATTGTGACAAGAAGATGGCGCATACACTGCGGTAGTCGATCCCTCGAGATAGTTGGACAAATACCAACTCGAGAAGAAAATCGACCTTCGACTAGCAAGTTGAAGCCTAAAAAACTGCACCAAAGCGAGCGACAAGGTCAAAGAGGTTCCTCTGGGCCTTGAGGCCCTCGAAGGCTGATCGCATTAGAAACTTCCGACCCCAAATAGGAAGGCGCCCTCATCGCTTTCCTCCAGAGCTACTTGAGATGTCTTGGCGTGGCAAGCATCCGACATGCCCAGAGTCCCGGGGAGGTGATCGAGCACGAGGCTAGCTTCGGCACGACAAAGTACCGTAAAACAAAAATTACGAGATTTATCCTGATCGGCGAGATGCTATTAAATCGAATTGGATAAGCTACTTAAGCGGGCTTTATAAGAGGTCAACCACCCAGTGGTTGGCTAATCTGTAATGGTTAGAAAGTCAAGCGGCAAATGGCGTATGTCGTGAACTTTCTTGATCTTAATAAAGCTTGTCAAAAGCGATTTTCCTTTACCTCGTATCGATCGGTTGGTTGATTCTCTGCGAGGTTGTGAAATGTTAAGTTTTTAGATGCATAATGCGGATACCACCAGATCAATATGTGTCTAGGCGATGAAAAAAGATGCATTTATTACACCATTTGGTATATTTTGCTATGTCAAAATGCCATTTAGTCTAAAAATGCGGTGCTTCTTTTCAGCGCTTGATGCAAGCAACTTTTCATCTCAATTAGGCTGAAATCTAGAAGCCTATGTTGATGATCTAGTTGTTAAAAGCATCAAGAGACTTAATCATATTCTTGACACGCAAGAAACATTCGACAATCTCGAGAAAACATCGCTTAAAACTAAATCACGAGAAGTGTGTGTTGGAATCTTTTGGAAAATTGCTTGGATTCCTAGTATCTATCACGAGGAATCGAAGCAAATCAAAAGATCAAGGCCATTCTCCAATCGCCCTCAACCACAAGGAAAGAAGTTGAGAAACTCCTTTGGGTGCATGGCGGCTTTAAGTCGTTTCATCGCCGGTTGGGAGAAAAGGACTACCTTTCTTTAAACTTCTAAGGAAACACGAAGGTTTTGAGTGGTCAAAAGAGGCAAACCTTGCCTTTGAGGATGTCAAGAGGTACCTTCACGAGTGCTCCTATTACGGTCTCTCCGAAGCGGAAAAAACACTCTTAATTTACCTAGGCCGCCACGCAGGCGATAAGCCGATCTTGGTGCGTAGAGCGTGGCGTACAACGACCGGTTTACTCGTGAGTGAAGTTTTACGGGCCTAAGGGCGTTACCCTCGGGTCAAAAGCTTCTATATGCCCTCCTTATGTCTTCGAGAAACTACGGCATTATTTTGAGCGCACAAACTAGTTGTCATGTCGTCTGAGTTTTCCTAGGGCGATCCTCCACAATAGGAAGCAATGGGGCGCATAGCAAAATGGTCGATTGAACTTGGAGAGTTCGACATCCATTCGTGTCTCGAGCGGCCGTTAAATCGAGATCTTGGCGAGACTTTGTCGTCGAATGGACAAATCTGAACACATTCACGATCCCGATCGATTCCCATGACCCGATGGGCGATGTACTTTGACGGGTCGCTTACTTTAAGTGGCTCGAAATTTGGGGTGATCTGGTATCTCCTCTAGGAAGACCTTAAAGTATGCCATACAATTAAACTTTCGGGCCACTAACAGCGTGGCGAGAATCTGAAGGTTGCTAGGCGGCATCTGACGTGGCGCTCTCGATTCGCCGACTACTCGTGAGAGAGACTCTCAACTAGTCGTGAATCAAGTCGGAAAAAAAGTACCGGTGCTCTAACTTGAGCAATGTCTCGATACTTATCGGAGTCGTAAGCTAGAAAAGCATTTTTTAGGTTTGAGGCACAATTCATCCCTCTAAATGATAATTTCCTCATGAGACCCGACTTGCTCGAATAGCTTCTTCCGTCGGAAGTACCAAAGGAGTCTTCTTGGAACAACTCGAAGCCGTCTCAGTCGACGAACGAGACACCTCCTATTGAGGCGACCTCTCTAGAATACGAGGATACATGGATGGCACCCATCTATGAATATCTTGAAGGGTTACATGCGAAAGGCGATCTCGAGGCGGATCGCTTATCGAAAAGCCAAAATGTATACTTTGGTTGAAGGAGTCCTCTATAAGCGAGGTACTCAAGGGGTGCTCATGCGATGCATTCATGAGCGAAGGATTAACACTCCTTCACGACATACATGATGGCATCTGTGGAAATCATGCTTCCTCTGAGCGGCTTTGGTCGGTAAGGCTTTTCGATAAGGTTTTCTTGTATGACCCTTTATGATGCTAATGAGTTGGTTAAAAAGTGTGTCGATGCGGTTTCATAGCGAGCAAATACACCAACCAGCTCGGGCATTATAAACAATACCTCTATCTTGGCCTTTTGCGACACAGGGGTCTCGATATCCTAGGACCGTTCCCCAAAGCTCGGGGAGGTTTGAGTTCCTTTTGTGGCTATTGATCGTTCACAAAATGGATTGAAGCGAACACGTGGTTGGGATAACAGCAGAGCGGCAAAAGCGGTTTATGATGAGATCGTAATTACTCGATTTGGAGTCTGAGTCGAATAATTACGAGATAATAGTAAGCAATTTTCAAGCGCAAAATTTGAGGAATTTTCTGCGACGAGTTGAGAGTACCAAGCGTGTTATGTACATGGCCCATCCCCAAAGTAATGGGGCGTCGAGCATGCAAGCGGCCAAATAATGAGAGAATTAAGACTCGAGTCTTTGACCAGACTCATCAAGCGCTCGGGGCTTGGGTACAAGAGTTACCCTCCATATTATGGGCGGTTAAATGCGACTACTAGTCGAGCTCTGGTGAAACACCATTTTTCTAGTCTTGTGGCTGAAGCCATGCTTCCTCGGAACTAAAGATAAAGTCAACACAGTGAAACTTTCAAAGACTCAACCGGGAACAATTTCAAGCGGATGATATTAATCTACTTGAGAAAGGAGAAACCGGGCATTAATCCGTTCGGCGGTCTACCAACAAGCCCTCTGAGATACTACGATCGTAGGTCAACCTCATGACCTTCTTTGTAGGTGACTTAGTATTGAGCTCTGCCAATCCAAGTCTAATCGGAACAAACTTTCTCCCAAGTGGGAAGGTCCTTACAAAGTGGTGAAGTTACTCGTCGAGAATTGATGCGATTGGCAATGGAAGGCGGCGGAGTTCTCTCGAACTCTTGGAACATCGACCCGATTCATAAGTTTTATGTGTAACCAATCATTGAGACAATAAAGACTCGGGTTCTCTCTACCTCTATTGTCTTACTTTTGAGTAGTGCTTTCATAATCTTTCGACTATATTCCAAATACCGGTTTTCTTTATCTTTGGTGAAAGGCAGTAACATCACCTAGTGAAGCCTCTCCTTTACGTATGTGGTCACGCCCATTAGAAGGAGCTTCCTAGTGTTGACTCGTTACTCACTTTTCTTGCCAACACAAAGAGCTCGGGTTCTATTTAGTGAAATATTTTAAAGCCTCCTCTTTTCACCTTACTTTATTTCTTGATTCTTTTGAAAAATATTCTAAGTCAAGTGCACTTTCTTAAATTTATTCAAGCGCTTTTGGGGTATTAGATTAAATCTAAAGCTGGTGGGAGGAAGAAACACATCTAGTCGAAGTCTCTCCTCTCTGCGTGGTCACCTTACTAGAAGGAACTTCCTAGCATCGTTCGATTTCCTATTCTTGATACCGGGGCGGACTTATCGAGTCCTCCAAGAAGAAATGACAATTTTTTGAAGTCCTCTGGATGTTTGTTTAACTCAAGTTCTTGTTCTCGATTTAATTAATCTAGTCGGAGATGGTGACATCACCTAGTCGAAGACTTTCCTCTCTGCATGTGGTCACGCCCACTAGAAGAACTTCCTAGTGTCGATTCGTTACCACTTTTTCGGCGGTGCATGACAATCGTGACTAAAAACTACAAGTTAACCAAACCTCTCATTTTTGAAACCCTTTTTAATACTATTTACTTAGTTTGTCTAAACAAACTAAACAAATAATCGAGGGCTAGGATAAAGTTATTAATTTGACTTCAATTCTTAGTCTTTCATTACATTTTCATTAGTTAATTATCTTTTGAGTTACTAACTACTCGACAAGATGATTTGCGAGGAAAAAAAGATGCATTATATAATACATCAACAAAAGTTTGTTTTCACGGGTTTTTATAAATCACTCACGAAGAAGGAGAGCCTAGTCGCATTTCCTTGAAACTTTTTACCAGTGGTTGCATTTCTTCAATAAGGCGACTTATACCTTGGGCGGTCGAAGTCGACTTGATTGGTTGCACATTAAAATTTGGGGTCATGAGCTTTAAGTTTTGCCAATGCATAACTTATAGCACTTTCGACCGCCTCCTTGATGGACTTCGGTTTGATTGGCCTTGAGTGGTCACAAGTTCTTGCAAAGTTGACTTATTCCCCAATAGTACTTACATGGCTGACTATCGTATCATCTTGAGGAGCTTTTCCTCGATCGTAGCTCACCAAGTACATTGTTCGGGGCGTGATATTATCTTGAAGATTAATCTTCATCGCCTCCATGACTGTTAGAGTGCAGTCGAAGCCTCGCGTAGTTGTTTGTTTTCGACCACTTGTTTTGACAAGAATAAGACCGGTCGAGTAAATAAACTTCTAGAGGAAGAATAAAATAGTCACGGGTAAAAGAATTTCTTACGCTAGGCGAGAATCTAACTTCTCGATTTCCGCATTATGAAAGCAGCGGTCTCGGCATGCGCCCCTTCCATAACTTGACTTCATCTGCGTTTGCCTTAGTAATGCGGACGGTCTCGTTATAGATCAAAGTCTTATCCTAAGTTCATTTTGAGTCTTCGGTTCAAGATCCATTTCTAAAAAGCGAAATTAGAAAAGAAGGAACTTCGTAATGGATTTGCGGAAAAAAATGCTTACGATCGGCGAGATCTCGGCCTCTCAATTTCTTGATCCTTCTCTTTGGATATCTGAAAAAGCTCGCGAATAACCACGAGTTTTTCCTTAACTTCATCTGAAGCATGTCTCGTATCATTTTCTTTTTACGAAAAGAAGTAGCGATCGGTAAAAATCAACAATATAAGCGTCCTAAGTCCGGCACTTCTTGTTTATCTTTTCTGCATCTCTTGATTCTTGAGTTAGCTTCTTTAACCTTCCTCAAGAGAATTCTACTTGTTCACATAGCTTTCTCGACTCCTCTTTTTGATAATCGGCGAGTCGGCGAGTCTTTAAATTAAGCTTTTTAACTGTAAAGGTTAAAGTGGACATAACATTATTAAATTGGTTGTAAGCTCTCCTACAACCATTGATCGATCGTAAGTTCTTCTCGACTATGGATCTAGTCGTAAGTTCTCCTCGACTAAGCATCGGTAAATAAGCCTTTTACGACTAGTACCTAGTCGTGAGTTTTTCCGACAAACCACCAAGCACTATATAAGTAGTCAAAGTCGAAAATGACTATGAAAAATAGTGACTTACCACCTCTCTGCTGTTTGCGAGTTCCTCTTTCTGTCATGACTCTAGAAGTTGTCGGTGATATTCACCGACAACGGCAATTTGCTCTAGAGCTTTACGCAAAAAGGAAAGATAGTAAAACAAGGAAGATCACATATATAAGTATTCTTAAATACTTACACTCATAGTTGATCGAGCAAATATCGAGTAAACCCGACTCTGCATGCTTGACTTGTCTACTCTATCGACTGATCCACAAACCTTCTCAAGATGCTCATTGTCAAAAGTGTCCCTCTGTTGGGAATGTCTTTGGGATGAGGGACTCGATGGCGAGATCTAAAGCGAAGACCCTACTATGGGCGGGGCCAAAAGAAATCGAGCAGTTGAAGTATTCCTCATCTTCCAATTCTGAAATTCGAGCATCTCTTTGGGTACCGGGAAGGAGTGCGCAACAATTTCCTTCCCTTACGGTGGTCGGTACATCTCCACCTTGGGCGAGACCTGCGGCCTCTCTTGGTCCCACGACCACACGGTGGTCATGGCGGCTATTTACGTGGTTGTAGCCGCTACGAGTGGTTATAGCCGCCACCTCGTGATTGTGGCGCTACCTCGGACCATGGCTACAACCGGCGGTTGTGACAACGCCTCGGGAACCCGACTTCTTCCACCACGGGCGAAGATGATCCTTGACCACTCATTGTCGGCTCTCCTATCATTTGGAGGCGGAAATGGGCTTCTCGATAGAAGCCACCTCGAGGGGCGAAGAAGTCGAGCTAAAACAAACAAAAGGATAGCAAGTCAAATTGTGAAAAGCAAAAGGTAAATGATGTTCTTACACTTTGCTTTGTTTCACATACCTCTGCATCCTTGACTTGATCGAAACTTTGAAGCCATCTTCCGATGGAAGGGTTCTTTGACTTCTTTACTCGACCACGTGCGGTGCGTAGCTCAGGATGAGGAATAGGCTCGGCCCACGACCACGTCTGAGTCGTGGATCTTGAACGAGGACCATCTCTCTGGTCTCTGACTTTCGGAGGGCGAGATAGGTCTCGACCACTCCAAAGCGGCGCTACCCTCAACAATAGGGAATTTGGATCGGCGTTGTCCTTCACAAAGACATAAACTCCTTCGGTTCTCTTTTTCTAGTTGCTTGACAAAACTAGAAGTGGCGAAGCTGTAAGCTTTCTCGTCATAATAAAAAGTACCTTGGCCTTGTGGGCTTTGCGCCTAAGAGGTTCTTCAACCTCCATGGCCTCCTCGGTTGTAGTTGCTTGGTCTCGACTCTGCTTTGTGGCCATGTCCTTAGTCTTCTGGATCTTGCGTATAAGAGGTTCTTCATCCTCCTCGACTTGATTGTTTCGACTTGATTTACTGCTGCGACTATCGTCATGAGACCTTAACGAGACACAGTGAAGCGAGGGACTTGAGCTTGATCCTCCTTGTCGGCGACTTTTGAAAGTCGGCGCTTTTTACTGGGAGGCGAGTCTTTGTCCACTATCGCCCTGCGCCAATGGTCATCGATTCGACCTCTTAAGTCATCTCGGCGGTTTTCCATGCCTACTTTACGTAAAAAAAAGCGAAAAAAAAAGAATCAATGACCAGTCGTAAGCTTTTCTACGACCAGTACCTAGTCGTAAGATTTTCTACAACATGTCCCTGATTGTAAGATTTTCTCGATCACTACCTAGTCGTAAGTTCTTTCTCGACTATAAAGTCCTAAGGATAAAATCAGCTTTTGATTACCTTTAGGCGCTCAACCTTTTCCTCTGCGGACAAAACCGCAAGGATTTGAGAACGCCATTAGGGTGGCGGGGCTTCTCTAAGCGAGTTTGACTCGAGCGTCAATCTCTGCTGTGAAAGATCTATATAAAAGCAGAGATAAAGATACTCGATTGGATAATTAAGAAGAAGTCCAAGCGAGAGTTAAGTCGAAAAACTACTTACCCTCATCGTAGTCCTGAGTGGGTTTTTGGCCCGTGTACTTCCACATAGGAGGTACTCGTTTCTTCAAAGAGCTAATTAGGCGTGTGATGAAATCCTTCACCACATGCCATCGATCAACCCCTTCTTTCAAATCCTTAATAGCTTGAATATAGGGGCAATTAAATTGATATCTTGGGAGTCGAATCACGAAGATTTCTTTTAATGACCTTCCTGGAAGGTAAGGCATCTTCGAGTGACTTTCGATAAAACCACCTCTTCCTCCATCCGACCACGAGGACTGGTGAACATCTGGATGTACTCCTCGACTTCCGTCATGGAGCTTTAGACCCGACTTAGGCTATTCCAACTTGTCGAGCCATTAGTAGAAATCTTGAAAGAGCTCAAGGTCATTTGGAATTCCAGTCGCCTCCGCGAGATACACAAATCGCTCGGCATTGTGATGGAATTGGGACCAAGGTTCACCAATTCCACCTCAAAATCTCAAGTATAAGTGTAAGAAAGGGGTGGCGAGCAATCGTAGACCACACTCACGATGCGCTTTGGAAGGCGGGAATTTATCCATCCTCTCCGGCGGCCATTCTTTGCTTGTTAGCGAGAACCACTCCACGAGAACTCCCTCTGGAATCTTCCCAGCGTTGACAAGGGCTTGCATCTTCATCATATCCATCTCCGATTCGGCCCGCTCGGAGACTCTCAGGCCATTTCTCTCGGAAGGAGATTCTTGATTGAGTTGGTGGCGGAGAAGACAAGAACTTGATGAGCGATTGGGATGATTTGAGAAAAGTGTGAACCTAAGTCTTACCCCGGTAAGTATTTATAACCGCGTGCCTTGGCCGGGCGTGGTATTCAAAGGTTACCACCGTCTCGGGAACGCTCAGCAGACGAGCTAACGGGTGTCGTTTAAAATTCCTAGCGATGTACATTAGAAAATCGGGTTTGCTTTTACACCTCAAATGAAATTACTTCCTTGGTTAGATTCTTTTTAACCAAAGGAAATGTCAATCGGAAAGGTTTGTCTTCCGATCACTATCTCTCGACCACCTCGTGATCGTAGAAATGTTCTCGACTATTTGATAGCCGTAAGTAATTTTCTTGACCAAGCATACTTACGGTCAAAGTAGTACACTAATGTCGAAGAGTTTTTCCTTGACTATCTTTCTCGACCCTCTCGTGGTTAGTAAGACCAACTATAACTCCTTAACCAAGTAAGTTGCTTTCACTTGAAGCTAGGGGCTAGATGGCGAGGATATAATAATCCTCATTTTCTATAACTCCTTAACCAAATAAATATGGCGTCATATGGTCACTGAGTATACCCTTCAATATTATAAGGGAAGAGCCTCTTGAATGGTCGTAAGTTCTTTTCGACCACCCCATAGTCGTAAGTTATACTCGACTACCCCATAATCGTAAGTCTTGCTCGACTACCTCATAATCATAGGTTCTTCTCGACTAGGTCGGCTATGACCACCTTATGTTCAATTAAACCTCTGAGACAAGTAGGCCCAATTGATTAAAGGATTCAAGCAGTCATCATCTGTTGTTACTCTGCCAAGTAATATGCGTAATGCTCCATTATCTACGGTATATAGTTTGTTAGGCGGCGTGGAGGATTATCGCGGTGATTACTACCAACAAGCGCTGTTACGAGGATGTGATGGTAGCCGCTTCACTGGCGCGCTCCTTCACGTACTATATAAAAGCGGCAATCGAGAGGAAGAGCGATGATAAATACAAGCACTATCATCTGTAATAGTCTGAGTTTTTCCCCTGATTGTTCAGAATACACTCAATACCATACACACAGGAGTAGGGTTATTATTCTCTCCGGAGAAGGCCTAAACCTGTATAAAAATCCCCGTGTCAATCTCTCTGCGTGATTTCATTCTAGGAGACCCCCCGAATCAAACAATCTTTACGTAAGTTCGGTTCTAAAACACCAACAAGAGCGATGAAAAGAACTTGGCTGATTCACTCGACTACGAAAAAGTCAAAACGAAAAAGCTAAGGGAAGAGAAAGAGGACCTTCTGAAGAAGCTTCAGGAGGCAAACTCTGCAATTCAAAAGTTGCGAGGACAAACAAACGGTAAGTTCTGAATTTAAGACCACTCATGATAATGACCTTCTTTTCTTTTTCTAACTCTTATTCCTTTTCAGAAAAAATGGTCGAAATAGGGAAGCTCGAAATCAAGGGTAGAGAAAAGACCTTGATTGTTCATGAGATTTCCCGTATCGCCAAATAAAAAGATCAGGAGATCAAGTCGTGGGAAGAGCGATATGCAAAGAGCACTACTTCCCATGACGATGAAGTCAAGAAGCTGTACTCTTGATTAGCAGGTAAGCAACTCTAGTAATCAGGAGGAGATGAAGTCGATGAAGATCAACCTTCAAGACAACATTTCTCTCTTGAACAATGTACTTAGTGGGCTACGTGATGAGAAGGTCATTCCCGTGAAGATACGATAATTGCTCACTCGAGTACCATTGGAGAACAAGTCAGGACTTTGCAAGAGTTGGTGACCACTCTGAAGACCAACCAGGATGATTTGATAAAGGAGACGGTCGAAGGCGCAGTAAGTTATACTCTGGCAAAACTTAAGGCTCATGACCCCAATCTTAATGTACAGCCAATTGAAGCCGATTTCGACTGCTCTGAAGCAAAATCGGAGTGGTTGATTGAAGAAATGCAGTCGATCAGCAAGAAGGTCACAAAGGAGAAGCAAATAGGATCTCCTTCGTCAGAGTAGTTTGTAATAGAAACCTGTAAAGACAAGTTTCTGTTGATGTATATAATTCTTTCTTTTTCCTGCAAATTGTCTCATCGAGTAGTTAGTAACTCATAAGACAAAGAAAAGAAAAAGGAAATTAAGACTAAGAATTGAAGTCATATTAATAACTTTATCCTAGTCCCCGACTATTTACTTAGTTTATGTAGATAAACTAAGTAAATAGTGTTAAAAAGGGTTTTCTCTTAAAAAAGAGAGGGAGGTTTGGCTAACTTATAGTTTTCGACCACGATTATCATGCCTTTGAGTAAGTAAGTAGGAACGAGTCAACACTAGGAAGTTTCTTCTAGTGGGCAGGACCACATGTAGAAAGTAAAGGTTTCGACTAGGTGATGTTACCCTCTCCGACCAGATAAATCAAATCAAGAGCGGCAACTTGAGTTAGACAAACGTTTGGAGTACCTTAGAAATTCGTTCGACCTTTTCCAGTGGACTCGGTAGGTTTGCTCTGGTAGCAAGAGTTAGAAACATGATGATGCTAGGAAGTTCCTTCTAGTAGGTAGGACCACGTGCAGAGAGGAAAGACTTCGACCAGTTGTTGTGTCTTTCTCCGACCAGTTGTAACGAATCGAGTTTACCAAAAGTAGTCAAACAAATTACAAAAGTGTACTCTGCTTAGAGTATTTTTAAAATGAATGAAGAAATAAACTAAGGTAAAAAGAGTTGGCTTGAAAATATTTCGACCATATTTGTTAAACCTGAGCTCTTTGTGTTAGCAGCAAAAGTGAGGAATGAGTCGACACTAAGAAGTTCCTTCTAGTGGGTTGGACCATGTGTAGAGAGGAAAGACTTGACTAGGTGATGTTACCGTCCTTTTGACAAGTGTAAAAAAGAGCGGGGTCTTTAAAAATGATCAAAAAAATTATCAAAGCTACTCAAAATAAGACAATAAAGATAGAAAGAACCGATACTTTATTGTTGGGATAGTTGGTCATACATAAAATTTACGTGTAGGTCGATATTCTAAAATTAGAGAACTTCGGCTATCTTCCATTGCTAGTCGTGCGAACACAGTCCGCGTAACTTTGACCCTTTGTGTGAGATCTTCCCACTTAGGGAATGTTTGTTCGATTAATTTGGGATTGAATCTTCTTTAGTACCAAGTCACCTACAGCAAGGCTGCGAGGTTGAACCTTACGATCGTAGTATTTAAGCAGGGCTTGTTGGTAGATTGCTAAATGGATTAAGGCTTGGTTTCTCTTCTCTTTGAGTAGGTTGATGTCATCTGCTCGAAGTTGTTCTTGGTTAGACTCTTTGAAATTTTCGACTCTTGTGGACATGATCTTTAGTTCTAGTGGAAGCATGGCTTCGACACCGAAAACTAGGAAAAAAGGTGTCTCACCTGTAGCCCGACTAGCAGTCGTACGAACTGCCTATAATACTGAGGGTAATTCTTGTACCCAAGCCCCCGAGCGCTTAACAAGCTGGTCCAAAACTCGGGTTTTGATGCCCTGTATTATTTGGCCATTCACTCTTTCGACCGCCCTATTGCTTTGAGGGTGGAGTATGAGCTTATAATACAATTTGGTACCCAACTCGTGCATAAAATTTTTGGAATTTTCGCTCAAAATACTTACCATTATCTGTGATTATTCAACTTGGGACTCCAAACCGAGTAATCACGCTTCATCATGAACCTTTTTGCTGCTTCTATTGTTATCTCAGTCACAGGTTTGGCTTCAATCCACTTTGTGAACATATCAATAGCCACAAAAGGGATTAGCTTTCACAGTGCTTTTAGGAGCGATCCTAGGATATCGAGACCCAGTGCATAAAAGGCCAAGATAGAGAATTGTTTGTAATTCCTGAGTTGGTTCGTGTATTTGCCTGCTATGAAATTGGCATTGTACGCACTTCTTAACCAGCTCTTTAGCATCATAAAGGGTTGTTGGCCAATAGAAACCTTGTTGAAAAGCCTTTTCGATCAGTGTTCTGTAGGAAGCATGAGTTCCACAGATGCCCCAGTGTATGTCGTGAAGGAGGTTTAATCCTTCTCTCTGCGATATGCATCGCATGAGTACCCCTTGAGTGCCTCGATTATAGAAGATTCCTTTGACCAAAGTATACATTTTGGCCTTTCGGGATAAGCAATCTGCCTCGAGATCATCATCAGGTATTGTACCCTTCTGAAGATACTCGTAGATGGGATTCATCCAGGTATCCTCGTATTCTAGAGAGGCTGTCTCAATAGGAGATGTCTCTGGTGTTTCAACCAGAGAGGCCTCTAGAGCTGTTCCAAGAAGATTCCTTTTGCTACTTGCGATCGGGAAGAAGCCATCTGAGCAAGTTGATATGTGAGAAAATTATCCTTTCGATGGATATATTGTACCTCGAAACCGAAAAAATGCTTTTCAAGCTTTGAACTTCGATAAATCTGAGGGCGCAAGTTAAGAGGAGTGCTTGTGGTGAGTCTTGCTCCTGATATCTGCTCGTTACCTTGATCCTTGGGTTCGGATCCACTTGCGTGACATGGCGATCTGAACCATCTGGTGAAGCTCCATGGGTTAGATGAGGTAGAAAGCACAAGATGAGTTAAGAACTAATCTAGGAGGTAGGTTAAACCCAACAAACATAGTTCAAGAAAAACAAAATGAAACACCTTTATTTATTAAGGGTCTTAGTATGGCTTGCAACAATGCCCAAGGGCTTTTGCGACTCATCACAAACACACAAGGAAAAAACGAACCTAAGCACACAAACTACCGTCTAAAGGCGACTCGAAAAAGCTGGCTAAGCGACAAACTAAGACTCTAGTGATCTCGATCGCTAAGGTAGCCCCACAACCACGATGATGCTCCCTTTCTTTGTAGACTTGGAAGTGGTGGCATCTTCCTGGCCCTGATCTTGATGTCACAGGACTAAGCGTGGGTGCAGCTGGTTCTTCGGCTCTGCGGCCTCTGCTAGCTCCCCTGGGACCTCCTCGGGGTCTTCCTCGGGATCTTCTTCAGGGTCCTCTTCTGGTTCTTCTGGCTCTTGAGGGCCTTCTTTTCTTGTTCCTCCTCATGGTCATGCTGACCATAGAGGCTTCTTCAACATGTGATCCTTTCTTCAACTCTTTGCAGGGTCTCATAGGCGTGCTTCAGCTCGGTGGTGACTAACTCCAGCGACTCCTCCTGAGCAGCTACGAACTGGGCGAGGTGCACCACGTATGAGACCCTGCAACCTTCCCTCCCCTGCTCATAGCATATATCATCGATCAACCAAGTGCATGCATGATTCTTCAGTTCTCAAATTGACGTTGCAAGAATGAAAATGCCAAATTAATGCTCAAACAGAGACACGCGTGCATATCCATGTGTTCCGCACGTATATATACCTCGCTGCACGAAGAGGACGAGGTTGGAGTCGATGTACTGCGGCACGAACAGCGTCTTGGGCTCCGTGGTGATGAACCCGATGTGCATGAGCCCCTCCCGCCTGCACGCGCCGCACCCGCCGTGCCACGGGTCCGGCACGATGGACTCCGGCGGCCACGGCTGCCCGCGCACGACGTGCACACGCCCGCCCTCCGACTCCACTACCTTCTCCAACTTGTCCAGCACGAACAGCCCCCTCCCTGGGTCGCCGCCGCCACCACCGCCCTTGCCCTCCTCCCACCCCTTCTCCCCGTAACGCGACGCCCCCATCGTCGCCGAGCACCGCGAGAGAAGGAGAAGCAACAGGAGAAGCGGCGCCATAACAACCACCCGCGACCCATCTCCTAGCTAACTAGTTTCGTCGAGCTACCTCGCTCGCCTGCTTGCTCTCTTGTTCTTGCAGACTCGCAGTGTGCTCTTTAATTCGATCGGTGCGATCTGTGGGTGTGAGACGGTAGAGGGGGAGTTTAAAGCGGTGGCGGGTGGAGGGGAGCGCGCTGCACGTGTCGCCGTGCATGGCGCGACTCGTGCGCCCACGTAGCGCGCGCATGGTCGAGACTAGGAGGCAGTTTGGTTGGCGCGAGGTGGCCGCGGCCGCAGATTTCAACTGTGCTCCATGGCGCAGAAATTTCTTGCCTTGAAGAAAAGAGTCGATTGCAAGCCACCGCGGACGGTTCGGGAACGGTGTGCGCCGTGCTTCTCTGTTCTCCTTGCCGTGCTAACCTGCAGATGTTCTTCAGATTACAGCCTAAAGTCTCTACATATTCTGTAGTTATCTACTTCTTTTGTTTGCTTTTATAAGGCTCATGATGTGTCGGTGCAACTACGTAACAACACAAAGTGCAGTGCGCAGTCTGTATCAGCTTTGCTTGTGGCAATGTGTTTGGCCTGGCGCGACAGAGAACTTTCTTTTTATTAATTAACCTTTTTAATTTATTTTATTACTAACCCTTAAATCAACTTTATTTACAAATATGACCTTTTGATGTGGCAATCTACAACACCATCCTGTGTAGGATAAGTCTAGCTAAATAATCTTAACTTGTCATACCATTGGTGGTGGAGTGACAAGATTTGACCACGCCATGATACTAGTGTGACAATATTGTTTTGCCACGTCACAAGTGGTGATGTGGCAAAAAGGTTAGAATTAGAAATAAAGTTGACAATAAATTAATAATAGGTTAATTAAAAAAAAAAAAGTTCTGTGACAGACTCCTCCTTCCTAATGTTTTCCAGGAAAGGAAATTCCTTCTCTAAAGCTGCACCGCATATTCCACAAAAATGGTTTGAGTCCAAAGCTGTTGCTCTGTATTTACGTGAGGTTTGTGTAAACAAGAGTACAAGACAATGGACATGTCATGTATGCAAACACTTCGTTTACGCCATTATTCTGACCAAGCGGACCTACTTGTAAGTGAGACGTAGTATTTCTGCGACACGTGGACTGGACATATCGACATATTATTCATGGCTCTCTCCTGGTGTAATCCTATTTGCTGCAGAACGTCAAAGTGTCCAACTGCTTTCTTCAATGGATGTATTGCGGCCAGAAAGAATGGTGATATTTTATTCGCCATGAGCAGTAGACACTAGACAGAGCTGTATCCGATTATTGTTTCTGGGAAAGACCGTTTTGATGATAATGACAATTTCACGTGTCTGATTTAGGTCGGTGTGACCATACTTACTGCATTTTTTTGTTTTTGTGTCTTGGTAGCCAGGGATATTTATCTAAATGAAGTATTATTGTAAGTTGATCTTTTTTCCTCCATTCGATAAAGCTTTTTAATGCTGGGCAAAGATTATTAATGCAAAGATTTCGCACATGCCAATGTGTAATATGTCTCATAAAATTATCTACTCTGTACTGTGCCACCTTACACCCACCTTACCAGCGAAAAGGCCGAACAGCGTCGCTTCCCCACCTTACACCCACCCGACCTCTTCAGTTTGCTTTGCCTTCTTCCATAGGATCACAGTATAGGGGAAGTACAATCCAGGGTCATCCTTAGACTGCAGATAGCGCTAAATAGCAGTAGCAACTGGAGTGTAGGGTGGGCACCCAATTCAGTCCATGATCCATCATATACTGCAACGTCGGTTTTGCCAAGGCGATGGAGGCCTAAAATGAGAACATAGGTTTTAGCAACACAATTTACCATCAGCAGAACGGTCGGTGGCAATTCTTCTATACCAGCACTTCTAAGTCCAGTGTCTGCAAAAACTTCCTAGGTATAACAGATAGAGCAGCGATTCTTTGGCGCCGTAGAAGTGCTGCAAACGCCGCGGCATAAGCGAAGCGACTTATGCGCCGACCTCCTGCCGCGTCGAGGATGTAAACGTCATCAAGCGGTATTGAGTTCTTGTTCATCACCCGGCAAAAGCTTGTAAGTTGTTTTGTTGTGTTTGCAGATGTTGGATCCGTCGAGTTCTGCCGGCAACGACGAGGTTTTTGTCCCGTTTTCATAGGTTCATCGTGTGATTAGCAATGTGGTCGGATCTCATTTTTGGAGGTTGCAAGAGGGCAATTCTTCTGAAGATGAAGAAGAAATTCTTGCAGAGGTAGCAGTGGAACTCACTTCTTCGCAGTAGAAGCCTACGCCCTCAGATGAAGTTTCAAATTTGTCTCGGAGTAATGGTTATCTTTCCTCCTGTCATGAGTCTTCTCAGAATAAGAGTGAGTTGTATAGAGACGCCATTGCAGCTGGTTACTCACATTCAGAACTTTGAGCGACAGGGCTATTGGGACAAGCGGAGGCGAGCGATGGGCGAACAAGGTCGGTCTTGGCGGGTCCATTACCACCTCCCGTTTATTCTTTGCGGTGATGATGGGACATGTTATTGGAAGAGCTCATCGGAAAAATCCGCCCGGAAGCGGTCGGCGGAGATTCATGGTGTTTTGCGGTTCAAAATTTGAATGGTGTAGTTAATTCGTTGCCCTCTCCAAGTCGAAGGCAGAGCTTTCTTGGCGGAATGATCAATCTCAAAACCGATCGGGTTCTTGGGTAATGGACCGAGCTCATCCGATTGTTTCTGGATTAACATTGGGAAGCGAGGCCCTGGCGTGGATTACCACAGTTCAAGCGTTTCTTCCATCACTCCTCGAGATTAGCTCGTCCGAACACTTTAGGGTCTTCGGCGGTGATGCAGAAGCTTTGCTCGCATCTGATGCAGGGCGACTCACGGGGATTGCCATTCGTTTGCTGAGGTGCTCCGGCATAGTTGTGCAATGGATTGGAAGGGGTCGTGGGAGGGGTCAGAGAAAGGACCTTGGTGTTGTTCCAATGGCCAGCGCTGCTGGTGTTGGTGGTATCTCTACCATCGGAGGTGATGACCGATTCCCAGCCGTTGGTGGCGCTGGCGGCTAGATTACGGGCAGATTCGGTTTGGGCGTTAATGAAGCTAGTGGGCAGGGTGCTGGTGGCCAGGTTGTGATCAGAGATTGTGTCTCTGATGGTGGAGTTGGGGGACTGGCTGTGTGAGGAGGATTAAAACCTCTGTGTATTGTTTTAATACACAATAAAAGACCATACGTCTTCATGGTCGTAACCCCTAAGGCTAACGACCTCACTGGTCATAAGAATTCTAGAGGTTACATAAGGGTACCCTAGTCGGACAAGGTCCTGTGCCTAGCCTCGACCGAATGGCTTTCGGAAAGCTATGGCGATGTTTATAACTAATCCCGAATATATTCTTACCGTGCGATGAATATAGCATGTGTTGTATACTTCATACACGGTTAGATAATCCTAAAGACAACGACAACAACTACAGACGGTTTGATGTCTCTCGGTATTGAGCAAATCAGCGATTAGACACATTGTTAACTATACACTAAGCCCCGACCAGTCGCAACGCTTCACTAGGGACACCTCCTCTAGGAGTAACTGCCACCCCTTCGGAAGTTACTTAAGTACAAAGCACAGAAGACCAAAGGGCGGGGAAACATCAACACAAGTTCTCTGAGATCAAGAGGCAAAGCGAGACAAGCAAGATAGCAATCTTCACATCCAGTGTAATTAGGATTAGTCCCTAGTCGGGTCGAGAGCACCCCCCTTTGTAAATCCAGTTCATATCAATAAAGAGCGGCCTCATTTTCTCCCAGGAATTATCGCGTCATTTTCCTCTTTCATTTTCATAAGATCGGCGATTCAATTGTCGACAGTTGGCGCCGTCCGTGGGGTAGAAGACGCAAGTTTCCTGAAGAAACTCTCCGCTCATCAAATCCTCGTTCATTCCCTATAATCGTTGATGCGACTATGCCCAGGGTTTGGAATGAGGAGAATTGGTTCGACCTGGCGAACTACACCGACCTCGACATGGAAGGATGCATCTGTGCCATGCAAGAAAATGGCATGTCATCCTCCTCCTCCTCATGGGTTCGCACCTCACAGCGTTGGCAAAAGTCATTGGATGGATGATGATCCACCATTACGACAAGTGGCGCTTCGACCATTCGACCAGCTCGAGAATATCAGGAAGCCACTCCAAGCGCGATCCTTCCGACCCGACCAAGCGGTGATGAAATTTGACCTTTGCAATCCAGAATCTCTATACTCTCGATGAGATTATGGTGAAAGATATTCACCTACGACCACGGCAATTCGAGGCGAGCCAACACACAGTAGCGGTGTCGATGAAACCTCCATTGATGCGTAGGCCATGTGGGGATAATAAGGCTCCATATCGATCGGCGATTAGCGAGATTAAATTTGAGTCCACCAAGAAGGCCTCGGGGAGGTGCTCATCTCCATTGCTCTCCGTCGTGAAAACTTCTAGTAGAAGTATCGAGAAACTCTCCATTAATTCGGTGGAAGCTCATCGGAAGATCCTTCTTTGGAGGCACGAGGTCAATGCAAATCAAGATGCCTTGCGGTCCTACACACTCTGCCTTATCACCACATATTGATGGAGATGATCACGGGCGTCAAGCACCAATTTTGGAAACAGCAGAACTAATCGGCGTCCATCGGTTAACTACTTTGGCCTTGCCCACCGAGAGTAGGTGATAGGACACAACAAATCCGGAGGTCGGGAGAAGGTTGGAACTGCGTACACCTCGACCATCTAAACCCCGAGACCTTGATGGCTGTACAAAACTTGCGGCGTGTTCAAGATATGTTGAATAATTCTAGTCTGCTTTAGCGAAACTCGAGCTTTATGCGGCTAGTAGGCCAAGTATCGAAATTCTCCAACAAACCATACAGCGCCGCGAGCGTCTGCAGGAACAAAGGGTCTCGAGAGTCAAACCATGACTTCATCCCAACGTTCCTCCCTCGGCAAAGGACAGCATGGTCATGCTAGGGAACAATCGATACCAGGACCTCCTCGGCGATTCTGACCAAGGAGTCACGAGGGGAGAAGGCTATTCCAGGTAGCCACTCCCCCACCACGTCGGGAAGAAGCACCGCTTGGACTTGATGATCTCCAACATCGTCTAAATCAAGCAAGTGGTCGAAGGCATCATATCAATGTCTACGACCGGATCGGCACATCAGAGCTCTAGCTTTCCAACCTTAGGAACCGGTCTTCGACCGATTACAATCCTACACCTTTTCAAAGAAGGCGCCATGAATCGATCACGGGTTGTCGAGCCTTCTCTGCAGGGCTCCAAGCTGTGCGTTGGCCTAACCGGTTCCGACCAGCCAACTTGGACAAGTTCAATAGGACCCAAAACCCATTGGAGTTTCTCCAAATATACACCACTGCCATCAGAGCTACTGGTGGCGATGAGAAAGTGATGGCTAACTATTTACCCATCATGCTCGAAGGGTCTGCCCGGTTGTGGTTATTAAACCTACCGGTCGGATCATCTATACTTGGGAGCAACTCTGCGACCTTCTAATGCCAACTTCGAGTGCGTCGACCACCACGAAAGGAGGGCGATCTCCATCGAATCCGGCGGGGCTCGATGAGGCCTTCGTCAATACATCAAGAGGTTGATCGGGTTCGTAATTCCATCTGGGAGGTCGCGAGTCATCTATTATCCGGATTTTAAAAGCAGTGCGAGGAATCGGCGATTCACGGAGGACATAGCCATGAACCCTCCACGAACAATCGTCGAACTTTTTGACATGGCCGACAAGTACGCCACAGCTAGCGAAGCAATCGAGTGGTGTGAAGCCATTGATCGGAAAGACAAAGTTCCCCAGCCCGGCCTGGACAAACCAGAGAAAAAGAATAAGAAGTCTCTCAAGAAGAAAAAGAACCGCAGACCCGATGATAAGGAAGTCTTAGCGATTCCTGAAAAGTTCACAAAGGGTAAAAAGGACTATACTAGTCGAAGCAAAGCAAAAGCTCCGATCGAAGCATTCCAGAAAAACAAGAAGTGGTGTCCACTTCACGGCAAATAGGGCATGATCTATGCACTGTCGAGTTTAGCAAAAAAATCAAGGATTATTATGCGGGTAAGGACCATTTCCATAATCTGAGGAACCCAAGAAAGCGAGTTCCAAAAAGGACAAGAATGGCGATGAAGAGATGGAGTACCAGGATCCTCAACACATGGTCAACATGATCTTTGGCAGGTCTTCTTCCTACGAATCAAAACGTCATCTGAAGGCCATGGAGCGGGAGGTCAACCTCGTCGAATCTCCGACCATCATCAAACCATCAAAGTGGTCCGACACGGCAATCTCTTTCAGCAAAGAAGATTGCCCCATCCCTTCGACTCGACCAGGTAGGTTCCTTATTGTTGTTGAACCAACTGTTAATAATTGTAGGGTTAATCGAGTCTTGATAGATGGAAGTAGCTCTTTGAATATATTATTTGCGGGGGGCTTTAGAAGAAATGCAGGTTCCCAGGTTGAAAGTGAAATAGTGAAATATGCCTTCCATGGCATAGTTCCTGGCTCCACCACTAAACCGATAGGACAAGTTTCCCTACCGGTTACGTTTGGAAAGCCTGATAACTTCCGAACGGAAAAGATTCTGTTTGATGTGGTAAACTTTGAATCCGCATACAATGGAATCATTGGTCGACCGGAATTAGCAAAGCTCTTGATAGCCACGCATTACTATTATCAAAGATTGAAAATGCCGGGACCAAAGGGAGTCATCACAATTCGAGGAGATCAGAAAATGGCTTATGTGTGTGATTGAAAATCCTTTGAA
The DNA here is from genome assembly GCA_036346405.1 of Phyllostachys edulis. Taxonomy (NCBI): domain Eukaryota; kingdom Viridiplantae; phylum Streptophyta; class Magnoliopsida; order Poales; family Poaceae; genus Phyllostachys; species Phyllostachys edulis. The sequence continues at coordinate 61,164,412 of CM070549.1, forward strand.
CTAGTCGATGAACTTCCGACCAGAGAGGCTAATCCATCTACCATGCAGGTCAAGCACTCGAGGCCGAAGATGACACCCAACCCTTCCGACCAGACAAAGGTAGTACCACTCGACAAAGGCGCTTCTCCGGACAGCGCAAAGTCGCCACCTGGATCAGGAAACACTGACTCATCTACCCGCAAGATTTTGGTCGGGGCAAGACTCGACCCCAAATAGGAAGAGTCGCTCGTCTCCTTCCTCCGAGCAAATCAGGACATGTTCGCCTGGCAAGCATCCGATATGCCTGGAGTCCCCCGGGAGGTGATCAAGCACAGGCTAGCTCTCCAGCCTGACAAAAAACCGATCAAGCAGAACCTGCGGCGTTTTGCACCTGATCGGAAGGAAGCAATCCAGTGATCGGAAGGAAGCAATCCAGTCGGAGATTGACAAACTCCTCGAGGCTGGGTTTATTCGTGAAGTTGACCACCCTCTATGGCTCGCCAATCCTGTGATGGTTAAAAAGAATAATGGGAAATGACGAATGTGTATCGACTTTACAGATCTTAATAAAGCATGTCCGAAGGATGATTTTCCCCTTCACGCATTGACCAACTTGTAGATTCCATACGGGTGTGAGTTACTAAATTTCTTAGATCGTATTGAGGTACCATCAGTTAATATATGTAAAGAACATGAAGAAAACTTTCTTCATCACCCATATGGCACTTCTTGCTATGTTAAGATGCCATTTGGTCTCAAAAACATTGGTACAACTTTTCAAGGTTGATGCAAAAAATCTTTAGTCCACAAATAGGTCGAATTTAGAAGCCTCGTTGATGATCGATCGTAAAGAGCACCAGCGCTAGTGATCACGTTCCTGACGTACAAGAAACTTTCAACAACTTGAGAAGGCATAACCTCAAGTTGAATCCGGAAAAGTGTGTGTTCAGAGTTTCTGCTGGAAAACTGCTCGGTTTCCTAGTCTTGGCTAGAGGTATTTAAGCAAATCCAGTAAAAATAACGGCCATCGACCAGATGTGCCCCCTGACCACGAAGAAGGAGGTCCAAAAACTAACCAGCTGTATGGCAGCGCTAAGTCGTTTCATAGCAAGGTTAGGGCAAAAAGGATTACCTTTCTTTAAACTTTTTCGGAAACATGGAAGTTTCGAGTGGACTAAAAAGGCAAACAATGCCTTTGAAGAACTTAAAAAGTACCTTCTGAAAACCACGGTTTTAGTCTCTCCGAGATTGGAAACATTGCTAATTTCGTGGCGACAGCGCCACAGACGATTAGCGGTGTCTTGGTCGTGAAAGAATAACATCCAACGACCTATTTATTACGTAAGCGAAGTCTTACATGGACCAAAGGAAAGATATCCACAGGTGCAAAAGTTGCTCTATGGTCTCCTTATGTCTTCGAGGAAGCTAAGGCACTACTTTCAGGCCCACAAAGTAGTCGTACCAACCGGGTATCCCCTTGGTCAAGTCCTTGGAAACAGGGAATCATCAGGACGAATAGCAAAATGGGCGGTTGAGCTAGGGGCGTTCGACCTCCATTTCATCTCACGAACATCAATCAAGTCGAGGCAATAGCGAATTCATTGCGAATGGACAAACCTGAACCCACCTAAGGGCCGAAACGAACACCACGATGAGTGGACAATGTACTGGCGGCTCCTTGATGCTAAAAGGCTCGAGGTGGAGTTGTCTTGATATCCCTACCGCGAACACATCAAATCGCTATCGATTAAATTTTCACCCCACAAACAACATGGCGAAATATGAAGGTTCACCGGCGGGACTCCAAGCGACCCGTTAAGCTCGGGATTAAGTAGATTACTAGTGAAAGCGATTCTCAACTAGTAGCGAATCGAGTAGGAAAAAGTATCAATGCTCGAGTACCAAGATGTCATCTTATCTGGCGGAATCGGAAACTTCGAAAAGCACTTCTTGGTTTTCGGATCCGGCATATTCCTAGAAAGGAAAACTTTTGGCGAGACTAGTTGGCATGGATGGCCTCCACGAGGACGGCAAATCCATGAGTTTTTCTCGAGCAACTCGATTAGCCCTCGGTGGTCGAGCCTTCCGAGATCATGCATGATTCCTTACGAATTAGTACATACCGATCATGAGAACATGGATGCTCCACAATCGTTGACGGTTGGTATTTATCACGATCAAGGTAGAGATCGATGACATCGATCTACAATTATCTTGACATGACATGATTCGAGAAGATGATGTAGAGGCGATCGTATATATAAAGCCAAATCATACACTCTTATTGAACATACCTGTATAAGCGAGGATCTCACGGAGTGTTGATGAGATGCATATCTCAACGGATGGCATTAAGTTGCTAACGAAATCCATGAAGAGTGCATGGAGCACATCATTCCTATAGAACAACAGTGGTCGATAAAGCTTTAGAGCAAGGATACTCTTGGCCAATGCCCTTCATGATGCAAAAGAGCTGCGTGACAAAGTCGTACAATGTCGGTTTCATAGTGACAAGTACATCGGCCGTATAAGCTTTACAAACAATTTCTCTTTCTTGGCCTTTTGCAACCTGGGGACTGGACATTTTGGGACCTTTCCCAAGAGCACCCGGGGGCTTCGAATTCCTTTTCGTCATGATTGACCCGTTTACAAAATGGATTGAAGCTGAGCCTGCTGTTAAAACTACAACTGAGGCCGCTAAGAGATTTCTGACAAAAAAAATATGATCACACGATTTGGTGTACCTAGTCGTATAATCACGGAACAACGGTGCCCGGTTCTCAAGCGGTCAATTCCAAAATTCTGCGGCGAACTTGGTATCAAGGTTCATTTTGCTTGATTGCTCATCCACGAGCAATGGGCGATTGAAACAAGCTAATGGTATCATCATGCAAGGGATCAAATGTCGAGTATTCGACGATTAATCAAGCGGTTAGAAGCTTGGGTCCAGAACTTAAAATGCGTATTATGGGCGTTCGAACCCGCGACTAGTCGTGCGGCCGGTGAAACACCATTTTTCTTGGTTTATGATCTTTGAAGCCATGCTTCCTTTAGAACTAAAACTTGGCTCTGCTTTGGGCCGATTGTTTCAGCAGCGTCGAGAATGAGCAACGACTTCGGCGATATCAATCTCCTTGAAGAGCAGCGAAACCAAGCCTGATGCGATCGGTATATCAACAAGCCATGCGAAGGTACCATAGTCGTAAGGTGCAACCTCGTAACCTTCTTGTAGGTGATCGGTTCTCGGAAAAATTGAGAATCGAACAAATCGCAACAAACTTTCTCCCAAGTGGGAAGGTCCTTACTTTGTGGTCGAAGTTGCAGGCTAGGTTACGTGCGACTAGCTATGTCGGATGGGCAAGTTTTGTCAAATTCTTGGAACATTGATCAATTCGTAAGTTCTATGTCTAATTCTTTTTTACATTATTTCAATTCTTTTCATTTCATTAATGCATTCATTCATTTTTTTCGATGAGTGATATGGTTTATATATCTATACCTATATTACGGTCACCTATTATTGTTGTTTAAGATGGTCGGAGAAGACAATTTTTTCTCTCAGATATCCTTTATCGAGGATCTCTGTTACTCTTTGGCAGCGACATACTCGTGTCATAAAATTTGTATAGGTCCTAGTCATGATCATTCCATGAATGATTCCACATGCAACCATCTGAGTAAGCAGAGCATAGTATAAAAACTTCATGTAGTGCCTTATACTATTAAGATTATGAAGGTTATATTTCTTCATTTCAAAAATCATTCTACTCTCGTTTGGCTCTTGGCGGGACACGGAAAAGCCTCCTAGTTGAAGTCTCTCCTTTTTGCGTGGTCACGCCCACTAGAAGGAGCTTCCTAGCGGCGGTTCTTTTCTTCGATCCTCATTGCCCGGTCGGACTTGAGCACAGGCACGTTTTGCGAAATGTTTTCTATATCTTCTATTCTTAGCAGTATTTTCCGACCAGTTTTGGGTCGTATATATAAATACGACCACTTATCGTTTTTTGCATGCATTCTTGTATTTCTACTTTTGTCAATACAACAAATCTTTTTTCGACCATATACAATTTTGTTTGGTATTTCGATTATGACAAACAAAGATCTATAACTAGTCGAAATCATACCTTGTTCGACCAAAATGATTTCCTAGTATTATTACGATCGATTCGTCTTATGATCGTTATAAACCCTCCAAACAATGGTTTTGACTTTTTATTTCTCCTTCTTGGCTAACTGCTTGTCTAGTAAAGCTCTTCTACTACAAAGCAGTCGGGGGCTAGGGAGTATACGAGAATTTTACAAAAAGTCAACGGGATAAAAAGATGATTGTTGATGACACAAAGGTAAGTTTTATTTACAATTCTTATATTACAATGCCCTATTCTTGAATATCTCCAGACTAATTACTACTTCATGGAGATCCGACATCCATCTCCTCTACAATTTTGTCTCCAAGTGGCCTAAGTTCTTCCATAAGCTTGGTAGCCTCATCGAATGAGCGATTGAAGTCATCCTCAGCGGCTTGGAGATTAATAGAGGGGTTGGAAGCCTTCGATTTTGCCGGCACAAAAGCCCGACTCGATGCTTTCGCCTTCTTTCATAGTCTAGGCATAATTCTCTCGAGTAGTTTTGAAGCGGACCAAGAGATCTTCTAGAAGTTGGCCCAAGTAGTTCATTTTCTCTATTGGATCTCTTAAATCAGGCATGCTTGATCCTGATCCCATATCAAAGATCATCTTGTTCAAAGCATGAATCTTATTATCAAGATTCTGCACAAGAGCTGGCTCCTTTCCCTGCTCAAATTCCAGAGCCTTTTCGGTTCTGTTCAGTGCTTGTGTTTGCTCTACGAGTAAAACAAGTAGTAAAGCACAACATGATCGAGATGAAGATAATAAGTCAAGTCTCGACCTATTACCTTCAATTCTCTTGTTGATGTCTCATTCACAGTCGATGCCTCTACAATCGATCGGTCCTTAGCTTGATTCTCTTCTTCAAGCAGAGTTATTTTGGCTTTACCAGCTACGACTTCTTCTTTTATTTTTTCTAAATCTATCGAATGCGATAAGGGAATAATTAAAGAAGAACAAAGCGATGAAGAAGGAAAAGGGATAAGAGGAAGGTCCTTACTTTCCGATTCGAGTGCTTTTGCTCCAAGTCCTTAATTCCTTTGGGTTAGTCCTCCGAGCCACGGTGAAGTTCTCGACCATATGCTTTCATAAATAGTATTCTCACTTTAAAGTTTCCTATAAACTTTTAAGAAAGACTATGAAACTGGTCGTGGATACTTACTCGGATTGCCAAATCATTATAACCTTCAAATATCAAATCAGGACGCATTTTGATTTGGCGATCCGATATTTTTCCCCATGCCTCGTCAAGCTCCTTATCCTTGATAAATCGGGGTGAAAAGGAACTTGTCGAGGTTGAGAGGATTACCAACATTGGTGAGAACTTTGTTGAGGGCCTTTAGGGCATCTACCTCCGAAAGGAGTTAGAACCACCAACGGATCAACTTGCGAGTTGTCTTTGGCTTTGCTCGGGGGCTTCTTCGACCACTATAACCTCGGGAACTTTGTCTGGGAAGTGCTTTGGTCAATAACTTCCACGGGTCTTAGGGTCCTCGGGAAGATTACAGTGGAATCGTAGGAACACCAAAAGACTGTATAAAACAAAGAAGGGAGTTCAAAACACCAAATCATCAAGAAACTATTAAAGGTATACACTCATCGACCTCTTTTCATTTGTACATACCTAGTTAGTTTCTTAGATTTGACTTTGAAGCAGTAGAGTAAACTCTATATCGCCAAACCTTCCTTTTCTTCTCAACCAAATTAAATGGGTTTTGAGTCGGCGGGTTTGGTTAAACCCTCACATCCTCTAACGAGGATATCGAGGGCAATATCCTCGACCAAGCTGGTGAAGATAGTATCCCGACCATCGGATCGGAGGAGTGGTTTCATCAACCTCGGATCGATTGTTTGATAACAACCTGTATGGTCATGAACGACCAAACTGGAGTCTATAGTTTCCGCAGCTACACTCTGCGGACCTTCATTTTTCTCCACCTAAATCAAAAAATGAATTTGATTAGGTGATGAATTTTTTTATCTAAAGTATATATATTCTTATTTCATGTTCTATTAACTCGGGAGATTCATCTTCTTCCAGTGCATCAGAGCACGAATCGGTTGGAGCCACGGTGGGATGTTGATCCTCACCTGATTGTACAATTCGCAACCCGACCGACTACAAAAATAGAGCAAGATCAATGAACTGGTCGGAGAATATATGTATATATATATATATATACACACACACACACACACACACACATACATGATAAAAGAAGTTTGATTATCTACCTTAGGTCTTGCAAATCTCTCTTCAACAGAGACTATTGCCAAGATGTCGAGGAATCTGACCTTTTCACGGGCTCCCGGCCTGAGATCATCTGATTAAGCTCTCTGATTTCCTCAGTAGAAAGTCCTTTAAAAAAAAGAAAGGAAGGAAGGAACGAGACAAGAGCAAATTTTAAGGTATTACAATAATCAAATAATGAATCATACTGGTCGGAGCTTTTCTCAAAGACTTACCACCTCTTGAGATAGCTTCATCATGACCAATGGACCAGAGCAGGGAATGAGTCCGGAGCCTCAAAGGACTAATCTAGCGTTTGGTGAAGTCCCTCACCACATGCCAGGAAGTCAAGCCCTTGACCCTCAGGTCACATATGGCATTTACCCATCTTTCGACCACTCCTGCCTTCTCCACAGTCTTCCTCCACTTGGGATTCTCATTCGCCTTAATTTCGGTGAAGTAAAGGCCATCATCCCTCATAACTGTCATGTAGAACCAGCTCTTTTTTCATGACGACCACGAGGATTTCGAGTACATTTGGATGTACTCATTGGCCTTCCCATCATGAAGGCGCAGTGTGCATTCTCTAGGGGTCCCCGTGGATTTTCCCGACATCGCCATCCGATAAAAATACTTGAAGAGCCTCAAATTTGGACGCACTCCCAGGTATGCCTCACATAGGTAGATAAAAATGCTAATATTGGCAATGGAATTAGGGGCCAAATTAACCAATTCCACCTCATAATACTATAAAACATGAGGAAGGAATTTGTGCACCGGTACCCTCAGCCCGCACTCGATGTGAGCGAGGAAGATCGAAATTTTCCCATCTTCGCGGCTCGAAAAGTGCTCCCCGGCCGCTGATCTCCATCCGATCAGATTCTTGTTTGGGAGCATTCCCATCTTCTCTAGCGCTTTACGCTTCTTCTCATTTAGATCTGAAGCCATCCACTTTGTGATTTGATCCGACATATTGAAATTTCTCAAAGGGATGAGTAGTGGTCGAAGGAGGCTTTGAGGTTGAAAAGGCAATAAGAAATTGGAAAGATTTTCTTAGCAAGGAACTGAAGAGGATTTTAAGAAGATCTGGAAGCATAAAAACTCTAGAGCCCAGCAATAAAGGTTTTATAGCTTCGGGTCTTTAACTGCAATGGGGATTGATCCAAAAAAAAAAGTCCAACTGATGAAAACCTTTTTTTTTGTTCAACGGACAGAAAAACTCTTAGGTTCCCAAGGCAGGTTCTCAACTTTAAAGTGAACACAGACCACTTTGTATATCACGACATTAAATGAGGTCTACCTGACACGATTTTGTCGGAGGAAAAGTGTTCACACGACCTGTTCATTTAAAGTTCGGGGGCTAGCTGACGAGGATTAAAACCTCTATGTATTGTTTTAATACACAATAAAAGACCATATGTCTTCATGGTCATAACCCCTAAGGCTAACGACCTCACTGGTCGTAAGGATTCCAGAGGTTACATAAGGGTACCCTGGTCGGACAAGGTCCTGTACCTAACCTCTGACCAGGTAACTGCATGGAAACACTATGAACTGATATTTATAACTAATTCCTAATATATTCTTACCGTGCGATGAATATAGCATGTGCTGTATACTTCATACCACACGGTTAGATAATCCTAAAGATACTGGCAACAACTACTAGACGGTTTGATGTCTCTCGGGAGCTAAACCATCGCGCAGTTAGACACATTGTTAACTGTGCACTAAGCACCAACCAGTCTCAACGCTTCACCAGGGATGCCTCCTCCAGGAGTAACTGCCACCCCTTCGGAAGTTACTTAAGCATGAAGCACAGAAGACCAAAGGGCAGGGCGAAACATCAACACAAGTTCTACAGATCAAGAGGCAAACTGAGACAAGCAAGATAGCAATCTTCACATCCAGTGTAATTAGGATTAGTCTCTAGTCGGGTCGAGAGCACCCCCCTTTGTAAATCCAGTTCATATCAATAAAGAGCGGCCCCATTTTCTCCCAGGAATTATCGCGTCATTTTCCTCTTTCATTTTCATAAGATCGGCGATTCGATCGTCGACACTGTGGATAGTCGTTTTCCACTTGTTGGTGATGCTAGCAAACATGTTTCAGGAGGTGGGCAGTCCCAACAATTTGGAGGTGGTCAATTCTCTGTCAATGGTGGTGTCGGAGGTCAAGCTGCTGGGCTAGGCTGTGTTCTTGGAGGACAGAGAGATGTTCTAGTCTTTGGGGTTAACAAGTTATTTAAGCAATGACAGATCAAGTCTCTAACTTTGGTCGAGGAGGTTTGGAGTCGGTAACCCAGAGGTAGAGGTTGGTCCGGGGAGGGATCCACTCATACCAATAATGGTGCTACAGGTGATGTTTCCAACCTAATTTGCTTTCGATGCAAAGGGAAGGAGCATGGAATTGCTAATTGCAAAACGAACCTGTTGTGTGATATTTGTGAAGGCACGGATCATTTGGCTAATAAATGTCCATTGTCGTTGCTGCCGAGACCTATCACTAGCTTATGTGGGTTCGGTGCCAATAGATTGGGATTTTACAATATCCCAATAAGCGGGAGTGGAAATGAAGAAAAGCAATAAGATCGGGTTGGTTCGGATCACAGGGGAACAATTATCTGAAGAACTCTTGATCGCTAAGTTGAGAAGATTAATACCTCTGAATTGGCAACCTAAGGTGGAGAGTCAAGGGGATAACATGTTTTTGGTGCATTTTGCAAATAGACTTGAGATGCTTCGCATGGCGGCTATTGGTGAAGTACATGTAAAAAGAAGCTGAAGGTGGTGTTACATTTTGAAGAATGGAATATAAAGCCCACACCTAAGTTTTAACCCGGAAGGTATGGGTTCGGTGATGGGAGTGCCTTACAAAGGCGTGGCTTTCTAAGTTTGTGTGCTATAGGGTCAATCATCGGTATTGCTATGCGAGTGGATATGGAAAAAGTTTGTAAGAACGATCTAGTTAAGTATGTTGGTAGGAGTTCGGACATAGAGGCAATCCTTCTAATGTAGAGATTGTGGTTGGAGAATATGTCTATAACATTTCGTTCAAAGTTGAAGAAGTTAGTGTAGATGCTATTGATGAAGATTTTGACCAGAAAGATGATCATGAGGGAGAGGACCAAGCAGGCAGATGTAAGGATGTTGAGATGGAAGACAGAGATGCCAAGAGACTGAAGAATAATTCAGATTCTCAATCGAATGTCCCGGTTAGTGGTGTGGGTCAGTCTACCTCTAGTTCTAGGGGAACTACATTGGGACTCTTGACATCGGATTCCATTTGGGTTATGCCAAGGACAGTCTAAAAGGAACTAGCAGCTGGTGTTCGAGAAGAAGACTTACACATCTTAAATGGCCAGGGTCAAGTTTTGGATACTGCAAGTGGTTGTTTATCCTCAGATCTGACTGTTGACACCAAATCTGAATTGGGAACTAGAGTTGTCTTGGAAGTTCCTTTGGCAGAGAAGAAGATTGTCGAGCCAGCAAATGAAAATAAGTCTGAATCTAATGCTAGCATTAGCTTGGAAGGTCTTTTGGGGGTCCAAGCAGCAGTTGAGGAGATTACCGAGCCAGGCTCAAATAAGTTTGTGGGAAAATATGTGTTATCTATCTCTTCCTTAGTTAACCCTATGATAATCCATTCCCCAGGCTCGGAAATGAGGACCAGTTCTCTATGCCCAAACCTTACCCTGGAAATATCCGGAGTATCTTTTCTGACAGACTTAATAGTTTTGCACTCTCAAGGTCTAGATGTAATTCTTGGAATGAACTGGCTAGTCAAGAATTAAGGACAGATAGACTGTGCCAATAGGTCTATCACCCTCACCAATGAGCAAGGAATTTCAGCTGAATTCAAACCCAAGAATTCTACTGGAAGAATTTCCATCTTGACCAACTTGAAGGAGGTAAAGCTTGAAGATATACCAGTGGTGCAAGAGTACCCAGATGTCTTTCCTGAGGATTTACCCGGCATGCCGCCAGATAGGGACATAATGTTCTTAATTGACTTAGTCCCAGGGACCGCTCCAATCTTGAACCGACCCTACAGAATGCTGGCCAATGAGTTAGCAGAACTAAAGAAGCAGATTGAAGAGCTGCAGAGCAAAGGATATATTCAACCAAGCTCATCACCTTGGGGAGCACCAGTATTATTTGTCAAGAAGAAAGACAATAGTATGAGAATGTGTGTAGACTACAGATCGCTTAATGAGGTGACAATCAAGAACAAGTACCCGTTACCCAAGATTGATGACCTGTTTGATCAGCTGAAAAGAGCAAGCGTCTTCTTGAAGATTGATCTGAGATCCGGCTATCACCAACTGAAGATCAGACCAGAAGATATCCCGAAGACTGCTTTCACCACCAGATATGGACTGTATGAGTTTACAGTAATGTCTTTTGGTTTGAAAAACGCCCCTACTTATTTCATGAATATGATGAACAAAGTGTTCATAGAATTCTTGGATAAGTTCTTGGTTGTTTTCATCGATGACATTCTCATCTACTCCAAAGATGAAGAAGAGCATGAGAAACACCTCAGGATAATTTTGGAAAAGCTCAAGGAACATCAGCTTTATGCCAAATTTAGCAAGAGCGAATTTTGGCTAAGTCAATGGCTTTCCTCGGACATATTGTGTCAGCAGGAGGAGTTGCAGTAGACCCCGCTAAGGTTGAGGCAGTAATGGATTGGAAACAACCCAAATCTATCACTAAAGTGAGAAGTTTTCTCGGTCTAGCTGGGTATTACCGCAGATTTATTGAAGGTTTCTCCAAGATCACAAGACCAATGACTCAACTCCTGAAGAAGGAGAAGAAATTTGAATGGACGGATGCCTGTGAGAAAAGTTTCCAAGAGCTGAAGAAGAGACTAGTTTCTGCACCAATGTTAGTCCTACCGAATATCCATAAGGACTTTGAGATTTTCTGCGACGCATCTCGTCAAGGACTTGGATGTGTGTTGATGCAAGAAGGCAAGGTCGTGGCTTATGCATCTCGGCAGTTAAGGCCACACGAAGGGAATTATCTGACTCATGATCTTGAGTTAGCAGCAATTGTGCATGCTTCGAAAATCTGACGGCATTATCTCATTAGTAACCGCTGTGAGATTTTCACGGATCATAAAAGTCTGAAGTACATCTTCACCCAGTCAATACTTAATCTCCGACAGAGAAGATGGCTAGAGCTGATAAAGGATTACGACCATGGAATCCATTATCATTCGGGCAAAGCAAATGTGGTTGCAGATGCCCTGAGCAGAAAGACATATTGCAAAACCACATTGGTTCAGAAGAATCAGCCAGAATTATATGAAGAACTGAAGCACTTGAACTTAGAGATTGTTAGCAAAGGTTGTGTAAACGCTTTGGAAGTTCAACCAACACTTCATAGTTAGATCAGAGAAAAACAAATAGAAGATGAAGACATTAAAGAGATCAAGAAGAACATGAGAAGAGGCAAAGCCCCAGGATTTTCTAAGGATGAGCAAGGGACAATGTGGTTTGAAAATCGCATCTGTGTACCTAATCAGCAGGAAATAAAACAGTCAATTCTGAAGGAAGCACATGAATTGCCCCACTCCATCCATCCTGGAAGTACCAAGATGTACCAGAATCTAAAGGAAAAATATTGGTGGGTCAGCATGAAGCAAGAAATCGCTGAGTTCATTGCATGTGTGATGTATGTCAGTGAGTTAAGACAGAACATCAAAGACCCGCTGGTTTGTTACAACCATTACCAATTCCCAAATGGAAGTGGGAGGAAGTTGGTATGGATTTCATCACTGGACTTCCTAGGACCCAATTAGGATGTGATTCCATCTGGGTGATAATTGACCGGTTGACCAAAGTGGCTCACTTTATTCCAGTTAAGACCACCTATCAGAGCAACAAGTTAGCAGAATTGTACATGACCAGGATCATCTGTCTACATGGAGTACCCAAGAAGATCGTGTCCGATAGAGGTTCCCAGTTCACTTCTCGGTTTTGGAAATGTCTACATGAAGCCTTGGGAACCAGACTCAATTTCAGCACCGCTTATCATCCTCAGACAGATGGTCAGATAGAACGTGTGAATCAGATTCTAGAAGATATGCTTCGAGCCTATGCCATAGATTATGGAAGAAGTTGGGACAAGAATCTGCCCTATGCAGAATTCTCGTACAACAATAGCTACCAAGCCAGTTTGCAGATATCTCCATTTGAAGCTTTGTACGGCAGAAAGTGTAGAACTCCTCTCCTTTGGGATCAAGTAGGAGAGCATCAGTTCTTTGGACCGGAATTGATCAAAGAAACTGAAAGTAAGGTTAAAGCAATAAAAGAACGCCTAAAAGTAGCTCAGTCCCGACAAAAGAGTTATGCTGATAACCGTTGAAGAGAGTTGACCTTTGAGATATGAGATTTTGTCTATTTTAGAGTTACTCCACTTAGAGGAGTAAAAAGATTCTGGACAAAAGTAAAACACACCCAGATTTTAGGACCTTACAAGATTTTGGCAAGAAGAGGTGAAGTTGCTTATTAGCTTGAGCTACCAGCATCCTTGTCTACAATGCATGATGTCTTTCATGTTTCTCAACTAAAGAAGTGTCTTAGAGTGCCAGCGGAAGAAGCACCGATTGAAAGCATCGACCTTCAAGAAGATCTCACCTATGTGGAGCAGCCAATTAAGATTCTTGACGTGGCAGAATGAATCACTAGAAGCAAAGTCATCCGTTCATGCAAGGTCCAGTGGAGTAATCATTCAGAAGAAGAAGCCACTTGGGAGCGAGAAGAAAATTTGAAAGCCGACTATCCCCACCTTTTTGTTGGCCAAGTCTGAATCTCGGGGTCGAGATTCCCTTTAAGGGGTAGGTTTGTAACAGCCTAAAATTCAAATTTTAGTTGAAAATTAAAACTTAATTATTCTTGTGGTTTTTCTAAAATTTTTAAAAGCTTTTCCTTAATTATTTTAAAGCTAAAATAAATTTATGTGCAAAAACTATTACCAATTTTAAATTAAAAATATTTTATTTAAGTCCAAAATAACTCTAGGAATTTCTGTGAATTTTTCTAGAATTTTTGGATTTTATTTGCTATTTTCTAAAAGCCTTTTTGAATTAATGGGATTATTTAAATTAACAAATCTATTTAAATCAGAAAAAGCCTTTTTGGGCCGAATCTTTACTGTTCGGCCCAATTCTCATCTATTTCGGCCCATCTTCACCCGGCCAACCCTCCCCTCTCTCTCGCCGCCTGCCCTACCCTTGACCACACCTCCTCCTCCTCGCTCTGCGTGGGCCCGCGCCCTTTCTTCCTCGCTACTTTCTTCCCCGCGCAGCCAAGCCACGCCGCCGTCATTACTACGGGTGCGAGCTCCACAACCGGCCGCCCCAACCGCCCCCGTGATCCGCGCGCACGACCCCGCACCCACCTCGGCCTTATCCCCCCACCCTCCCCCCCTTCTCCGCGCCGGTTCACTCGAGCTCCACAGCTGCCACCACCATTATCTCCAACGTCTCCTCGCCGCCCCAGTGCCCCTCGGCCCCTATAAAAGGGAGCACGAGGTAGCCCTCCTCTCACTCATTCCCTCCCCCTCACTTACTCCTCCTCCCTCGCGTCCACCTCGTCGGATTTGAAGTTCTCCTTGTCGTCGGCCGCAAGCGCTCCGCCGCCTTTAGCGCCGCCATCATTGACGCTTCGGCCCCGAGTCCACCACTGTTGTCTTCGCCGCCCTGTCGCCAACCCGGTGCGCGCCTCCGCCTTGTCGGAGCCCTATAGGAATGCCACCGCCGCCACGAGCCCTACCACGCCACCGCTCTCGCCTCGCCGTCGGCTGCCTCCGTCCTTCTCCGGCCACCCGGGTGAGTGCACCACGATCCTCGCACCATCCTCTCTCCGATGCGCATCTCACCGGTCACCGTCGTGCCTCCAATCACCGGCGACCATTGGTCCCGACACCAGCGCCGCCCTGTGCCCCTCGGCCTTATCCCCCACCCTCCCCCCCTTCTCCGCGCCGGTTCACTCGAGCTCCACAACTGCCACCACCATTATCTCCAACGTCTCCTCGCCGCCCCGGTGCCCCTCGGCCCCTATAAAAGGGAGCACGAGGTAGCCCTCCTCTCACTCATTCCCTCCCCCTCACTTACTCCTCCTCCCTCGCGTCCACCTCGTCGGATTTGAAGTTCTCCTCGTAAATCGGCATAGCGCTCACGCCTTTAGCGCCTTATCGTCGGCGCTTGACCCCGAGTCCACCACTGTTGTCTTCGCCGCCCTGTCGCCAACCCGGTGCGCGCCTCTGCCTTGTCGGAGCCCTATAGGAATGCCACCGCCGCCATGAGCCCTACCACGCCGCCACTCTCGCCTCGCCGTCGGCTGCCTCCGTCCTTCTTCGGCCACCCGGGTGAGTGCACCACGATCCTCGCACCATCCTCTCTCCAATGCGCATCTCACCGGTCACCGTCATGCCTCCAATCACCGGCGACCATTGGTCCCGACACCGGCGCCGCCCTGTGCTGACGTGGCTTAGCCACCTCAACTCCACGTAGATGCCACCTTGCCATCCTTTGCCCATGTGGCAGTGACGTGCACTAGGTGGACTTGGTCCATGAGTACTGAGCCATTTACAAGTGGGGCCCGTATTTCAGGATTTCCCTTTTTATTTTCTTTTCGGCCGAAAAGTTCTTGCTGATGTCATCCATGCATAATAATCAGATTTTCCTTAAGAAAAAAAATTCGGTAAATTAGTTTAAATCTGATTTTAGGGTTTTATTTAGGTTTAAACTTCCAAAGCCCATATCTTTTGCATTGAACTCCGATTTAGATGATTCAAATTTCTAAATTTGTATAAATTAAAGATCTAACTAACTAAACTAAAATTATTTGATTTGGAGTTAGTTTGAATTGTATTTTTGAATTTATTTGAATTTTATTTGAATTTGTCATATTTCACGTATAGATTTAACGAATCCGAGAGCTTGATCATACGAGGATTTAGAGTACTAAGACTTGAGCAAGACAAGTTATACCATTGATCATGTTGATCCCAATATTTTAAAATTTATTTAATTCTATTTTTAAATTATTATTGCATGCATAATTTTATTTAGATATTTTAATTCCTGTTTAAATCCTTAGTTATTCCAAATCCTTTGTATAGCCAATTTGAAAATTTATTATCATTCCTTGTCACCATTAGGTAAAAATAATATTGAGAATAATTATATGCTTAGATCATAATTATGATTTTGGGAGGTTTTAGCCAAATTGTTCAAACTTGGTTTAAATTGAGTTTGTGGTATTGTTTTACCATAGAAAATTTATTAAAATGATTTTACTTGAAATAAAATCAAAAATGGGTTTAGACTTGGGTGAAATGGATGATTGGTGGGTGCAAGTTTATGCACGGGCTCAATCTGGTTAAGGTTGAGGCCTAGGGGTTATTTAGAAAGTCACTCAAGTTAGTTAAGGACCGGTATTTGAGCGTATTTTGCTACGCCTTATCGTACCACCACATGCCTGGAATGGGAAAAATTTGGCTCAATAATTTGTAATGCCTTAATGTTATTTGTTTCATATTATTGTGTGAGTGTCGGTTAAATAGTATTCCCACTTGGCGCAAGTGGGGGCTTTCGGAGGGTGGTTAGCCCAATGAAAACGAAACCTTAGCGGACATGAATACATTAAGGTAGAGCATTGTAAAGACCTCATGATAATTACTTAGTCACACGCCTTTGGAAGCGTATATTGGCCGACATTAAAAGCAAATTATCTCATGTGGGTAAAGTTGTACAAACTCTGCAGAATAGAAAATTATTAAATAGCGCATCATGATCATGGACATATCTTGAGCAAAGCCACTCTAAGTTAGACTTGTTTTTGGTTTTTAAAATGTTTAACAGATGATTTTAGGATGGTAAATCCTTGTGGTAAAATTAGGCGATTAGCTATGTGATAGGAGGGTATTCTTCACCATTTATTCATGGAGGTTATCAATTATACAACTGTCATTTTAAAACCTGATTTTAGCTCTATATTAAAAATGGCCTTGGAAAATAATACGAGTATTTAAACTGAAAATGTTGTTTTATGCAAAATAAATACTGCTAGTCTCACTTGTTTACTTATGCATACATCATAATTCTGTATTAGGTGTAACTTGCGAGTGCTCATTCTTCCTGAATAATCTTTATTCAGGAGAAGACTTCTATCAGGACGGTGAGGACCTAGACGTTTAGGCCTACGCCCCGAGATGATTGCCTGTAGCGCATCATGTGGACTACTACTACTTTGCTTTCGCTGTGATATTTGTTTATTTGGCCTCGGGCCTATTTTGTATTAAAATCTGAATATTGTTAAATAAAAGTGTGATATGATTGTGATACCATTTTGTTTGACTGTGTACACTAGCTATCCTAGACTAATATATGAACACAGAGAATTCGAGATCCTTCGTTCCCGGGTTCAACATTAAGTGCAATAGGAGCACTCATGTATTGAGCAAACTGCACTAGACTGGATATTGCATTTGCTGTGAACTTATTAGTAAGGTATAATGTTGAACCTACCAAAAGCATTGACAGGGAATAAAGGACATCTTCCGATACCTCCAAGGAAGCAAAGACTTTGATCTGTTCTACAAAAAGAACTAAGACCTGTTTATGAATGGCTATGTAGATATCGGGTACCTATCGGACCCGCATACAACCAAGTCGCAAACATGCTATATATTCCTATGTGGTGAAACTGTAATTTCATAGAAATCGTCTAAGCAAAGTCTTGTATCGACTTCGACGAATCACTCAGAAATCATAGCACTGTATGAGACCTCACGAGAATGTGCTTGGTTTCGGCGGGTGATTCACCACATCCAACAGTCGTGTGGATTGAATACTGCGCAAACCCCCACTATTATTTATAAAGATAATGCGGCTTGTGTTGCACAAGTACAGATGGATTATGTGAAGAGTTATCTCACAAAGCATATTAACCCTAAGTTCTTCTATGCTCATGAATTGCAAAAGATAGACGAAATCAAAGTATTGCATACTAAGTCATGTGAAAATCTTACAGATTTATTCACTAAGTCACTTCCAACATCTAACTTTGAAATATGCATACGCGGAATTGGAATGATGAGACTTAGAGAAGTGTAGAATTAGGGGGGATCTTTACGAACTCATTATTGAAACTTGATCACGAAGATCGAGTACCTAAATAATAAATCCTAAAAATTAGATTAAATTGGGTGGATTGTACTCTTTTTTCCATGACGAGTTTTCTTGAAATTTCTCGGTTAAGGTTTTTAATTAGACAATTCGTGTAACGCAGTAGAACGTGTATCATATATTTTTTCTCCAAATTTTTTCTATTAGATTTTTATAGAGTTTTGACGAGGCATAAACATATAAGGATGAGTGCCAAAGGAGGAGTGTTGAGAAACCATGAGCTTGACCCAATAGCCAGCCCATAGGTAAGCACTCTATCTAAAACCCTAGTAGGATCTCTAGACTATAAATAGGGGTACTAGTCTACTCTTTATTTTTGCATTGTTTAATATGATTATATGTTTATCTACTAGATAATTATTTTAACTAGACTCGTCAGCAACAGTTCTTCGACGAAAAGAAATTGACGCCCACTTATCTCCGTGAAAGCTCACGTGCTCTACCCATGCTTCCCCGTCTCCCAGTCCCAAATCCCACTCCATCCCACCCCACCTCTTAAAAACCAAACAAAACCCAAAACATACACGAAACGCAGGCGCAGCCGCAGGCGCAGGTAGCAGCCTGCCTAACCGCCACCGCTCCTCCGATCCCCGGTCCGAACACGCGCACGCGGAGGCGGGGAGCGGAGCCGCGCAATGCAGCAGCCGAACTCCACCGATCCGCCGGGTCGGTCCTTCCCGCCGTCCGCCCCGGCGCCGGCGATGCGCGGGGCGCACCACCGCCGCGCCAGATCTGAGGTCGCCTTTCGCCTCCCGGTCGACCTCGACCTTGGCGGCGGCGGCGGCGACGGCTCCGCGGGCTTCGATGAGATCGGCTCCGAGGACGACCTCTTCTCCACCTTCATGGACATCGAGAAGATCTCCTCCGGCCCCGCCGCCGCCGGCTCCGACCGCGACCGCGCCGCCGAGACCTCCTCGCCGCCGTGGCCCAAGCACCGCCACAGCAGCTCCGTCGACGGCTCCGGGCTCTTCTCCCCGGCAGCAGCGCCGCACGGAAGGATGCCGCCGCCGCCGCCGCGTTGGCCGAGGTCATGGAGGCCAAGAAGGCCATGACCCCCGAGCAGATCGCCGAAATCGCCGCCATCGACCCCAAGCGCGCCAAAAGGTGCCGCCCCTCCCGATCTCTCTCCCCCTCTCTATCCATCTGCTTGGTCACTGTGCTTGCCATTGCGCGGTCTGGACTTAGTTGCCGACTGGTTGCGCGCGCCCTTGCGCTAGTGTCTGGTTGGTAGGGATATGGTCGTACACTCTAGAACAGTTCTTTCGTTTCTCCGAGGTGGCGGGGAATCGGATGAGGCATCTAGTCTAGGACAATTATGTATGCATGCTTTTTTGATAGAAATGCCTTGAGGTTAGAGAAAAGTTGCGCATTTGCGCCTTGTTCAGTGTTCTGTTCAGCGTTCTAAAAACAGGTCTACTAGTCCGTATACTCGGCCGTATACAAGTAACGGTGCCCTACCTGTTACCACCGTGTAATTGCCTGTTATGCTGACCGATTATGCCGTATAATAGTAGTGGGTGACCTGTCGGGTTACCGATTTTTACAACCTTGGCCTTGTTTGTTTCTTTGTGCGTACTGTGGATAGATGGCGTTGGGTGGTTGGTTGGCAGGTTGGGAATTAAGGTGGTGGTGGTTCTTCTTTAGCGCCCGGTTGGTGGGATATGGATAAGTGTTTGTTTCTGTGAGGTGGCGCAAGCTTTTGTAAGCTTGTAATTCGCTTACTTCTTACCTGCAGTGTTCTATGTCCTAGTTGGCTGGTCGTAATTTGACGACTTACTGCTGAGATGTAAGTTGAATAGTTGGTTTTGAGGATTGGTTTGTTTGTGTGCTTGGTTCCAACACTTAAGAAAGGTAATGGACAAATGTTAGTCCTTTAGCCAATAAGAAAAGAAGATGCAGCACATTGATCTAGTGAGTCATGCCAAATTATTAGAACTAATTGTCTGGATTGATAGTGAAAGGCAGTAGGAGGCAACAACTAAGGATAGCTATCCAATCAAATCAGAGAAAACAACATGTTTTTGCCTTTCTCACCTACGAGTCTCTGCTGGAAGCATTCCTTCAGGTCATCGGTAGATAATCAAAATAGAGAAAATATCAGACCACAGTATTGAAAAGCTATTTGGTAGCTGTAAAAAAGTTGGATTTTTCATTTCTAAAAATCACACAATCCTTCTAAAGATGTGATGGAGTAGTTCATTTCTTCAGTATGCTGGAGATCTTTTGATGCCTCCTGCAATGTAGGTCTGTCTCGAAAGTTAGATGTTTTAATCTTCAGTATGGTTGGGATTTTACCAGTAATCTGTAACTGTAACATGCTCCACAGTTCAACACACTTCTGATTGTACACTTTTATCCAAACAGTCTTCTTCTAAACTTCGATATTGATACTATCTAATTTACTGTTAAAGGCGGCGTATCTGGTGAAAATTGCGTGAAAATTAAACTTAGAAGTTTTCAAGAATTCTAAAAAAAATGAAATATAGGGAGGTTATGTTCTATATCTCTGCAAAATTTCAAGATGAAATTTAATCAATTTATGAGTTAGGAAAGACAAATACTTGCTGAAATAGTGTTTTTCACTGTTTTGGTTAATTATTCGTCTTTTTTGTATCTCCGAAATGCGATTGAGTTTGATCTTAATTTCTTTTCAGAGGCATAGAACATACCTTGCCCTACACCTGGTAATTTTTTTTGAGAGTTCTTACTTCTTAGAGACTTCTAGGGTTGTTGAACATACAAATTTTCACCTAGTTGACATTTTCACCTGATATTTCACCTACTGTTAATGCCTGATGCATCAAAATTAAGCTGCATTTTTCATTTCCTGATGCATCAAAATTAAGCTGCATTTTTTATTTCCCCCCCTTAAAATCGTGTGCAGAACTAGGTTTTTGAAACTTTCACCCATGTAAAGTTCTAAGATCATTTTACTTGCGCCAATTGGATGAAGCAATCTGCATTTGCCCTCCAACTATACGCTTCTCCAGCACCAGTTGCTCTTTAGTTTGACACGATAGTAATATAAATGACTGTTATATATGTTATGAATATTTATTACATTGCAGTTCATGAAGTTTGTGCTTTTGCTTGACACGATAGTAATATAAATGACACGATTAGTGAAGTTACTATGTCCCTAACATCATTTATATCCAAGGCATTTTGTAAGCTTGTGTTAACACTTCGGAGTTTGTTTTCATGCAGAATTCTAGCGAACAGACAATCTGCGGCTCGATCAAAAGAAAGAAAGGCTCGTTATATAATAGAACTTGAGCGGAAGGTTCAAACTCTTCAGACTGAAGCTACCACTCTCTCAGCACAACTCACATTATTTCAGGTAACTTTCTGTCTATATCCATTATCTCATGGGTATCAGATCCAGTTTAAGTTTATGTAGTTTCTAGTAGTGGTAATCCTGTAGTAGCAAAATAACAGTTTTCCTTTGCAACCCTTTTAAGAAAGCTGGTTGTATCTGGTAATTACCAGACAGCAACCAAATTACAACTTCTTTGCAGATTGCATCTAGCTTGGTAATTTCCTCTGTGTACCTTTGGATAACTTGTATGGTTGTATGGACTAGGACTGATGCACTGTTTCACATGCTGTGATCAATGTAAACATCCATTGGATTATTATATACGGTTATGTGAACAGTTTGGACTTTGGAGAGCTGAATCCTGATGCTCTGCATGTGAGAATAAAAAAACATGTTAATTGTTGACTTTGACTGTCCAATGTGAGGTGTGAGCTATGTTTTTACGTTGACTATTGAAGGAGCGTCATGTATTTAGGATTGCTATGCTGCTGGGTTAAATTAAATTACTGGATGTCCTTTAAACATTGCCTTTTTTTCTCTGCAGAGAGACACAACTGGGCTTTCTACAGAAAATGCAGAGCTCAAGATAAGGTTGCAGGTCATGGAGCAACAGGCTCAACTGCGTGATGGTGAGGATTTTCCCCTTAATTAGATAATTATAATGATTCGGCAGTTTGTCGTTTTCAATAATATTTTTCAGTAACATAACTGATAATATTTTGGAAGTGATATAATCAAAACTCAAAAGTCACTTTATCTTTTTCTGGTGTGCTCACTCTGTTTCATGTTATAGCTCAGTCTAGGCTTCTACTTTTTTCCATTACTATTGTCATTCTACCTGTTCAAGACAAATTTGCCACAATCTTTTCATCCGGTACCCTTCACTTATTTGCAATATCATGCCTGTAATTTACCTTTTCTCTTGTGCCAAGACACCTTGAATAGGGTTACATTTGATTTGGCCAAATTATCACACATTTTAAATCTTGTGCCAAGACCTGGAATGACTTGTAATATGGAACAGAGTGATTATATTGGACCAACGTAGAACAAAGTGATAACTGGAGTATGCATTGTGAGAAGAGCTATGTCGTACATTCTAACAAAAACCTGGTATATTATGCAGCTCTGAATGATGCACTGAAGCAGGAAGTGGAGAGGCTTAAGATTGCTACTGGTGAGATGACAAATTCCAGTGAGATATATAACATGGGATTGCAACATGTCCCATACAACTCTTCCTTCTTCCCACTTTCCCAGCAAAACACAGCCCAGCACCAGGGTGGTGCCCAGTTGCCACCCCCATTCCACCCCCCTCATTCTAATGTACCAAATCACCAGATGTTATCCCACCCAAACACACTCCCAGATATCATGCAGCAAGACCATCTTGGGCGGCTCCAGGGTTTGGACATTGGCAAAGTGCCTCTAGTTGTGAAGTCAGAGGGCAGCTCGATCTCTGCCAGCGAAAGCAGCAGTACCTTTTAACCAGGCCTACCTATCGAGCCCTCAGTTTCATTAGATTCATTTGTTCATAGCCTGACATCCTTGCACTGCCTCCTGTTCGATCTGTAAGCTTATTTTTTATTCAATTCGTTTGATTTAGTTGAAATTGGTTGTAATCGCAGTGACTGATCTATCCCCGTATGTAGACATGATCCCCGGACTATTCACACCTGTTTGTTTCGGGTTAATTTCCTGTGTGCTGTTTTGTTTGGGATTATATCAGGGCATTGTGAGTGGCTTTCGCCGAGAATACTGTGTTCTTTTTAGTCGTGTGGACTTGTTCATCATGGATCCAACCTTTCGCAAGACATGTATTCTCTTGATTTTTCTGAGTTATGCACATTTTGTGATGTCATGCATAGTTTGATCAATGTAAACTCGAGTGGGTGAAATGGTGTCCGTGGAGATCATGGGGATATATTCATAATCTTAGTGTGGTATGTTAGGCTAACTAAGTCTGACCGCTCATATACGGTGGTCTAGCCAATCGAAAGTTTAAATTGCGAATTTTGGAAATAGGCTAAAAATCACGAATGGTGGAAAGGGAAAGGATGTGTTTGTACTTGGTCTCATTGGAATTAGAGTTTCGAGATGAAGTTAGATATAGTTTGAATTTTTCAGAGGGGATGCAAGTCCAGGATCTGGGATTTTTCTGTAAGTCTCAGGCGGTCTGATTGGCCAGTGGTGGTCAAACTGGTCATGGGTGGCGGTCTGGCCGACCAATTGGTATTCATACATCGGGAAAGTGGTGAACTTTGTGGTATTGGCGAAAGTTACAGGTTTCAGTGCATATGTGTTGCATGATGCATGTTTTGGTTAACGTGGTTCAAGTTATGAGGATTTGTGTATAGAAGTGATTTATTGGTCTATTATTGTGTAGGTGGCTTGGAGCCAACGACGGTCAAAAACGATGATGACCAGGATTAGACTAGCAGAGCTAAAGTCCAGAACGATCAAGGATGTCAGGTGAAGTCATTGGACTCGAGTATGGTGTAAAATGAACAAGGATGATCCAACGGAAAGTTCGTTGCGACAGATTGCATCAAGTGGTGCAGGGTCGATGTAAGTGTCATGGTGGTTCTGGTGGGAGTCAGATGGGAGAGACTTGTAGACATGAAGATAGTCATTGATCAATCTACACGTGGTGATGCATGTGATTGCTTCACGATGATTAAACTCGATCTTCGGAGAAGGAACAGGAAGGGATATTTAGGTATCTTCACTAAAATACCGAGTTAGTGATTTTTGGAGAAACCGCGGCTCAAGACGACGCAAGAAGAGGTGGTTTAGGTCAAGTGAAGATGAAGATCACGAAGAAACGAATTCGAGAAATCTGGTTCATTATTCGTTTTAAGAAACGTGCCTGAGTGTAGACTCGTTTGTATACGGGCTTAATGGACACCCGACAATGTGTTCCCTTTAGACATAGCCCCCACTATAAAAAAGGGAAGAGATGCAGGATTTGCGCCTAACCCTTCCTTCCAAAAAACCTTAATTTTTGATTTGGGAAAGTGAAAATAGAGATGGCTACGGTTTAAGGGAGATGGATTGATTAAGTGTTAAGTGTTGAGTTTTTGTCCTTTATGATGGAGTGGTTGTAAACTAACAATCTTCTGCTTTAATCAAAGCAATATTTGCTTCAAGATGAGTCATTTCTTGTTCTTGCTCTCTCTTTTTATTCTTTTGGGATTTTAAGTGTTCATTTGGTTTTTTTTGGGCTTTTTCTATGATCTAACTTGTTATGACACGTGAGATTTTATCTATGGTCATTTTGATTATCATCCATTCATAAGCAAGTTTATGTAATGCGCAATCGGACTGCCTTTTTAAGGCCTAACTCTTCTCTTATGAGATTTGGAAATGCTCCACCACCTTTGTGCTGCCACTGTTCGTAACAGCTTTATAAAGAAACTTGTCAGTGTTCAGACAAGCTTTGTATAAAATTGTCGGTAGGGAGTACACCGAACGTCAATTAATTACGAACAGAGGGAGTATCTATTATCTATGATACTCCATATGAAACAGGCGTAAGATTTAGAACAATTATGATTATTACATATGTGGTTAAGATAGCTCCATTCATTTTCGTGTCCATTATTGTTAGACACTAAAAAAAATACTAGGGTGCCCTATGATTAATCTTAAAGTCAGTATTGCAATGTTGTCGCGATAGTTTGAATGCAAACAGGAAAAAAAAACTAACTATGCAATGATGAAAAACAACGGAAAAATGGGTACCTAAAATCAACAAATCAAAATAAGAATTTAAGGATAGGATTCAATCCACTAACAATCATGTTCAAAGCAAATAATTTTCCTGAAAAGTTTTTACTTTGCTGCACTGTGCTGAAGAGGCTAAAGCATTAGTAGCATGTCTGGAGGATGCGCGGATGGCATCCGAGTGGTGCGACAAACCCATTATGCTGGAGTGAAACTATGCTCGTATTTCGTTCCAACGAGGTTGCCCGATCAAATTGTGCTATGATATTATAGGAGATAATTCAATTGAAGCAACAACCGAGTCACTTTGTGATTTAAATAATAGGAGATTAGGAAACCACCTTTTAGTGATGGAGTTGTTAGTGTACGAATCCATCCACCAGTGTTCAAATCTTGATATCTAACTTTACGCACATGCAAGTGTGCTTCAATAGGTATTTTGCTAGGTCGCGGATTACTTGTAATCTTATATTTATCTCCTATTTTTCTTATTTAGAAGTGCCTCAAATAGATATAACGAGTAGCATATGCTTATTGCATAAATAGTTTTTTTAGCGGTGATGATAAATACTCCCTTGATTCCAAATGGTCTCAAGGTGACATTTTAACCATCACTTTCATTGAAAATATATTGTTTCAAACAAAAATAATTATATATTATGAAAATATATTTAATGATAAATCTAGCAATACCAATTTCATGTTGTCAATCTTGGTAATTCTTTATATATTGATGATCAAAGCTAAAAATGTTTGATCGATGTAGATTTAAAATGACTTATATTTGGAATTAGATGTGGTATTTGACATCCTATAAAAGTGTGTTTAAAAGGTGGAGTGCAAAGCATCCCAATTCCTACAGAATCCATATCTGCCTATTGTCAAGATCTGAGAGGATCTGATAAGAGTTTTGGGGATTTTTGTTAGAGTTTTTGGGAAGAACAATGAAGAACACCCTAGAGCTACTTTACTCTACGATAATGACTAAGAATATTGACGACGATCTAATAATCCTCAATTAATTATTTATCTGTAATTGTTGTTATGAGATAGCAATAATTTCATATTGTTCATAAGTATACCTCGTATTGTTAATAAGGGGAAAGCTTAAATGAGTGGTCGTAAGCATTTCTACAACCACCTCATGGTCGTAAGTCTTTCAAGGACCACTTTATAGTCGTAAGTCCTACTACGACCAGGTCAACTATGACCACCATATATAGTCGATAAAACCTATAGACATATGGGCCCAATCGACTAGGGACTCTTATACGCTACGTTTAAAACACAGAACAGTTATTATACGCTGTTATTCTCCGGGAGAACTGCATGTATTACGCCTCTGTCCTTGGTATAACTACAAGGCGACACGGGTATGGTCTCTCTAACAATAACTGCCATCAACGTGCGCATTTCATCCAACGTTGCGACATCTCTTGGCTTGGAGTAACTGCCACCCCATCACATGCTATATAAAGGCTAACATCACATCGACGCAGACCAGAGGGAAGGCAATTGGAGACAATAGATAGAAGTCTTTACATCTTTTGTTCCAAAAAATTCATGCCTGGTTGTAAACACATAATCAATACAACAACATAGGAGTATGATTGTTATTCTCCCAGGAAAAGGCCCGAGCCTATCTAAATCCACGTGTCTTTTTATGTGTGGTTCTATTTCAAAGGAAGCCCCAAACATTCATTCATTAGATCGACACTAGATCGTCGACAGTTGGCACCGTTCATGGGGATCTTCTAGTTCTTCCTTTTTGATAAATTTTCTTCGTTTTTTCTACTCTGATGATTTCATGGCAGGAGAGTGGAATGAGGAGAACTGGTTTGATTTGGCAGACTACATAGAAATTGACATGGATGCCTGCTACGAGTACGAGTAGAGCATTATTTCGTCCGACGACAATGCTACCTCCGGGGATCTTTCACCAGATCCAGGAGGCTGTGCCACAGACAAGGTTGGTGAGGGATCTTTCTCCCCCAACAACATTATGCCCAGACGAGGAACCAGATTTGTAACACCTGTAGGATTAAGGATAATCGATTAGAGGGGGGTGAATAGGATGTTTTTAAAATTTTTCAACTAATTAACAATTTTAAACTTAATTGTCTTAACAAAGCTTCCTAGCACAAATTCAATACAAGAACAACTATGCTTTTTAAGACAATTATGAGCTTATGTCAGTACTAGATACAATTCTAGCTAAGTAAATCTACACAAGTAAATTGTTAGAAATGTAAATGCGGAATTAGTAAAGACAAGAATAAACCACAATGAAGACAATGAAGTTTTTCCCGTGGTATTGAAGACTTGCTGGTCTCCACTAGTCCACGTTGAGGTGAGTCCAACAAAATTGGACCGGCTCCATGAATTAAGCCTTATCCCTCGATCACTAGAGTTGCTCTTTCTCCTTTCCGAAGGTGGTGAGCACAACACCACTTCACAATCTGTTGTGGGGATTCTTCACAATCTTCTTTGAAAAGCACACCACACAAACTTCCTCCAAAGCCGTCTAGGTGCTGGCAAGCACCAAGAGTAATAAACCAAGTGTTTGCTTGAGGAAGCATAAGTGCTAACAAGATCAACTAATGATGCAATGCACTTGAATGCTCTCAACTACCTCAAAATGAGACTTCAAAGCAAATGAGTACTACAGAGAGTCTAAGAGCTCAAATGTATTCAATGTGAGTGAATATGCTCAAAGGTTGCTGGCTTGGAGCTGGTGGGGGTGTATTTATAACCCTCACCCATCAAACTAGCCATTTGAACCGAATTCTTGAAAAATCAGGATTTGCGGCAATACCGCCGTACAAACTCGGTTATACCGATATCCATGATCAACGGTCGGAACAGTCGCATTTAATGCACTAAACTAGCTGTTATGAAAAAGGTTGCAGTCGGAACAGTCGCATTTAATGCACTAAACTAGCTGTTATGAAAAAGGTTGCAGTACTACCACCAACCAACATTCGGTACTACTGCACCGTAGTAATACCGCTCGGCTATATCGGTACTGCCGATTTTCAGAGGATCAAAAACACAAGAAACAAACACCCTCTCTGGAAATAACATACCGCCATGTAAAACTCGGTATTACCAACTTGCAGTAATACCGCTCAAGAACTGCGGTCATACCGATTTCAGGTTTCAAGAAAAGCACCCAAAAACAAGCTTCTGTCAAATACATACTGCCAACTAGATTTCGGTATTACCGACTTGCGGTAATACCGCTCATCACATACGGTCATACTGATTTTGGGAATTCATGAAAACATTCCAAAACAAGCTCTCTGGAAAATACATACCACCATGTAAATTTCGGTATTACTAACCTGCGGTAATACCACTTTTCAAATGCGGTCATACCAATTTTTCTGAACAGTTTTCCAAAGGCAAAATAAATACAATGCATGACCTCCAGTTGATCAAGATGGCACAAAAATAGATCCTCAAGCTACTAGCCATGATCCCTCTTCATAGTACGGCATCTAGCCTATAAATACGCTCTTTTCTCCAAACACCGAGACCGGTAAAATACTATAAAAGAATCCTTAGGCTAAATGATACCTTTGCCTTGAGCCATGTCAATCTTTATCACCTTTGCAATGCTTATATTCATATCAGCATTCAAGCTTCGGGACTAATCCTTTAAACAACTTAATACACAAGTTAAGTCCGTAACATATTGTTGACATTAATTACCAAAACTATTTTTAGGGGCCTAGATGCATTCAATCTCCCCCTTCTTGGTAAGTAATGACAACCCAATCAACATGAATGATTTGAAAGATTTTGAATATACACCAAGTTGTATATTCTAGTTTTGACATTTGATGAAACAAATAATTCTTGAAATGAGCTCAAAAGAGATGAAGAATTAATTGCTTTCAAAGTCAATCAATAAATAAACAAAATTCCCCCTAAAGATGTGCATATGGATTCAAGAAGTGATTTTCATGCACATTTGTGTATTGTTGAAAATATGGCGGAGTTTCCTTTATTTATTGACCACGCGGAACTTGTAAATTTTCAAGCAAAAGATAATAATCATGATAAAAAGCTTGAACACATAATCTTGATTTAAACAAGGATAATAACCATCATGTCACATAATATATAATAAGAGTCATGATGCAACAAATTAAACTAAGCTATTACAAGCACACAAGTTCCAAGTATCTTAAACATAATAACATCATTACAAAACACATAGTTCCAACATAGATAATATATTATAAGATAGATAGCTGCAGCCCCTTTAGATCTTCATCTTTCAATCTTCTTATCTCCCAATTTCTCCCCATTGGGCATCAAGGACCAAAAGGAATCATTCTTGAGGTGGTGCTTGAGAAGATGGATCTTGAGGAGGTGTGTTGGGGCGACGACGGCGTCCAAAATGAATAGGTGCTGACAAAGTTTGCTCAAGAGTGTTCACTTGGTCTATTAAAACCGCGATCCGATTATTTGTATCAGCATGATCATCTTCCAACCTTTGCTGAGAGTTGTCAAGCTCCAAAACTACTAAGTAAATCTGAGAAAGGGTAACTTGATCTTCAACTGGAGCATTATCTTGAACCTGACGGGAATTGCTGCAGGAATTGGACCCCCATCCCTTGGCTTATAGGGCTTGTGTACACCTGGAAGTCCTCCTCAGAATTGAATCTTCCTCATGA
Organism: Phyllostachys edulis; assembly: GCA_036346405.1. NCBI lineage: Eukaryota > Viridiplantae > Streptophyta > Magnoliopsida > Poales > Poaceae > Phyllostachys > Phyllostachys edulis. Next base: position 61,193,680 of record CM070549.1, read on the forward strand.
TGAGAGCCATGATATAAGGAGCAAAATAAATTCTTTTGATCCTATCATTCTTGGAAGATCCAATCTCTCTGATGATGACATCAATAACATCAAACTTTCTGCCTTGCATGATATTCTCGATCATGTTCCAGACATGTCCTCGAATGGCATCAAAATTTCCACTCCTGGGAAAGAAGGTGTGATTGATGATGCGATTGATCAAGCTTGGCAAAGGGAGAAGGCCTCCAATTCTTCTAGGTACAAAATTCAAATTTTCATCATATAATTGACACCAAGCCTGGATTCTGAGTGCTCCTCTATCATAGATCTTCTCTTGTGTTCCTAAGTATGTCCTCAGAGCTTGCTTGAAGTTAGCTTTGGAAGCCTGCAATCTGAGTCCGAGTCATCCATATCAATTTGTTGAACTCTGGAGAGACATAGACAGTAGCATAAAACTGTCGAATTAACTCCTCGTTGTAGTCACATCTTAATGCTACTATTTCTTCTAGACCAACTCTTTGGAATAACCGGTAAGCTCCATCAAAGCGATCAATGTTCTGCAAATGTGCCCAATCTACAAACTTATGATCTGCAAACTGCTTGTGAGGACTGTAGATCTCAGTATAGACATGCTGCTGGAATCTGGTATGAAATCTTGAGTCTGTTGAATTACCTGGCTTTTCAAATTGATTTGGATGCCTATGCATTGCATACTTGTCGCTAGAAATCTGCGTGAGATCGATTTCAGCCTCTTCTGCTTCTACCATATCCTCATCATCATCTTCATATTCGCTCACTTCCGCATCATCATCTTCACTTTATTCTTCACTTGTACTAGCTTGGGGTGGCTTTGAAGACTGCCCTTTATCTTTTGCTCTCATTGATACCATAAAGGCTTCTGTCTAAGGGTCATTGTCCTGTCTTGGTGTTGCTGCCGTTCGAATGGCTACTCTTGGTTGAGATGATCTAGCACTAGAGGTAGTGAGATCATATCTTTCCTCAGGATCTCCGTCAGGAGTAGCACCCCTGCGAAGGGCAACCTTTGTTCTTGGCATGGTTGCTAAGGTAAGAAAAAGCAATTAGGATTGGATCAAATAGGATTGAGTAAAACAATATGATAGAATCAACTTCTTTAGGGTTTTGAACGATTTTGCATTAAACAAGTATTTGGCATGAATTAACTTATGGAATAGACTTCATATCTCACCAAATATTAGTTCTAAGCATTTTGCCCAAAAGAAATTGACTCATTCATCCACATTTCATCAAACCCTAGCAAGGAGATAAATGCCAAAAAGAGATTAAGGAGGGGATTTTAGGGGCATTTACCTTGGGGAATGGATGAGATGTGATTGCCATAATCAATCCCAATCAAAGTTTCAGCAAAAATCCAAAAATCCGAAGAATTTGAGTGAAGGGTTTGTAGAGAAGAGAAGAGAGGAGAGACAGAGATGGGCTTGGTGGTTCCGTGAAAAAGAAGAGCGGTTACACCGCAAGGGAGAGGGGTTAAAGAGATAAGCCCTCGATAGTAACCGTTTCTAGAAGCGCCAGCCATATGCGGTAGTATTGCTGTTGAAGTGCGGTATCACCGGGCTACGGTAGTACTAGCGGTAAACCGCGGTATTACCGTTTTGCCTGACAAAACTGAAGCTAAAAACAAAAATGCAAATGATCCTTGATTCAAATACTCAAATAAATAATTTTAGGATCATTATGCATTAGATTGATAATAGAAACTCCAATGAATATAGTTTTTTTTTTATAGAAATAGAGAATTTTAAGAAAGATTTTGAAATGATTTTCATAAATGTGTCAAAAAAACTAAATAAGAGCATCAAGACAAAAGGCATGAGTTTTAAGCAACATTAGAATAGTCTATGACATTTAACACATTCCTTAATTTGCAAAAGCGACTCTCATTTAATGGTGTGGTGAAGATATCGACTAATTGGTCATCGGTCCTTATGTGGCTAATTTTGATATCTCCTTTGCTCATATGATCTCTCAAGAAATGGTGACGGATATCTATATGCTTGGTTCTGAAGTGTTGGACTAGATTATTTGCAGTCTTCACGACACTAACATTATCACACAACAGAGGCATATTTTCAAATTTTATTCCATAATCCATCAAAGTTTGCCTCATCCATAGTAATTGAGCACAATAACTTCCTGTAGAAACATATTCGGTTTCAGCGGTGGATAGGGCTACGAAATTCTATTTCTTAGATAACCATGATACTAAAGATCTTTCTAAGAATTAACAACTACCTAAGGTGCTTTTTCTATCCACTTTGCAACCCGTATAATCCGAATCGAATATCCAATTAAATTAAAATTTGTACCATTGGGATACCATAAGCCAATGCTAGAGGAATGCTTTAAATATCTTAGGATTCTTTTCACGGCCACCAAATGACACTCTTTTGGTGATGCTTGAAATCTTGCATACATGCAAACATTAAACATGATATCATGGATCTATAAAGCTTTAAATCTACCTGTTTACCTCCCTTATTAAGGTCGAGATAACTGTTGGTTGCCATGGGAGTCTTGATCGGTTTTGCATCTTCCATGCCAAAATTCTTGATTAAATCTTTTGCATACTTTATTTGGCTTACAAAGGTTCTGTCTTTGAGTTGCTTGATTTGAAGTCCAAAGAAATAGCTAAGTTCTCCGATCATGGATATTTCAAATTCCCTAGACATCATATCACCAAACTCTTCACAAAAATCTTGATTAGTAGATCCAAAGATAATATCATCAGCATATATTTGACATACAAATAAATCATTATCTAAAACTTTTGTAAATAGTGTTGAATCATTTTTTCCACTTTTGAATCCTTTTGAAATTAGAAAATCTCTAAGGTGTTCATCCAAGCTCTAGGAGCTTGCTTAAGACCATAAAGCGCTGTGGAGAGTTTATAGACATGATTAGAATTTTTAAGATCTTCAAAACCAGGTGGTTGTTCAACAAAAACAAGTTTTGATATTTTTCCATTTAAAAAAGCACTTTTGACATCCATTTTAAATAATTTAATATCAAAGCATGATGCAAAAGCAGGTAATATCCTTATTGACTCAAGTCTAGCTGCAGGAGCGAAAGTTTCAACGAAATCCAAACCTTCGACTTGAGAAAATCCTTGAGCGACTAATCTTGCTTTGTTTCTTACAACCACTCCACTTTCATCTGGCTTGTTTTGAAAGACCCACTTAGTGCCAATAACATTATGTTCCTTGGGTCTCTCCACCAATGTCCAAACATCATTTCGGACAAAGTTATTGAGTTCTTCATGCATTGCGTTCACCCAATCCGGATCATCGAGTGCTTCATCTATATGTTTTAGCTCAAGAGAAGAGACAAAAGAGTAATGTTCACAAAAAGAAGCGGCACAAGATCGAGTTTGAATACTGCTCGGTTATATCGGTACTAACGATTTTCAGAGGATCAAAATCACAAGAAACAAACACCCTCTCTGGAAATAACATACCGCCATGTAAAACTTGGTATTACCAACTTGCGGTAATACTACTCAAGAACTGCGGTTATATCGATTTCAGGTTTCAAGAAAAACTCCCAAAAACAAGCTCTCTATTAAAAACATAACGCCAACTATATTTCGATACTACTGACTTGCGGTAATACTGCTCATCACATGCGGTCATACCGATTTTGGGAATTCAAGAAAACCTTCCAAAACAAGCTCTCTAGAAAATACATACCGCCATGTAAATTTCGGTATTACCGACCTGCGGTAATACTACTTTTCAAATGCGGTCATACCGATTTTTCTGAACAGTTTTCCAAAGGCAAAACAAATGCAATGCATGACCTCTAGTTGATCAAGATGGCACAAAAATAGATCCTCGTGCTACTAGCCATGATCCCTCTTCATAGTACGACATCTAGCCTACAAATCCGGTCTTTTCTCCAAACACCGAGACTGGTAAAATACTATAAAAGAATCATTATGCTAAATGATATCTTTGCCTTGAGCCATGTCGATCTTTATCACCTTTGCATTGCTTATATTCATATCATCATTCAAGCTTCGAGACTAATCCTTTAAACAACTTAACACACAAGTTAGTCTCTTAACACATTGTTGACATTAATTACCAAAACTATTTTTAGTGGCCTAGATGCTTTCAACACCTCAGCTTAACAAAAGCCCAAGATGTCACCTACAATTACTAACTGTTTAATTTACATCAACTAACAATAAAACTACAACAGGTGATTCAGTATCAAAGCCCGTCCATGGGTCACAATAAAATATGAATAAAGGTTTGACAATCATAAATAATTAAACCCTAGAAGCTTAGGAAGGTAATAATCCAAAATTGGCACAAAACCAATAGAATAAATTCTATGGAATGGATAAACAAGTTCTAATCAATCATCTAGGATTATTCAATATCTATCATGTCCTAAAAGATATTTCATCATAGTAAAGTAAAGGTTTCTCATGACAAATGAGTCAAGTTTGAGAGTATGTAATTATTACACATGCGCTAATCCCTCCCAAGCGAAACGCCATCAACAGTCACCTAAAAACAATAGTAGAGCAAGAGTGAGTCCACGACTCAGCAAAATACATCAATAGATAATGAACAATGCCAATCAACAGTAACTCGGTGTTTGGAGATTTTCAAACCTTAATAACTCTCACATACTAAATCCAAATGGAATAATTCTTTCACCTAAATTCATCTAAAATCATGACTTAGCTACTGTAGAAAAATCATGCATTTTTGAGCAATTTAATTTTTTAAGTATTTCTCGGTGTTTATCGATATCATTAAATCTCTAGATCACGAGGCTATTGATATTCACTCCTACGCTACTGAGAGTGAGCAGCTAATCTTCCAGCAAGGTAAGCATCATTTGAACTTTCTTTTTGCATCATATTTGATCCCAGTTTTGTTAAGTTAGTGCAATGATAATTGCTTACATGCTATTTTGATAATGTCGCTATTTTGAGATGTGTAGCTTAGTTATCTCCTATTCATTGAGGTTAATCTTGAACTATTCCAGTACCACATGCTTGAGTTAGGATGTTTGAATTATATTATCCGGGTTTGCTTAGTTATGCAAGTCTAGAACCGATAGTTGATTGTCGGGAATAACCCGACAATTATGGGATAAACACAACTATCATTATATGCTTTTGTTTCAGATCTTTGTATCTGTTTTATGAGTAAAATTTTGTTATTTTTAAATGAGCTTTTGGTCTGGACAAGTGATGGTTAGTGATGGTGTCTTTGTGCACGAGCTTGGGTAAGTGTTTGACTTGTTTGGATAATTAAGGATTGAACTTTGGTAACATCTTTGATTCAAGTAAAACTCGTGCTTCCACACGCGGTGTATGTGCACTGCTTGGTTAAGTAAGGGGTTGGTGTTGTTGAGTTAATGACTGGTGGTGTGAGGACGTATATGTGTTCCATCGCATATATGTTTCGTAGGGTGCCGATTGCAATTCTTTAATGTGCGGGTGCGCACTATTTAAGCTTTATTAATTGGGTCGGTATTCCCGGCACAACTTGCGTGCCCATTTGGTTAGTAGGCAGTATAACCTACCCTAAGTGGGATTACGTCGCGCATGGGTGATTCAACTCAATAATGTCAACTTGCTGAAAAATACTGAGTCTTGGTTTACTCGGCCAGCATACCTTAGGAAGTATGCTGTTTTCGGAGGCATCTAGAGGCATACGGGCTAATCAAGTCATGTGGGTAAAGTAGTACACCCTTGAAGGGTATAAATCTATTCGATTAGCCATGTCCATGGTTATGGACGACCACTTGAGTTACATGGTTACTATTGTTAGACTTGGAATTAAAATTTGTGGTTATAACTTGGTATTCGTCATGAATTGGGTATTCATGTATTTTGTTGTATCAAAGTGGACAGCCACTTTGTTATTTGTTTGATTAATTGGTTATTCAATTTACTACTTATTCACATGCTTTACTTCTACTTCAAATCTGATTTCGAAATGGCACTTGAAAAACTAGTATGTGTAGGTTGTAAATTGTTGTGTCTCTTTTGCAAAACTAAGCCAATATGAGCCATCCTTTGGAACAACCTCTAGCATAACTAATTTTTATTTGTGTAAGACTTGTGAGTACCTTTGTACTCAACCCGGTTGCTGTAATTTCAGGTGAGGAAGGGTATGAGCCCGCTGAGCTTGTTAGCGCCGATTTTGGCAACGCTGACGGGTAATGCTATCATTTAACTCCCAGTCGGTTGCCGATGGGATATGGGCATACCACTGCTAGTCTCTTGGTTTAATTACTTGTTTCTGCTGCTACTTAATACTCTTATTTGAATTTGGTCGGTCGGCCATTTGTAATAGTTGTAGACTTTAACTATTATGATGTATGTCTTTTGGACTATTAATGTATGATTGTTGTATGGATGTGATCAACGTTGTATGAGAGTATGTGCATATTGGTCGCTGATCTTGGGAGCCAATATGAGTTCATGCTCGCTGTTCGTGGCTTCCCATTTAACACACTAAGCGTAGTGCTTGGCTTGTTGGAGAACCGACAATCATGTAGTGCGCATAGAGGAGCAGCGCGCATGATCGTTAGGGCTCTAGTTTGCAGTTAAGCTTCTCGCTTAGATAGAGTTAAGTTGAAATCCATTTACTTGAGGACCAAAGTTATGTCCATAAGACCATACTTAGTCTCGGTCTTAAGGAGATAACCCGGGGGTCCTCACATAGACCTCTCCGAATCGACCTACCAAAAGGTCGGTACTCCCCCTGTCTAAATGCTACCCATGATCTCTCCTCACGATACCCTAACCCAAAACGCTGCCTAGAGCCACCAAAAGAATCAAAGAAGTTCTCTACGAACCTAGGCCTATGTCTAGCAGGAAAGACAGGCTGCCTAGCTCTAGAGACTATAGCAGGTGAAGGAACTTTTCTAATGGACCTCAAGGCACTCACCCTCTCTTTTCTCTAAATTTTGGCTCTACGGAAGTAGAACTCAACGATGTGACCATCCTTCTTGCAGAAGGTGCAATGGTACTTGACCTTTTGAGGGGTCTGACTTGATGAAGTAGAAGCACCTGTCTTGCTCGAAACGGTTTGGACAAAACCTACAGATCTAAAAACTACTTTAGATGGTTTAGGAGGTTCTACCTCAAACATACCACTTTCAACAACTCTCGCAATCTTAGGTGGATGATTCTTAGAATACTCTAGGGAATTAAATCCTAGGCCACTTTTCTTCACACTCACCTTAGATTGGTCGAGGATCATGTTGAGGTTCTTCTTCCCACTAGAAAATCTCTCAAGGGTCCTTTTGAGATAATCATTTTCTTTGACTAGGTCCTTACAGGTGACACACCTATTTGACTTAATTGTTCTAGCAAGCTTTTCTTTAACAAGAGCTACTCAACCCTTAAATCCTCATAAGACACACAAGAAGCATTCTCAATCCTACTCACTTGCTCTTTGAATTTGACTCTAAATGCCTCTTGTATCTCATCTAAATTTGTCCCAACTTCAGTACAAAAGTACAAGAAGCAGAATCAACAACTTTCTTGGATGCAGTCATGAACATGGATTGTTCAATTTTAGCTTTCTCCTTTAGAGTCTTGTTTAGAGCTTCATTCTCCATTGTGAGTTTAAGGCAATTTTCACATGATGCAGATTTAGAATGAAGAACCATTTCAGTCATTTCTTTCATTTTAATCTTATTATCCTTACAATGAGAGCAAGTATGACTAGCATCAAATTTCAGCAACTCTTTTGTAGCGCTATTCAATTTTGATTCAAGCAAAGCACAATTTGAGCAAGGCAAAGGAATAGCATCTACAGCAGTCACATCTAGAGCAATAGCATTCATGTAAGCAGAACTAGACTTGAGAGATTCTTGTTCATCAAGAGCAACTTTAAGTTGATTCGCAATAGAGGAATGAGCATATTTCAGATTTGTCGGGACCCCAGATCTCCGGATCCAGGACCCTCTGTGTATATCCGCACTATTCCCTGGATCAGTAGCTAGTGCACACAGTCGCAACATTGGGGTAATCAAAACCGCACAACCAAACTAAAGATAAAGCAGACAAATTAATATTTAATAGCAAAAGGACCTTATGGTCAAGTTTTACAAAGGTTGCCACGTAGGGCTAAAGATAACAGAGTAAACTTGCAGCGGAAAAATAAACAAACTCGTGGAAGCCATCCGACATGCCCACAGGCTATCGAGTGGAGAACGCATCCTATTTCACCTGGTCTTCGAAGTATGCCTCATCTTAGATTCCCGAAATCCTTGGTTCGTCTTCTGTGACTGATTAACCAGAGGACATAAAGCCGTGAGTACTTTAAATGTACTCAGCAAGTCGCAGAGAAATGTATGCAAGTAATATTTATGCAGGCTTTGACAAGGATAGCTTTATGGCTATTTTGCAGAAAGCCATATTGACAGTAAATACAATAATTAGATTGCAAAGCATAATTTAAAATATTAATACATAAGTAATCAATTTTCTTTGAAACAAATAGTGAACACCTTGTTCACTTTCCAACCAACAACCACAACCAAAACTAGATTCGAACAACCCATTCCAACATTTCAAGAAAATCTACCCCTTGCGTGAAATCACCAGGCATGTCCATAACTGGGGACACGGCTATTCGAATAGTTTTACACTCTGCAGAGGTTGTACAGCTTGACCCACAAGACACGAATTCTCTAGTTTATTCGGCATATATCTATGCCACCGCTCACTTCCTTAGGTAAGCAGTCTAGAGTACGTGATAAGGCATTTACAAAGTTCTGTTTTGACTCGGTTCTGACCACTAAGGTTTCGCCGTTACGGGCCCCCTCTTGTGCCATTCCCAACTAAGACAGAACCGAACCAAAACATTGCTAACTAGTCAGCTAGGTCTATCCCAGACTAGACATGTGGTTGTACGGTTAAGGCCTAAATCAATGGTTCAAGGTTAAGTCCTTAGTTGGCTGCTCAGACGAGACGTTTTCGCATTCCCAATGTGCATTACGGCACCCACCTTTTACCACCACCCACTCGTCCGAACATAAATCAATTTCGTTTAACCCGGCCAAATGACCACCCTAGTCATGGCACAACATCGTTTATCAATAGTGGCTTCGCCACGGTTCCATAATTACTTTAGTCAAATTCAACCTTGTTGGGTTCCACCCAGCCAGAGGACCACCCTAGTCATGGCACCACAATTTTAGTTAAGGCGACAACAAATGTCGTGATCTCACACAGGACCACACTTCATTTTAATCAGCAACACTGGCTGCTACTACACAAGCCACAAACCGGTGCACTGGGTAAATTAATATAGAATGATTCATGGCGAGACCGACGTCTACCAAAGCATGGCTAAGCAAACACGATACCCATGTTGGTAGTACAATAATGTCCAACTAAAATAATCCATCCTAGGGTGTCCAAGGATTTATGTCATTCAAGGGTACATGTCGTTCACAATTTATCAAGGAGGCATAATGGTAATTAGGTAATTAACTAATTCCCGAAACCGTTTATTATAAAATTAGCCATGCATGTTTATATCAAACAATATACTTTTATAAAGATGGGTTCAATATGATCAAAGGTCTACGACTTGCCTTCGTTGAAGAGTAGAGGTTCTTCGATTAAATCAGTTCATGAAATCGTCAAAACACCTAATCTATACGTGCGAACAAAGCTAAATAAATAAGACAACTCCAAATAAAATTCAAATAAATAGAAAATAAATACTAATAGGAAGATAATGAATTTATAGGAATTTAAAAATTTGAATCACTCGAATTGGAGTTCGAATGGGGAAGTTATGGCCAAAGGAAGTTGGAAAAACAGATAAAATGATGGATTTAGGGATTTTCTGATTTTCCGGAATTATTTTTCAACGGGAAAATTGGTGAAAATGCCACGCAACGTTGACTGGGCTTGACGGGGCTGGCACATCAGCGAAAGGGTGGCGCCACGCGGCGCTGAGGTGGCGCCACCTCAGCTCGCCACATCTTGCGGCGGGCACAAGACGGAGTCGAGGGTCGCCGGTGAACGGCTGGGAGATGGCCGACGGCGAGGGCACCGGCGGCTAGGTCTTGGCGAGGTGAACACAATGCTCACGATTTGGAGGATGCGAAGGCACGGAAAGGTCGTCGGCGAGGAGAGAAAGCGGCGACGACGATTGAACGAGGCGGCAGCGCTCCGGTAGGGTTCCGAGGACGGGGAGGTGTGCTTGGAGTGGCCCTCGACGAGGCGGTGCCGGAGGCGAGGTCGATGGTGGTGGAGGAGGCTCGACAGCGGCAGCAGATGCGATTGAAAGCTCCACGGTCGGCGGCGCTTCTTCGCGAAATCCGGCGAGAGAGGGAGAGTGAGTTGAGGGGAAAGAGAGAGGAGAGGGAGAGCTTCACGGTGTTCGCTTTTATAAGCCTCGGGGAGGCCCGGAGGAGGAGGAGGAGGAGAGGTGTCGCGACGGCTTTAATGGCGGGCAGCAGGGGTCCGGCTTGACCGCGGGAGAAGAGGGGCCTGCGGGCGCGGGGCGGGCGGAGGCGGGACGGCAGGGCGACGGACCGGGGATCGATAGGGCCGCTAGGGCATGGCGAGGGGGCTGCGGCGTCGGCGAGATTCGAGGTGAGGGAGCATGGGCGCGGCGCGGCCGGAGGTTGAAGACGACTGGGGCGTTGACAAGGCAGGCCCGCCGGTCAGAGAGAGAGAAGGGGGACAGCGGGGAGGCATGCGCGGGTTGGGAGCCGTCCGATCAAAATCGGACGGTGTCCGATCGGGGGGAAGGCGCTGTGTGCGAGTGAGCGGGCCGGCGAGGCGGGCCGCGCGAGGGAAAACAGCAACGGGCCGGGAGGAAATCGGCCCAAGAGCCGGAGAGAGAAAATCGAGGATTTTTTATTTTAGGAAATACCAGAAAAGCAAAAGTATTTTTAGAAAATAGCTTAAGCCGTCCAAAAATTCTAGGAAAATTCACAGAAATCCCTTGAATTATTTAGAACTTAGTTAAAATATTTTCAGCTTAACTATTGCTTTTAATTTTTGCAATTAGTTATTTTTTTAACCTAAGGCAAAGGAAAAACCAACTCAAAATCCAACAAAACTCAACTAAACCAACTTCAATTAGTTCAAGTTTTAGTTAATTCAAATTAAACTGCTTTTAAAATTCTAAATTACAAATTAAGCCTTAACGAATTAATAAAACCAAATGGTTAATTTTTAAATTTTTGAAAATTTTCAAAAACTCAGGAAATTTGGGATGTTACAAGATTGATCAATTCATTATGCAAGCTAGAGCAAGAATCACAAACATCAACAGGATTAATGGATTTGAGCCTAACAACTTCTAGGTTCAAGTTATCAATCATGGTGTCCTATCTCTTAATCATTTTAGTTTGCTTCTTCAGTTTTTGTTCAGCAACGACCAAAGCACGTTTCATATCATTAAGGGACATATCTCATCGGGATCGCTAAAAGGGTCGTCGTCGTTGGAGGAGTTGACGTCATGCAAGTCCTTGTCCATGAAGCACATGCCAGTGAAATCCTGGACCTTCTTCTTGCCATGGGAGTCATCCTCGTCGTCCTCCGTCCCCAAGTCCACATCGCTCATATCAACACTCTCAAGAGCGGCAAGGACCCGGCTGACGAACTTGCGATAGTTGGGCTTCTTGGCTTTTACATCCTTAGCTTGAGGACGCCTCCGAGAGTCCTTCTCCACCTTGCCCTTCAGCTTGGGGCACTTGGAGTGAATGTGGTTTGGCTCACCACACTCAAATCAAGTAACAGGGCCACCTCTTCTTTTGTTCCTCACCTTGTTGTAGACTCTCGAGAACTTTGTGGATAGGAGGGCTAAATCATCCTCAGGTAGCTTCTCTAGCTGCTCATCGCCCAAAGAGTACAAAGCGGATAATGAAAAACCAAATGAGCCAAAATCCAAAGAATCAGACGAGCTACCCTTAGATGGGTCGACCACTAAAGCCATCAACTCTGTATTGGGGAGACACGAGATAAAGTCAATCTCATGCGTCTTCAACCTCGAGTAGAGCTTATCTATGGTAAGCTCACTCATGACAGTGTTGTCATTGACGGAGGTGATCTTCATCCCCTAGACCTTCACATCAAGAGCACCCAAGAGCTGACGTGCATTTTCAGATTCAGTGAATACAAGATCCACAACACGTAAATCATGAAGGATCTTTGAGAACCTTCCCCACAACTCATCGAAAGATTCACCGGGCCTTTGTTCGATCTTTGAGTATTCTTTCTTGAGCTGGTTCTGTCTCACTTCCTTAATTGCAGTGGAGCCCTCGTGGTAGTCACAGAGAGTCCTCCAGATCTCATGAGCAAACCTCAAATGAGCAACACGCTCAAACTCAGATCTACTAAGCCCCTGAATCAGAAAGTTTCGAGTCTTGCTATTAGCCTCAACATCTGGAGTGATCACATCATCATTGGCTGGCACAACATAGGGATTTTTTACCTTAAACCAAATTGCGTGCCCTTGAGCCTCGATGTAGGCATGCATGTGAGCCTTTCAGTAAGCAAAATCAACTCCATCGAAAATAGGTGGTTTGGTTGAATACTTGTCAGTCGCCATGGCTCCAAAGACCAGTTAAGATCTATGAGAAGAGCTAACCGGGCTCTGATACTACTTGTAGGACCGGAAAGGCGACTAGAAGGGGGGGGTTGAATAGGAGCACAAACAATTTTTGCAAACCCTAAAGACCAGCAACAAAAACTAGAAACTCTGCTAAATATATACCGAAATCAGTACTGCCGCCGTTATGGGCGTAGTACTACCGCATTGCAGTACTACCGCTGTCCATGATGCGGTATGACCGATTTTCCTGGAGCACTTGCTGACAACAAAAATTCAAATCTAAAATCGACACAACTTTTGATTCATCCAACCAAAACCTACCAAACTTGAAACATAATCTCTAGATGAGATCAGGAACCTATTCCAATCATCTATTCAATAGATCCACGTTAAAGTTTTGACCTTTTTCAGATTTGATGAAGATCGATTCAAAACCAATTCAAATACCCAAATCTGATCCTAGGCTTGCTCATTGGCTATGGATGATCAAGATGACCTTAGATGGTCTCCCATAAGTCACAGCAAGCAAGATCAACAGAAAGATTCAAGAGAAAAGCAGTGGATCAATAAAAGCACCAAATCATCAAACAGAAGTGCAAGAACAGGAGAGACTCAACTTGGAGAGCACTTCGATTGATTGAAGATAGGAGATTAATGTTTACAGCCACTCCAACTTGGAGGACAAAACTCAATACATGAGCCACACTCAATCAATCTCTAGAACCCTAGCTCTCCAAACCCTAAGACCAAACTAGGGTTTCTCCCGTGCACTCTCTATCTCTTGCTGAACACAGCATCAAACCTTATATAGTGGAGGCTAGCATCTAGGAATATTCCATTAAGGCACCCATTAAACCCTAACATACAATGGGTTAACACACGCACACATCTCAAAGCGTCGTCTTCATCTTCGATTGACCTAAATCGCTTCTCCAAGCGTCGACCCGCGCCGTGGTTTAGCCAAGAGATCACAAAGGTGGTATTTGGTGAAATTACTAAAATACCCCTTCTCGATCCTTCTCCAAGAACCGAGTCCAAACTTGGTGAAGCAATCGCCTGCTCCGCCACGTGTAGGTTGATCAACGGCTCTCATCATGTCGACAAGTCTCTCCCGTCCGGCTCCCGCCGAAACCACCAAGGCACTTGCACCGACCCTCGCGCCACTTGATCCAACCAGCTGCATCGAACCGCCCGTTTGATCATTCTTGTCAATTCTACGCCACGCTTGAGTCACTTGACCTCACCCAGCATCCATGATCGTTCTGGACCTCAGCTCACCAAGCTTAGTCCCGATCCTCCTCGCTGTTGACCGTCGTTGACCTGCAAGCCACCTGCACAGCAATAGACAGAGAAATCATCTCTGGGAACAAGTTCTTCACAACTTGACCCACATTAGCTCAAAATATGCAATATGCAACACATATGCAAAGACAAACATGGATATGACCTATCCCATAATCAATTCTCTAAAAGAATCAACAATCAATGCAAATGCGGTACTACCGCCAAGTCATTCCCGGTACTACCGCATCATAGTAGTACCACTCTCAGCATTGCTGTCGTACCGCTACTCGAAGGAACCCAAAATTTCCCAAAAACATCGCTTTTGGAATTTCCATACCGCAAGGTAAACAACGGTGATACCGCGATCCGGTACTACTGCCAAACCCACTGCGGTATTAACATTTCACAAAATCGCTCAAAACCTTCAGAACAAAGCGCCTTGCCACGTGGACGCTCCGGATCAACTTGGCCATTCCGACCGCGAGTCTAAACCATCAGATATGAGCACTGTGCGGTGGTTCGATCGTTCACAAGGATTTAGACCGTCCGATTTCAATCGAACATCTCAAGGAATCCTACGGTCAAAAGAACTTGCGGTAGTTCCGCTCCACCCTTGCAGTCATACCGCACTGCGAAAATACCGCCCACAACACGCCGATACTACCGATTATCCTAACACTTTGCTGAAACTTTCTGAAAAACAGGAAATCCAACAATCCTTCAACCAAATTGCCATTTGTAGCATCACCTAAGATCATGAGCATATCCTCATGATGTCCACAGATCGACAGTCTGTCATTGGCTATTGTATCTTTCTTGGGTCCTCTCTTGTTGCATAGAAGTCCAAGAAATAGTATGTAGTCTCACGTTGTAGTGCTGAGGCCGAGCTTCGTGCTCTTTCCACTACTACTTCAGATATTATCTGGTTGCGTTGGTTGTTGGCTGATCTTGGTGTTCCTTGTGATGCTCCTACGCCTCTCCTGTGTGACAACACTGGAGCTATTCAAACAGCCAATGATCCTATGAAGCATGAGCTGACAAAGCATATTGGTGTTGATACCTCATTCACATGCTCAAATTGATAGGGCAACACCATTCTTCTTCAGTATGTGCCTTAAGAACTCCAGGTTGCATATTTCTTCACCAAGGCATAGACTCACGAGCATCATCGTCTTCATCTACTCAAACTCAATGCTTCTGACCCACCTTGAGTTTGAAAGGGGGCCACTACCACACAGAGGGTCACTACAAACGGTTCTAAACCCTCACCACAGACGGTTTCTGAACCGTCTGATTTATTGCGTCTGTGATAATAGACAATTATCACATACGGTTTTTTAGCCATCTGTGATATGTCACAATACAGACGGTTCGTATAAATAACCGTTTGTGAATGCCAACTATCACAGACGACTTCGACCACGAAACCGTCTGTGATATGTCGGCCATCACAGACGATTGTGTTTACCAACCGTCTATGACAGGCTACATATCACAGATAAACAAATTTACAGATTGATTATAGATGAATTGTCATAATGTTTACAACATGTTTTTACACAGAGTGTCTATTAAAAAAGGAAGAACCGAATAAATTAACAGCAAAACAGTTGTTTTATTCACTTAATGAAAAATGAAATGAAATGATGTAGTTCTCTCCTCTGCAAAGTCAAACGTCATTGTTTTACACTTTACTACTTACATGGAACTCTTTGCCTAACATTGCACATGATGGATGATTCCTTGTTGGCATTTTTGTTAAACACAGTAGTTGCCAATATTCTGAAGTGCTCAAAATGTGAATTACTATACATTACATTGATCATTAAAATTGCAAAAGGCCAGACAAAATAGTGGCAGGAAGTTTGGGAACAGCTTACTAGATACATCATACACAACCATCAGAACAGAGGAGTCACGATGTAACTTCGAAATAAGGCTCCTAAATCTTTCTGTCCCACTAGTATCCCGACAAGAACCACAAAATGCTAATTATTGTTCTCGAAAAAAATACTAACTACTTAGGAGAGCTACTTATGGGAAATATGTCCACAGGGAAACCCAAAGACCGAAGTGGTTCTGTGAATCACTAAAACTTAGGCACAACAATGCTAGTAGTTTACACTGCATTTCATTGGTGACCATTAAGCATCAAGCATCGTGAAGGATTATCAGTCGGACATATAGTTTTTGAACTATCGTTGTAACTGAGCCTGCTAAATTATATAGTTTATGAACAAATTAGAGAACAATGTGCTTACCATATCTGTAAACGAACAGTGCGGTCTTCAAGATACATTGGCTGACAGAAAGTCGATGCCAATTGTAGCCTGGATGAAACCCGCTTGTAAGGAGTAGGAGGAAAAAAGAGAGTTTTTTTTTAATTTGGTCTCGTGGTGCCACATTATTTGCAAAAATAGCACCGTTAATGCCAAAATTGTAAATTTAGCCCTTGCCGAGCGCGGAAGTCCGAGATGCTGACACGTATAACATTTCACGCTGGAGGAGTGTGGAAAGTTAGTGAGCTGCGCGGAAGCTAGGAGCGTGACGCGGAATGTTAGTTTGCACGGGCGGCACAGCTTCCGCGTTGAGCGGGCACGGTAAGCGATTGACTTCACGCTGTAGCTTGGATTGTGATTAAAAGGCCCTCTTTGTTTAGGCTTTTTTTCTGGCTTAAAAGTAAAAAAGCTGAAGCCTAAACAAAGGGGTGGCTTTTTTGTCCGGCTTATAATAAGTTTAAGCCAATTTAAGCCTAAAAGCCATAAGCCAAGAGAGAGGTGCTTTTTTTGGCTTTTGCGGAATAGAATTTCTCTTTGCCACTGAAGTTCACTTAAATTACCCACGAAATACCATTGGTATATAATTACAAACCGTTCCGTTTTTTTCAATCGTTCCCACCGTCCAACTCCCAACCCGACGCCTGCCCTTCACATCTCCCCTCCCCACGGCGCCGGTCTCCCATCTCCCTCCCGACGCCGCCGCTCTCACATCTCCCCTCCCGACGCCGCCCTCCCGACGCGGCCGCTCTCCCCTCCCGACGCCGCCGCTCTCACATCTCCCCTCCCGACGCCGCCGCCTCCCATCTCCCCTCCCGACGGCCCCGCTCTCCCCTCCCGACGGCGCCGCCTCCCATCTCCCATCCCCATCGCCGCCGCCTCCCATCTCCCCTCCCGACGGCGCCGCCCTCCCTGCCCCAACGCCGCCTCCCGTGGCCGCCTACCCTGCACCGACTTCGCCTTCTCCTCTGGATCAAGGTGAGTAAACATGGCTGCTTTGTATGTGTTTCGTTGATAATAGTAGTATGAACCTAAATTTTCTTGCATTCTGGTGAATGAATTTTGAATACTTTATGGCCCTATGGTCAAAATTGCTGTGCTTAATGATATGTAACTTGTTTTCAAGGGTATGTGGTCTACCGTATCCGTGTTAGGCGTGGTGGCAGGAAGAGACCGGTGCCCAAGGGTATTGTCTATGGTGGTGGCAAGCCCAAGCTTTCAAAGCAACAGACAACTAAATTAAAAAAATAAAAAATGTAAACGTTGCTTTCAAAGCAACAGGGAGCGGAATAAAAAATGAAAACGATTGTGATTACAAAAATGAAAACGTTGCTTTCAAAGCAACAGACAACGGAATAAAAAAATAAAAAATGAAAACATTGAACCTTCCGCGCTCCGGCTCCGCGGGACCTTGCCATCCCTCCGCGCTCGGGTGACGCGGAAGCCATCCCGGCCGTCTCTCATGCCAAAAACCTGGTTTCCACGCTCGCGAAAACCTAGTTTCCGCGCTCGCCTGGCTTTCGCACAGATCACCGACTTTTCGTGCTCCTCCAGCGCAGAATGTTACACGTGTCAGGATCTCAGACTTCCGCGCTCGGCAGAGGCCTAGATTTGCAATTTCGGTATTAATGGTGCTATTTTTGCAATTAATGTGGCACCACGAGGCCAAATTAAAAAAATCGAAAAAGGAAGTCATTCAAACTTCACTTTCCGCGGTTTTGCATTCACTAAAAATTGAACATTGCACAAAATCTACAGGGAATTCTTGCAACTTATTGTGATCTATACGCCTATAAAATTACACGTTCACCAGGAACAAACCAACATTGCTGTCTGTCTGCGTTACTCGTCAAAAAGTAGTGTAGTACCATGACCAATCATCTGCAACTCTACAAATCCATCCAACCATCATAGATCTCCGACAATGATATATGAGCTAGTATAACAAAACGCCAGATCGGGATCGAACAATAACACCCGCACTAATCACAACGTCTCGATTATCGGCGTTAATTTTGGCAATAAAAACAATGCAAATTTGACGGTGCGAGAACGAATCATACGATCGATTCGTGCCTGATTGCATTCAAGATTTACCTGGTAGGTGGTGTCGAACTTGCCGTACATGAACCTGGTGATGATGCTAGTCTTGCCCATGGACTGGTTGCCAAGGAACCCCAGCTTGTAATTGGCAAGCACCGACACCACCGCCATCGCGAGTAGTGCCTACCGGCCGGCTCCGATCCTCTCGATTCCTCTGACCACGGAGGCCTGGAGGATAGGGGTTGGCAGTGTCAAGGTCGGGGGCAACGTCATCGAGGTCGGGGCGGCGGCGTCAAGGTTGGGGACGCTCGGCTAGGAAGGGGGACGGGTGAGTGAGGATTAAGGGAATAAACCCTAGCGGGGCCTTACTAATAAAGGGATATGATAGACGGTTTTTTTAAGAACTGTCTGTGATATTCTATATCACATACGGTTCTATTCTAGAACCGTCTGTGATACGTATCACAGACGGTTCTATAATATAACCGTCTGTGATATGTGACTACATCATAGACAATTCTATTTTAAATAGAACCACATGTGATACATATCACAGACGGTTTATTTCACTAAACCGCATGCGATAGTTCCTTCTATAGTTTAAAAAAATATTCAGTTTTTCGGCTAACCTCAGGAAATGCTAGCCATGTCCTCTCAAAACAAGAAAGCAGATACAATCACAGATAGAATAATTTCCTAATTACTAAATCAATTACAATGGAATAATTTCTTAATTACATGCCGAGTTTCTTAATTACAATAGAACAATTTCCAAATAGCTAGATGTTCAACGTGTAGGATCATTCCACTTGGCTATTTCCTTTAAAAATATAGTCCTTTCATGATGATCGATGCGCATATAGCTAGCTTCCTCACTGGGTTCTTCCTCGAGCCTGATACCGTCTCCGAAAGGAGACAACTTGTCAAATTGATTGTACTATTTCTCATTCATGATATTCTCAACTCCGACGATCTTTTTTTTCATGAAGAACTATGTGGCGGCTCTTATTTGTTGGGTCCGTTACATAACAAACTTGAACAACTTACTTAGCGAGTACGAATGGTTCGTCCTTGTATCTGACACGTTCGAGGTCCACAGTAGTGACGCTGTATTTGTCGACCTTCACACCCTACGGAAGTTTGACCCAATGACACCGAAACAGAAGGATCTTGAAAAGTATGTAGTCGAGCTCCCAAATCTCCTCTACAAACCCATAGTAGAAGCTCAACCCATGTTTCATTATGTTTGGCCCAGCGGTATTGAACTGCTCGTGAAATGCATCTATGCGGACGCCGCTGTTCTGGACTGTGCTATTCCTATCTTGAGCTATCGTATAAAATATGTAATCATTTATGCCGTATCTTTGACATGTCACAATTGTAAATTTTAGCTCTTTTTCCAACCATCGCAGTGTATCATCACTTAATGACCTCCTAGTGAATCGTACTTTTAACTATTCATTGAACCAACGGTTGTGGTCTCTCGTGATCCAAACCTCCAACCGGCCTAGATTCTGTTGGCGTACCATGTCTTTGTGCTCGTTGATGTACGTGAACACTTCGATCATGTGTTGCAAGACCATGAAATAGGCTTGAGCATACGTATCCAGATCAGGCGTGATTGATTTCCTTTCAATGGTCCTGATACCCTCCAGCCTCCCCTCATGTCGAGATAGAGGCACACCTATCGGTTCCACCTGAGCCATGTAGTCAACGCAGAACTCAATGATTTCTTTGGTTTCATAACCTTTGTTTTGTCACAACTGTTCAGTAAGAGATCAATCAAGCTATCACATACATTCTTCTCCACATACATGACGTCAAAGCAGTGGCGAACTTCTAAGCGCTCCTAATAAGGCAAGTCCCAAAAAATTGATCGCTTCTTCCGGATGTTCTTCTGACGGGTCCTCAATTTACGTCCCTTTCCAAGCACAACATTGATATCCTTAACCATATCATAGATCTTTTTCCCTCTAAAAGCCCTTGGAGCTGAACCGTCCTCCTTATTTCTGTCGAATTGTTTCTTCATCTTGCGGTATGGGTGATACTTGGGAACGAACCTACAGTAACACATGTACACAATTTTACGTGAGTTATTCAGCCACACACTCTCAGTATCATCTAAGCAGTGCGGACAAGCTTTGGCTCCTTTTGTACTCAACCCCGACAGGTTACCAAGGGCAGAAAAGTCATTAATTGTGCATAACAACATGACGCGTAAAGTGAAGTTCTCTCGTTTGTACGCATCCCATACCTGTACCCCTTCGTTTCATGGTACTCTTTACAGTAGAGGATATAATCATTCGGACATGCATGTATTCTTTCTACTTCTATTCCCAATGGACAAAGAACCTTCTTGGCTTGGTAGGTGGTTCTGGGCAGCATGTTTTCCTCCGGAAAGATGTCCACTAGGAGACCTAACAATGCTGTGAAACTCTTGTCAGACCAACCATTGTTTGCCTTCAATTTCAGCAGTTCAAGTACGGATGACAACCTTGTGTATTCCGGCTTGCAGCCTAGGAACAAAGGTTTCTCCAAGCCCTCCATCAAGCCCTCGAATTTACCAAACTCTCTTTCACTATAGTTTCCTTCTGCATCGCGTAGCATCTGATCCAAATTGTCACCGTGCGACCTATTCTCATCGAAAGCACAGTCCATATTTGGCATATCGTTGTCTCCCTCTATGATATTACTAGCTACCTTCTTGTATAATCTGCTTTTCACCGTGACTGGTCCAATATGGATACCCCTTTTTGAAACCCCTTCGAATCAAGTACGCTTCGATCTGCGCTGAGTTGGTAAACATCTTTATATTATCGCAATCAATGCATAGACAGTACATAAATTTTATCCCCTTCTTCAACATGTCCTGCTAGGTAGCTCTTCTAAAAGCAGACACGTCATCAATGTACTCTTCACTCACACGGTTCTTAACGTACATGCAGCTCTGGTCCATCTACGCTATGCATGTAACAAATTAGTGTTAAATTAGATTAATACTCCTATAGCTAGCTAGCCATTACACTTACACATATCATTCACTTTAAATTATCCATCTAAAGTAGCTAGCTATGTACTATTCATGAAGCAATATATATATCAAGCAAGAATATATTGAAGTAGACTAGGAGTAGTGAGACCCATTCTTAAATTGGAGCAAACTACCAAGCTAGATCTAAACCTAGATATCATCTCTCTTGATTATAATGCATATAATTAGAAACAAATACTAACCTTAGATCACCAAGAACAAATAGATCTACAAGTACACTTGCAAATCTGCGCTATGCTTTCACCAAACGCCCCAAATCTGCGGTATCTCTCACTACAGACAGATATGTCGGGATTGGCCAGGCATTTAATAATGGAGTACATATCACAGACACTTTCAACCACAAACCATCTAAGATACAAATTTATCACAGACGGTTCTTGTTAAGTTCCATCTGTGAATTATCTCACAGACGGTTCGGATTAAAAACCGTCTGTGACGTCTGTAATTATCACAGTCGGTTCTTAACAAGAATTGTGCAGTGAATTATCCTGAGCGGTTCTTGTTAAGAACCGTCTGTGATAATTACAGACGTCACACACGGTCCTTCTTAAGAACCATCTGTGAATTATCACAGACGGTTCGAATTAAAAACCGTCTGTGACGTCCGCAATTATCACAAACGGTTCTTAACAAGAACCATCTGTGAATTTTCACAGACGGTTTGAATTGAAAATAGTATGTGACGTATGTGATAATTATGTATCATAGAAGGTTCTAACCATCGCTAGTAACATAGACGGTCACGCTTGTAAAAACGTTTGTGATAATTACAACACTAACAGATTCTGGGGAACCGTCTATGATGAGGCTTACAGTATAGCCTTCTCTGTAGTAGTGGGTGTTAATGTGTATATATCCTTGTAATAGAGTTACTAGTTCATTGTATATGGCGGGCCCATATAGCCCATGTAGCCCATGTATGGGTGTGTATATAACCCCTCATGATCAATAGAGAAGGCCAAGGTGCCATTCACAATATTCTAACATCCTCAATGACCAAACATTGTGAAAAGACACTTTTCAAGAAAATGGACAAATATTGCAAAACGTATGGAGTATTGTGAATGCATTTTTTGAGATAGATATATTGTTTTTATATGTACAATTCAAATATTTACGAAGTTATTGGCTGAAACTAAAATAGCAGCATGCATTCTAGACATCACTTTTTTTGACTCGAGGGAGTATATAGTTCGATTAATATTTATATTTTGCAACGTCTTTCTAATTGATTTTCGTGGTGTTCCAATGATAGAACGAAGGAGCAGCTTGGTTATACGGTGGACTCTGGTCCATGGATGACTTAATCGGTGCTGGCATATTGTTTTCAAGTTATGTCCTCCAAGTATAGCCCTGTTTACCTGCAAAGCCGGATTGATAACTTTATTAATGGTCTATCTGCTTTGTTGGTACGCTTCTATCCTATTTCACATGTCTGCTTTAGTACGTCATTATATTATAATAGTACACTTATTGATTTGCACCTGACAGAAAGTGTAGGTTAATCAACATTATTTTTTAACCATTAAGATTCTAAAGAACAGGGACATTGTAATATGTTGATGACATGCTTTACATATCAACTTTATTTTGATAACAGCATAATGATGTTTATCTCTGAGACTCTGACCCACAATGGACAGCCTGCACTCAGTGCTTCGATTAGTCTTTGTCGATATATTTACTTTTATCTCCAACAAGAATACCTAAACAAATTGCCTTTGAGATGTTTCTCCACGATATGTTTCTAACCACTTCATATATTCTGAAGGCTAAAAATTAATTAATTGTAAGCTCACAATTAATTTCTTACTTTTTGTCAACACCTACCCTTTGTAGGATGGGCTCGATGAGGAGACTTTTGAGCATCACAAGAGTGGGTTAATAGCTGATAAAATGGAAAAGGATCCTTCCCTTAGCTATCAAACTTGTGACTATTGGTCGCAGATTGTTAACGAAAGGTATAATTTCTTTCCTAGCGCAAGTGCAGCTATCGATCATTTCAGAACTTATGGCTTATGCACAATGCACTGAGTAGTATCTAGTTGTCTACATGAAGGCTGACACCTTTAACGTTAGGATCAAGCTTTGAAAAACCGATAATGTACCGATTAGTGCTATGTGGACATACTGTACTGGTAACAAACTGTCCAGGCCATAGGTTTTGTAACCAGTCCAGTGCTGATATGAAATTGTCCAGGCTATAGGTTTTGTAACCAGTTCAGTGCTGATAACAAATTGCCATAGGTTGAAGGCCAGTCAGTTTGGTCAGGAGCAAGCTGGAAACAACATTTTTTTGCTGGTTGAAGGCTAATGACTTTGGCCAGGAGCAAGTTGGAAACAACAAATTTTTGCTTAGTTTCCAGTTAAACTTGGTAAATCAGTGATTCCACAAGTTTCCTCTTTCCCTCAGTAGTATTATGAAATATCATGCTTACAAATAAGAACAATGTTTACATCACATAATCCGCAGAAATTGTTCATAGCTTTGGTCACTTCGGCAAAAGAAAACTCTTAGTCCCTAAACCATCCGGTTTTCAAAAAATAGGACCTGCCCAAGATTATAGGCTACACATTGCAACTGAATAATTACCCCTGTATTTTGAACCTCTTATGCATTAATTTTATGCTTGTAAAATGTGATATCCCTATGAAAATCTGGACTAACATGCATCTACTGTATGCCTGCTCTTAACAAAAAACTCATTTTTTTTCTAAAGGGGCCTGTCTTATTCAGTTTGAACTTGATACAATTCAAAAAAAAAAAAAATTGACGTCTGGGATTTTACCCCATCCGACCTACATTAAAGAAGAAGAAGCACCCTACCTCTGGAGACGCCCACGGAAGTAGCGCTCGAATCGTGGCGGGCTGGGAGTCTAAAACTCCCCTACGCCATTGTGCCCCTGCACAGTCCTTCGACAACAACTGTGCCCCCTGCACAGTCCGGTGAGACACCCAACGCTGAGTTCAAAACTCGAGCCCAGACGGGCTGTGCGACGCAGCCACAAGCCAAGCGAGCTAGCTCGCTTCCTCAATTCAATTTTTTTAGATGATATAGTTCACATTAGTTAGCATACATCACCTGAATCTTCGTAATTTACTTCCGTTTTAATCTACACAAATGATAACTGATGGATTTCATTAATACTTTACATCTCCTTTCCCTAATATTGACAATTTCATGTTGTGGAAATCCAATTATTGGAATATGTTTGATATGTCACTACTGGAAGCTGAAGAGCTAAGAACAGTTCGAAAGGAGGACGTAATCAGTTGGTACAATACCTACATCAGACCATCATCTCCAAAGCGCAGACGATTAGCAATCCATGTGTATGGTTGCAACTTGGACATCGTTGAGGGCTGCCAAACTGCAAGAGCAGTCATGGACTGCAATTGATGATGTTAAATCCTTAAAGGTTTCATCTCAATTTTATTCGAGCCTTTGCTCAGGGAAGGACGACACTATTAGTTTGGTACAATGCCTACATAAGATCATCTCCGAAGCTCGGATGGCTAGCAATTTATGTGTGTTGCAGCTTGTACATTTCTGAGGCTGCCAAGCTGCCAGAGCAGTCATGGACCATAGTTGATGACGTCCAAACCCTAAAAAGGCATCATCTTAATATATTCAATCCTCTGCTGAAGATCCAACACCATGTCAAGCATTTGCATTCCGTTGGCCTGCAGCTTGTAAATTGGTGAGCGCCCATTCAATATCAACGGATACAAAATGCATTTTTTTTTGGGTTCGTAAGATGTAATATAGTGTTTTGTAGTGCAGTATGCACTTTCATTTATTAAGAAACATATGCGGCTATCTTTCCCCTTGCTCCAGAAAATGTCTTTTTGTTCACTTAGGTGTGCCGCAGTTCATTAATATGGAGGAATCTCTTATTTTCACTCTTTCTATTCTGTCATGTATAAGATGGCTGGAATTGTTACTGAATTTTATTTTAATCTCGAAGGCATAGCTTAACACTCAGCTGTTCTCCAAGATTACCTTATTTTTCATCCAGGGACTAATGGGTTCTTTTCCTGATGATGAATGCAATGCTTACAATCCAACCATGAATTCAGCTGTTCTCCAGGTTCAGTATAAAGTTTGTTTGTAAAATCTGCTTGTAATTCTTCAAGCATTGCTCAGGGGGCGTTGGACAATATTTCCTAACCTTCCTTTTTTGACTCCCTCTTTGTGTAAGAGAAGGTCCTTGCTGGTTAGCAGCTCTTTTGGCCATATGCTTCCTACTTATTTCAGGTAAAAATTACAGATTCGTCATCAATCATATCTCGTCTTTATCCGTACGACAAATCTGAATCAAACTTGACCTCCGCCCTTGTCCAAAAGAGAAATACTATACAACGGTATATCGTTGGACTCAAAACCAATGGGATAGGACAGACCCATCCGATCAAGCCCACACATGTGTACACTGAACCATCCGATGTTTTTATCCATCTGAGCCTGAGGGGATAAGGATGAAGCAGGGCAACCGTTTGCCACCACATGTTTCTCTCATCCTCTCTCTCTCTCCCCTGCAACTGATAGCATGTGAGGTGTATGTGACGAGCAGCATCCTAGGGGAGTGCCATGAACATGAGCGGCGGCCTTGGCCGATCTATGTGGGTGTAAGGTTAGACGAGAGTTCGCGTGGTAGCGGCCAACGGGCGACTGTCAAGACCCGAGTTGGAATCTGACAATTTTGGGATGATTTCGGGGATGGCAATAGCTAGAACGAAATACACAGCAGCTAGGGTTCTAGAGTACTTTACTCTAAGGCTAAAGAACACAATTGATATGCTTTTCGTTATCTTTCTCCTTTCATCCGATCGGGTCTTAAACCCCACCCAAGCACCGACCAAAATATCAGTCGTTTAGAGTTTACAAGCCAGGTAATAGTAAATGTAAATTACAGCGAACAGTCAAAAACAAAAGCTACTACCTCCAGTGCCCTCCTTTGGATACATCTGGGCCGTCAGATACCTTTAAGTGAAATCGACTGAATGAGACCTTCTTTGCCGACTTTGCTCTAAGCTCTTTCTTCCCTTCTGAATTCTGAACGGGTTCTTTCTGAACTTCCGAACATTTCAACAGGAAACAGAAATCCTGACAATTCTCCCTCCTTAAAATCAAACTTGTCCTCAAGTTTGGAAGTTGGGGAATACCTTCTTTATGAATGACACATCCTCCTAGGTAGCTTCTTCCAGGGATAAATTTTTTGCCATTGGACCAACCAGAGGTAAATTAGGAGATTAACCACAGCTCAACCTTAACAGTCTTGAGCTTAACTCCAGCTGCCACATTTGTTCTCACTAGAGCTGAAAGGGTTATACTGATGGATGTAAACATCAATATCAGGGCAGTCGGCTAACAAGTGTGCATATATCATTGATGCAAGCTCATGAGCCATCTCAGGGTTATCCTTTTGCACTCTTTGGAATAAAATTTTCAACTGTCTCCTATCTGGCAAATTCAACCTCCTTGACGTTAAAATCTCCGTTCGATTTCTTGAGAACAAGTATTGCAATGCCAGGATCCCACTTCTGATATGATTCATTCCCCAGGGAAAGATTATGTAATATAGATGTCACTCTTGGAAGCTGCACTTGGTGTTCAGTGTGAACTAAAGCTAGAACCAAAACCAAAAACAATTGCGTAGTATCTTGACTACCCCCTCCTTTAGGAACCTTGTACAATAACATAGGTGCTTGATATATGGTTGTGATGTTAGGACAAATATCACTAACTTGAACTCCTAACTCTTCAATCTGATCGATAGAAGCTCCATTCCATATTGAAGATTTGTATGGTTCAATATAAGTAAGCACATCAGATTTGAATGGATCAATGAACTTATAAAATTCATATATATCCATATTCATAGTTTGGAGGTTAAGCAACTCTTGTGGTGGAGGAACTGGACAGTATATCCTCATTGGTCGCAGGTAACTGAAACACTTCATGTCAAAGTTTTCACAGCAGCTTGCACCAACCAAATTGAACCGTGGCAAATAATAATGTTTAGCCATGAATAACAGCATATTCTCAGCCATCCTGATTTCATTTTCCTCTCTCAACTCCCAAAGTAATTGGTAGCACTCAACTATAAGCAAAAGTGAAGCTTCGATGATAAGAATAACAAGTCCTATTACTTTCGTGGAAGTAATCACAGACTCTAGATCCCTAGGGTTCCATGGCAAGCCACCTTTTATATCTGTCATTTTAGTTATCATGCTTGGCTGTGGAAAGCAAGAATGGTTCCATTGGAAATCTTTGTTAGCAGTTGTCGTTGACAGTAATGAACATGAAAGTGAGTTGAAACTCGAATGCACTGTGAAGAAATAGATGAAAGGCCCTGACGTTAAATGTTCTTTTAACTCACTATTGCCATTGAGCTCATCACATCTAAATAAGTGCTTGCTGACAATATAAAACAATCTCCCATCAGCACCGGCATTAGTAATAAAAAGCTTATCATGCAAGTTCAGCATCTTTATGCCCCAACTTTGTAATCCTGGGTCCCATTGCCCATTTGCCTCACTCTTAGAGACAAGCTTGTGCAGGTCAAATCCCACACTTAGTAGCCAAAATTCAGCCCTCTTAGCACCACTTATTAGTTGTAAATCAGAAAGTTTGGATGGTTTGAGAATTATGGGTGCTTTATGTATCTTCACAGGTTCATAGTTGTAGCCCGTAATACTCAACAGCTTGTGTCTTGGTTGGTTCAATTCAGACCTTAGAGGTAGTGAGTGATGGACAGTACCTATAACAGACTTCACTAGCCTCTTGTTCTTAACCCCAAATCCTTGATCTCCTGGATCCCATGGAATCTCTAGTTTAACACCATCAATTTCACACTGTTGTACTGGGGGTGACAAACCCCACGATTGTGTCTGGTTTGGTGTTATAGCAACGACTATACCTTCACATACAGGCATTTCTATGGACTTGGCAATTGCGGTGCAGCCGGTTGATACTTGTGGCTGTCTTATTGAGAAATTTCCCTTGTTACTCATTTCCTGTACCCAGGGTATCCCTATCCCAATAGTGGAAGACAGTCCTTCAGTTGTTTCATCCCATGTTAGCACAATAGAATCAATCATGCTTAGCATATACCTCTGTTTGCCTTTTAATTGTTGAGCCAACTTCATGCTTTCACCATAGAAATCATGACCAGGCAGTAAGATTTCCATGAATTTCTGGGGTAGGCTCATGCTCCTTTCATTTCTGTATTTAAGGATCACATCAACAAATA
Organism: Phyllostachys edulis; assembly: GCA_036346405.1. Lineage (NCBI taxonomy): Eukaryota > Viridiplantae > Streptophyta > Magnoliopsida > Poales > Poaceae > Phyllostachys > Phyllostachys edulis. The sequence goes on from CM070549.1 coordinate 61,222,173, forward strand.
GATTAGAAACATTAGGACAAGAAGGATCACAAGCCCCTTTAGCTAACATCTCCTCATGTCCATTCCTCAAGGGTTTGATTAGCCTACCAGCATCAAGATGCTTCAATGGAAATCCTCTAATACAAGTTGCTTCCTGATGCAATGATACCACAGCTGCATAAGTTAGTCCCTTGTCCTCTAACTCATTTGCAAGAACAAGTGCATTAATGACATTTGCATTCTCCTTAGAACTAGTTAAGGCCTGCTGACTTAGCTTTGTGCACTTCATATGCATATCGGTATTGTCGATCAACATCTCATCCAAGAAATAGAAAACACCACCATCAAAGAATTGATCAAAGGTCAGTGTTGGACTGTTAGTGCCATTTTTAGACACAACCTCTTTGAGAGCAAGCACAACACAAGGATCAAAATTTAGTAATGACCTTCCTTTAGCTTCCTTGTGTTCCCTCTCAACTGGATTTTCCATGTAGCCCTTAGGTGCTTCATCAAATAAATTGAAAGCCTCACAGAAGAAGGAATCAAGTCCAGTGTCCACATCATTGACCAACACCTCTTTATCCCTGGTAGGAGTAGTGTTGTAATAGGCACTATCAATCTCTTTATCTTCCTCTTGAATTTCATCGAATAGATCAAAAGCTTGCTGACATAAATGTTCTAGCTCGTTGTCTGTGGCAATTTTCTCACGCTTCCACTGCTCCTCTTGATCCCATTTGGCAAGAATCCGGTTAATTATTTCATTGGCTTCCTTTGTTCTAAGCTTTGTTTGCTGCTCACTAGTGATTTTCTCGGTACTATCTGACTTTTGCATTCTGTTAGTAACTTGTAGAGTAGGTACGAGCTCACTTTTCTCTCTTTCTTGGGACAGGGCAGCTGATGTAGAACTACCCTTGCAAGTTTGCATAGCTACTATGGAGCTTTTAGTACAAGGTGAAGTATACAAAATCTGCAACTCTCCTGGCCATGCCTGCCTAATGACAATCTGACAGTAAGACCCATATAAACACTTCCCTTGTAAAGTTCTACAAGCTTGCGCAGCCGATTGACATGAATGTAGCTGAACCAGAAATTGAGAACCATGCATACCAGGAATGGGAGCTATCCTTTCCACCACTCCGCATGAAGAAAAGAATGGGTAGAGTACCTCTTGTGTTATAAGGCAGCTCATGTATTGAATTGTCACTGTTAGAACTCTACCTTCAAGATGGGGGATTTCAGCAAATACCTTGTGAGCATTGTCTCCAATGTCTGCGCAGCCACGACCATGTTGTTGCACATAAGGTACATGGTTCTCATTTGCATGATATGCACGTCGAGATGCTGTAGAGGTGTAGCAGCAACCTCCTTGGCCAGCCCCACCTTGGTCATGCACAAAACTCATACCAAACATTTTGTCAGCCATGTGATGACCGAACCTTGTGCAACTCCTTGAGTCCACCCTTCTTGCTGCCCATAAGAAATAGCGCTCCCAAGTGAGAAATATGAACCATGGGATGTTGGGGAGTAGTTCCAACTTCCTTGTGCCGCACAAGAACTTGTCACTCCTCTTGGCGTTGTGCCGAGCACCTTGCACTTGTCACAAGCTTGCCTATCTTTATTTTGAAATTCTGATAGCAGCCCACCAAGTTGATGGCTTGGAGGTGGGATCGTAGCAGAAAAGAGAGGAGATGGAGTATTGTTGCCATAGCTCACCGAGGAATACACCCCGCTGTAACCCAATAGTGCTTGAATCATTTGCCTGATTCAGAAGCCTCGGTTTAGGGATTTCACAAGTGAATCGAGTCACCAACCTTCATCAAGAACACTTAAATCCACCACAACTAGGAACTCGAACACCACTTTGGTATGGGGATTTTACAGTGGACGATCAAATCGTCACCAACCCGCACCAAATATCTTGCCACCTCCGAGGAATCGCCACCAAACGGATCTGCCGTTGCCCAATCGCCTCCCACACGATGAGCCACCGCCGAATCGCCTCCACTGCCAAGGATAGGCTGGAGCTCTGATACCTTTGTCAAGACCCGAGTTGGAATCTGACAATTTTGGGATGATTTCGGGGATGGCAATAGCTAGAACGAAATACACAACAGCTAGGGTTCTAAAGTACTTTACTCTAAGGCTAAAGAACACAATTGATATGCTTTTCATTATCTTTCTCCTTTCATCCGATCGGGTCTTAAACCCCACCCAAGCACCGACCAAAATATCAGTCGTTTATAGTTTACAAGCCAGGTAATGGTAAATGTAAATTACAGTGAACAGTCAAAAACGAAAGCTACTGCCTCTAGTGCCCTCCTTTGGATACATCTGGGCCATCAGATACCTTTAAGTGAAATCGACTGAATGAGACCTTCTTTGCCGACTTTGCTCTAAGTTCTTTCTTCCCTTCTGAATTCTGAACGGGTTCTTTCTGAACTTCTGAACATTTCAAAAGCAAGCAGAAATCCTGACAACGATGCATCAACCATGGGCTCGCCCGAGATCAGTGGCAAGTGGCCAAGAACTTCCCCGAGAGCAGTAGCTGGCGGCCAGGGGCTTCCCCGAGAGTGGCGTGCGACTACGGGCAATGAATGGTGGTAGGCTCGCACGACAACGACAATGAGACAAACGGCGAGCGGCCATGAGTGAGCACAGTGGTGGGCAGTGTGCTCGAAATTCACCTACAACTCGTCTTTATTGTTTCTGTTGAGCTCCAACAGCTAGATTGATCATTTGAAACTTGGGGATTTTTTTCGAACTCTATTGAAACTTGAAACCGCTCTGAAAGTTTTTGACTTCTTGGAATCCGCTTCAAATTTGTTGAAACACACATGAAACATCTTTAAGTATTACTAAAGCATCTGGGAGGCCACGGTATGGCGCGATGGGGGGTGGCAGCGAGCAGGCTCGACCAGAGCGAGGCGAGTGGAAGCGGTTACCGGAGGCGCACTCGACGACGCGTGGGAAAGTGAGCAGCCACAGCAGCCCGATGAGAACGAAGCCGCGAGCGAGTTCGGTGGTAGGTAGTAAGGACAATGGTCGCGACGTCCCGACGAACACGGAGCTGTGGCGGTGAGCGATCGTGCAGTTGTAGGTGAGCATGTCGGGATTTTTTGCTCTTGTTTGATTTTTGATGAAATTTGTTGAAACATGTTGAAACTTTTTTTGTCTGAAACTTGGTGTAACGTGAGTTCCAAAATATAAAACTTCTTGAAACAGGTTAAAACTTGCTGAAACTTCTTGAAACTTTTCTTTCTAAAACTTGAGTTTCAAAATCTAAAAGTTGTTGAAACTTGGGCTTGAAACTTTCTTGGAAACTCCTAGAAATATGAGAAACTCACTAAAACCTAAAACTTATAAAATGTTTTCACGAGATATCTTGAAACTTCATGAAACTTATTGAAACTTCTTAAAACTCTTTTGTCTAAAACTTGTTGAAACTTGAGTTTCAAAATCTAAAACTTGGGCTTGAAACTTTCTTGGAATCTTCTGAAAACTTCTAGAAATACGTTGAACTCACCATAACATGAAACTTTTAAAATGTTTTCACGGGACTTTTGAAACTTCATGAAACTTGCTGAAACTTTTTGAAACTCTTTTGTCTGAAACTTGTTGAAACTTGAGTTCCAAAACTTGAAACTTTTTTTTTAAAGAGGCCAAGCCCAGCTTTTATAAAAAGCTAATAACAGGAACTACAAAGTTGATTACAAAAAGTAGAACACTGGGGATACCAGTTTCGCCAAACATAACCTCAAAAGAGTGAAAGTAAGCTGCAAAGGATGGCCATTCGAAGACAAAAATAGAGATCGACCAAACTACTAGTCTTAAAAGACCAAGACAAAGAAGAAGACTAAAACCGACTTAACATCCGGTAAAAGGTCCTTGACTATTCAAGTATATCAACTCTAGCTCCAAAGACAAAAACGTCGAAGTTAGGAGCATTTGAATCTTTCTGACCATTCCATCGTCAAGTCCACCAAAGACTCCAAGCTTCTTACGGTCATTTTTTCAGAGAAGGGCACGCATGCGCCGCAAACAGGATACAATGTTGAAAACAACTCCAAGAGGTTGATTACAAAAGTCTTCTCAATCGCTCCTCTGTTCCTGCATTTCCAAATTGTCCAAGCATACGCTGCAAAACTGAATAACCCAAGATTATAGTCATTAGCACCCCTATAATCTAACCAACCTAGATGAAAATCATGTAGAGACTTGGGACAGCTCTTCCAATGAAAGATTTCTCTAAAGCAAGTCCAAACAAAGTTAGACATTAAGCATTGGAAAAAAACATGGTTAGAATCTTCTGGCACTCCACATAACCAGCAGTTGGCACTACTACAAGAAGCCTCATCACAGACGGTTCGGAACCATCATCACAGATGGTTTCCAAACCGTCTATATTTGTTGGTCTGTGATAACAGGCAGTTATCACAGACGGTTCAAAACCGCTCGTGATATACGCACTATCACGAGCGGTTTTTGTTGAAACCGTCTGTGAAGGCTATTATCCCAGACGGTTTCCACTAAAAACTGTCTGTGATCCGAGAATATCTGTGAATGTCTGCGATCTCTTGCTCAACAAGTCCATCTAATTCTATATGCAACCCCTGTCGCTAGCAATAGTAAAGTGGTAAGCATATATATTTAAATTTATAATTAGGAAATAATTATTTCAAGATTGACAAACCTCAGGATCCTTCTTCCTAGTTGTAATGATTTGCTGCATATGATAGCAAACGTAGATTGCACATAACTCATCATTTTTTTTTGCTGGCGGCACTGCAAAAAAAGAATTACATATATAGGTATAGTCAGTTCAAGACGCGTTATTATGAAGTATGATATAGGATTATCGTGTTGTAGCGCGTACCAGAAATTTCGTCCTGTGTGTTAGTATGGCGCTCTTTCCATTGTATAATCCTTTGTTGGCAACATAGGCGATGAATGACCTACATGATTCCAAAAAGTTATCCTCGGCCATTTCAAATGAATGAAGATTACAATAGAGTTATGTATGGAGGAAATGAGTATACCTCTCGAGTACTCCTTTCAGAATGCTGAATTTGTGCTCGTTGCAGATTAGGGAATCAAGGTATATCACATGGTTCCTCTTTGGTATAATGACTAAAAGGACCCAGTGGTACCTACTCATGTATGTCACTATAGTCATTAAACCTAAGTTAGTATTTATATAAAGTACAAATGAAATTTGTATAGCAAGTAGTGACACTTACCCCTCGTTGTAGGGCACCACTATGTACTTCTTGTCTATCTGACGAAGCAATGCTGCCGCTATGTATTTCTCAACGAACGACGGGTCTGTTTGGATGGTTTGCAAAGATACCACGTGTGGGTCGAGGAAACCCACCGGTTCTTTCCATTCCTGGACATTTTTCCACATGTATCTATACACAAGCAATGAGTTGTGATAATTATCGGTATTATGTGAATGCGAGAACTTGATTATGCGCGCTTACGATTGTCAACATCGTAGAAGAGAGGCGTCGAGGCCAACGAGGTTGAATAGGTCATATAAGTCGTTGAAGCCCACGACGAAGTTGCCCACCCGTTGAAGAAATGCTCATCCTTGTATGCGACGGTGATTCGATGATCGCACCCTTCTTTTTGGTCTTCGCATGTACCGGGCATGCAAAGCGACAAGCATATCGGCGTGGAGTATCTTGTGGCCGAACTGCGGTTTCCGATGGAGTAATTCTGGACGTCCCAGGCTTCCCGGACTTGGGAGGCACCTTAATCTTCATTGATTTCGACTTGGTCTTAATGATTGGCAGCGTCTTCCCGCAAGACGGCTCGGGAACCGATACGGCGGCATGCTTTTGTTGTTCCTTCGGTGTCTTCTTCACAGGAACCGATGAGGTGGCCTTCTGAGGGGAAACATAAGGTAGAGTCATCGAGGGTCCCGTTGGAGAGGAATGGTGCGTGTCGGATCGCGGCCTTCTTTGGGTCCAAGCGATGTCCTTCTTGGGCCATTTGGATAAAAGTGTGCACGGCATCCCCTAGTGTTCTGATTTCTTTGTTCGGGCAAATCTTCAGCGGGACGGCCACGAAATTGCCATGTACCATATCCACCTCGACCCTGGCGTAACCCTGCGTCAGCTGGGCACCATGCTGCACTGCCTCATCCTGGTATGGATACACCATCCCCCGCGCAACCTCAATAGAAAGGGACCCATCCATCCTCACTTGGAGCTTCCAGGGCGTCGGCCCCTACAAAACGATACGCACTTAGCTAAGGCATCCTATAGGTCTATCTTTGGTGCATTCCATAGATGTACATTACCTTGATGTCGTCTATCGGTAATTGGACATCATCATGTTCAGAATTATGCGTGGACACAATGCTACTCCAATGTCGAGCAGGACTGGCTCCCAAATTAACAGGGGCGGCTTGCGACTGGCTCAGGAGTTGATTCATTTGATCCTGCAATGCTGCTAGCTTTCCTTCAAATTTTGCAGTAATCATCTGTACCAACCGGTCCTCGTGCTCGGCCTTGGATCTCTCCCTACTCCTATACGTGCAGTAGTCGTCTGCGAATCCATAACTCCAAGGTACGTTAACCCCAAGGCCTCGCATGCGACCCGGGTGCTCCTTGTTTCCCAGGGCCATAGATAGTATATCCTTCTCCCTGTCTGCTTGGAAGGAGCCTTCGGAAGCTTGGGCAGTCAATTCACACTGCAAGAGGTCATCATGTTATTATAGACACTATGAAGTAATGGACTTATTAACAACTAGGTAGTTCGACATATTTACCACACGTTAGGACACTTCCTGGTCTACCGGGTTTGTGAAAGAGATGCTGCCCGAAGACGAGACTTTTGCCCTCGCTTTTAACCAGCTTAGGGATCGCGGGTCTGTGACATCAGGAAACGCGTTCTCCTCCGCCGCCGCCCATTCCTCGTATTTACCCGCGTACCCAAGGGTGCCGAGTCTCTGTGGGTGAGTGTTTCATGCCTAGAGAGCTTTGTGCGCCGCACTTTTCTCCTTAAATTCGGCTGTCGTCTTCATAGCCACCCCGCGTCAAGAATCCATACTTCGCGAAGGGCGTCTGACCCGTATTCACGTACTTCGTGACAAGAATGCTTTTGAAGGTCCTCCACGATTTATCCATCGTGAGCATCACCGTCTGTTGCATGCGTGCCATGTCTACTTCTGGGATAGTGAACTTGCTTGAAAGTTCTGTCCACAGCGCGCCTCTCGCTTCTTTCGTCAGATCCTTCCACCTTGGTGTAGTGATGGGGACCCGTTCCCTTGCAATTATCCCGTAAATGGTCCGGAATCTCGCCGCTAATCTCTTGGGACTCAGAGGGACCCCAAAGTCATTGACCTCCGTGATGACCAGTCGGCCCACGAGCATTTGCAATATTCCTCTGCCATCTCGCTTCCGTGTCATTATCGTCGATGGGTAGCATGACGCATTAGGCGGCGTCGGTGACGGCGGCCTCGTCGGTGATGGCGGCGAAGACGGTGCCTCTACCATCTGCGATGTCGGTGATGGCGGCGAAGACGATGCCTCTGCCATCTCGCTTACTCGCTATCTATATAAGTTACATATGCAATAAAATGGATTGCAAGTGTCCCAAATTAACATATACATATGAAGTATCTCCATGTCATTTAAACTGAATAATATGCTCAACATATGCAATATTAACAAATAATCATAATTAATTCCAGCATAAATATGAAACAATAAAGCATTAATCCAACGGCATTTAAATGGCCAAATTAACATAATCAACTGTAAATCATTCAAGTCATTTAAATTGATTGAAATGCAAAACATGTACCACATGTATATGAATAAATTGGATAAGAACACTAAAATTCAGATTTTGAGCTCTATCCAAAGCTTAACTAGACTGACATAACAACCACATGTATAACAATCTCTTGTGATCTTTGTATAGATAGAAACTAGTGATCTGAATCTTTTGCGAGCCTACTTCATCGAGCAGACACCTTTGGAGTGTACCATTTGCTTCATGCCATGGACGATTGGCATGAAGCAAAGGTACACTCAAGTGTGTCGAGATCGACGGCGTAGGTCAGGTTTCACCTGAACGTTTAGGATGAACGCCCAAGGAGCGAGCTAGCTAGCTGAATTCGAGCATTGAGTCACTACTACAGAAAAGGCCTTCACAGACGGTTCAAAAATGCCATCACGAGCGGTTCGTGAGCCGTGCGAGTTTATGGGATCAAGAATGCATGAGGTCATCACATACGGTTTTCGAACCGTCTATAATACATACTACCACAAGCAGTGCAGAGATGAAACCATACGTGATGATCGACTACCACAGGCGGTGCGTAGATGAAACCGCTCGTGATAGTCGACTATCACGAAGGTTTCATCTACGCACCTCGTCTGTGTAGTAGACTATCACTGCATTTGTTTCATCTATGCATCTGCTCTGTGGGTAGTCGACTATCACGACGGTTTCATCTCTGGTATGCGTGGTAGTCTTTGCATTGCTAAATCTATTTACGCTTATTGGCTAACCTCAGGAAATGCTAGCCATGCCCTCTGAAACAAGCACATCCAATTCGCATTCATTTCAGAAGCACATCAAAATTGCATTCATTTCAGAAACAAGCACATCCAATTCACAAATCAATTAACTTTAACCATTAATGTACATTAATTTACACACATGTACCATTATGTTCAATCTATCCCAATCAAGTTCAATCTACACTGTGGAAACTCCCATCTGGATTTATGACCTGTCTGTTCAGGAATGACGCAAGGTATGATCGAACTTTTATGAGCTCGCTCTATTCCAACGCAGTTTCGTCGATGGTCGCAACCTGTCGATAGGAAGATTAAATTCGGGCTTATATAAATTGGTAAATATATATGAAATAATTGTTGAAAGATTGACAAACCTGAGGATCATTGGTGATCGCGGAACCGATGAGTAGTTGCATGTTGTGGCAAACATAGTATCCACAGACATTGCGGCCCAGCGGCTGCTGGTGGCACTGCAAAAATAGAATTGGTTAGTTCGAGAGGCATTACTACGAAGTGTTATATAGGATTAATGTGTACTAGCTAGCAAGCACGGGGAATTTTTGATCATGTGACAGCGTCCTTCCCTTGATATTCCATCCTTTAGCATGTAACACGTCGAACACCCTATGTGACTCCAAGAAGTTAGCCTTAGCCATTGCAAAGAAAGGAAAGACTACAATAGAGTTTCTATGGAGGAAATGTGTTTACCTGATGATTAAATTCCGGATAATTGTGAAGTTGTGAGTGGCCCTCTGTAGGGAATCTAGGTATATTACGTATTTCCGTTTTGGTATAATTACAATTAAAATCCAGTGGTACCTACACAGGTATGTTAGCATGGTCATTAAACCTAAGTTCGTGTTGCTTATAAAGTACAAATCAACAAGTATAGCCAGTAGTGCAACACTACGTACTTCTGGTTGTAGGGCAAAAGTATGAATTCCTTGTTGCGGTGAGCCATGAAAAAATCTATAATGTAATTCTCGACGAATGTTGCATTCGCCGTGATGCTTTGCTCGGAGACAATGTGTGGATTGAGGAAACCTACCGGTGATTTCCTTCTTTCAGTTTCAGAGATCATGTATCTATTATACAAAAGCTGGGAGTTATATATAACATTTATCGATATTACACGAACATTGACCGTGATTGTACACACTTACAGTGTCCAGCATCGTATGAGTGAGACGTCGAGGTTGAAGAGACAGAACAAGTCGTCGAAGGTCACCGTGAAGACAACGTCTTGATACACGTGGTTAAAATTATCCTCCTTGAACTTGACGGCGAAACCCGAGCGTCGTTGATCAACCGGCTTGTTGGACTGTTCCATGTACCATGTATGCAATTCCGTGCAATCCGGTCCTAGGGTAGGGCTGTCTAACTTCTCGAAACGGCTCGCCTAGCTTGAATTTTGAGACCAAGCGGCAAGAAGGGATATCGAGAGGACTCGATCGTCTTCAATTTGCCCTTGCCCTTGCTGCCTCGCTTTGTATAGGTCGACTTCTAGCGGTCGGTGAGCACGAGGTGTAGATGCATGTGATCTGGCGGGCCCTTATCGTGTCAATGCGAGTAGCCGGTGCGATCAGTCCGTGGACTTGATCCGTTCGCAGAGACATTCCGTGAAGTTGTCCGGGAGGGTAGCTCTAGGCAAATGTCCTCCTTGGACCCTTTGGATGAATGTTCCAGCGGCTTGCCCTAGAGTAATGACCTCATCGTTTGGGGAATTTTCAGCGGGACGACCTCGAAATTGGCACAAACACCGTCCAAATTCACTTTTGCGAAACCGGCGCTAGATTTGCACGTGCACCAAAGCTCAGACACGGATGGATACACAGCCCCAAGCGACATCTAGAACAACAGAGACATATCTCACTTGGAGCTTGCGCCGTAGCCACCTCGTACATAACGATCCAAAATTAGCTACTCCAACAGGCCTATCAATGGATTGAGCATTCGAGATGATAATTATTACGGATGTCATCGACGGAAAATCTGTCGTCACCTATTGTGGTAGGGTTAGGGTTGAATGACTACTCGGATGTTTGGGGGTTGGCTAGTAGTCTGATGAGGGCGGGGCTTTCAACTGATTTGGGAGTTGCAATCCCCTAATCCTTTCCTCAAAGGTCTCTATCTGCTTTTGCTCAGATGCACGAATATCTAATCTGAAGGATTGAGTGACCTCATGTCTGATTTTTTCAGTGACCTCCTCTCTGATTTTTGTAGTGAGCTCATCTCTGAAGGATGCACGAAGATCCTCTCGTAGCTTTGCATCGCGCTCGGCTTTGGCTCTCGTCCTACTCCGGTACGATCCGGAGTCCGCTTGGAACCATTGTTCCCATGTAACAAAAACACCAGCGCCTCTCGTGCGACCCGGATGCTCATTGTTTCCTAGGGCCGTAGAGAGTATATCTTTCTCCCTGTCTGCCTGGAATGAGCATTGGGAAGATTGTGCACTCATCGTTATCTGCAATAGCTCGACATGTCATTTCACTTCCTATGAAGTTATGGAGTAATTACAAACTAGATAGTTCGATATCTTACCAGGCGCTGGGACACTTCCTGGTCTTCGGGGTTTGGAAAGTACGCTTCCCCCGTAAGCCCAATACATAACCTCGTAAATAACCACTGTCGGGAGCGCACATTAGTGATCTCGGGAAATAGCAGGGAGACATTCGAACAGCTTGCCTGCTGTTCCTGATCCCTCCATATCGGGGCTTTACCCACATACCCAGGGGTGCCGAGTCTGTGGGGGTGCTTGTTTTTTGCCTGGAGGGCCGTGTGCGCCGCACTTTCACTCTTAAATTCATCTGTCGTCCTCTTCACCACAAACTCGGCCCAGGACTCTTTCAAGAATGGATACTTGTGGAAGGGCGCCCTCAGATCCTTCTCCACGTAGTTCTTGACAAGCGTGCTCTTGAAGTTCTTCCACGCTTTGCGCTGTAACTGCGCGTGTGTCGCCGACGGAGTCTGTGTGTTCTCTAGGGATCTCGAACGATGCGAGAATATCCGCCAGCATAGTAGTTTTCAGTGGTCCGGGCACCACCTTCCACGAATCGTAGGTGATCTTGAACCGTTCCCGTGCAACTATTCCGACCGTTCTCTGGAATACGGGCGCTGCTCGGTGAGGATTGATAGGGGTCCCAGACTGATCGACCTTCGTGATGGTAAATCGGGCCCCGGGCCTTTTCGATATTCCTCTTCTTCTACCGTGGTTGGATATTGTTCCAGATGATGGTGCATCATCAGACACATGAGGCGGCGATGACTCAGAATGAGCGGAAAACATCTTCACAAGAAATAGAACATCATGTGAACAAATGAAATCAGCATAAAGCTAAGATTTAACATTTTGATATTGCTATCAGATGTAGAGTAAGCATTCCAATTAGAGCTCAAGTACAAACCCGATTATCAAAACAATTTCAGTACAAGACTATTATCATCACAGAGCATTCATCTCAAGCCCACCACACCACATTGCAATATATTCTAGTAGCAGTATCAAAACAAATACAATATGAATAACTGACTAGAACAAATACAAATTCCTAAAACAAGTACAATTATCATGAGGGACCATGACAGATTATTGATAGAAATAGTTAGGGAAAGGGGCGTCGGGGTTGGCAACTCGGCATTGGTTACCTTTGGGCGTTGTAAGACCCGGGATTAATACGCCCGAATCCTCTGTGCATTTCTGAACTAGTCCCATGATCGAGAGCTAGTTCACCTGATGAAACAAATATGGTAACAAAATCATATCACAACTTTATTAATAAATAACAACGAGTTGATTACAAAGGAGGCTTACCGCCAACAATAAAATAAACACAATGGAAGGCGAAGAAGATGTAGTAGAGTCGAGCTTAATCGCCACGAGCAATCGGTGAGGGAAGCGGCCTAGTCGTCGAGATCCACACCGTAGCAAAGTTCTTCTCCTCTGAAATTTGTTTGCAATAAAGCAAGTTTGAGCACAACTACTAGTGCTCGCAAGTTACACCGTCAAATAATGAATGACATGCATACATGGATGTAACAAAGGATGGCTTATTGGTTGAATTTGCATAAATCAGCATTTCTTTTAAATACTTGTACTAAGTTCTAAAGCAGTTTACACAATAACTAAAATTCATTTTCTAAATCAATTTTTTAGTCAGATAACGTTCACGCATGAATGGTGAAGGATATCCTCCTATCACATGGCTAACCGCCCAATTCCCATTTGGATAAACCAGTTGATAAAGTCTCTTTAAAACAAATTCCAAGTCTAACTTTGAGTGGCTTTGCTAGCATGTCCATGATCATGACGCTGCTATTGAATAGTTTTACACTCTGCAGAGGTTGTACACTTTACCCACATGACATGACTTCTCTAGTTTGTTCGGCATCCGTCGATGCCACCGCTCACTACCTTAGGTAAGCGATCTAGAGCACATGACAAAGCCTTTACAATCGCCATCCCACCGATCCACCCGTTAAGGTTTCGCATCCCTCCTTGGATAGAAATCCGCAGAGTTTGTAGGGGCCCCCTCTTACGCCAGTGGGACTAACGAGGTCATAACACGACCAGCCATCCGAGATGGACCCACACAATCTGCGGGATCGACCGCGATGGCACTTTGCAAATTAGTCAGCCAGGTCCTACTCCCCATACTGAGGACATGTGGTTGCACGATATGGCATAGCCCATTATAGGCATAGCAAAGGCAGCTCGGAGGCCGGTCCTCAATTGACTTGGACAACTTTCCACAAAACCCATGGGCCTCAACCCTACCCAGTTGAGCAGGTGTATTGACATACACCATCCAAACAACCATTTCGCCCAAGTACAAACCATCATTTTATTTCATTTTTCAAGATCATTTATAAACTTCCATAACACACCAATGCTATGGATACAATTTAAACAATATTTGATTTTTGGCTGAAATTCCCCAAATCAATATTTTTGGTCTAAGCATGTCTTTGCAACATTTTCAAATGATCCTAGTTCATACTATCGTATCAACTAGGTTTTATCTAGGGTGACAAGGTATTTGATTCAATTAACAAATTTGGCCATACAAAGGATTTAGGAATATCTATGAATTTAAAACAGGCATTTAAATTACTGAATATAAATAAGCATGCAATAATAATTTAAAACAGAATTTAAATAAATTAAAATAATGGGTGCAATATGGTCAAGAATGTAACTTGCCTTGCTTGGTGATGTTGTTTTCCTTAACAGGTCACCTAGTACTCACAAACACTCTCTCCAAGTTGCTTGTGTGTACAACCACGATGATCATACAGTCAAAATCAATCCTCTTATATGGTCTCCAACTACGTTGGCCGACTCTCAAAGTCGTTAAAATCTATCTGTAAACGATCCAAATTCAAACGAAATTCAAATAACAAATCAAAAAGGCAATTCAAATTAACTCAAAACTAAATAATTCTATTTTATTTAGCTAGATAATAATTTTATAAAATTTTATAAATTTGAAACACTCAATTTGGAATTAGGAAACAAAAGGTATGAATTTTACAAGTTTAAATCCTAAATTTGCAATTTAAATAGTTTCAACTTCAAAATGACAATTTAAACTAATTCCAAATAAACTAATTTTAATTTATTAAGCTAGATAATCATTTTATAAAATTTTAGAAATTTAATTCACTAAATTTGGAGTTGGAATTAGATGATATGAATTTTACAAATTTTAACCTAAATTTGGAATTTAAATGAATTTCTAAATTCTAAAACAGAACTAACTGAACTCCAAATTGAATACTTATATTTTATTTAGTTAGACAATAACTTTGTAAGATTTTAGGAATTTAAAACACTAAAATTGAAGTTATGAATCAAAAGATATGAATTTTACAAATTTTAACCTAAATCGGACTTTAATGAATTTCTGAATTTAAACAAGATTCAAATGAAGTACAATTTAAATAATTTTGGTTTAGTTAGCTAGATCTTCAATTTATATGAATTTAGAAATTTTAAACACTTAATTTGGAGTTAGGAACCAAAAGGTATGAATTTTACAAATTTAAATCCTAAATTTGTAGTTTAAATCATTTCAAATTCAAACAGACAGTTTAAACTTAAAAAATTAAATAATTATATTTTATTTAGCTAGATGATAATTTTATAAGGTTTTAGAAATTGGAAACACCCAATTTGGAGTTGGGATGAAAAAGATATGAATTTTACAAAATTTGATCTAAATTTGGAATTTAAATGAATTTTAAACTCTAAAACAAGACTAAACTGAACTCCAAATTAAATACTTATATTTTATTTAGTTAGACAATAATTTTCTAAGATTTTAGCAATTTGAATCATCTAATTTGGAGCTAAGATGTAAAAGTTATGAATTATACAAATTTAAACCTAAATCTGAAATTAAAAGGATTTCCTGAATTATTCTTCTAAAGGAAAAATGAATTAATGCGCAAGGCTGACGTCAGCAGCTGATTTTCGGAAATTAAAAGAATAAAAACGAACTCCGACATGTGGGGCCCACATGTCGGTCTCACGGCTCATGTGGACTAAGTCCATGTTGTTTAAGGCTGAGGGAGGGATGGACCGGCCACGCGGGCGTGCCACGTGGGCGGACACGCAAGCGGGGAGGGTGTTGTGGCGCTGACCTGGCGCCACATGGCGCGTACGTGGGCGAGCCACGTGGGCATGGGGCGTGGCGGCTCGGTCGTGAGCTTCATGGCGCTTCTGCACATGGCGAAACTCCGGCGAGGGCGGCGGGAAGAGGAGAATGTGGCGAGTCACGGTGCTCACCGCGGTGATGCGAGAATCTGACGGAGTGGCCGTGGCGAGGAATGTCTTGGGCGGTGTCGGGCTCGCGGCGGCGAGTGCTCCCGTGGGTCTCGGCGAGTGGAAGTCGCGCATGGGTTTCGCGGAAGAGTGGCGATGCTGAGGGTGGGAAGATCGTTGATGGGGCGTTATCGGTGTCGGAATCGGCGAAGAAGAGGCTTTCATGGCCGTGCGCGATGTTTTATGAAATCCGGCGGATCGAGAGGGAAAAGAGGAGGGTTAGGCGTTGGGTGAGGAGAAAGGCGGTCCCGCGCTCCTATTTATAGGGCGGAGGGCTCGGAGGAGAGATCGTCTTGGCCTTGATAATGGCGGCGGTTAGAAGCGCGGGCTAACCGCGTGGGGAGAGGAGAAGTGGGCGGGGTGGTGGCGGTTGGGGTCATGGGAACAGCGCGCATGCGTCTTGGTCGAGGAGGAGACCGTGGCGGTTCTATGAGGTTGGGTGGCGCAACAATGGCGGCGGGCGTGGCCGTGGGAGAGAAGAAGGGTTGGGGAAGAAGGTGGGGGCGCCGACGGGTGGGCCCGTGTTGGCCGAGAGAGAGGAGGAAGTGGGCGCCAGGTGGGTGTGATGGCGTCGGATTTTAATCCGACAGTCCAAATGGAAGGAGAAATCGGGCGATGGGAGAGCGAGGCCAATGGGCAGCGTCGTGAAGGGGGTAAGTGGGCCGGACGAGTTTCGGCCCAAAGGGGTTTAGGGGTTTTTAAATTGTTTTCTTAATTGATTTAATTCTAGTAATTCATTTAGGTTTTAAAATACAGCAAAATAAATCCAAAATTATGGAAAAATTCACATAAATTGCTAGAGGTATTTTGGACTTAAATAAAATAGTTCAACTTATAATTGGCTTTTAATTTGGCAAATAAATTATTTTGGTTTTAAAATAATTTAGGAAAAAGCTTTTAAAATTTCAGAAAATCCTCAAAATTAATTTAGTTTTTATTTTTTCAACTTTAACTCAAATAAAACTTTAAAAACTTTAATAAATTTTATCTTTGACCTTTAAAACTTCAGAAATTAAATAAAGCAATCAAATTCTTTCAAATTTCGAGAAAATTCAATAAAATGATAACTTTAATAAATATTAAATTAGTATGTAACTTTGAATTTATTCTGGCCGTCGAGAAGGACGAGCGAGAGCAATCCGAGCAAGAGGCAGGACATCGAAGGGAGGCGCCTGCTCGAGGGAGGGAGAGGCGGCGGCCTCGGGGCGGGCGGCGGATGGGCTCGGGGGCGCGGCTGTCAGAGGAGGAGGCTCAGCGAGCTCGGGGAGGCCGCCGGCTGGAGGAGGAGGCGGCGTCGACGGATCGGGAGGAATCACGCCTGGACTCGAGGAGGCGGCGTCGAGGACGGCGGCGACGGCAAGGGGGAGGAGGCGAGAGGAGTTGAGAAACTTAATTGTTTGAGAGTGGCGGTAGCGGCAAACCCTAGCTAGAGTCCTAATATAAATAGGGATGGACATCACAGACGGTTCTAAATTAGAACCGTCTATGATATACTATCACGCATTTTCTAACTTAGAACCGTCAGTGATATGTGATATATCGAGCGGTTCTCACTTAGAACCGTGCATGATATATGTATCACGAGCGGTTTTAATAAACAACCGTGCGTGATATGTGATATAAGACGGTTTGTAGTTCAAACCGTCGTGATATTATTTTGTATTGGTTAATATCTAGATCTGTTTATTGGCTAGCCTCGGAAATGCTAGTCATGTCCTCTGAAACAAGCGTAAAAGACAACAAGTACATGTATATACATCCAATTCACATTCATTTGAGAAACAATCACATCCATTTCACAAGACAAATCAATTAATTAACTCAAATGAACTAAAATTAACCATTCATCGAGCATATATATATACACACATTGTTCAATTAATCTTTAAAAATTAGCCCTTCATGATGATCGACGGCGTATGTAGCTAGTTTAAATCACGTTCTTCTTCCTCGACCCTTATCTGGTTTCGAAAGGAGGCAACTCGTCAAATTGATTGTATTCTTCCTCGTCCACTACATTCTCAACTCCGATAATCCTCCTTTTCCATGAAGAACTACGTGGTGCTTCTTATTTGCGGTCGGTAACATAGAAGACTTGAATAACTTGGTTGCTTGATGCGAATGGATCGTCTTTGTATCTGACACGTTCGAGGTCCATGGTAGTGACGCCGTACTTTTCGACCTTCACCTGTGGGAGATGGACCCAACGGCACCGAAATAGGGGGATCTTGAAAAGCATGTAGTCGAGCTCCCATATCTCCTCTATTTGCCCATAGTAGGAGCTCCTCAGCCCATCGGTACTGAATGCATCTATGCGGACACCGCTGTTCTGGTTAGTGTTTTTTATATCCTAAGCCTGCGTATAGAATTTGTACCCATTTATGTCGTATCCTCGCCATGTTACAACTATAAATGTTGGCCCTTTTGCCAACCATGTAAGCATATCACTTGACGAGCTCCTAGCAAGTCGCTTCTTCAACCATTGGTTGAACCGTCTGTTGTGTTGTCTCGTGATCCAAACATCCGGTGCTTGCCGGATTACATTGCCAAGCGTCCTTGTCTTTGGTTGATATCTGAGGACACTTCAATCATGTGTTGCAAGACCGTGAAATGGGCTTGAGCATACGCATCCATATTTGGAGTGATTGCTTTCCTTCCGATGGTCCCGATACCCTCGAGCCTCCCCTCATGGCGAGATCGAGGCACACCTATCGGTTCGACCTGAGCCATGTAATCGACGTAGAACTCAATGACCTCTTCGGTTGCATAACCTTCGACGATGCTGCCCTCTGGCCGAGATCGATTTCGTACATATGACTTGAGAATTCCCATGATCCTCTCGAACGGGTACATGCTACGTAGGAACACGGGCCCACACATCTTTATCTCCCTCACAATATGAACAATGAGATGGACCATGATATCGAAAAACGACGAAGGGAAATTCATCTCAAGATCACATAAAGTCGTCACCACCTCGTCCTACAGAGCATCTAGTCCTTCAGGATCGATGACCTTCTGAGCAATTGTGTTAAAGAAATAACACAGCCTCATGATTGTCTCTCGGACCTTGATCGGCAAAATACTTCTAATTGCAACAGGGAGCATTTGTGTCATCAACACATGACAATCATGAGACTTCATGCCAATTAACTTCAAATCTTCTATCGAAACACGTTTCTTCATGTTGGCGGAGTAACCGGACAGAACTTTCACACCATGCAAGCACCGGCACAATTCGGTTCTCTCGGCCTTGGACAGAGTGTAACAAGCAGGAGGAAGGTACGTTAGTCCTTTATCGGTCCTTGTTGGTGCTAACTCAGTCGATGTCCATATCAACCAAGTCAAGCCGTGCGTTGACACCATCCTTTGTTTTGTCACGAATGTTGATGAAGAGACCAATCAAGCATCACATACATTCTTCTATCGTGCATGGCGTCGATGCGATGGCGAACTTCTAGGAGCTCCCAATAAGGTAAGTCCCAAAATATTGATCTCTTCTTCCACATGTTCTTCTTACGGGTCATCGATTTACATCCCTTTCCAAGCACAACATATAAATCATTAACAATATCATAGACCTCTTTTCCGCTTAAATACCTTGGAGCTGAACTGTCCTCCTTCTCTCCGTCGAATTGTTTCTTCATCCTGCGGTATGGGTGAGCCCTCCGAAGGAACATACGATGACGCATGTACACGGTTTTGTGAGTGATTCACCACACACTCTCGGTATCATCTAAGCGGTGAGTCTGTGCTTTGGCCCTTTTGTACTCGGCTGACAGATTAGCAAGGCGGGATAATCATTTATGGTGCGAGAACAACAAGGAGCGTAAATGAAGTTCTCTCATTTATGCGCATCCCATACTGCACCCTTCAATCCACAGTATTTTAGATCTTCCATCAATGGTGCTAGGTACACATCAATATCATTCCCGGGTTGCTTCGCCCTTGGATAAGTATCGACAACAAAATATACTTCCACTTCATACACAACCAAGGAGGAAGGTTGTAGATCTGAGCGTCACGGGCTAAGTGCTATGTCATTGCTCATGTTACCAAAAGGATTCATTCCATCTGTACTCAATCCAAACCTTATATTCCTCGGTTCACTTTGAAGTCGCAAACCTCCTATCGATGTTTCTCCTTTGGGCGGAATCGGCGAGGTGTCTTAACTTTTCGTCATTCTTACGCTCCTCGAGTGCCAATCTGTGAGCTTTTGCATTCTTTGGGTTATAAAAACCACTTCAAGCGGGAATTACAGGAAGATACCACGCCACCTTAGCAGGAGGTCCTTTCTTCACCTCGATTCCCTCGTCATTATCTAATTGATTCTTACGCTTGTATCGGGGTGCGTTGCACACCGGACATACATGCATGTTTGTATACTCGTTACGGTAGAGGATCTGATCGTTCGGACATGCATGTATTCTTTCTACTTCCATTCCCAATGGACAAAGAACCTTCTTGGCTTTGTAGGTGGTTTTGAGCAACTCGTTTCCCTCCGGAAGCATGTCCGCTAAGAGACCTAATACTCAAGTAAAACTCTTGTCGGACCAACCGTTGCTTGCCTTCAATTTCAGCGGTTTAAGCACGGATGACAACCTTGTGTATTTCGACTTGCGGCAGGGAACAAAGGTTTCTCAGAGTCCTCCATCAAGCCCCGAATTGAACATACTCCCTCTCATCACGGTTCCTACGCATCGCGAAGCATCCGATCTAGATTGTCATCGTGCAGCCTATCCGAATCGGAACCACAATCGACATCATTCGGCGGCATATCGTTGACTTCCTATATAATATGCATATCGTTGACTTCCTGTATAATATGCTCTTCACCGTGACAGGTGCAACATGTATAACCCTTTTTGAAACCCCTTCGAATGAAGTGTGCTTCGATCTGCACTCGGTTGTTAAACATCTTCAGATTCTCGCAGTCAATGCATGGACAGTACATATATTCCGCCCCCTTATTCAACATATCCTCCTCGGCAGCTCTTGTAAAAGCAGACAAGCCATTAATGTACTCTTCACTCACACGGTTCTCAGTGTACATCCAGCTTCAGTCCATCACACGGTTCGTATTGAAAACCATGAAAATAAATAAAAGGGTGACTTCGAAAGCGTATTTTCTGAGGCTTAATTACGCTTTTTTTCATTTTTACATTTTTTTCAGATTTTATTAACTTACATGTGGGCCCTACTTGTTAGTGACTCATTTTTTATTTCATGATTTTATTTATAAAATCTATGGCGGTCCCACATGTCATAGACTCGTTAGTTTATTAACTAAATGATTAAAAACAGTAGGATTTGAAGCTCAAACTGGGCTTAGGGTGACATCGCATTGCTAATAGTCGTGGCTCGGCCCTAAGGTCGCCTGAGGCGAACCGACGATGATGTCCCATGGCGGCGCCTGAAACTAGCGATTTCGGCGTAAACGCCTGAAACTACTCAAATTAAAGGATGCTTATGCTCCAGTAGCTCATCTCGATCACGAGGAAGGTGTCAATGAAGTCGGGGAAGGTCCAAAGCACGCGGCTGGTCGTCGATCGGTGAACAGAGGCGACGGCGGCAAGCTCCTCGGCGACAATAGCTGAAATGGACCAGGCCGGCTCAGTGAGGTGAGGCGATACTCAAACCGGGCACGGAACGGCGATGGACCTACCGTAGCGTCAGAGATGGAGATCAAGAAGACTCTGTTGGCCGGGGAGGTATATATGTACACTGCACCGCCTCTGATGAGTTAATTATCATGGACGATTTTTAACAAAAACCGTCTGTGAAGATGTCATATCACAGACGGTTCATGTTTGGAACCATCTTTGATACTCTGTGAAGCATCACAGACGGTTCTGACCAAAAACCGTCTGTGATATTGGGTAATATCACGAGCGGTTTTGGTCGAACCGTCTCGTGATACTTCACGAGCGGTTCAAACATGAACCGTCGTGATATGACATCTTCTAAACGGTTTTAGCGCAGAGAATAACACAGCGGTGGGTAAACAAAAAGCATGCGAGATTGTGTTTATCTGAGCGGTTTTCGATGAACCGCTGCGTGATCAAGCGTCGATGTTAGCATTTCGTAGTAGTGAGTTAGCTCTATTCTAACACTCCTAACACTCCTTAATCCACCAGCTTCTCTAAGGAAATGCTAAGCAAAGGTTTAATGCTTCATGTACGAAGACTAGCCTTTCATGAAGACATAGAAACAAAATAGAATCAAGTAAAACTTTCTTTACGGATTGTTGTAAAAAATGCAGTTTTAGCAAGATTTCAGAATTAATCCCAACAAAATTAATTAGCATTAAAGCATAATTCCTAAAGAATTTAAATGACCAAAACAACATGTACTCATGTAATTCTCTCAAGTCATCTAAAGAGAATAAAATGGTTAACACAAACATCATGAGAACATCAAAAATCAGCATAGAGCTTAGATTTTTAATTTGTTCGATTGCTCTCATTAGGCTAGTTGCAAAAGACATAGTCTTTGCCATCTCAACCATTATGCCAAAATTCTTCACCAATTGAATATGATAACTCCAAATCAGACTTTGAGCTCAAAAACAAATGCTTGTAGTTCATACAAACCGAAAATAGAAGCGAAGCAATATTTGATTACTGTGAAATACACCACTAGACAAAGAGACTGAGAAAAGAGCTAATCTGACAGTAATAAAATAACAAAAGTAAGCAATTCTAAATAAGCTCAAGTCTAATTCTAGTTAACTATTCAATCTCATAATATGGCAACAATCATCATTGAGCTATTAACAGAACCCACCACTTTATAATTTCTCTCTCTGTACTAAAGATTAACAATCACATAATGAAAAATTCTCTAGCACAGCACAAATGCAAAGGGACAAAGTGAGATAAGTATACCATAGGAGGCGCGAGGGAGTACCGGAGGAGGCACCGGAGTCGGCGAGGAGGCCGTGATAGGCGAAGAGGAGGATGGCGATGTGTAGTGGAGTCGGCCGAGTGAGGAGGAGGAGGCGGCCGCTCATCGGCTGCGCAGTGGGAGGAGGAGGCGGCGGTCTTGAGCTAGAGTCGGAGGAGGCCAAGGTCGAGGAGGAAGCGATCGGTCGTCGGGCCGAGTCGGGCGAGGCGGCCGGTCATCGGGCTGGAGTCGGAGCAGGGAGGCGGTGAGCCCTAGAGGAGGCGAACGAGCGCGCGAGAGCTTAAGAGGCGCGGGAGTAGTGGAAGTGACGAGCAAGAGCAAAAACCCTAGCAGTTCCCTCCTTATAAAAAGGCTATCACAGACGGTTCTTAAGAAGAACTGTCTGTGATTCGTTATCACAGACGGTTCTATACTAGAACCGTCTGTGATCCTGTTGACAAAACCTGGTGACAAGTGATTGTCATATGGACTTGGTAACAAGTTCATAACACATTTGACTTCAAAAATTCATAACCTGGTGACAAGTGATTGTCATATGAACCTGGTAACAAGTTCATAACACATTTGACTTCAAAAATTCATATCTAATTCAACTCAACTCCAAATCAAGTGAAACCAATTTTGATACTCCAAAATTGCAATGAACATCCACATTGACATCAATATCGAAGATGACAAGTCCATAACACATTAACACATGACAATTTCACGTTGACATCAAAATATATGAGAGATTACAAGTCCATAACACATGATGTTATGGAATAAATTAATTACAATGGAGTAAATTCTTAATTAAAATATAGCCCTTCATGATGATCGACGTGCATAGAGCTAGCTTCCTCACTGGGTCCTTCCTCGAGCCTGATGCCGTTTCCGAAAGGAGGCAACTTGTCAAATTGATTGTATTCTTTCTCGTCCACTATATTCTCAACTCCGACAATCCTCCTTTTTCCATAAAGAACTACGTGGCGCTTCTTATTTGTCGGGTCAGTTACATAGAAGACTTGAACAACTTGGTTAGCTAGTACGAATGGTTCATCTTTGTATCCGACACGTTCGAGGTCCACGGTAGTGACGCCGTACTTGTCGACCTTCACCTGTGGTAGATAGACCCAACGGCACCAAAATAGGGGGATCTTGAAAAGTACGTAGTCAAGCTCCCATATCTCCTCTATTTGCCCATAGTAGGAGCTCCTCGACCCATCGATCTTGAATGCATCTATCACGGACACCGCTGTTACGGGCATGCTCTTCCTATCTGAAATAGCCGTATAAAATGTGTACCCATTTATGTCGTATCCTTGCCATGTGACAATTGTAAATTGTGGCCCTTGTGCCAACCATAGTAGCGTATCATCACTTGATGACCTCCTAGTGATTCGCACCTTTAACCATTCGTTGAATCGACAGTTGTGCTCTCTCGTGATCCAAACCTCCGACCGGTCTGGATTCTGTTGGCGTACCTTGTCTTTGTGCTTGTCGATGTACGGGGACACTTGGGTCATGTGTTGCAAAACCCTGAAATGGGCTTGAGCTTACGTATCCAGATCGGGAGTAATTGATTTCCTTCCAATGGTCCCGATACTATCCAGTCTCCCCTCATGGGGAGATAGAGGCACACCTATCGGTTCCACCTGAGCCATGTAATCGACGCAGAACTCAATGACCTCTTCGGTTGCATAACCTTCGATGATGCTGCCCTCCGATCGAGATCGATTCCATACGTAGGACTTGAGAATTCCCATGTACCTCTCGAACGGGTACCTCTGACGTAGGAACACAGGGCCACATATCTTTATCCCTTTCACAAGGTGAACAATGAGATGGACCATGATATCGAAAAATGACAGAGGGAAATACATCTCAAGATGACATAGCGTCGTCACCTCGGCCTGCAGAGCATCTAGTCCTTAGGGATCGATGACCTTTTGAGCAATTGAGTTGAAGAAATAACACAGCTTCAAGATTGCCACTCAGACCTTATTCGGCAAGATACTCCTAATTGCAACAGGAAGCATTTGTGTCATCAGCACATGACAATCATGAGACTTCATACCAATTAATTTCAAATCTTGCATAGAAACAAGTTTCTTAATGTTAGCGGAGTAACGGGCGGGACTTTCACACCATGCAAGCTCAGCACGTTTATTTCTCTCGGCCTTGGGCAGAGTGTAGCAAGCTTCGGGGAAGAATACGTTAAATCTGTATCGGTCTCTTTCGGTGCTAACTCGGTCCTTATGTTCATATCAACCAAGTCACGCCGTGCGTTAACACCATCCTTTGTTTTGCCACGAATGTTCACTAAGAGACCAATCAAGCTATCACATACATTCTTCTCTACGTGCATGATGTCGATGCAGTGGCGAACTTCTAAGTGCTCCCAATAAGGCAAGTCCCAAAAAATTGACCGCTTCTTCCAAATGTTCTTCTGATGGGTTCTTAATTTACGTCCCTTCCCAAGCACAACATCGATATCCTTAACCATATCATAGAACTCTGTTCCTCTAAAAGCCCTTGGAGCTGAACCGTTCTCCTTATTTTAAATCAATTGTTTCTTCATCTTGCGGTATGGGTGACTCACAGGAAGGAACCTACGGTGGCCTATATACACGATTTTGCGTGAGTTGTTCGACCATACACCCTCCGTAGCATCTAAGCGGTCTTGACGGGCTTTGGCTCCTTTTGTCTTGGCTTGAGCAAGTTACCAAGGCGGAAAATCATTGATGGTGCGAGAACAACATGGCGCGTCTGGTGAAGTTCTCTCGTTTATCGCATCCCATACCTGTACCCTTCGTTCCACAGTGTCACAAGATCTTCCGGCAATGGTGCTAGGTACACATCAATATCATTCCCATGTTGCTTTGGCCTTTGGATAAGTAGTGACATCAAAATGTACTTCCGCTTCATACGACCAAGGAGGAAGGTAGTACATACATAGATTCACGGGCGGTGCTATGTCGGTTTGCTCATGTTACGAAAGGATTCATTCCATCCGTACTCAACCCTAACCTTATGTTCCTCGGTTCGCGCCGAACTCTTGAAGCTCGATCGAAGTTTCTCCACCGCGAGAATCGGTAGGGTGTCTTAGCTTTCCATCTCTCTTCGCTCCTCCAGAGTGCCAGCGCAGACAATCTTGCCTCCTTTGGGTTCGCAAATAAACGCTTCAAGCGTGGGATCACAGGTACATACCACAACATCTTAGCGGGAGGTCCTTGCTTCACCTTAGCGATGATTCGGCGCTTGTATCGGGATGCTTTGCACACGGGACATATATGCATGTCTGCATACTCTTTACGGTAGAGGATACAATCATTCGGATATGCATGTATTCTTTCTACTTCCATGCCCAATTGACAAATAACCTTCTTTGCTTGGTAGGTGGTGTTGGGCAACACGTTTCTCTCCGGAAGAATGTCCGCTAGGAGACCTAATAATGTCGTGAAACTCTTATCTGACTAACCATTGCTTGCCTTCAATTTCAGTAGTTCAAGCACAGTTGACAACCTTGTGCATTCCGACTTGCAGCCAGGGAACAAAGGTTTGACCGAGTCCTCCCTTAAACCCTCGAATTTACAAAACTATCTCTCTCTCTCTCACTGTAGTTCTCTTCTGCATCGCGTAGCATCTGATCCAGATTGTCATCGTGCGACCTATCCTCATCAAAAGCACAGTCCATATCCGGCAAATCGTTGACTTCCTCAGCGATGTCGTCATTATTAACTTCTGGTATAATCTACTCTTCACAGTGACTGGTCCAACATGTATACCCTTTTTTGAAACCCCTTCGAATCAAGTGCGCTTCGATCTGTGCCGCGTTGTTAAACATCTTCAGATTACCACAATCAATGCATGGACAGTACATAAAATTTATCCACTTCTTCAACATATCCTGCTCGGCGGCTCTTCTAAAAGCAACCACGCCATTAATGTGCTCTTGACTCACACGGTTCACACCGTACATCCAGTTTCGGTCCATCTACGCTACACATGTAACAAATTAGTGTCAAATTAGATTAATAAACCGCAAATACGTACTCTTCCTATTTACCAAACATACTTAAATTGATTAGCGATTAATTTATAGCAAACATAAAGGGTTATAGATCGTTACCCTTGGAGCTCACGAAGAAAATATGATTCCTTCTCCTCTCTAAGGTGGCGCAATGGGGGTGGAGGCACAGCAAGGTGCAGGTGGCGCAATGGGGGAGGAGGCAGCGGGGTGGAGGAGGCGCTAGGGGCAGGGGGTCCAACCTTCTCCTCTCTAAGTTGACGCAACGGGGGAGGAGCCGCAGGTTGGAGGAGCTAGGGTAGGGAAGTGGCGCATGGGGAGGAGGAGCAGATCTAAGTGGAGCCGGCGGAAAGGTTGCGACAGAGGCAGCGGCAGAGGCAGGGTTGCTCCAGAGCGGCAGAGACAACAGCGATCTTGGCGAGGCAGCGGCGGCGATGTGGCGAGTTGTGTCGGGCCTCTAGAGCGGCGGTGCGGCGAAGAGATGTGTCGGCGTAATTTATATAATGCCGAGATATCACGAGCGGTTTCTAATTAGAACCGTCAGTGATAACCGATATCACTGACGGTTCTAATTAAGAACCGCTGCGTATAATATCCTGAGCGGTTCCTAATAAGAACCGTGCAGCGATATCCACTAATCACGAGCGGTTTTAATTACAAACCATTTATGATAATTATGAGCGGTTTCTAATGAGAAATGCAGCGATAATCGGCGTATCACAGATGGTTTGTGAATAGAACCGTCTGTAATAGATGCCTATCAAAGACGGTTCTTAACAAAACCGTCTGTGATAAACCGGTAGAGCCGATGCCTCATCCCGACAGACCCAACATAGACGGTTCCATAAAAACCGTCTGTGATGAGCCGTCTACTATAGCCTGTTTTGTAGTAGTGTGGTATCCCCTTTCCAATGTCTTAGCACCAACTGATATGTAGTAGGAAGTCTATTCAAATATAATTGCCAAAGGAAAATCTTGACCTTCAAAGAAATCCTGATATTCCAGATGTGTTGAAATCTTTTAGCAATAACACCCCCAAAAATAATATGTCTATGAAGAGACTTGATAGAGAACTGCTTGGATTTTTCCCAACACCAAATAGCTCTGTCCTTATCCTTATGAAGAGTCACCCCTTGAATAAGCTCTTTCAAATTCTTCCGTAACCCCTCTTCTATCACCCCAAAGGTCCTTACAAACCTGATATTCCAAGTGTCATGAACCAGACAATCTGCAATCTTGATATTAGGATTAGTGCAGATAATGAACAGCCTGTTAAATCTAATATAAATTGGACTATCACCAATCCGTACATCCTTCCAAAAAGAAATACTCTTGCCATTACCTACCTGGTAGGAAACACCCCTGTTATACAAATGTTTAACTCTGCTTAAGTCTTTCCAGAATTGAGACCCCTTAAGATCTAAAGAATCCCTGAAGTCACCATGAGAAAAGTACTTAGCTTTTAGTAAACGAAACCACAACTCATTCTTAGCATCACTCAGTCTCCACAACCATTTGCTAAGCATGCAATCATTCATAAGCCTGGCACTACTACAGAAATGCTATCTTTGGGCCTTTGATCATAGAGCGGTTCATCGAAACCGCAAATGCATAAAATGCACAATCTCGAGATGGTTTTGTTACCCACCGCGTTTGTGTTATTCTCCGCGCTAAAAACCGCTGCAGTGAAGATGTCATATCACGAGCGGTTCATGTTTGGAACCGTCAGTGATACTTCACGACGGTTCCAAACATGAACCGCTCTGTGATATCACTAATATCACTGAGCGGTTTTTGGTTAAAACCGTCTGTGATACTTCACGAGCGGTTCCAAACATGAACCGTCGTGATATTGCCCAATATCACGCAGGCGGTTTTGTTAAAACCGTCGTGATAATTAACTCATCACGGACATATATATATAGCTCCGCCTCCCGGCCAAAAACAGATATAGTCTTCTTGATCTCCATATCTCTGGCGCTTCGATAGGTCCATCGCCGTTCCGTGCGGTTTGAGTACATCGCCTCACCTCACTTTGGCGGCTGGTCCATTTCATTTGTATATTGTCGCCGAGGAGCTTGCCGCCGTCGCCTCTGTTCACCGATCGGCGACCCACCGCGCCTTGGACCTTCCCGACTTTCATTGACACCTTCCTCGTGATCGAGGTGAGATCTTTGAAGCATAAGCATCCTTTAATTTGAGTAGTTTGAGCGTTTACGCATGAAATCGCTAGTTCGAGCGCCTCCATGGGACATCACCGTCGGTTAGCCTCATGCGAGACCTTAGGGCGAAACCCACGACTATATAGCAATGCGATGTCACCCTAAGCCCGCTTTGAGCTTCAAATTAATCCTCTTGTTTTTAATCATTTAGTTAATAAACTAACGAGTCTATGACATGTGGGACCGCCATAGATTTTATAAATAAAATCATGAAATAAAAATGAGTCACTAACAAGTAGGGCCCACATGTAAGTTAATAAAATCGAAAAAATGAAAAAATGAAAAAATCGTAATTAAGCCTCGGAAAATACGCTTTGAAAGTCATCACCCTTTTATTTATTTTCGGGGTTTTCAATACGAACCGTGTGATGGACCGAAATTTGGATGTACTGCCGAGAACCGTGTGAGTGAAGAGTACATTAATGGCGTGTCTGCTTTTACAAGAGCTGCCGAGGAGGATATGTTGAATAAGGGGCGGAATATATATCTTGTCCATGCATTGGCTGCGAGAATCAAGATGTTTAACAACCGAGCGGATCGAAGCACACTTGATTGAAGGGGTTTCAAAAGGGTTATACATGTTGGACCGATCACGGTGAAGAGCATATTATCTGAAAGTCAACGATATGCATATTATCAGAAGTCAACGATATGCCGCCGAATGTCGATTGTGGTTCCGATTCGGATAAATTTGCGATGACAATCTAGATCGAGATGCTTCGCGATCTGAAGGAAGCGTGATGAGAGGAGTATGTTCAATTCGGGCGTGATGGAGGACTCGGAGAAACCTTTGTTCCCGGCCGCAAGTCGGAATACACAAGGTTGTCATCCGTGCTTAAAGCTGCTGAAATTGAAGGCAAGCAGCGGTTGGTCCGACAAGAGTTTCACGCAGTCTATTAGGTCTCTTAGCGGACATGCTTAGGAGAAATGAGTTGCCCAAAACCACCTACAAAGCCAAAAGGTTCTTTGTCCATTGGGAATGGAAGTAGAAAGAATACATGCATGTCCGACGAACAAGCTGTATCCTCTACTAACGAGTATACAAACATGCATGTATGTCCGTGCAACGCATCCCGATACAAGCGTAAACAATCGGATGACGACGAGGGAATCGAGGTGAAGAAAGGACCTCCTCCTAAGGTGGCGTGGTATCTTCTGTAATTCCCCATTTGAAGCGGTTTTTGCGAACCCAAAGAATGCAAAAGCTAGCTGTATTGGCACTCGAGAGGGCGTAAGAATGACGGAAAGTTAAGACACCTGCTGATTACGCCCGGTGGAGAAACATCGATAGGAGGTTTGCGGACTTGATGCGGGCCGAGGAATATAAGGTTTGGATTGAGTACGAGATGGAATGAATCCTTTTCGGTAACATGAAGCGGCCGACATAGCACTTGGCGCGTGGCGCTCTGTATCTACAACCTTCCTCCTTGGTTGTGTATGAAGCGGAAGTATATTTTGTTGTCGATACTTATCCAAGGGCGAAGCAACTGGGAATGATATTGATGTGTACCTAGCACCATTGATGGAAGATCTAAAAATCTTGTGGATTGAAGGGAATGCGGTATGGGATGCGTACAAGCGAGAGAACTTCACTTTACGTTCCTTGTTGTTACGCACCATAAATGATTATCCCGCCCTTGCTAATCTGTCGGGCGGTACAAAAGGGGCCAAAGCACATACTCACTTTGCTTAGATGATACCGAGAGTGTGTGGCTTTGAATCACTTTCGCGCAAAAAACCGTGTACATGCGTCATCGTAGGTTCCTTGGAGGGCTCACCCATACCGCAGATGAAGAAACAATTGACGGAGAGAAGGAGGACAATTCACTCCAAGGCATTTAAGCGGTAAAGGGGTCTATGATATGGTTAAGGATTTAGATGTTGTGCTTGGAAAGGGATGTAAATCGAGGACAAGTAAGAAGAACATGTGGAAGAAGAGATCAATATTTTGGGACTTACCTTAAAGGGGTCTCCCACAGGTGAAGGTCGACAAGTACGGCGTCACTACCGTGGACCTCGAGCGTGTCGGATACAAAGGCGAACCATTACGTCTTGGCTAACCAAGTTGTTCAAGTCTTCTATGTTACCGACCGGCAAATAAGAAGCGCCACGTAGTTCTTCATGGAAAAAGGAGGATTGTCGGAGTTGAGAATGTAGTGGACGAGGAAGAATACAATCAATTTGACGAGTTGCCTCCTTTCGGAAACGGCATAAGGGTCGAGGAAGAAGAACATGACAAAACTAGCTACATACTGCGTCGATCATCATGAAGGGCTAATTTTTAAAGATTAATTGAACAATGTGTGTATATGTATATACATTACGATGAATGGTTAATTTTAGTTCATTTGAGTTAATTAATTAATTTGTCTTTGTGAAATGGATGTGATTGTTTCTCAAATGAATGTGAATTGGATGTATATACATGTACTTGTTGTCTTTTACGCTTGTTTGAGAGGGCATGGCTAGCATTTCTGAGGCTAGCCAATAAGCGAATCGATCTAGATATTAACCAATACAAAATAATATCACAGACGGTTTGAACTACGAATCGTCTCACATGTATATCACGAGCGGTTGTTTATCAAAACCGTCATGCTACATATATATCACGAGCAGTTGTTTATTAACACCGTGCATGATACATCATATATCACGAGCGGTTCTAAGTTAGAACAAATGCATGATATCACATATCACGAGCGGTTCTAAGTTAGGAACCGTGCAGCGATAGTAATGTATCATGAGCAGTTCTAATTTAGAATAAATCTGTGATGTCCATCTTACATTCGACTCTAGCTAGGGTTTGCCGCGCCCGCCACTCTCAAACAATTAAGTTTCTCAACTCCTCTCGCTCTCCCTCCTCCCAGAGCACTGCCGCCCACCGTCCTCGGCGCCGCCTCCTTGAGCCGGCGCTACTCCTCCCCGATCCGTCGCGCCGCCTCCTCCTCCGCCGGCCGCGCCTCCCCGAGCCCGCCGAGTCTCCTCCTCTGACCAGTGCCGCCTCCCCGAGCCCACCGCGCCTCCTGCCCGAGCCCCGCCGCCTCCTCCCCTCCCAGGCAGTGCGCCTCCCCTTCGGCCGCCTGCCTGCTGCTCGTCTTGCTCCCTGCTCGTCCTTCTCCTCGGCCCAAAAGGAAACCAATGCCGAAGTTCTGATCGACCCCAGGCCCCTTTCCTAACTATTTCTATCAATAATCTGTCATGGTCCTCATGATAATTGTACTTGTTTTAGGAATTTGTATTTGTTCTAGTCGATTATTCATATGGTATTTGTTTTGATACCGCTCTTTGGAATACATTGCAATGTGGTGTGGTGGGCTTGAGATGAATGCTCTGTGATGATAATAGTCTTGTCTTGAAATTGTTTTGATAATCGGGTTTGTACTTGAGCTCTAATTGGAATGCTTACTCTACATCGATAGCAATATCAAAATGTTAAATCTTAGCTTTATCTGATTTCATTTGTTCACATGATGTTCTATTTCTTGTGAAGATGTCTTCCGCTCATTACGAGTCGGTAGCCTCATGTGTGCGATGATGCACCATCCTCTGGAACAATATCCAACATGGTAGAAGAAGAGGAATATCGAAAAGGCCCACGGGCGATTTACCATCACGGAGTCGTCGATCAGGGACCCTATCAATCCTCGCCGAAAGCGGCGTCCGCATTCCGGAGAATGGTCGGAATAGTTGCGAGGAGCGGGTCAAGATCACCTACGATTAAGTGGAAGGTGGTGCGGACCATTGAAAATAACTTTCTTGACGGAAATTCTTGCATCGTTCGAGATCCCAGTAGAACTCACGGACTCCGTCTGACGACGCAGCGTTGCTCTGGCGTGCAAAGCGTGGAAGAACTTCAAGAAACGCTTGTCAAGAACTTCGTGGAGAAGGATCTGAAGCCGCCCTTCCACAAGTATCTACTCTTGGAAGAGTCTGGGCGAGTTTGTGGCGAAGAAGGCGACAGATGAATTTAAGAGTGAAAGTCTGGCGCTACGGCCCTCGAGCAAAAACAAGCACCCCCACGGACTTCGGCACGGCGGGTATGCGGGTAAAGCCCGATATGGAGGGATCGGAACAGCGAGAAAGCGGTTTGAATCTCTCCTGCTATTTCGAGATCAGCGATGTGCGCTTTGGCGGGGTTATTTGCGAGGTTATCTATTCGGCCTACGGGGGAAGTGTACTTTCCAAACCCCGAAGACCAGGAAGTGTCCCAACGCCTGGTAAGATATCGAACTACCTAGTTTGTAATTACTCCATAACTTCATAGGAAGTGAAATGACATGTCGGGCTATATTGCGATATGCCGAGTGCACAATCTTCCCAAGGCTCATTCCAGGCAGATAGGGAGAAAGATATACTCTCTGCGGCCCTAGGAAACAGTGAGCATCCGGGTCGCACGAGAGGCGCTGGTGTTTTTGTTACATTGGAACAATGGTTCCAAGCGGACTGCGGATCGTACCGGAGTAGGAGGAGAGCCAAAGCCGAGCACGATGCAAAGCTACGAGAGGATCTTCGTGCATCCCTCAGAGATGAGCTCACTGAAAAAATCAGAGCGGAGGTCAGTGAAAAAGTCACACAGAGGTCACTCAATCCTTTGAGGAAAGGATTAGTGCGTTCGAGCAAAAGCGAAAAGAGACTTTTGAGGAAAGGATTAGGGATTGCAAATGCCAAGTCGGTTGGAAGCCCACCCTTACTATACTGCTAGCTTGACCCCCAAACATCCGAGTAGGCTGCATTCAACCCTAACCCTACCACAATAGGTGATGACAGATTTTCCGTCGATGACATCCAGTAATAATTATTATCTCGGAATGCTCAATCCATTGATAAGCTGTTGGAGTAGCTAATTTTGTACCGTTATATGCGTGGGTGGCTCTGAAGTGCAAGCTCCAAGTGAGATATGTCTCTGTTGCCCTAGATCTTTGCTTGGGGCGGTGTATCCATCCGATGTCGGAGCTTTGGTGCACGTGCAAATCTAGCGCGGGTTTACAAAAAGTGAATGTGGGCGGTGTTTGTGCCAATTTGAGGCCGTCCCAACCAAAATTCCCCAAACGATGAGGTCATGACTCTAGGGCAAGCCGTTGGAACATTCATCCGATGGCCCAAGGAGGACATCTGCTGGAGCTACTGCTCGGTGTCAACTTCACGGGAATGTCTGCGCGGCATCAAGTCCACGGACTGGACCCTTGCTTTACTCTGACTTGACATGGGAAGGGCCCGCGCATCACATGCATCTACACCTCGTGCTCGATCGACTCTTGTGAAGTCGACCTATACAAAGCGAGGCAAAGGGCAAGGGCAAATCGAAGGCGATCGAGTCCTCTCGATATCCCCTTCTTGCCGTTGGCGGAAATACAAGCCAGGCGAGCCGTTGCTCGAGAAGTTAGACAGCCCTACCCTAGGATTTGGATTGCGGAATTGCATGCATGGTACATGGAGCAGTCCAACAAGCGGTTGATCAACGATGCTCGGGTGTCCCGTCAAGTTCAAGGAGCATCATTTTAACCACGTGTATCAAGGCGCTGTCTTCACGGTGACCTTCGACGACTTGTTCGTCTCTTCAACCTCGGCGAGCTCGGCGTCTCAATCATACGATCTTTGGACAACTTGTAAGTGTGTACAATCACGGTCAATGTTAGGTGTAATATCGATAAATGTTATATATAACTCCTAGCTTTTGTATAATAGATACATGATCCGTGAAGCGAAAGAAGGAAATCACCGGTAGGTTTCCTCGACCCACACGTTGTCTCCGAGCAAAGCATCACGGCGAATGCAACATTAAATCGAGAATTACGTTATAGATTTTTTCATGGCTCACCGCAACAAGGAATTCATACTTTTGCCCTACAACCGTAAGTAAGTAGTGTTGCACAACCGCTATACTTGTTGATTTGTACTTTATAAGCAACACGAACTTAGGTTTAATGACCATCTTGACATACCGTAGGTTCCATTGGATTCTAATTGTAATTATACCAAAAGCAAATCGTAATATACCTAGATTCCCTACATAGGGCCACTCACAACTTCACAACTATCAGGAGTTTAATCATCGGTAAACACATTTCCTCCATAGAAACTCTATTGTAGTCTTTCCTTCCTTTGCAATGGCTAAGGCTAACTTCTTGGAGTCACGTGGGGTGTTCGGCGTGTTACATGCTAAAGGATGGAATATCAAGGAAGAACGCCTGCAACATGATCAAACATTCCGGTACTTGCTAGCTAGTACACATTAATCCTATATAACACTTCGTAGCAATGCCTCTCGAACTAACCAATTCTATTTTTGCGGTGCCACCGGCGGTGGCCAGTCATAGCGTCTGTGGATACTATGTTTGCCACAACATGCAACTACTCATCGGTTCGCGATCACCAATGATCCTCGGGTTTGTCAATCTTTCAACAATTATTTCATATATACTTACCAATTTATATAAGCCCGAATTTAACCTTCATATCGACGGAGTTGCGAACATCGCCTGGCTGCGTTGGAGCAGAGCGAGCTCATAAAAATTCGATCACACCTTGCGGCATTCACGAACACACGGTCATAAATCCAAATGGGAGTTTCCACGATGTAGCAGATTGAACTTGATTGAGATAGATTGAACATAATGGTACATGTGTGTAAATTAATGTACATTAATGGTTAATTTTAGTTAATTGATTTGTGAATTGGATGTGTGCTTGTTTACGAAATGAATGCAATTTTGATGTGCTTCGAAATGAATGAGAATTGGATGTGCTTGTTTGAGAGGGCATGGCTAGCATTTCTGAGGCTAGCCAATAAGCGAAATAGATTTAGCAATGCAAAGACTACCACAGACGGTGCATAGATGAAACCGTGCGTGATAATCGACTTACCAGCGGTCAGATAGATGAAACCGCGTGATGATCGACTACCACGACGATACGTAGATGAAACCGCTCGTGATGATCACTTCCCTGAGCGATGCGTATATGAAACCGTGCGTGATAGTATCTGAATCGTGCGTGGTGATCGACTATCACGAGCGGTTTCATCTGAACGCGTGCGTGGTAGATGCGACTATCACGAGCGGTTTCATCTGGACCGTCGTGGTGATCGACTATCACGCACGGTTTCATCTGACCACCGTCTGTGGTGATCGACTATCACGAGCGGTTGCATCTGAACCAATGCAGCGATAGTATGTATTACGACGGTTGAAACCGTCTGTGATGACCATTAGCATTCTTGACCCATAAACTCGAGCGGCTCACGGGCACCGTGCGTGATGGCGTTTTTGAACCGTCTGTAAAGGCCTTTTCTGTAGTAGTGTGGTGTTTAAAACACCCAAACCTTCAAAGTCTCTAGGTCTACAAACAGCTTCCCATTTGACCATGTGGTATCCTCTCCAAAAGAATCTGGATCTGATATTATCAATCCTCCTATGTATCTGATTACTCAATCTGTAAAACCCCATATTGTACATAGGCTGATTACTTAAAGCAGCTATTAACCAAGATCAATCTCCCCCTAGAAGAAAGAAGGTTGTTCTTCCAATTATCCAACCTGTGCCCCAGCTTGATGAGAATCTTCTCACTAGCCCCCTTAGTCACCTTCTTTGAATCAATCTGAATGCCAAGATATGTGAGGGGTAGAATTCCCAGTTTACAGTTAAACATATTAGCAACCCTAACAGCTTCTTGATTTTCCACCCCAATCACATAAACCTCACTCTTATAATAGTTTATTTTCAGGCCTGACATCCACTCAAAACAATATAAAAGAAACTTGAGATTCAAAATATAAGAGTCATCACATTCCAGCAACAAAACTGTATCATCAGCATATTGCAAAAGAGGGACCCCTCCATCAATTAAATGAGAAGACACCCCTTTTATCAAGCCATTTTTTTTGAGCTTTCTCAATCATATGACGGAGCATACGCCACCCAGATTAAGCGAGAGGGAAAGAGGGTCTCCCTGTCTCAAACTCCTATGAGTAGTAAAATAAGGACCAGTAGATCCATTGACATTAATGCTAACCTTTCCTCCCTGAACAGAGCTCATAACCCAGTTTATCCACTTTTGAGAAAAACCCATACCAATCAGCACATCCTTCAAAAAGCTCCACTGCACTTTAGCATATGCTTTTTCAAAGTCTAATTTGAGAACTATCCCTGATTTCTTAGTTGCTTTGAGATCATGCAAAACTTCATGAAGTGAGAGCACCCCATCTAAAATATTTCTCCCCTTGATAAAAGTTGTCTGACAAACATTGATAATATTGTTAGCAACTCGACCCAACCGAACTGCTAACAACTTCAAAATGATTTTGAAGCTCACATTCAAAAGACAAATAGGTCTGGATTGCTTGATGTTGTTAGCATCCTTAATCTTTGGAATTAAAGTGACCACCCCATAATTCAGTCTCTTAAGGTCAAGCTCCCCCACAAAAAAAAAATCATTCACCAAGTTCATGAATTTAGGTCTCAAAGCCCCCCCAGAAGGTTTTGTAGAAGCAAGAAGGGAATCCATCAGGGCCTGGTGCTGAATCAACTGGAAGGCTTTTGATAATGTCCCAAACCTTAGCTTCAGAAAAGTTCTGCACTAAGCTGTCATTATCAATACTTGAAATCTTTGAGCCAAGATCCCAGAAGTTAGCATTTAAACACACATTCTGACCAGCTTCATACCCAAAGAGGTTTTTATAAAACTTATAGATGTGGTCTTTGATAGCCCCTTCTTCAGTAAGAATCACCCCCTCATCTTCTATATTGTATATGAAGTTTTTCCTTCTCCTACCATTAGCACAACAATGAAAAAATTTAGTGTTAGCATCACCTTGGATAATCCATTTCATCTGACTTTTCTGATGCCAATCCTTTTCTTCAATCTCATAGATCTTCTCTAGTTTTTCTTCAATCCTATGTCTGTCCAGCCAATCATCTAAAGTTGGAGGGAACCTCTCAGCTTTTTCTGTAATAGTCACTGATCTGTTCTATAAGAATTTTCTTGCCTTTTCTGAAATGCCCACACTCATTTGCACCCTAACCTTTCAAAAACTGTCTCAAAGTAGCTAAACCACCATTCCAGCTATCCAAAGAGTAAATCCTTGTAGGCATTTTATTACAGATTTCTTCCCATCTATGTAGTACTATGTCTTTGAAATTTTCCATCTCAAGCCAGTACTTGTTAAAATAGAAACCCCTTTTCCTTTCAGACTCAACAGTCCCAAAGGACAAGCAAATGGGATTGTGGTCTGAGCCCACTCTTGGGAAAGTAATAACAGAACACAGAGGAAAGTTGAATTCCCATTCAGTAGACACCAGAACCCTGTCCAAATTAGCCATAATCGGACAATGTTGTTTGTTAGTCCAAGTGAACTTAAGACCCTTTCGTTTAATCTCTAGAAGCTTATTATCAGCAATAAACTCATTGAAGTTATCTATCAGAGAAAAATTGACATTCTGAGAGCTTTTGTCTTCAGCTTTTCTAATTAAATTGAAGTCTCCCCCTAAAACCATAGGAAGGACAGCATCCTGACATTTTCTATCTAGTTCACCCAAGAAATTTGAGATAAATGGTGCTGAGCAGGACCATAAACAACCAGGAGCTCCCATCTGAAATAAGACTTCTTATGTCTAATATACAGACTCACAAAAAATCTCCCTTGGTCACCACCTTCAATGCCCAACTCACTAGTGTTCACCCCCAATAACATTCCACCAGAATGCCCCACAGCAAAAGTCCAAGTCCAACCAAAGTTTTGACCTCCTGTCAAGGAGTCAAGCTCTTGTTTAGTGAAGTCTATTCTGAAAGTCTCTTGAATGTCCACTGCATCTAGCTTTTCTCCACAAATCAAATCTCTCAGTTGCCTCCTCCATGCAGCTTTACCAAAGCCTCTCATATTCCAAAAGAGAATTTTCATGTTCTACTTTTTAGTTTGATGCTTCTGTTAGGTTGAACCCTGCTTCTCATCTTCTTATTCACTTTGAAACCCTACACCCCTTTTGTTTCACCAACCTGTGTCTCCAAACAAACATCCACACCCCTTTTATCTTTAGATCTAGTAGTCGCCTCAGTCTGAGCAGACTTAGCTTTTAGGTCAGCTTCAGCTTTGGCCAAAGCTGCCCTTACAAGTTCCTGCGCTTGCATAGCGGATATCATTTCTTTTGCACTTATATCTTGGGACCCAAGAACAATATCACAAGAAGAAGCAACAAATTCTAAATGATTAGCACCCTGATCCTGAATTCTGTTACTTTTCCTAACAGCAATTTGAGGTTCCTTAAATTTAGATTTAGAAGACCCCCCCCTTTCCTCTTAGATACGATCCATTCCCCATCTAATCCCCCTTCAAGAGGAGATTTACAGAAACCACTGACTTCCTCAGTGTCATCAACAGTTACTTTCTTGGTCTCGCTTCTTCCTCTGAAATGCCAAAATCAGTTTCATCCTCCAAAAGTATTTCCCCTCAATGACTTCAACAGGTTATCACCATTTTCCAAGTTATCTTCCCTAGATTCAATTCTTTTAGCAGACTGAGTGCTAGAAGATAGAGACAACCCAGGAGAAGATTTCTTCATAGGAGTTTTCAGGCATGGCCACAAAGTGGCATCCAGCAAAGTAGGTCCTTGCCCAGTGTGGACCACTATAGCTCTAGGAGGAATAGGAGGATCCATCTCAGTCTGATGATCAAAATTCTCCAGAACACCCTCAATCTTCTTGGCAGATACATCCTGAGGACCATCAGTTCTATCCATATCAGGAAAACTAAAAGCAAGAGGCACAATTGGAAGGGCCTCCCTGAGATCAGATTGCATGTCATCATTACAAGTTGAGTCCTCATGTGTAACTTCCCCTTGTTGGCATTTGTTTTTGGATTTAGTATTATCACCCCCACTTTTCTGTTAACTCATTTGGTTAATCTCACCCCCATATTTCTCAGCCATCTTTTCCCATTCTGTTTTGTTGTTACTTCAATGAGAATCTTCCTCTCCTCCTCATCATCCTCTTCATGCCTGTCATCCTTAGGATTATGTCTAAAATCTTTGAAATGAACACCCTTCTTGGCTGCCAGTTCCCCCTCTGCCTCAAACTTAATTTCATATCCAATAGCATTGATAAAAATTTCCACAAAGCAGTTTCTCTTAGAGGGATCTCGACTGTAAACTTTAACTCTAATAGGATCGACCCTCAACAAGCTGATATCGTCCACCTCAATTGGCTCCCTCACGGTACTAGCAATATCTTTGACTATCTCAGCTGATCTTGCAAAAACAGGGATACCAGACACTTTAACCCACACTTCCTTCAAAACTGAAGAAGCCTTGGGGTCAAGAGAAGATTTATCAATTTTGGCTTTAATGGAATGAAGAGCTAGTTCTACCCCTCTAGCGCGTGACCAGGATTTTAAGAATTTCTTTTGAAGGAAAAACAACAGCATATTCAGTATCTGAGATTTTACGAACCTTCCAGTCCCATTTGGCCAGAATAATATGTTTCAACTCTGCCTCAATCCTTTGCACAGTAGCAACCCCTTCTATGATACGAATCACCCCAGAAGCAAAATGCTGATCTTCTAAGTTCGTACCAGAGACATGCAGACTATAAAAGCCTTGACTTGGAATACCATAACCAAACAGTTTGATACCAGTGTTCTTTTTCTCATCAGGACAACTAGAGGTCCAATGACCAGTCTTCTTGCATTTGTAGCAAACAGGCGGGCTAGAGCAACGGGCTTGGTGATGCCCAGACTGTTCACATCTGAAACAGATGCCCTTGTCTTCAGATCTTAAGACCCTTGTATTCACCCCAATGTCACCACAAGTCTTCTTCTGCTCATCCCCTTTATCAGTGTTCACAAGATCATCCCGTCGAGGAGCAGATCTATGGTGTTCCGACCAAGAATGATCACCCCTATGTCTAGAACCTCCTTGAATAGAACCTCTAAGCGACTCATCTCTACGAGATCCCCAGTCCATATTCTGTTTGAACCCTCCCTGATGACGAGCCCCATAACCAGATCTATCAACAATTGAGGATTTCTGAAGCGTATCTGAGTTCATACTGCCCCCTTGATGATCCTCGTGGACTCTCCTTTTTAGATCTGGATCTCTGGACAGCTTCTCCCGAAGATCATCCACCCTCATCAAGTCATCTTCTTCCATCCAATCATCAGGGGCGTTTATCTTGCCACCGACCCAGTGGCAAGATCCACTCGAGCCAAAACGACGAGGGTACCGACCTCGCGCACGATCCATCACCCCTTCCTTCACAACCTCAACAAAAGAGCGATGCAGAGGCGAAGGATCTCGGATCCTCCTCGCAACCCGAGCACGCGAACCCAGCCGACGCACCTCGCTCGCTCTCGCGACGAACACTAGATCACCTAGGTACGCGAGTTTGGGCAACCAACACCACACCGAAGAAGAGATCAGACGCCATGAGTGGTCAAAAACCACACCGAAGAAGAGATCAGACGCCATGAGTGGTCAAAAAGGTCAGAGAGCAGCGTACCATGGCAATGGCGATGGGCCGGCCCATCATGACAGAGCTTGCCATGACGGATCTCGCCAGATGTCGTCCATCTATCCGCGGTCGTGGAATCCGGCCGAGCCCGACCCGACGCGTCCCCAAGTCTCGAAGCTTCCGCGCAAAGCCGTTGCACGTCACACGGCCGTGGGGAGACCTCAACGGCGACATTGACATCGAGGCGAGAGCCCTTCACGGGAGGAGGCGTATCGGGAGCTTCACGAGGAAACTTCTCGAGGCCATCATTCAGGCTCACCTCTACTCCAGATCCGTGCTGGGCGAAAAATATGCGGGGAATTCACACTACCGACTAGCTAAATTTATTTTTGGTTTGGTCGGAAATATTCGTCGAAAGTGCATTGATCTACTCGTTAGATTATATTTTCTTAGAACATTGCATAACATGCATGACGAGCTTAGTATAAACTTGTTATAATATGGTATCTGCGATGCATACGGTGAATGGTAATAACTAATAAGGTGCTTGTTGGTATTAGCTTGATTTTCCGATACAAAATCGGGATCCTACGCTCCCAAAAGTTGAAGCTTGGGCTTAAAACTTTTTTGAAATCTTTTGGAAACTGCTAGAAATACGCGAAACACACCGAAACTTAAAACTTTTAAAATGTTTTCATGCTTGAAACTCAGAAGTTTCATCCTTGAAACTCAGAAGTTTCATCCTGTCTCATTCATGAAACTTCCTTGAAACTTGTTTTTAAAACTTCTTGAAACTTACAATTTTTTTATGATACTTACTTGAAATCTTTCTCAAACTTCATGAAAACCACTGAAGCATTTTAAAACTTTTACAAAAACACACTAAAACATGCTTGAAACATCAAACTCGTAACCAGAAACATTTTTTGAAAATTTTCACGAAACGTGTTGAAATCTAGTCGAAACTTCGAACTCAAATTATGAAACTTTTAAACAACTAAAACTTCACGAAACTGCATAAAACTGCTATATCATTGGAAATGCGTGGGCTAATGGCCCCCTATCCAAAAATGCACGCACCCTTGGAAGCTGGCCATCATCAGCCCATCACTCGTCAGACTACTCCTGCAGGGATCAGCTCAGAGGCATGCCCTCATACCCTAGACATGTTAGACGGACCACAAGGTTGAGCTGCACAAGCACAAACCTGACCGTGGGGAGTAACGAATCGTGAACCAGCGAGACACCCCAGAAGGATGGCTACAAACCAAGAGAAAAACGCGCCGTTTCCTTGCCATTTGCGTGCCTTCCTCGCCTGCCGGCCGCCTCAGAAACGGTGGTCGGTACCGCCCGCTTGCGGCCGCAGGAATCGGTTTCTCGCACGGTCGCGCCATCGTGCGGGCCCAACGCGCGTCCACCGCCGTGGTGTACATGCATGCGTGGGCGCGTTCGGCTTCAGCTCGTGGACAAGCGGTTTGGCACCTGGCGCGGCACGGCCACGAGCGCACGCGCGCGCGCCCGGTGTATGGCCACAGATTCCTCGCGACGTGAGAGGTCGGGGTCGGTCACATGCGCCCTGAACACGCGCAACAACGCCTGCCGCCGATCGGTGACGGTTGTGAAAGATTACTTGTGGAGATCAGAAGGAATTGGTAGCAATCGTGCACCACGAGGCGCGGCAGGTTGCATTCTACATATAGCGTGCCGGACGCTCTGTAGCAGATTCGGAAAACACGTGATTACAGGTAATCACGGCAGCGATGATTCCTCTCTGCCACTCCTTTTTCTTTATCAGATCCTGAAGACTAGGGACCGATTATTACGTACCATTACAACGAATACATGACTGTTTCAATAGGTTGCGCCTTGCGCGTCGCTGTGAGCTACACAGGACGCCGTACATACCGCACTGGCCAGCGCAGGTTGTTGCCATAGTGGCCGGCTCCCATGTTTCGTTTTCGTGATCCATCTCGCCTCGCCGATCGAGAAGAGTGTTGAGAGAAGCATCCGCACGTGAAATCGGTCGCCGAGCGTACGCACGACATGAAAGCGAGCGGGGTAGTCGGGGGGACTCTTAATGGTGACCCCTCGCCGTACGTACAATCAGAATCTAATCAATCAACATCGATCATCCTCGATGAGTTAACGTAGCTCTGTTTTGTGGGGGAAATGTCTACTCCTAGCCTAGCCTCCTGCGGCTGGCCCGCCATTGGATGCTCTCAGCTTGCTTGCAGCTGTTGTCACATCTTTCGTTTCCATCCCATCATGGATAGGCGATCAGTCGGTGATCTAGTAAGATCCTCCAAAATTCAACCTCTGCTCCAGAATGACCGAGAACAGGCTCTCCATACACAATGACGATCTGAAGAGTTATAGAACTCAGATCAAGCACAGTAAGTTAGGCTTTTAGGTTGGAGTGTACATATCTCAATTCTCAAAGAAGCTAACATAATTTAGTACTCCACTAGCTGATATTCTTCTCAAAGAACTCTATCCGCTAAAATCAAGGTTGGCATCTTCACAGCAAGAAAAGAGCATTGGAAGTTGGGACTGTTGCAATCATGCACACAACATGGCAATTGGCCAGGCCATGATTAGAAGAGGATCAGATTTATGAAATTATGGCAGCATCAGGCAATGGGCCTCTCTCTGGCCGTTCT
This sequence comes from Phyllostachys edulis, assembly GCA_036346405.1. Classification (NCBI taxonomy): domain Eukaryota; kingdom Viridiplantae; phylum Streptophyta; class Magnoliopsida; order Poales; family Poaceae; genus Phyllostachys; species Phyllostachys edulis. The sequence goes on from CM070549.1 coordinate 61,265,753, forward strand.
CTCATCACCAGCCTCTCATGGCAAAGGCAAACCATGCAAGTTACTCTTATTCTTATCCCTATGTACGTAGATGTCTCAATTTCTGGCTCTATCGTGTCCTGTGGTTGAATGGCTCCCAATTATCATCAGGCTGAAACAGCTAAAAAGCAGTGACTACCCGCTTGTCCCGCACCCTACCCATGTGCAGCAAACATGCATCGTTAGTGTTCTATATATGATTGTTTATCATCTAAACTTTGTTCAGATTATATTTTATATTGCCTCCAACTATTGGATAGTGTAGATCATCGTGGAAATGGATCCTCTATGTTGCTTCAATTAATGCACCATGACCATTACCATGTGTGCTCATAGCCGTCCGATCAAAAATCAGACGCTTCATATCTCCCCCCCAAAACTGAAGAAAAGCACGAGAAATTGTTGTTCTCATATAGCAGGATACAATGGATTGTTTTTACCTAAAAAAAAGTTGGTATGTATGTGTGTATATATATTCATACAATAGCACTATTCAGCCCCTGAGGGTAGCACTCTAGACGTAACCCCCGCATGATATAACCACGTCCCCCCACACACCCCTCATAAGTCACTTGTGCGCCCCACGCAACCGATTGTAACCTTGTGCACCTCACGCAACCTTTTACTGCAGCACTACAAGTGATTTACTACGACCTTAGTGTGCACCTGCTTCGTCCGAGGACCAAGCCAACTAACAAATATGTGTTCCTTATTAGTACTAGAATGTTTTTTTTCTTGTTTTAGCCATAACTTTTGATTGGCAACTCTGAGTAACGAACGGTTTTCACCAGTAGCTTAGTGACGACGAGAGTACATAATGATATAGGCCTCGCCAATAAAAACTCTTTGTGTGTTTACTAAAAAATAGATTTATTGCATCACTTAAAGAGATTTACTGCAACCTCCATATGCATTTACTGCACTTTTACATGATATTTGCTGCGACCTCATTGTGCCTTTAATAAAAATGTACAGCAGAGTTACTGCAACTTCCTCATGTTGTTACTTGAGCACTACAAGATATTTACTACGATTTTTTTATATGAAAATACTGCGATCTTAGCCAACAAGTGATACGTAGCCAACCAACTAACAAAATATGGGTTCCTTATAAGAACTAGAATGTTTCTTTTGTTGTTTTAACTATAACTTTTGATTGGTAGCTCTGATTCTTAAATGGTTTTTACCGTTAGCTTGGTAAGGACGAGAGTAATAGAATGATATAAGTCTCGCCAATAAAACCTTTGTATGCATTTACTAAAATAGTTTTATTGTATCGCTAAAAGAGATTTAATGCAACCTCCATATACATTTACTGCACCGTTACAAAGAGATTTACTCCGAGTGTGGGCTGGTGTGTTGCAGCCTAGGATGCAACCCACACACATAATAAGCTATTCTACACTCAGGCATTGAATAGTGCTATCATATGTATGTGTGTATATATATGCACTATTTTGTACCCGAGCGTAGAATAAGTTATTCTACACCCACCACCTTCTTGGGTCAAAATTCACACCCAACCTTGGTCAAAGGCTGGTAAAAAAACTCACCACCTCCCACCTCCATCAACCCACATTTCTCTCTCCACCTGTCCTCTGTGCTCAGCGTGGAAGTAAATCTCCAATGAAGACGCAGTAAAGGCACAAGGAGTATAGTAATACTAAGTGTGATTGTGTCTGTCCTGTAGAGGTGCAGTAAATGATCAAGAAGATTGCGATAATTGATTGTCTTAGGTAGAGTAAATATGAATTTTCAGTGCAATAATTATTTTTTACAGCGTTAAAACTTGTTCATCAACCATCATAGATCTCGTTTTGTTAAGAATATTTTTTTCTAGCAAAATGCTTCAAACGGATTGTAAATAGTATAAATGGTTTAATAGATATTTGTTGGTCAAAGTTTGCAATCAACCCATGCTTATCTCTCCATCCACCCCATCTGCGCTTAGCTTGGCAGTAAATCTTTTTACAGTGTTGTAGTAAAAAAACACAACCAGGGCACAATAAAATGTCTTGTAGCGCTCTTGTAGTGCTGTAGTAAAAGGCACAATGGAACCGCAGTAAATCTCTTGTAGTGCTACAGTAACAATCATTTTCTTATTTTGTACATTAATGTTTCTTTTCTTATTTTCACAGTAATTTTTGATTGGAAGCTCCAATTCACGAACGGTTTTCACCGGTAGCTTGGTGACGACGAGGGTAACCGAATTATATAAGTCTCTATGTGTTAACTAAAAAAAGATTTACTGCATCACTAAAAGAGATTTACTACATCCTCCACATAAGTTAACTTTACTACTTTGTTACAAAAATATTTACTACAATATTTACATGACTTTACTGCTCTGTTACAAAAAAGATTTACTAAAATCTCCACATTACTATACTGCTCTGTTACAAAAAGATTTACTGCAACATCTACATGACTTTATTGCCATCTTAGCCAACTAATACAGACAAGTAGACAACCAACTAGCAAAAAATCGGTTCCTTGTTTTGTACATGAATGTTTCTGTTCTTGTTTTTGCAATAACTTTTGATTGGAAGCTCCGATTAACGAACGGTTTTCACCGGTAGCTTGGTGACGACAAGGGTAACATAATAATATAAGTCTCGCAAATAAAAACATCTTTGTACGTTTACTAAAAAAGATTTACTGTATCGTTAAAAGAGATTTACTACAACCTCCACATAACTTTATTGTCATCTTAGCCAACTAGTATAGACAAGTAGACAACTAACTAGCAAACAATCAGTTTTGTTATTTTATACACGAATGTTTCTTTTCTTATGTTTGCAATAACTTTTGATTGGAAGCTCCGATTCATGAATGGTTTTCACCGGTAGCTTGGTGACGACGAGGGTAACAAAATGATATAAGTCTCGCAAATAAAAACCTCTATGTGCATTTACAAAAGAAATATTTACTGCATCGCTAATAGAGATTTACTACAACCTCCACATGACTTTACTGCTCTGTTACAAAAATATTTACTGCAACCTCTACATGACTTTACTGCTCTGTTACAAAAAAGATTTAGTAAAACCTCCACATGACTTTACTGCTCGTTTACAAAAAGATTTACTGCAACATCTACATGACTTTATTGCCATCTCAGCCAACTAGTACAGACAAGTAGACAACCAACTAGCAAAAAATCGGTTACTTGTTTTGTACAGGAATGTTTCTTTTCTTATTTTTGCAATAACTTTTGATTGGAAGCTCCGATTAACGAACGGTTTTCACCGGTAGCTTGGTGACGACGAGGGTAACAGAATGATATAAGTCTTACAAACAAAAATCTCTTTGTTCACTTACTAAAACAAATTACTGCATCACTAAAAGAGATTTACTGTAATCTCTACATAACTTTACTGCTCTATTACAAAAAAAAAAAAATTGCTGGACTCCACTTGTAGTTTACTAGCACATCCAGCCATGCACGTATGAAACAATCATAAAAAAACACAATGATACATGCAGCAGTAAAATTGCTATCACAGTTATTTTCAACCTCGTCATAGTGTGCACTAGACACGTGACGTCACATGTGGGGAGTCGTGGGTTAGGGGGCCAAAATGGCATGTTCGGCGCTCCATAAGGGTGATTCAATCAACGCGCGGTGGGCTGGACTGAGTGTAGAAAAACTAATTCTACACTCAGGCACAGATTAGTGTGTGTGCGCGTGCGCGCGCGCGTGTGCATGTGCGTGTGTGTGTATGCACAATTGAAATGAAATTTGAATTCCGTATTTAACGATACGACAAACTAAATAAAGCTTGGAAAAAAATACAATATAGGGGAGCAATAGAAAAGTTAATACCTAATTAACAAAGATTTGGTTCATCCTAGCCTACCATATCTTCACCAACAATAGTACAAGAACCTGAACCTATAAAGATGAAATTGCATATGTAAATCAGGGACACAAGACCTGAAAGTTATTTTTTATGCAAATTGCGACATAGAATGTAACATCCCTAATATCATCCATAATGTCTTTAGTGATCTCTTCTGCACAAGCTTTGCACAATGCTTTTGTATTTCTGAAGTTATTAAATGGTTCCCAAGAGCATTATCAAACAATTTTGCAACATTTTTATCCTTCTCTTTATACCATTTCAGCATCTCTAAAAACGTTCTCCTTATTATTTGATCTAGAAGATTTGTCGAGTCCACGAAAAGTAAGAGCTTGTAATAAAATAAACCTTAATATGACCCAAATATTCTTCCTCCTTCTTGCTTGCACTTACTCACACATGTGTCGCAATTTGCTTCTGATTTTTAAATGCCTCACAATGTTTCTAGCTTTATTATGACCACTATCAACTTTACCAACATGATCATTAAAAGATTGAATTGAATTCTTCTAATTACTAAACCCCACATTTGTATATGCATCAACACAAAGTTTTCAGGTGTCGGTTGCTTGAAGAGATAACAGTAAAAATAAAAGGCGGAATCTTTAGCAACATTGTATTCCAACCAAGATTCAAGAAAGCGTTAAGCACTAGTCGGGCAGTGGTCCGGCGTCTAGCGCCTAGTAGCCTAGGCGGCCGACTTGGCAATGGTGCAGAGCAGCCAATATCAGGTATAATGCGATGAATTGAGTAGGCAACAAACATCCAATTGAGCAAGGATAGAAGGGAAATTACCTGAAGAAGAAAGACATGGGCAGCTTGATGTAGTCATGTAGATTATCTCCCCTCCAAGATCTTGATGTAAACATGTAATCAAATATTCATGTAAACCTATATATATATATATATATATATATATATATATATATATATATATATATATATATATATATATATATATATATATATATATATATATATATATATATATATATATATATATATATCAATGATGAATTATTTGCTATTTTGTAAGAACGTATGTATGAATGAAACATATATATGCAATGCACATCTCAAAGACTTAACATAGAAAGACATATCATAATATCACAGTCTCAACTTCACTTCATCTTCATAGATACCTTCTTCATCCTCTTCCTCATAATTCTTTGTAACAGCCATTTCATCCCGGTCAAACTCAAACTCAAAGTTGTCCACCCCTCATTGATAGCCCCTTTGGAATCGAACGAGAAATCATCTTCATAGAGGACATCTAGACAAATTAACATATCACACATTTTAGCATTTATACATGACGTGTTTATATATTTAGACAAATTATGAAATTAAAAGCAGATCATAGTACAACAACACAACACAATATAAGAGAGCAGAGGAGGCGAGAATAGGGGGCGAGAAGCAGATAGCACAGCGGGAGAAGAGAGGGGAACGAGGGCGGCACATGCGCGAGAGCAGATAGGAGAGCGGGGGCGGCGCAGAGGGAGGGCAGCGCGGGAGCAGAGAGGGGAGTGGAGGCGACGGGAGCAGAGAGTAGAGACAAAGGCGATGCGGGAACAGAGAGCAAAGATGAGGGCGGCGGGGGAGGGCGATGGTGGGGGAGCAAAGAGGAGGGTGGGGGAGGCACGGGCACCGGAGCAAAGAAGAAAGCGGGGGTGGTGCAGACATGGGAATAGAGAGGAGAATGGGGGCGACACGAAGAGCAGAGGCGAGAAGAAAGCGACATGCTTCGATTCGGTGGCAGAGATGGCGGGAGCGGCCTCGATTCGGCATCAGGGATGGTCGGAACACCAGTGGCGGGGAAGGCAAGATGCGGGGTGCTCGAACGCTAGCGTGATGTCATTGGAGGTCAGGCTCAACCCCTCTTATGTACTCCGCTTCCCTACCCCTCGGCGCTCGCCTCGTCGCCACCTTGTAGGGCACCGCCCAAGCCGCCTTGGACCCTCTTTGATCACCTAGCCGGTCCTAGGCAGCTAGCCCACCTAGTTGGCTGACTGCGTCGAAGTCGTGGCGGCAGGACTCTGCCGACCACCTAGGCGGCGCCTAGGAGCGACTTCTAAAACCTTGATTCCAACCAATCGTACCTTTCGAACCACTCTTCATGAAAGATTCTTTTTTATGTCTTATCAATTTTCGTGGAAATTTATGACCACTTGGTTGGCATGGTCTCAATAGCAAATACTCACTTTTAGCAGCATCCCTAATGTCCATATCCAACTCCTCAATTGGTTTTTAAAACCCATGATCGGCAACAATGTCATCCAGATTAAGGACAACACGAGGATTGTTTTGTTGGGTGTTACTAGCTCCAATTCCTATTGTTTCCGGAGGGGCTTGACTGGACTGTGATGGAAAATAAGATGACGATGTCTTTGTCCTCTTCATCGTGTATTTCTATTACATCAAATAAAATCAATCAATTAATCCTAGTTTGGTATTCCGGTAATGCAATGCGGCAATGCAAATTTAGGAAAGAGAAACACTGCTATCCTTACAGTCGTACGCTTGCACTGTCACATGGTTGAACCTCGACGAGGGAGGGAGTGGGTGGGATGGTGGCACCGCCGTGGTTGAGCGATGAAGGGGGCGCTGGGGGTGGCGCTGACGCGGTCGAGGAAGGGGCATTGGGGGTGGCGCCAGCGCGGTCGAGCGAGGCTGCGACTGCGATTGCGAGGGACGGGGAGGATGCGAGCATGCGGTGACTCGGCGCGGTCGACCGAACTGGGAGGGAGGGAGGCAATGAGTGAGGAGAGGCTGAGCTAGGGTTGCTTGGCAATTGGTATGCTGGACTGTGCTACCTCTATTCGGCCTATAGGAGTGTGAGGTGGGCCTCTGCATGGTAGCCACTGTGGTCTGAAAATTTAGGCACATGCCTAGTTAAGGATACCACTACTATTTCCTTCAAGGTCTATCTCTGCCCTTGTATATATGTGTGTGTTGTGTGAGCCCGTGGATCGCCGACTGAATAGATACTACCTTGGTAATCTACTCTTATTTAGAGGGGGGGGAAACAACTTCGGATTGTTCTGTTGCGAGAGTTCAATGAATGAGCTCCTATATATATGATATGATATCAGTGCAAGCAAGTAGAGAAGATAGGCTCAACCTCACTCTAGACTCGACATTCCGGCCAGTGAGCTAATGTACCATAAACTAATGACGAGCATTTTCTTTTCAAATTTGTGGTGAGGGTCCTCAGGCACATGCTATAAAGCCAGTAAACAAATGTACTACTATCCTACGCGAGCCTACGTATGCATGATTAGATTCCTACCGACACGATGATGTGATGTTTTTTCCCAATGACGGCCGGTTGCGTACCTGCACGTAGATTCGATGCAGAGAGAATAACGAGACGACAACGACGCATGCTCCTGATTACAATGAACAGAGCGCTGGTCACTGGGCCAATTAATTAATGTGCAACGTAAAATTATCCCTTCGAAATGAATGAAGGCTAGCTTGGAATCATCACGTATTTGACCTCCTGATACCATGTATTTACAAAAATAATTCTCATACCGTTTTTTTTTTTTTTTGCAAATCTAGTCCTCCTTCCCCTTTTACCGCGGTGGGTGAGCGCGGAAGGAGGGCGTTCAGCTCGAATCTCCGCGGGAATAGACGGCGACCGCGGAACCGGCCACTTACCGCGCTCGGCCACCGTGGAAGCCTCTTCCCGCGCTCATGCACCGCGGTAAACGGCCGCTACCGCGATGGGCCAGCTCTGGTGCCTCTCTGGTGTCTTTCCGCGCTCGAGGAGTACGAAAAGTGACCTTCCGCACTCCCCGACTGCAGAATGAGGGGAAAGAGGGCTAAAAATATAATTTTATGTGAGAGAGGACTAGTTTAGAGAAAAAAACGGCAAAAAAGCCATATAAGCAAAAGGTTCGCTAGCTTGTGGATCCCTAAAATTTAGAAGCGCCGATGACAATCGAGATGCCAGCTGGTATTAACATATAGTGAAATATTATGTGTGCCTGGATCGATCATGATTGTTTTAGGTCGTCAATATTACATTGGTTGTCAATTAAATCCAAAGCTTAGCAACATATTTACATATGCAAGCCTTCCCGACTAACACACGGGCATGCATGATGCAAATGCACCTAAAGTACTTTACACACAGTTCATAACACGTTTCAGCTCACAGCTAGACAAGATGAAGCAAGCACCATTGTCTGTGCTCTGTACCTTTGCAAGCAGTGTGGCAACTTTTCTTTTCTGTAACTGAAACCGAAAGCCATCTTCTCTCATAAAGGCTAGCTAGCTGCCACACAGTTAGTGTCGGTGATACCGTGTTGTCTGTCTCCATACACGTATTATGCTCGTTAAAATGGTCTCAACTTTTAATCCATCCAGCTAATTAAAGCTGCTGCACCCATCTTTTCAGGGCTAATCCACGACCAGCATAGCACAACCCGCTAGCAAACATGTCAATTTTGGTTGGTAAACTCAATTTACCAAAATTTAATTTACTCAACCATTACTGTGAGCATTGCCCAAATCTAGGCGTGGACGGCTGGCTATCGAGCTTCATTTGAAATTAGCATAGTTCGATTTAAAATCATTTTTATTTATTGTTTAAGTGGTTATTTTAAAAACAAACTAACGAGCCACTATCGAGCCGAGCCTCATTAACCTTTTTTTTCATTCCAAATTGATTCATTTTAATTTTAACCAATTAACTACTATAATTGAATCAATTTTGATTCGAACCGATAACGAGTTTTTTTGCCCGCCCTGGGGGTGGTACATGTAAAACCGAAACTGTAGCTACAAACTAAACGAACGGCAAACTTTCCACATCTAGCCTCAAGTGGAGCCAAACATCCCCGCGACACATCATTTTTTTGGCTATTAATTAACTCTCCTGATCACACAATGCGCACGAAAAAACGGTCGGATCGGCTGATTAATCGCCCGTTTATGCGGAGTCACCAGGCAAAATGTCATGTATACACGAATCGGAGTGCATTTGACGTTTGTGAACGCCAAATTGGCCGCATTGTCCGATTAGTCGGCCGTTTCCATATAATCACCCGCATAATCCGTTTAATTGACCAAATTCAACCCTTTAGTCAAGTTAGAATTCAGCCCATTACAACTAGCCCAATAGCAGCCTAGTTAGAATCTTAATATATTCAAGCACAAAACACTTGATGCAGAGTAACTGATTCCTATATAACCATCACAAAACTAGACTGTTGACAATGATTCAGAATAACTGATTCTCTCGTGGTTGTGGGTCATTTAGTGTACTTAAATTTAAAAGTTAGTTCTTTTGGTCGTCGTCTCGTCAGTGTGTTAAGTTAGACTAATATACGTAACAATGCATGTTTTTAATCTATTACTTAAACTTGTTGCAAGTCGTACTTTGGAGTATAACTATAATAGTCCACCGATCAGTCCTGTTACCTTTGAGTTAGTAATAAAGTTATCATGTACAATCAGAGTGTGGTACAAGTTTTTTTTTATAGTATTGACAATACATTGTGTTCAAATATCTATAAAACTAATTCTATCATCAAATATGTGAGAACATTAAATTATTCATATAATTTTAATTAATCATCTGTATTCCAATTAATCGGTCGGTGGTACACTACCGTAATCGTATTCCGTTTTTTTACTGACGCCCACACGCATGCGCATGGACTCATTTCAATGCATGCATGGCGTCCCCTAGAGCATGTGGTGACGTGGGCTGGTACTTGATTGGCCTTTCGCCGCCGGAACAATCACATGTGCCGCTGATTCCCGATTGGCGGCAGGCTCTTTCCAGGGGGCCCTTTCGGCCGGCCCCACCTTTGTGCTACATATCCGGGACCACACGGCAGAGGAAGAAAAAAGAAAGTCTCGCCGTCCTCACACTGGTTCACGGCTAGCTTCCAGTGGCGGGTCTAGGAATATGTGACGATTCTTGGCTCTTTTTTTTTTTGCTTTTATCAGACTGCGTAAAATCATGTGGATGGCATTCTAAAGCAAAGTAAATCTTAGTCTGGACAAATGCTCTTCTGTAGCTACAAATCAAATTTTTTATATACAGTTGAAGTATGAGTGGAAGGAAAATCCACCTTCCTCTAACAAGCTAACCCTGCTTTAGAGGGGTGGTCGGCGATCCGGACAAATGATGCAATGCATAATTTTGTCGCCCATTGTATATACCTGGAATGTATATACCTGGAATGATATACTGCTAATTGTTCTACAAAGTATAACTAGAAATGGTTTTTCTTCTATGATAAATAATACAACAGCAAAAAAGAAAAGCAGTGGTAAAACAAACAAACAGAACGCAGAAACTCTGTTTTAGCGGATCCCTCTAGTATATAGTGCCCCGTATATCCTAGCGTTATTTCTCTTCAATCAATCAGTTTCCTCCCCTTCTTCAATGACATAATAGCAGATTTCCTGCTGTTTCCTGAAAGAAGAAAAACATTACCAGGTGTGCTGAATAAAGCTAATTTTGCTTGTAGAATGGGTAGATTCTCCTCCCTACTTCATTCCTCTACATGTGTCACCACTTCCTGATTTTCCTTGAGTAAACTAGCTGCATTAGCTCCCTCCCCAAAGGAAAACACAACAACATTGCAGATGTCAAAAAGTAATAGCTTTCATGCATAACTGTCTCTTTCCTCAAAAAAACACACTTTTAAGGTCACATTACCACCAAAAGAGTCCAAAAACCACGAGGCTAGCTTGAACCCAAGGCCAAGCTCGGCTACAAATAGACCCTCCACTTCCCTCCAACACACACACACGCTCGCGCTTCTCTCAAGTAAACCGCCTCAGCACAGAGCTCCAATGGCGCCCTCCAACTCCGCCATCCTCCTGCTCCTCGCGTCCGTCCTCATCGCCGCGCCGCGAGCCCTCGGCCAGTGGCAGTCCGGGCACGCCACGTTCTACGGCGGCGGCGACGCCTCCGGCACAATGGGTACGTAGAGACCACCAATTCGTTCATTCCGTTCTTGAAACTTCAATGAGGACACACTGTTAGTCGCAATTGAACTTGATGGATTAATTCGAGTGTGGCTTATGTGCGTACGTGCAGGAGGCGCGTGCGGTTACGGGAACCTGTACAGCCAGGGGTACGGCACGAGCACGGCGGCGCTGAGCACGGCGCTGTTCAACAACGGGCTGAGCTGCGGGTCGTGCTACGAGCTGCGGTGCTCGGGCGACCCCAAGTGGTGCCTCCCCGGCGCCATCACGGTGACGGCCACCAACTTCTGCCCGCCCAACTACGCGCTCCCCAACAACGACGGCGGCTGGTGCAACCCCCCGCTCCAGCACTTCGACCTCGCCGAGCCCGCCTTCCTCCACATCGCTCAGTACCGCGCCGGCATCGTCCCCGTCTCCTTCCGCAGGCACGCACGCACGTCCCCACATTTTCTTTCCTTTTCTACTCCAACTAATCAACTATGACTCGTTTCTTACTTTTTTACTCTAGCAAAAACAACAATATACTACTAACTATAGCTAGTAAAAGTGTAAAAGGCCATGGTCTCGTCACAAAATTTCACATGCTGCGTGTTGCACGAACTCAGGGTGGCGTGCGTGAAGAAGGGCGGGGTCCGGTTCACGGTGAACGGGCACTCGTACTTCAACCTGGTGCTGGTGACCAACGTGGGCGGGGCGGGGGACGTGCACGCGGTGGCGATCAAGGGGTCGCGCACGGGGTGGCAGCCCATGGCGCGCAACTGGGGCCAGAACTGGCAGAGCAACGCCTACCTCAACGGCCAGGTGCTGTCCTTCCGCGTCACCGCCAGCGACGGCCGCGCGCTCACCTCCGCCAACGTCGCGCCCGTGGGGTGGCAGTTCGGCCAGACCTTCGAGGGCGGCCAGTTCTGATCAGGAACCGACCGATCGAGAGGATTGGTCGTCCAGCTCCTTCGATTAATTTAGAGCTTTATGTTTAGCTAAGATGAGATTACTTTTTTAAAATCTCGAGTTTTATCTGTGTTAATTTGTTGTTAATCTGGTCCGTCCCTGACGCTGAGGCTGCCCCCGAAAGAAAACGAGGATTGGCACCCGCATGTCGGAAGCTCGGACGTATCTGAAATGTTTGCTGCTCTGTTCTGTTACTTGAGATTTGTATAGGATATACTAGTATTAGAGAAGTGTGGTAGAGTGTGAGCCTGCCTCTTCTGATAGAGAGGCAGAGAGACTTGTATGTATGAATGGAATCGTTCGTTTGTTTTGTCAGGCCTAATGGCATTATCTACATAAAAGTGTTTGCCATGTGATGGGATTATCATGGTGTGCTATTGAAATTTCTAAACAAGAGGGTATTGCAAACCGGGCCCAGTTTCAAATGGGCCAAATGATAGGCCCAGCCGACCAACTCGGGCCTGTGTAACTCCGGACTTCCGGAGACAAAACGCCGCCGCGTGCCACTTCCATTAGTACTCCCCGGCCGAATGTCGCGTGCGGCGACTTGATTTTTCCTGACGCCGTCGCTGACTCGGCCACTCCCACTCCCCAAGTGCCAGGGGAGGCGGCGGCGGGGGCGGGGGCGGGGGCCGGCGCGCTGACGCTGCACAAGGGCGATATCACCCGCTGGTCCGTGGACGGCGCCACCGACGCCATCGTACGTTCCGCTCCCATCCCGCGCTGTCTACTCTTTTCCCCTCCTCCTTGCGCTGGTTTTGCTTTCGGTCAGGGCGCCATCCGAATCTAATACGGTATGTATGTTTGGATTGTTGAGGTGAGTGGCGTTGTAGCCTACCAGATCACACGTCTCGGCAGATATGATCTCGGTACGGGAGGGCACGGCACATGGCCTGCTTGCCTGCTCTCGGTCTCAAATGGGGAACCGGAGCAGCGCGTCCAGTTGTGGTTGCGGGAGAGAAACCCCAACCGCGGAACCGGATTAGGAGTCCCAGGTGCAGGTGCACTGCCACTACCCACCGCACTATATCTTGTACTACCTCAATTGTAATAGGCCACTATCAATTTCTACTATTTCTCATACCTATATGTCCGTGGAGCTTTTTTTGGTTAGGTTCGAGTCTGATACGGGTTTCGGCTAGGTATGGTATACCTGTAGGTGAGCCGAACTCCTCCGGGGTATCAAATCTGCCTGTGTTGTATAAGAATCGCGGCCGTGCATGATCTCTTCCGTTTTGATTCGGGAAGCCGGTGTACCAAGTTCAGTGGTGAATTCTGGGTTGGGATGAAGGGTTAGATACAATTTCGGTTTTAATATCCGCTTCAGTTGCTTCTGCTGGTAAGGGAATTCATCGTCCTTGCACCACGTGTAGACATTTATTCTATCATCCATGTCCCTTGGTGCTAGTCAGCTCAGCTCAGGTGGGACAATGCCTCGTAGGTTCTACTCTGGTACACACTACATACTAACTTGGTGCATGGACTATGCTCTACAATGCATCTTCCTTGCTAGTGTAGCTTCTGAACTAATATGCAGTAGAAAACTTATAAGATCTTATTTCTGTTGATTCTGCTGGGTTTGACCTGATTCCCTTAAAAAATGTAGCTCGAGAATTCCAGATCAAGTTTCCGTCTGACTATGAGCTTATCTTGATGGAGTAGAATTGGAATTCTGAGCCTCCAAGCTAAACTAAAACATCAGGGGTGTGGATCCGGGAGCAGGGGCGGCGGTGGCGGTTTTGGGATCGGGAGAGAGAGAGCCATGGGCACCGATACTATGTTGGAATGAACCCTTGATCTATTCCAATGGACCAAATACCAAAATATACATGTTACAGGTGTAGGTAAATACACAAATAACACCCAATACAAGAGAGAGATCTAATATATCTAACAACAAGAAGCAAACAACAAGACGTAAGATGGTTAAGAATAAGAGTAACTTGCCATTACACCTTAAGACTTTGTAAGTTTGTATGCTATTATCTATTATGAGGTGGACAAGTTAATATAATTCAGAGTTCCAAATTTTCTATTCCTATACTAAGCTATTTATTCTAGTATAGTTTTATGTTATAAGAATCCCCCTGTTATTTTGATGCATGGTGTGCCATTTGTGCTGTAATATACATGATGCTGATTTGTTTTGTCTTTCTCTTGTCTTTATTTATTGAAAAAAAATATTTCTCAACTTTCTTAAAGCGACAGTATCTGTATTTAACAATGAAGAAGATATTATGTGGCAATGAAGGTATAACCAGCATATATTTTGGCAGGTTAATGGTGCTAATGAACGAATGCTAGGAGGTGGAGGTGTTGATGGAGGTAATGACATGCTTTTGAGAAGCATTATAATTTAACTTATCATCGATGGACCATCTCATAGACTCATACAGACTTGAAACCCCTATCTCAGCTATACATCGAGCTGCTGGACCAGAACTTGTAGAAGCATGCCGTAATGTTCCAGAGGTCAAACCTGGAGTTCGTTGCTCTACTGGAGAAGCTAGAATTACTCCGTTAGTACCTTGTCTGGTTCATTTTGATAGCATTGGAATGCTCTCTTCTAAACAGTCCATATCCCTTTACCCGAATGTTGAATGTGAACAGAGCTTTCAAGCTTCCTGTGTCACGTGTGATACACACTGTTGGGCCCATATGATATGGACAAGTAGCCTGAGGTATCCTTAAAGAATGCCTATGAGTAAGTCCTCCTTTTAAAACTTATGTATTATTAGAAAAGGCCATGCTAGCTACTGAATCAGGGAAAACAATCCTGAACTGCATGTGCTAATTGCAGAAATAGCTTGAAGCTTGCTAAAGAGAATGGCATTCAGTACATTGCATTCCCTGCTATATCTTGTGGTGTTTATCAGTATGTACTTAGTGCCAGTTTTCATTCATTTATCTACTTTTCGTGCATTTTCCCCCTTACACTATCTAATTTGTCAAGTTTAACATGGCTTAATCCTATGCAGTTATCCTTTCAAGGAAGCATCGAAAATAGCTGTTTCAACTGCACAACAATTTTCGGGGGATATTAAAGAGGTTCGTAGTAGCTCTGCTTCTAAACATTTCATTACTATTCTGTGCTGATGTGGTATTTGTAGTCAAATGTCATTTCTAATTTTCCACACTAAAAATAGGAGCAATGCATCCAATAATTAAACCAGATATCCTTTACCACAACTAGTCAGACTTAGACCTTCAAAAAAGAAGATTGTGATGATACTCGTCAACATAGAGATGATATTCCTTATTTGGGCTTCACTGGGAAGACCAGTTTAGAAATATAAAAGTACTTTTCATTTTTCCTTTTTTTAAGTAGTGCTGTCATCTATCTTGATTAAACATGTAAACCACTTGGTAATTGGTATGAATCTTATTTGCAGGTGCATTTTGTTCTGTTTTCGGATGAGCTCTACAATATCTGGCGTGAGACTGCCCAGGAGATGCTGTCGCAATTTGAGAAATGAATGGCGATTCAATTCCCTGATGCTAGGGTAGTTTGCTCTTGTCAGCCAGCATGTTATATGAGTACTAGAGTCGGTTGGCTGATATTTTAACATGCGTTTGTATGAAAAATAGTTGGATGAATATACTGGATGAGTGTCCTGAACGACATTTTTAACCGTGCCTTATGCTATATTTTCATACGAATGAAGGTTTAGTGATGCCGAGAAGTTTTGCGATACCAGTAATATGCTACTTTTGGAGGAAGAATTGAATCTTGATGCCAGGTTACGTAGGAACTTCGACTCCAAATTTAGGCTAATTCAAAACAAACAGCTTTCTCTTACCACTTATCAGTTAGCATGTGAGTAACGCATTGAACAGGTAATGCCTTGTTATAACATGTGTTTGTGCAATCGGAGACTACGGGAGTTGCATGGTTCAATCAATATGCCTGGTAATGCTAACAGCTACAACATGTTCGATTTGTTTTTAAAAAATAATACTAATTAAAAAAATTACAAAACTAGGTAGTCGTCCAAAAAATTATAGAACTAGGTCTTTGTTGCCAGTTCAACTGGCGACAAGGATACTATTTATGTTGTCAGTTCAACTGATGACAAGGATACTATTCATCCCTCAGAATACAGTACTGTTTCTAGGATTTTTTAAATACAGAAAATAAGCTCAAAAAATTACGAAGTTTTTTGTGGAGTCTTTCGACACAGTTTACTTTCTTGTGTAATTTTTTCATAATTTTATATGTTTGTATTTTTCTTCCAAATTTATTTAAGTATATTGTTTGTAGGAATTTTCTAAATGTATAAAATAAGTTCTAAAAATTATGAATTTTTTTTCGTGAAAGCTCCTTACATAGTATAATAGATTGTGTAATTTTTCCAGAATTTTATATGTGTTAAATTATCTCTGACAAAAACCATAACATATTCTAAGTAAGAGACTCATTTATCTCATTTATACGTGAGTATGTCATGGTGTTTTTTTGAGACAATTTTATAACATATAAAATTCTGAAAAAAAATACACAATCCATTACACTAGGTAAGGAGCCTTCACAAAAAAAGTTCATAATTTTTCAAGCTCATTTTATATATTTAGAAATTCCTACGAACAGTATAATTAAATGAATTTGAAAGAAAAATGCAGAACGGATAAAACTATGAAAAAATTACACAAGCAAGTAAACTGTCAGGAGGCTCCACAAAAAATTTCATAATTTTTTGAGCTCATTTACTATATTTAAAAATTCTTAGAAACAATACTGTATTCTGAGGGGGGAACAGTGTCCCTGTCGCTAGTGGCGACATACTGATGACAGGCTCCTATCGCCAGTTGGACCTAGTTTTGTAATTATTTTTTTGACTATTTATTTTTGTAATTATCTTTTAAAATAATATTATTTAAAATAATCCCAACATGTTCGTTCCTTGTTACTGTATACTCAAACCCTTCACCGTACGTGTTGCCAGTTGGTACTATACAGACTTATACAGGTATAGTCACTAGGAAACAAGTCAAACGGCGTACAACCACTTCAATTCTCCTCCATGACTACTGCTGGTTACCTTTTAACAACTTGGAGCTCAGTTTGTTGCAAAGCCCAACTCTGATAGCACATGTACACCAGACTATACAGTGTGCAATCTTCTGCAAATTCCTTTTTGGGTTTCAAACCTTATTGATCAAGAGTACATTGCAATGGTTTCTACAACATACTTCGGTTTTCACTTATCACTGTCTTAAATTCCTATTTCACGAAACCTAAGATGTAGAAATACAGGTACAAAAAAACATACTCAGCATGTGGTATATAACTATATATGTAAAAGGGGAAAAACAAGAGCAGCGTTACAGTTGAAAGACAGATCAGTCATCTTTATCTCTGATAAAACTTCTCGGTAGTCTGCTTATCACATTTTCGTCAACTATCTTGTAATGCCTTGAGATATTCCGGTGAACCATCCCAGCATACCTGTCGACGTGCTCCTGGTGTCTATTGTATAATGCAGGTATTGTGACCAAAGCAATGGTTCCTGTCATCCACGCATTGTAAAATTAGCATTGAATTTCACACAAAGGACAAACCATAGCCAAACATAATACGGTATGTGTACAAAAGATACCTATATAAGCAAGAGTTGTAGAAGAGCAGAAATTGCCAATAACAGATAGCAGCCAAAGGACAGACACAACCTGTGAAGAATTTTCCTTATCAGCAACCGTAGTAATCTCATGTAATCAACAAAGAGAAATACTGGCATGGTAGCTAACCTGGAAAAAGAGCCGGAAGTCCTTGCCAAGAGTAATGTCATGTGCAATCATCAGCATGTTATTGACTTTAACACGGAATGAAGCAGCGGCATTGCTAACCATCTCCTCTGATAAAACTAACTCAGGTAGTGGCCTAGGCTGCCTACGAATAATTAACAGATAAGAAAAACACAGATACACTTCTATCCAAATTTGAAATAACCTGAAGGCAAGGATGTAGGTTGCTTACTTATTTAACAACCCAGATATTTTAACCCGTATTAACTGTACAGCTATCAAAATGAGCAGTACATCACAGCAGATCGTCAAGAATGACAGTTCAGACTTCTCAAACAACAACCATGCCATGGTAGCACCAAATATAACACCAACTGTAACACGTCTACGCTTCCATAAGATGATATCGGCAGCTGAAAGATAGGAACAACATCGTGAAGATGAACAAGACAAACAGAAGGCCAATTGAACAAAAATAAAATGAAAGAACCATAGCATTAGTAAACTTCAAACAGAAATCAAGCTATAATGTGTATATTATCGAATTATCATTATCAGTGCAGAAGAAAAAGAATTAAATACCATATCACTTGAAGTTAAGCTGATCAACTAAATGTATCAGATGATAAACACAAGAAATGGTCATCTGGGCTAAGTGTAGCAATGATTTAGTATGCAGTATGACAGGATACAGAACCCAACGCTTTGGTTAGTACTCCTAAATGGTTGGTCTCTTATTTGAGTAGATTGGTACTAACACGGTGCACGTGCAGCAATAAATTTTAAAAGGAAAAAAGTTAACAATATCTAAATTATTGATTCTATATTTACAGGCGGCCTTCATTTCAAGTTTGGTTGAGTTATAATCAAAGGTATTTAAAGGCTGATTGAGTTGATAAACATCAAGTATAATTCCAACCAAAAGTCCAAAACTCGAAGGCATAGTCTCAATTCTATGCGCACATTCACATCCCGGCACACAAATGAAGTTTTCTGAAACCACAATACACAATCTGAACTAACTAACTCCGCACACATCCTCGCACGCATTCGTGCACGCATATTTCTGCTACCCTACAAATCGAAAGCCAAAAGATCAACCACCTTTACTCAACCCTGCCACTACTACTGCAAATACAATCGCCGTATCTTGACTTGTCGAGTGAAACATCACAACCACGTGACGACCTCACGTATCCGCCTCATCATCCAATTCGCGTATATAATCACACGGCTGTAACAACTAACAGCAAGTGCACGTCACACCGAATTTAGCACAAACTGGAGTTGGGAAGTTAGGGTAGAAGAGTATTGTACCTTTCCCGCCGCCGACGATCTGTTGGACAGAGAGTCGGTAGCCGCCGCCGGCGGAGCTGCAGGGGTCGGCGGACCCCTCGATCCCGCCGTTCGCGGCCTCCGTCCCGCCGGCTCCGGCGCCGGCGTCCATGGCGAGACCTTGTTTCGCGGCGCCTGAGCGGGAGATGAGAACCGGAGAAGAGAGGAGGGGGGAGGCGGTTTCTTCCACGGGGCTGCGGTAGGAACAAAAGGTCAGCACAAGGGCGCTGCCTTTCTTAATTTTTTAACACTCCGTTTCCTTTATTTCGTTAATCAAGTTGGTTTAGTGATGATTAATTGAGCCGACTGTACGATCGCTAGAAAGGGACATGCTACGTGGCCCAAAGATGTTTCTCTAGTAGCGGCATGAAGAGCACCTTTAGTGTATTGAACCGATATTGATTTAAAGAGATGTTATGTAAGTATTTAAGGAACTGAGCTTATTTTTTTCTAATGTATTAATTCAATTTCAACTAATAACTAGGACCCACGTAGCATTAAAAAACCACAAAAAAAATATCATCTCTCAACTGCACTCTCTCTCTCTCTCACTTTCATAACTGGGCTATTATGAGTTGTTTAATGCTTTGAATTAACTCCTATGTAGAGTCCAATTCTAGAAAATTTTTTGTTATAATCGACCCCTCCAATGTATTGAATTGATTCAATATCTTCTCTCTCCTTCTTTGAACCAGCTAAAACAACATATTGGAGATGGTCTAAGATAGTGTACTGTATTAGTTAAAGCTCTCATTTAAAACCAGTGTCGAAGCTAGAAAAAAATTAAAGTTAGTCCAGCCTAACTATGACCAATAAACGTAAACAAGTTGATATACTCATTGTCGTAGGGCGCCCACCAAATTTCACGACCGACGAACGCCATTGGGCCCCTACCAAGCAATAATGTTGAAGAAGGAGCCCCGAAGGGAGCCCAAAGGCCGAGGAGAGCCCTCGAAAGGGGTCCGAACGCCAAAGGAGGACCTCGAAGGGAACCCCAAAGGCTGAAGGAGGATCCCCGAAGGCTACAGGGGGTCCAGAAGGCCAGTCAAGCGCCCCGCAGAGCAACCGCAAGGGAAAGGGTTGCTTGGAGCCCCCCTCGGTCTGGAGCCATCATGCGAGGGGCGAAGGGAGAAAATGGCGGATGGACCAGGTGCACCGGCTAGGTGAACCAGGACCAAGGAGGTCCATCGTGAGTTGGAGGCTACATGTAGGGGTAGAAAAAGCCCCTACAACCCCTACGGGCATAATACCTCTTTAGGGGTAGGCTGGTAATCTCATGTACCTAGTCGGAAGGCTATAAATAGTCGTCCCTGCCCCGTGTAATAACTCAGACTTGGTTTTTTAGAGCAATTAATACGCATTCACTTCCTCGCAACCAACCCCTTCTTCGAGGACCCTCCGGTCACCCCCGAGGAAACCGGGGGTCCCCTATTTCTATTGTCTAGTCTTTTCCGCTACGACAGTTGGCGTCGTCCGTGGGGTTCGGCAGAAAAGTCACAGAGCAAGCGTTCCGAGGTACCAACATGGCCCCTCGGAAAGTCGCACTGAAAGTCTCAACAACCAAAGCAACAAGAATACCGCAGCCTCAAGCACCCCAAGAGTCGAGCTGAGAAAACCTCTCGGGCAACAAATGCACGCCAAGCCACGGCGAAGAAGCCAACAACTCCACACATGGAGACATCATAGGGAGCGACGCCCCACCCACCGAGGCATCCCTCTCCAACGGGCACCCAGCGGGTCCACCTCCGCTCGGAGCAGCAGGCATAACCCGCAAAGCATACGAAGCACTCCAGCAAGAATTAGCGGATCTCCGACAAGAGATGCTTAGCCTTCAGCAGCCAATAGGAACGGCCCTCGCAATCCCACAACAAGACACGACCCAGCAAACCGCCAGGGCGGAGGAAGCACCCACAATCGCACCCTCGGCCCTGTTGCTCTGAGGGTACCCCAACTCCCCGCTAAGCATGGGACTAGAGACAGCCCGATGGCCCCAAGACTTCAAGATGTCGGACGTCACACCTTTCGAGAGGTGCACGGACCCCTCAGAATTCCTCCGGGTTTACGAAACCGCCGTCTAAGCGGCCGGGGGGGGATGACACTACCAAAGTAAAAGGCATCTCCCTTTTCCTCAAGGGCGTAGCCCTAACATGGTTCTTCACCATCCCTCCTTGGTTCGTATACGCATGGGAGCAGCTGCGGGATCTCATCCGCAACAACTTCCAGGGAAACTACGTCGAGAGAAAAGACGCGGGACATTTATTCGCAGTGAAGCAAGCCTCGGGTGAGTCCCTCTGCAGCTTCTTCAAAAAAATCATGGAGGTGAAGTGTTAAGTCAGTGGGGTCAACGAGACTACCGTCATCAACGCAACAACTTGCGGGCTCCAGAAGGGCCCCCTATCAGAAAGACTGGCCCATAAACCCATTCACACCGTGGCAGAACTCTTTGACAAAATGGAAGAGTACACCAGGGCAGAAGAAGACAGCAACCGAATGGCGGAGGCCAAGACCTCTGCCACTCCAGCACCATCGTCGAGCAAACCACCCAAAAAAGAGGAGCTCATGGCCACCATGGCTACCACGGTTGGAGCAGCCACCAAACCATGGGCCAACAATTACCGCCAGAAAGGGTGGCACGTCTATCACGTAGACGACGGCCAGACCCCCAAAGGGGGAAAGCGAGGAGGCCGCGGGCGGGGCAAAGGCCATGGCCACAACGACGGGAGGCAACCAGATACCCGAAGCAATGCAGAGGTGCCCCGCTATTTTGTGACCTGCACGGCGAAGGGTCACACACAACCGGGCAATGCTGCACTATCGTAGCCATGCAGGACTACATGAATCGCACCCAGCGGCCGGTCGACCTCGAAGATAGGCGGGGAACAGCCAACCAATTGCACGCTCTGCCACCAAGGCCCCAAATCGAAGGGGGCCATAGGAGCACCAGCAACGGATCATCAACATGATCACAAGAGGATCCTTGCTCGGCATGGCATCAAAGAGACAACGACGCGCATATGCTCGACAAATTCACCACGTCGCAACATACCCTACCTCCAGCCCACCCTAGTACGCCAATATATTGATCACCTTTGGCCCCGAAGACGCAAGATGCCTCTACTTCCCTCACCAAGATCCCTTCGTCATTTTTGCCAATATCACAGATTTCGAGGTCAGGCGCATCCTCATAGACAGAGGAAGCTTAGCGGACCTTGTGACGACCCACCTTGTGATACAGTCAAGGGTCCGGGAGGACCATTTTTTTTTTTGAGTTGCGGTACTACCCCACTGAGGCGGTAGTACCGCTCGATGCGTCCCGAGGAGGTCCACCAGGACCTCCCAGGAGGTCCTCAAGACCTCTTGGAGGTCTTGGCCAACACCCACTGTAGCACCTCAACACATCACAGAGAGGTCCGACAGACCTCCCAAAGAAGTCCCGAGGACCTCCTGGAGGTCCCGCCTGCATCCGAGCTAGTCCCAGACAATGAAGCTAGCTCACACAAGAACACAAGCTAATATCACATCCACGAGGTCAAACAAAGATGAAGCAGACAAATTAAACTTAATATAAAACAGGACCTTATGGTCAAGCTTGTAGACAAGAGGTCTGCCACTGAGGGCTTACAAAATCACAAGGACTTACAACCGGCCACAAGGAGCTCTAAAGCCCCAAACACCAAAAGCACGCAGCAGCCATCCAACAAGCCCACAGGCTGCCGGGTGGAGGACGTCCTAGGCAGCTGGATTGTCGAAGAACTCCTCATCAAAGAGGTCTGCACTGCCCTGCACTTGATCATCTTCATAATCTGCTTTGACACAGGGCTTAAAGCCATGAGTACTTTGAATGTACTCATCAAGACACAGAGAACAAAAATGCAATAATATTCATGCGGGGGCTTACCAATTGAGAGCTGTAGGGTTAGTTTGTACAAAGCCAAGTTTTGACAACAATAGCATAGATAGATTGGGAAGCAGCAAGTTAAAGCAATAGTACATAATACATTTGATTTTTGAAAAAGGTGGTGTGAGCACCAACTCACAGCCGCAACCAAATGGGGGAGGTCTGGTCACACCCATGACCAGGTCCTCACCCATAAAACCACTCTAGAGCACCCACTCCAGAGGACCGAACAAGCCTCGACCACTACTCCGAGCCAACCCCGACCCTCTCTGAGCCGGCCAAGGTCTCTTCGAGGCAAAGCCAAGGCATCTCATCAAGTGTCCAAAGGCTCCAACTTTTCAAACAACTACCCCTTGCACCATTTTCACTGAGCATGTCCATGACCAAGGACTTGGCTATTCAATAGATTTTACACTCGCAGAGGTGTACAACTTACCCACAATCCACGATCTCTAGCGGGACGGGTTTGGTCACCCTTGCTCACTCCAAGGTGAGCGGCCTAGAGAGCGCAGCAAGGCCTTTACAAAGCTTTGAACCCGACTCGGAGCTGCCCGCTAAGGTTTCGCAATCCTCCCTTGGTCTAGAAGTCCGCAGGTTATGGGTGCCCTTCTTGCGCCAACGAATCACACGCTCAACCACAACAGCTCCAAGCCAACCCATTGCTAATTATTCAGCCCAGACCACCCCTACAAAGTGATCTTGTGGTTGCACCGATTGGCCCAGATCAACAGAACGCAAAGTTAAGTCCTTAATTGTGCTAAGGCAAGACTTCTACAACCGAGTGTGCCAAGCACCCACTACTCACTCCCTGCCTTCTTGCCTCAGCAAAACAATTTGTAATTACCCTTGCCAAAAGACCACCCAGTCTTGGCACAACAATTTTTAACCAAGTGGTCTCACACCATAGTCAACACAGCTTAGGCATCCTGCCATAGCTGCTCAACAGTGGCACCAACCACGATTCCATAAGTTATTAGTCAAGATTATTATGATGAAACATGATTCACAATTCCACGTTTTCTAGAGCGGCAATACATAACCCTGGCCCCATGTTGGCAAATAACAAGGAATACCTACAAAACCCAACCTAAGGCTCACAAGGTGAACATGACAACATGACTTGAGCAAGTTATGAGGAGGCATAAAACAAGCGTGGAAAGTAACTACAAATTTCAAACATTTTCTTATAAAGATAGCCATGCATGATAAAGTAAAACCAAAATACATTTGTAAAGCTGGGTTCAACATGATCAACAGGAGGTCTGTGGCTTGCCTTGGTCAAGCAGTGGAGAACCTTCGGTAGAGAGGGCTGGATCCAAGAACTAGGCCAAAGAACTTCAAAAGACTCAAAGGAACACAAACCAACTCAGCAAGAAAGGAAAACCAAGAAGCTCAGCACAGCCTCAACGAGCTCCTGGGGAGGTCTTGCGCAAGGAGGAAACCAGGTAGAGGAGGCAAGGAAGCAAGAAATGAACCAAAGGTGGCAAATGAAAACCTGCCCTGGCTATATATAGCCAGAGTTGGTAGAGTGCACCAGGAGGAGGCTCAATGACGTGTTGGCAACAGGCGCAATAGGCGGTGGCTTGCCCTAAAAGAATTAAAATAAGGTACCTCAGATGTGACTGCATTTAATGTGACCCGACACCTATTAAATGCGCACAGAGTTCTGAGGCAAGAGCAATAATAGCAAGGTTGAGAGAGGCTAGCAAGTGGGGCCAGTCCAAAGGGTGCACCACTGGTCAAAGAGGTGGCCCCACCGCAAGGGTCGCCTCCGCAAAAAACCACTGGGAGGTCCTGGACAGGAGGTCCAAAACGCTCAAGGGGGAGGTCCTGGAGGGGAGGTCCAAGGACTCAAGAGGAGGTCCTGACACTCAGATCTTCACAAGGGAGGTCTAAGGGTCAAGATCTCAAAGGGAAGGACCTTAACGGTCCAGATCAAAGGGTACAGGGAGGTCCTGACGAGTAGATCTCCAAAAGGGAGATCTAACGGTCAAGATCTCAAAGAGGAGGACCTTAACGGTCCAGATCAAAGGGTACAGGAGGTCTCCGACGAGTAGATCTCCAAAAGGAGATCTAACGGTCAAGATCTCAAAGAGAGGACCTTAACGGTCCTGATCAAAGGGTACAGGAGGTCCCCACCAACAGGATACTGGTTAGGAGGGTGGTCTTTGCAAAAGACCGGAAGGATCGAGGAGGTGGTCCTTGCAAAACAAACAGAAGAGGTCCCGGGAACAAAGGAAAACGCTGACAAAGCAGCAGAGCCGCTCGATTGAATTGGCCGGTCCAGAAGGAAAGGAACGTTCGACCATCCAAACGTTATTCACAGCTTGAGCCGTCGATCAAGATCGGATGGCGAAAACAATGGGGCCGTTCAACCGAGCGAACAGACTAACGAGACTAGGGCCGATTTAAATCGGACGGCTAGGAGGGAAAGGGACGTTAGGACTGCTTAACGTGTCTTAGGATCGGGCCATTTGAACAAAGATCGAACGGTCCTAAGGTGATGAAGGCAAAGCCTCAAGCGATACAGCCACAGAGCCAAAGATGGGTCCAAGCGCTAAGGAGGTCTTGGACCTAAGGAGGTCGGAACCTTTAGATCCAACGAAGGAAGGACCTGGATGGCTAAGATCTCCAAGAGGGAGGTCCTAGCGGATAGATCTAACCAAGGGGAGGTCTGAGCGGTTAAGATCTCCAGAGAGAGGTCCTAACGGCCGATCTCAACAAGGGAGGTCTCGAAAGCGGCTAAGATCTCCAATGAGGAGGTCCTAACGCCATATCTCAATAAGGGAGGTCTGCAGGCGTTAAGATCTCCCGAGAGGAGGTCCTAACGGCCAGATCTCAACAAGGAGGTCTGAAGCGGTTAAGATCTCCAAAGAAGGAGGTCCTAACGGCCAGATCTCAACAAGGGAGGTCTGAGCGGTTAAGATCTCCAAATGAGGAGGTCCTAATGGCCAGATCTCAATAAGGGAGGTCTGAGCGGTTAAGATCTCCAGCCGAGGAGGTCATAACGCCAGATCTCAACAAGGGAGGTCTCAGGCGGTTAAGATCTCCCGAGAGGAGGTCCTAACGCCGATCTCGAACAAGGGAGGTCTGAGTGGTTAAGATCTCCAAAGAAGGAGGTCCTAACGGCCGATCTCAACAAGGGAGGTCTGAGCGGTTAAGATCTCCAAATGAGGAGGTCCTAACGCCAGATCTCAACAAGGGAGGTCTGAGCGGTTAAGATCTCCAATGAGGAGGTCATAACGGCCAGATCTCAACAAGGAGGTCTCAGGCGGTTAAGATCTCCCGAGAGGAAGTCCTAACGCCAGATCTGAACAAGGGAGGTCTGAGCAGTTAAGATCTCCAGCAAGGAGGTCCTAACGGCCAGATCTCAACAAGGGGAGGTCTGTGCGATTAAGATCTCCAGAGAGGAGGTCCTAACGGCCATATCTCAACAAGGGGAGGTCTGTGCGGTTAAGATCTCCAGAGAGGAGGTCCTAACGGCCAGATCTGAACAAGGGGAGGTCCTAAAGGACGCAGAGAAGGTCCAAAGGAGTTCCATATGGATACAAGGAGGTCCATATGGGCACGGGGAGTCCAGAGGGACTTGGGACGCCCAAAAGAACTCAGGGGTTTCAAGAGAACGTGGAGAGGTCCACGGGGAGGTCCAAAAGAAGCAAAGCCAAGCGTGGCTTTGAGAGACCAAAGAGGTTTTGAAACACAAACCCGAGCTGGGTCCTTAACAGAAAAACCCGAAGCAAGGGAGAGGTCCGAACAGAGGGGGAAGATAAGAGAGAGAGAGATCTAGATCTCACAAAGATTCAAACCAACAAAGGAAGTTAGAAGAGAAGAGATAAACCAGGGGCACACAGAGAGGCTTCGGAGGACCAACAGCCCAAGGGCAGCAAAGACACAACAAAGAGCCACAACCGGTAAAGAGCACCAACAAGGAGCTTAGTTAAGGTTTGATTAATTCAAGTTAAACTCTCTAAATTTTCAAAATATCAGGTTAAGCTTTGGATTCTCAATAAAGCCAAATGGTTACTTTTATTTTGAAAACTTGGCAAGAACTTAAGAGAAACGGGACGTTACAAACCTGCTGTTCACGGACGCCTTTGACAAGATGATGATCCCCAGGGATCGCCTGTCACCCCCAGACATACCCCTGATAGGCTTCGGAGGAAGGCCCATGACGGCCTTGGGCCAGATTAACCTGCCTGTCATGTTTAGTTATGGCTTCGCGTCTCAAACCGAGGTGGTCACATTCGACGTCGTCCACATGCCCTACCTGTACAAAGCCATCCTCGGCCGAGCCATGTTGAACATCTTCGGTGCGATAGAGCACCATAATTATTTATGCATGAAGATCCCCACAGCAGAAGGCATCATCACAGTGCGGGGAGACCAAGACCTGGCAAGGCAAACCGAGCTGGGAGCGCTTTCTCCGGCTCGCCACGTTCACAATGTTGAGGCAGACACAGACACCGAGACTGGAACCCCATCCACAAAATGGATCCCGAAGTCCAAGCCGGAGGGACAACTCCAAAGGGTCTTTCTCAGTGAGGCATCCCCGGAAAAGATGGTGGCCCTCAGGGCGGACGCTCACGAATCCATCTTTGAAGTACTCCGTGCCAATGCACACATCTTCCCATGGGGCCTAGAGGATATCCCTAGCATAGCAAGGAAGACCATTGAGCACCGTTTGGCCATCCGAAGCGACGCAACCCCCAAGAAGCAGAAGCTACACCGCATGACGGCGAAGCAACTCGAAGCGACCAAGAAGGAGATCGCCAAACTACTTAAGGCAGGGCGCATTCGTGAAGTCAAGCACTCCGAATGGTTGGCCAACCCCGTCCTTGTACACAAAGCACTGGCAAATGGTGCATGTGCGTCGACTTCACCGACCTCAACAAGGCATGCCCAAAAGACGATTTCCCTCTGCCTCGCATAGACCAACTGGTGGACGCTACTTCGGGACACGAGCTGATGAGTTTCCTGGATGCATACTCCGGGTACCATCAGATATCCAAGGCTAAGGAGGATGAGGCAAAAACTGCCTTCATCACTTCCATCGGCACCTACTGCTTCATCCACATGCCCTTCGGCCTGAAGAACGCAGGGGCGACCTTCACCCGACTCGGTACAAAGGTGCTAGCAAAACAGCTCGGCTACAACGTCGAAGCATACATCAACGACATCGTTGTAAAAAGTAGGCTCGCGGCATCCCACACAAGAGACCTGTAGGAAACTTTCGCCAGCCACGGGGCGGAGAGGATCAAGCTCAACCCAGAGAAACATGCCATCAGGGTAAAGGCAGGCAAGCTCCTAGGGTTCCTCATGTCCAAAAGAGGAATCGAGGCCAACCCTAAAAAAATAAAAGCTCTCCAAGAAATGGAGCCCCCGCGCAACGCCCGTGAGATACAGAGACTGACGGGGCACCTCGCAGCCCTCAACAGATTCCTCTCCCACTCTGCGGAGCGAGCTCTACCCTTTTTCAAGACACTTTGGGGGAAGTGAACCGTTCCGATGGGGAGAAGACTGCCAGAGGGCATTCCAGGACCTCAAGCAATACCTTGCCCAGCTGCGAAGCCTCACCAGCCCAGAGCCTAGCTCTAAGCTCCCGCTGTACCTTGCTGCCTCTTCATCAGTGGTGAGCACAGCCTTTGTCTAGGAAAACAACGGACATCACCCTATGTATTATGTGTCAGAGGCCCTCCAAGGGGCCAAGGTTAGGTACACAGGGTTGGAAAAACTAGCTTACGCCCTGCTAATGGCCTCCCACAAACTCTGGCACTATTTCCTGGCGCATGCCATCACGGTCCCAACATCCTACCCGCTAGCACTAATGCTGCAGAACAAGGATGCCTCGGGACGCATCGGCAAGTGGGCGACGGAGCTAGCACCCTTCAACATGACCTTCGCATCACGCACTGCCATCAAATCACAATCCCTCTCTGACTTTGTTGCCGAGCGGACCTCTAACTCGAGGATCACCAAAGGAGCAAAGATCGAGGCTCCGTGGACAATCTACACCGACAGATCTTGGTGCACCGCGGGGGCCGACGTAGCAGCCATCCTTGTCACCCTGGACAGGCGAAGCATATCACATGTTACCAGCCTTGACTTCCCTACAACAAACAACGCTTTCGAGTACGAAGCACTTCTGCTGGGCCTCCGCAAAGCAAAAGTACTGGGGGCAAAACGCATCATAATCAAAAGCGACTACCGCCTGATGGTGAGACACTTTGACAGATAATTCACGGCCCGAGACCCGGAGATGGGCAGATACCTAGCCATGGTACAGGACATGTCAAAGCAATTCCTCGGCATCACCATCCAAGCCATCCCGAGGGGTAACAACAAAGTAGCGAACAAACTCGCAAAAATGGCCAACTCCAAGGAGCAACCTCCACCAGAAGTATTCTACGAAGTATTGCGGCCCCCTCGACTGCGCCCGAAGTACAAGGGGCTGCGCTCGAGGCACAAGGGGTAGCGCCCGAAGCACAAGGGGCCGCACTTGAAACCGGAAGACCCCTCCCCCCTCCCCCCCCGCGCTACTCGTCATCAACAAAGCCGACTGGCGAGATGCAATCGCCAAATACCTCGCCGGGGTGGAGCCCGAAGATACGATGGAGGCAGCGCGCTTACGACACAAAGCCAGGAGCTACCGCATGGTTAAGGGCCAGCTGTACAAGGGAGGTGTTTGCACCCCCTTCTTGCGATGCATGTCCCGACAGGAGGGCCAATCCCACCTACGAGAAATCTACGAGGGATCCTGCGACACGCACCAAGCACCCCGGGGCCTCGTGGCAAGGGCCTTCCGCCAAGGTCTTTATTAGCCCACCGCACTATGGGACACGCAGGAGCTCGTCCAGCACTGCCAAGGGTGTCAGTGGGCTAGCCGCAGCTCGAAGGCACCAACAGTACCTCTCCAACCCCTACCTCTGGTCTGACCCTTTGCACAATGGGGGCTCGATATCATCGGTCCATTTCCAACAGCAAAAGGCAGCCTCCGCTTCGCATTCATCGCCATCGAGTGCTTCTTAAGATGGGTGGAGGCCGAGCCAGTCGCCAAAATCACGTCCACTGTAGCATGGCGATTCGTGTGGAGAAATGTCATTTGCCGGTACGGGGTGCCACGCAACGTTGTCATAGACAATGGCACCCAATTTGACTCAGCATCTTTCAGAGCATTCTACCAAGGCCTCGGAACAACAGTATGCTTCGCATCCGTAGGGCATCTCGAATCCAATGGGGCGGTTGAACGAGCCAATGGCAACTACTGGTCGGACTAACAAAACACCTCGTGGGCTTACCGAAGGGACTCTGGCTCGAAGAGCTTCAAAAGGCCCTATGGGCGCTCCGAACCTCCCAAACCAGGGCCACAGGCTTCTCCCTGTTCAAGATCCTCTTCAGCGACGAAGCCATGACCCCAGGAGAGCTGGGGGCCAAGTCCATCCGAGCAACAGAAGATGGCACCCCGAGGGCAGGAAAACCTCCCTCGACCTCCTTAAGGAGCACCACATAAATGCCATATCAACTATGGCAAAATACACCAAAGGAGTGGCGCAGGCATACAACAAGAAGGTCAGGATCTGCCCTCTGGCACCCGGTGACATGGTCCTCAAGCAAGTCACGAACCAGGCGACCGTCAGTAAGTTGGAGTCTATGGGAAGGGCCCTACATCATCACCCGAAGCACCAGAGCAGGTTCCTACTACCTTGCGACACCAGAAGGACAACAACTAGACCACACGTGGAACACGAAGAGCTTTCGAAAGTTCTATCCTTAGTATGTAAAAAGTAGGCTGCGCCCGAACAATCGCCACCTGCCAGCCCTTAAGCGGCAGGGGCATGTAAAAAGGCAAGTGTATGACCTTTTGGGCATTTTGTTCCCATCCAATAAAAGCACGCAATAGGGGTCACACTAACTCACTCCCAATAGTGTGAAGTGTATAAACAAACACCATGTATGGCTCCCAGCCCCGGTGCACACCGAGGCCCCCTGAAGGCCCGAGTGTATAAACAAACGCTGCGCATGGCTTCTCAACCCCGGTGCACACCAGGCCCCCCCGAAGGTCCGAGTGTATAAGCAAACAATGTGCATGGCTTCTCAATCCCGGTGCACACCAAGGCCCCCCGAAGGCCCGAGTATATAACCACACCGTGCATGGCCTCATAGCCCCGGTGCACACCGAGGCCCCCAACAGGCCCGAGTGTATAAACAACCATGGCGCATGGCTTCGTAGCCCCAGTGTACACCGAGTCACCCTCGAAGCCCCAAGTGTAGGTCAATCCACCCCACCCTAGGCACATGTAGAGACGAAGACGCCGCGCATGGCTAAGCCCTAGCATGACACCTGGTCCAAAGACCAAAGCACACCAGGGGGACGACGTCGATCTTCGCCTCCCCCTCGCCAAAAAGAGAAGGGCTCGCCCGGAGCCCCATCTAAAAAAGTATGGGGGATGGCGCTAGGCTTCGCCTCCCCCTCGCAAAAAAGAGAAGGGCTCCCCCGGAGCCCTATCTAAAAAAGTATGGAGAACGGTGCTAGGCTTCGCCTCCCCCACGCAAAAAAGAGAGAAGGTTTCCCCCGAAGCCCTATCTAAAACAAAGTATGGGGAACAGCGCTAGACTTCGTCTTCCCCTCGCAAAAAAAAAGAGAAGGGTTCCCCAGTCCCATCTAAAAGTATAGGGCCAGGCTTCCCCAAGAAAAGAGAAGGGCCTCGAGTCCTATCTAAAAAGCACGGGACGACGCTAGGCTTCGGCCGCCCACAAAAAGAGAAGGGCTCCCCTGGAGCTCTATCTAAAAAAGTATGGAGGACGACACTAGGCTTCGCCCCACCGCCTCCTTAAAATGGCGTAAGCCCTCTAACCAAAACCCGCTTCGAACAATCGACAAGGTGCGAACTAGGACGCGCAAACACCAGCGAAAAGCCAGGTTATTGATCATAAGGCACAACATAAAGTACAATGCAGGGTACAACATGGGCGCAATAGGTGACTACGGGGCCACCGCGGCTCCCCATCGGACAGTCCGATAGCCATCAATGCAGATGCTCCCTCTCCGCGTTCCATTCGCCTAGCGATCCGGAGCACCCCTCACCGGAGCCCTGCACCGACCGGGACGCAAACTCAGCAAACAAGGGCAGAGGGTCCTCAACCACAGTCATAGGCCCTCGGTGCTCCCAAAAGGCCCGTATCTCCTCGCGGGCTCTCGCCGCCTTGCACTCACGAAGGGGCCAAAACTCTTCCATAGAGCTGCTCGGATTGGCCTTCTTCCAACACTGCCACTTAGCACTGTGACACACAATGCCCTAGTAGCACAGCTTCAGCGGCCAAATAGATAAAACACTACGCTCGTCCTTCGGCCCTCGGGGCAGGGGGGTGGCAACAACCTTAGTCACCCGCCCCTCCAAAGGGCGGGGCCCCCGTCGAGCCACACATCGAAAGAAGGGCAGCTCGTCCTGCGCACACCACGAAGCTAACACATGAGCAAAAACCAACGCCCAGGCAACCAAGTTCGCAAATGGTTTTTTTTCATTAACAAGGGGAGGTCGTTACACAAAAAGAGGTTAGCCTCCTCTAAGCCCGCTCCAAGGCACAAACAAAGGTGGAGCGGGGACAAAAAAAAAGAAAGCTAATAAGCCTACGCATCTAACAGCAATCCAAAGTTTGAGCCACTCCTAGCGAGTAGAGGGCCACACATTGTCTCCGTGGGTGGCCCCCCGCTCGTCGGCCTCCAGAGCCTCCACCGGACCCTTCCCTTTCACTTTCTGCACCTAAACCACTCGAAGGGACGCCATCGCAGCCTCGTGACCACACGGCCCCCAAAAAGTCTTGGAGAAGCACGTTGCTGATCTTCCGCATCTAACGATGTGCAGCGGCCACCTCCTCAACAATCACCACCACAACGAAGCGGGTGGCAAGGGCATCCATGTGAGCGCAATCTGCCTTGTCAAGCGATGCAAGGGTCGTCGACCAGGCCACCTTCGTGCAATGATATCCATATGCGCGAGCTGCGGAAAGGCACACCTCCCTGGCATGCTGAAGGCGCCCCAAGGTAATGTCCATATCTGCCAAGCCGTGGCACCTTGGGGGAGGGACAACACCAAGATCCGCCACGATGCCCTCGAGGGTCTCCATCGCCTCCTAGGTCGCGAGGGCTACCGTGTTCGATAGATCCCGTTTCGCCTTGACATCTTCCTCAAGCACCGTCTGAACGCTCCGCAAAGATCGCACGTCGTCCCGGAGAGTGGTGCGCTCCTCCTCGAGCCCTGACACCTGCATTTCCAGAGCCTTCACCCATTCAGCAAGGGCATCACGCTCCGTGCCCAAGTCCTCGCTCTGAGCGTGCTCCTAAATCGCAATGAAGCCTTACAGAACGTCATCGTCAATCGCCCGCGATAGCATTAGGGTCTGCACGAGCAACGAGCTATTTTAAAAAAACAAAACAAAAACAAACAAAAGGGAGGAGCAAACATTGGATCATATACAACCAAATCTTGGCAGCATTTGCCTCGACACTCCGGAACATGTCCTTCAAGGATGTCTTCCGGAAGAGCTCCCTCACAAGGGATGGAGCGACGAAGTTAGCAACCTCCTCGCACACCGCCGCGGCACCAGCGCTAACCTTGAAGTCAGCCTAGTAAAGTGGGCCCAAGTCTATGGTACCCGTAGTAATGGGGGAGGCGGGCGGCGAGGGCACCCATTACTATAGAAAAAGGCCTTCACAAACGGTTCAAAAACGTCATCACAGACGGTTTCGTGAGCCGTCTGAGTTTATGGATCAGTAATGACATGATCATCACATACGGTTTTCGAACCGCTTGTAATATATAATATCACGCAGCGGTTATTAATCGAAAACTATCTCGTGATAGTCGACAATCACGCACGGGTTGTAGATGAAACCGCTCGTGATAGTCAACAATCATGACGGTTTCATCTACAAACCGTTTGTGATAGTCGACAATCATGCATTTGCAACATCTACAAACCGTCTCAGTGATAATCGACAATCACGAGCATTTTCAAGATGAAACCGCTCGTGATATTCTTTTGTATTGCTAAATCTAATTACATTTATTGGCTAGCCTCAGAAATGCTAGCCATGCCCTCTCAAACAAGCACATCCAATTCGCATTCATTTCGTATAAGTACATCAAATTCAGATTCATTTCGTATAAGCACATCAAATTCGCATTCATTTTAGAAACAAGCACATCCAATTCACAAATCAATTAACTAAAATTAACCATTAATGTACATTTACACACATGTACCATCATTAAGTTCAATCTTATCCCAATCAAGTTCAATCTACACTGTGGAAACTCCCATTTGGATTTATGACCTGACTGTTCAGGAATGACGCAAGGTGTGATCAAACTTTTATGAGCTCGCTCTGTTCCAACGCAGTTTCGGCGATGGTCACAACCTGTCGCTAGGAAGATTAAATTCATGCTTATATAAATTGGCAAGTATATATGAAATAATTGTTACAAGATTGACAAACCTAAGGATCATTGGTGATCGCGGAACCGATGAGTAGTTCCATGTTGTGGCAAACATAGTATCCACAGACGTTGCGGCCCGACAGCTGCTGGTGACACTGCAAAAATAGAATTGGTTAGTTCGAGAGGCATTACTACGAAGTGTTATATAGGATTAATGTGTACTAGCTAGCGAGTACCAGGAATTTTAGATCGTGTGACAGCTTCCTTCCCTTGTTGAACGCCCTACGTGACTCCAAGAAGTTAGCTTTCGCCATTGCAAAGGAAGGAAAGACTACAATAGAGTTTCTATGGAGGAAATGTGTTTATCTATTGATTAAATGTCGGATAACTGTGAAGTTGTGAGGGGTCCTCTATAGGGAATCTAGGTATATTACCGAGCTCCATTTTGGTATAATTACAATTAGAATCCAGTGGAACCTACACAGGTATGTCACCATGGTCATTAAACCTAAGTTCGTGTTGCTTATAAAGTACAAATCAACAAGTATAGCCAGGAGTGCAACACTTACTCCTGGTTGTAGGGCAAAAGTATGTATTCCTTGTTGCGGCGATCCAGCAAAAATGCTATAACGTAATCCTCGACAAATGTTGCATTCGCCTTGATTGTTTGCTCGGAGACCACGTGTGGGTCAAGGAAACCCATCGGTGAATTCTTCTTTCGCCCGGACATCATGTATCTATATACAAAAGTAAGGAGTTATATATAACATTTATCGGTATACACGAATATTGATCGTGATTGTACACACTTACGAAGGTCCAAATTGCATGAGTGAGACGCTGTCGGGTTAAGGTTGAAGAGACAGAACAAGTCCTCGAAGGTCACCGTGAAGACACAGTCTTGAAGCTCGTGGTTAAAATAAACCTTCTTGAACTTGACGGTGACACCCGAGCGTCGTTGTTCATCCGTCTTGTTGGCCTGTTCCATGTAACATGTATGAAATGTCGTGCAAGCCGATCCTAGGGTAGGGCTGTCTAACCTCTCGACCAACGGCTCGCCTAGCACGAATATCCAAGCCAACGGCAAGAAGGGGATATCAGAATAGGAGTCGACCGTCTTCGATTTGCCCTTGCTGCCTCGCTTTGTAGAGGTCGACTTCAAAAGAGTCGACTGAGCACGAGGTGTACATGCATCTAATGCACCGGGCCCTTGCTGCGTTGGTGCAGGTAGCTTCGCAAGCCACCCGTGGACTTGATACCGCTGCAGACATTCCTGAAGTTGACACCGAGCGGTAGCTCCAGCAGATGTCCCCTTGGGCCATCGGATGAATGTTCCAACGGCTTGCTCTAGAGTCATGACCTCGTCGTTTAGGGGAATATGCAGCGGGACGGCCTCGAAATTGGCACAAACACCGTCCACATTCACTTTTGTGAAACCCGACGTTAGATTTACACCGTGCACCAAAACCCCGACACCGGATGGATACACCTGGCCCCAAGCAGCATCTAGGGCAATAGAGACATATCTCACTTGGAGCTCGCACTTCAAAGCCACCTACATAACGATACAAAATTAGCTACTCCAACAGGCCTATCAATGAATCGAGCATTCTAGAGATAATAATTATTACCTGGATGTCATCGACAGAAAATCTGCCGTCGCCTATTGGGGTAGGGTTGGACGCGCAGCTACTCGAAAGTTTGGGGTTGCTGGCTAGCATAGTAGGGACAGGGGCTTGCAACTGATTTGGGATTTGCAATTTCCTAAGCCTTTCCTCAAAGCTCTCCAGCTGCCATTGCGTCGCAGCTCTGACGCGATCATCGATCTCATCTCTGAGGGATTCACGAATCTCATCTTTGAGGGATTCACGAATCTCCTCTCGTAGCTTTGCATCACGCTCGGCTTTGGCTCTCTTCCTACTCTGGTATGATCCGGAGTCCGCTTGGAACCAATCTACCCATGTAATATAAATACCAGCGCCTCTCGTGCGACCCGGATGCTCATTGTTTCCTAGGGCCGCGGAGAGTATATCTTTCTCCCTATCTACCTAGAATAAGCCTTGAGAAGATTGTGCACTCAGCGTTACCTGCAATAGCCCGACATGTCATTTCACTTCCTATGAAGTTATGGAGTAATTACAAACTAGGTAGTTTGATATCTTACCAAAGCTACCGACACTTCTGTCTCATGGGTTTGGAAGGAGACTTCCCGTATCTGTGGTACGTAACCTCCCAAATAACCAGTTTCGGGCGTGCACATTAGTGATCTCGGGAAATGGCGGGGAGACATTCGAATGGCTTGCCTGCTGGTCCTGATTCCTCCATATCGGGATTTTACCCACATACCTAGCGGTGCCGAGTCTGTGGGGGTGCTTTTTTTTTTTGCCTAGAGGGCCGTGTGCACCGCACTTTCACTCCTAAATTCATATGTCGTCTTCTTCGCCACAAACTCAGCACAGAACTCTTCCAAGAATGGATACATGTGGAAGGGCATCAGATCCTTCTCCACGTAATTCTGACAAGCGTGCTCTTGAAGTTCTTCCACGCTTTGCACGCCTGTAGCAACGCGTGTCGTCGCACGGAGTCCTAGTGTTGCTCTGGGATCTCGAACGATTTGAGAATATCCATCAGCAGCTCATCTTCCTGAGTTTTGGTCAACTCCTTCCACGAATCGTAGGTGACGTTGACCTGTTTCCGTGCAACTATTCCGATCGTTCTCCGGAATGCGGACGCTGCTCGGCGAGGATTGATAGGGGTCCTAGACTAATCGACCTCCGTGATGGTAAATCGCCCGCATGACCTTTTCGATATTCCTCTTCTTCTACGCGTTAGATATTCCAGAGGATGGTGCATCATCGCACACATGAGGCGATGACGAAGAATGAGCGAAGACATCTTCACAAGAAATAGAAGTTCGACACGCATGAACATATTATCATAAGATTCGATCTCTATGTGTATGGGTATACACACCAATTAATAATAATTGATATAAACATGTAAATCCTCCAAGTCATTTAAAAGGAATAATATGCTCAACACAAACATCATGTGAACAAATGAAATCAGCATAAAGCTAAGATTTAACATTTTGATATTGCTATCAGATGTAGAGTAAGCATTCCAATTAGAGCTCAAGTTCAAACCCGATTATCAAAACAATTTCAATACAAGACTATTATCATCACAGAGCATTCATCTTAAGCCTACCACACCACATTGTAATATATTCCAGTAGCAGTATCAAAACAAATACCATATGAATAACTGACTAGAACAAATACAAATTCCTAAAACAAGTACAATTATCATGAGTCAATGAGGACCATGACAACACGACAGATTATTGATAGAAAGAGTGAGGGAAAGGGCGCTCGGGTCGGAACTCAAAGATTGGTTACCTTTGGCCGAGGAGAAGGACGAGCACTGAGCAAGACTGAGCAGCAGGGCGGCATCGAAGGGGAGGCGCCACGGCCCTGGGAGGAGGCGCGTGGGGCTCGAGGAGGAGGCGGCGCCGAGGACGTCGGCGACGGCTCGGGGAGGAGTCGCGGGGGCTCGAGGAGGAGGCGGCGCGAGGACGGCGTCCGACGGCTCGGGGAGGAGTCACGTGGGGCTCGAGGAGGAGGAGGCGAGGACGGCGGCCGACAGGCTCGAGGAGGAGTCGCGCCGGCTTGAGGAGGAGGCGGCGCCGAGGACGGTGACGACGGGCTCTGGGAGGAGGAGCGAGGAGTTGAGAAACTTAATCGTTGAAGTGGGGCGGGCAAACCCTAGAGTCCGAATATAATTAGATGGACATCACAGATGGTTCTAAAGTAGAACCGCTCAGGATATGTGATGTATCATGACGGTTCCAATCAACAACTGTATGCATGATATGTGATGTATCACAGACGGTTCCAATCAACAACCATCTGTGATATGTGATGTATCACATACGGTTCTAATCAACAACTGTCTGTGATATATTGTATCATAGATGGATTTTACCAAGGAACCGTCTGTGATATATAATCACAGACGGTTTGATCTACAAACCGTCTGTGATATTATTTTGTATTGGTAATCTAGTTCTGTTTATTGGCTAGCCTCAAGAAATGCTAGTCATGCCCTCTGAAACAAGTAGAAAACAAAAACAAGTACATGTATATACATCCAATTCACATTCATTTCAGAAACAATCACATCCATTTCACAGTACAAATCAATTAACTCAAATGAACTAAAATTAATCATTCATCAGAATGTACATATACACACATTATTCAATTAATCTTTAAAAATTAGCCCTTCATGATGATCGACGCGTATGTAGCTAGTTTCGCCACGTTCTTCTTCCTCGACCCTTATACCATTTCCGAAAGGAGGCAACTCATTAAATTGATTGTATTCTTCCTCGTCCACTACATTCTCAACTCTGACAATCCTTCTTTTTCCATGAAGAACTACGTGTCGCTTCTTTTTTGCCAGGTCGGTTACATAGAAGACTTGAACAACTTGGTTAGCCAATACGAATGGTTCGTCTTTGTATCCGACACATTCGAGGTCTACGGTAGTGACGCCGTACTTGTCGACCTTCACCTGTGGGAGATGGACCCAACGACACCGAAATAGGGGGATCTTGAAAAGCACATATTCGAGCTCACATATCTCCTCTATTTGCCCATAGTAGGAGCTCCTCAGCTCATTGGTACTAAATGCATCT
This sequence comes from Phyllostachys edulis, assembly GCA_036346405.1. Lineage (NCBI taxonomy): Eukaryota > Viridiplantae > Streptophyta > Magnoliopsida > Poales > Poaceae > Phyllostachys > Phyllostachys edulis. The sequence continues at coordinate 61,304,654 of CM070549.1, forward strand.
ATGCGGACACCACTGTTCTGATTAGTGCTCTTTATATCCTGAGCCTGCGTATAGAATGTGTACCCATTTATGTCGTATCCTCGCCATGTCACAACTCAGAATGTTGGCCCTTTTGTCAACCATGTCAAGATATCACTTGACGAGCTCCTAGCGAAGTCGCCTTCAACCATTGGTTGAACCGTCACAGTGTTGTCTCGTGATCCAAACATCCGGTCACTTCGGATTCATTGCTGTCAAGCACGCCATTGTGCCGGTCGATATACGGGACACTTCACCATGTGTTGCAAGACCGTGAAATGGGCTTGAGCATACGCATCCATATCTGGAGTGATTGCTTTCCTTCCGATGGTCCCGATACCCTCGAGCCTCCCTCGTGGCGAGATTGAGGCACACCTATCGGTTTAACCTGAGCCATGTAATCGACGCAGAACTCAATGACCTCTTCGGTTACATAACCTTCGACGATGCTGCCCTCTGGCCGAGATCGATTCCGTACATAGGACTTGAGAATTCCCATGAACCTCTCGAACGGGTACATGCTACGTAGGAACACGGACCCGCACATCTTTATCTCCCTCACAATGTGAACAATGAGATGGACCATGATATCGAAAAACGACAGAGGGAAATACATCTCAAGATCACATAGAGTCGTCACCACCTCGTCCTACAGAGCATCTAGTCCTTCGGGATCGGTGACCTTCTGAGCAATTGTGTTAAAGAAATAACACAGCCTCATGATTGTCTCTCGGACCTTGATCGGCAAAATACTTCTAATTGTAACATGGAGCATTTGTGTCATCAGTACATAACAATCATGAGACTTCATGCCAATTAACTTCAAATGTTCCATCGAAACAAGTTTCTTCATGTTGGCGGAGTAACCGGGCGGAACTTTCACACCATACAAGCTCTGGCACAGTTCAGTTCTTTTGACCTTGGACAGAGTGTAACAAGCAGGGGGAAGGTACGTTCGTCCTTTATCGGTCTTTGTTGGTGCTAACTCAGGTCTGATGTCCATATCAACCAAGTCAAGCCGTGCGTTGACACCATCCTTTGTTTTGTCACGAATGTTCAGTAAGAGACCAATCAAGCTGTCACATACATTCTTCTCTACATGCATGGCATCGATGCAGTGGTGAACTTTTAGGTGCTCCCAATAAGGTAAGTCCCAAAATATTGATCTCTTCTTCCACATGTTCTTCTTACGGGTCCTCGATTTACGTCCCTTTCCGAGCACAACATCTAAATCCTTAACCATATCATAGACCTCTTTTCCGCTTAAATGCCTTGGAGCTGAACTGTCCTCCTTCTCTCCGTCGAATTGTTTCTTCATTCTGCGGTATGGGTGAGCCCTTCGAAGGAACCTACGATGATGCATGTACACGGTTTTGCGCGAGTGATTTAGCCACACACTCTCGGTATCATCTAAGTAGTGAGTATAGGCTTTGGCCCCTTTTATTCTCTGGCCCGACAGATTAGCAAGGGCAGGATAATCATTTATGGTGCAGAACAACAAGGAACGTAAAGTGAAGTTCTCTCGTTTGTACGCATCCCATACCTGTACCCCTTCAATCCACAGTATTTTTAGATCTTCCATCAGTGGTGCTAGGTACACATCAATATCATTCCCAGGTTGCTTCGGCCCTTCGATAAGTATCGACAGCAAAATATACTTCCGCTTTATACACAACTAAGGAGGAATGTTGTAGATACAGAGCGTCACGGGCCAAGTGCTATATCGGCTGCTCATGTTACCGAAAGGATTCATTCCATCTGTACTCAATCCAAACCTTATATTACTCGGTTCCGCACCAAAGTCTGCAAACCTCCTATCGATGTTTCTCCACTGGGCGAAATCAGCAGGGTGTCTTAGGATCCCGTCATTCTTACTCTCCTCTGAGTGCCAATGCAGCAGTTTTGCATTCTTTTGGTTCGCAAAAAACTGCTTTAAACGGGGAATTATAGGAAGATACCACGCCACCTTAGTAGGAGGTCCTTTCTTCACCTCGATTCCCTCACTGTCATCTGATTGACTCTTACGCTTGTATCGGGATGCGTTGCACACCGGATATACATGCATGTTTGTATACTCGTTACGGTAGAGGATACAGTCGTTCGGACATGCATGCATTCTTTCTACTTCCATTCCCAATGGACAAAGAACCTTCTTGGCTTTGTAGGTGGTTTTGGGCAACTCGTTTTCCTCCGGAAGCATGTCCGCTAAGAGACCTAACAGCCCCGTGAAACTCTTGTCGGACCAACCGTTGCTTGCCTTCAATTTCAGCAGTTCAAGCACTGATGACAACCTTATGTATTCTGGCTTGCAGCCCGGGAACAAAGGTTTCTCCGAGTCCTCCATCAAGCCCTGGAATTTAACATACTCCCTCTCATCACAGTTCCCTTCTGCATCGCGAAGCATCTGATCTAGATTGTCATCATCGTGCAGCCTATCCGAATCAGAACCATAATCGACATCATCCGGCGGCATATCGTTGACTTCTTGTATAATATGCTCTTCACCGCGATGCTCCGGTGAGGAGGGAAGGATCATGGCGTAGATCACGACGTCGCGATGCCTGTGATGGAGATGGTGGTGGCGGAGACCCACTGGAGGCTGCACTAGAGGCGACAGAGAGGATCGCCAAGGATGGCGGAATTGCGGACTCGGTGACTAGGAGCGAGGAGGAGGGGTGACCGAGGGGAAGTGATGAGGGGAACGGGCACCCTCTTCGCTATTTATAGGGCGAGGGCGGCGACGAGCTTCGTGCGGCGCAAGAAGCTTTGAACGGCACGGCGGCGGTGATTCAAGGATTGGAGTGGTTATGGAAAGGTTTAATGGCCGGATTGAAGGGGTGATGACCGGGGGATTGATTGCAATCAATTTCGTGAAGAATGGAGAGGAAATCACGGGATTTTGAAAAGCTTCAAATCTCATCAATGGCGGTCGGGCTGTTTTGAGCTCTCTGGACCAAGCAAGAAAAAGGGGAGGGGCGGGTAAGGGGAGGTGGCGCGGTGGTGGAGATGGCCGGCGGTGAGGGCGGTGGCCAGAGCCGGCGAGGGTGGGTTGGGCGGCCAAGCTAGGAGGCGTCCGCCATGGAGGTGCGGCGCTGTTGCTTTACGGTTTGAAGAAAGCAACAGAGAGAAGGAAATCCATCGTGAGGAAGAAGATAGAAAAGAGAGAGAGAAGCTAATGGATAAAAGAATGAAAGGAAGAGTAACCTGATTTGAAAGAAAGAAGGCAAGGACGGTAGTGCATGGAATTATGGAAACTTATATGGGTGACCGTTGGGAACTTTGGTGCCCGCACGGGAATAGAATAAAATATATATTTTTTCGAAATTCAGATTTAAGCAATAAACAAATACAATTTTAGAGGATAGCAAATAGAGTCCAAAAATTCTAGAAAAACTCACAAAAAATTCTAGAATTATTTTGGACTTAAATAAAATAATTCTAACTATTATTTGGTAATAGTTTTTGCAATTAAATTTGTTTTAGCTTTAAAATAATTAAGGCAAAGCTTTTAAAATTTCAGAATATTCTAGAAATTAATTAAATTTTTATTTTTCAATTAAAAACAAATAAAACTTCAAAAACTTCAATAAATTTTACTTTGACTTGTAAAACTTCGTAAACTCAAACAAAGCAATTAAACTCTTTCAAATTTCGTAAGATCCCACAAAATATAACTTTATTTATTTTTATTTTGGTAATAGAACTTTGGGATGTTACATTCACAGACGGTTTTTAGCGTGGAAAATAACATAGACGGTCGGTAAACAAAAACCGTCTAAGATTGTGTTTAATACAGACAGTTTCGATGAACCGTCTATGATCAGGTGCCCAGTATTAGCATTTTTGTAGTAGTGGCCGCCTCGGAGCCCGCTGGGGCAGAGTCACCATCGCTACGTACATCCTCCCCATCACTCACAACTGCACCACGAGCAGCCAAGTTAGACCTGCGCACTAGTCCAAGATGGCAAAATGCTGCACATATCGATGGGCACCCGCAGGGTTGCAAGGGCATCCTTGATATCCTCGGCGCCCCTGGCAAAGACATGCGACGGGGTGCTATCATCGGATGATTCCTCCACAGGCAGGCTCGCTAGGCGAAACAAGCCTGCCACTCCATCCACTTCCGTTGCGGCGCGTGCAACAGCCTTCGCCACGACGCGTGCCTCCGTCTCCACTGCCACAACCTCCGCGGCGGAGTCAACGCGTACACCTGAGGAGAGGCTGCTAGACCGGGCTCGCTCCGGGGTCCCTTCAGCCAACCTCTTGGTCGGCCGCTCCTCCACGTCCTCTCGAATGCGGGGAGAGCCGCTAGCCTCACAGGGACCAGTGACGCGCAGAAGAGCCACCGCGATCGGCCCCGTCCCGTCAACCTCAGGCACACGAGTACGTTTTTTCTTCCCCTCATCAGGGTCCGGGCGCTCCACAAGCCAGACAGACGGGCCGTATGCCCGGTTCAAACGGGCTTCCCTCACGACCAACTGATGCTTGGCGTGCCCTTCACCCGTGTAGGGGCCCAAGAGCTGCTCCGCGACTCGGACAACCTCCGCGATAGGTGCAACTGCCCAGGGGCAAACGAGCTGGGTCAGTGCCAAAAAAAAGAACAAAAACAAACAGGTGACCGTATCAATCCTATGAAGGACAAAGATCAGTACATTCACAGAGTTCGCCCTCGCGGGCCGGCATAGTGAGGGTCAGGAGTCCGAACTTTGGAGCCCCTAACTCCACAAGCCACCCCCGCGCCAGAGGCCAAACTCTGAAGGCACATAACTCCTCCACAAGGTCGCAGGTGGAGAGACACATCGTCGCGTTCAGAAGTAGGCGGAGAAGAGCCTCCTCCCGCGAGGTCAGGTCGATCTACGGGGCGACAATAAGCTGTATCAGCCCACCCCTCAACTGAAGACCCTCCTTAGCTTTAGAAGAGTGGTAGAATCACCTCCGCGTCCAGTTCGTGTCCCGACGGTTGCGGGAAGTGGGTGCAAGCACGTACATTTGCAAACGCGCCTTCAGTTGAAAGTTAACACTACTGAGGTTCAGCGTCTCGCCCGTATTCTTCTTCTTCTTTGGCTGACAACGCCCATTGTGAAGATAGGCGAAAAGACCCCTTTGTCGCTAGTCCCCGTGGACCGAAGAATACATTCGAAGACATCCAGCTTCACGATGGAGTTCGGCGTCAGTTGCGCCAACTCCACCCCCATAAATCTGGACCACCACGGAGACCAGCTCCATGCAGGGGAACCGCAGCCCAGCGTCAAAGAAGTTCACGAACACCACCACCTCGTCGGCCCGCGGCGACGGCACCTTCTCCGACCCCGGAGCCCGAACCTTCGAGAGGCTCTCCAGCTTGCCCTCGTCCATGAGGGTCCGGAGAACAAGATCTACCACGATGGACCTCCCGAGGTCGTTCGTATAGCTCACTCCCCCCCCCACCATCCTTGCTCCGCTTCATCATATCCAGAGCAACCTCCAAAAACTTGTCAGATAATGCAAGCAACGCAGAATTAGTGGCGAGAAAGGAAGCGGTTGGTTCATGAAACGACCAAACGATGAACCACGAGCCATAAGGGGGGGGGGGTTGGCCCCCTATTGATACTAACCGGGAGCGCAACTCAAGAAAGCAGGGGGAGCCGAAGCGATATGGCCCCACTCACTGCGCGGCATGTGGCACCCGATTGCCACACATGCCACCCGAAGGGGTGCCATCAACACAAGACGGTGCCATAATGGAGCACAACGCCCAATCACCACACGTGCCATTCAAAGAGGCGCCATCGGCGCAAGCAAGCATTATCATGACACACTATCATAGGGATACGTGGCCACACCCGCAGAACCGAGCAAGGGACCTATCAAACAAATGCTTCGCCAGCCAAGGGGACAAGGTGCTCGACCCTAAGGGAGAAGAACACGATTTCACCATGACGGCGTAACCTCGATCATGAGGATAGTCGTAGGGGCAGCCCACCAACCCCCATGACCCGACGAAACGCCACTGGGCCCCCACCCAAGGGGGGCCGAAGGCTGAAGGAGGAGCCCCAAGGAAGCCCAAAGGCCGAAGGAGGGGCCCCAAAGGGATCCCAGAGGCCGAGGGAGGAGCCCTCCCAAGGGGGTCTGAACGCCAAAGAGGGGTCCAGAAGGCTAGCCAAGCGCTCCGCAGAGCAACCGCGGGGGCAAGGGTCACTCGGAGCCCCTCTCGGCCTGGAGCCGTCACGCGAGGGGCAAAGGGAGAAAACAACGGATGGACTAGGTGCGCCGACTGGGTGAACCAGGACCAAGGAGGTCCACCGTGAGCCAGAGGCTACACATATGGGTAGGAAAAGCCCCTACAACCCCTACGGGCATAGTACCTTTTTAGGGGTAGGCTGGTAATCTCATGTACCCAATCGAAATGCTATAAATAGCCATCCACGCCTCGTGTAATGACTCAGACTTGGTTTTTTTCAAGTAATTAATACACATTCACTTCCTTGCAATCGACCCCGTCTTTGAGGACCCTCCGGTCACCCCCGAGGAAACCGGGGGTCCTCTATTTCTACCATCTAGTCTTTTTCGCTACGACACACATCATATAAGCAAAATTAAGAACCAGTTCAGCTTTAAACTAAAAGTATGATCAATATACATGTGAAAGTCCATATATGAAAAGGTCAAGTTATGATGTGCTTTTGCTCGAGAAATGTGAGAGCCGCCGGTCGATTTAACTTGTAATGCTTAACCCTCCAATTGGTCCTAGCATCACAAATTAAATTTCCCCACTCTCGGTGTATTATGTACCTCCCAGGGGCGGTACACATACACCCTCACAAACATCAATATCAACCCATACACAAGTTATTAGAAACACCGAAAACTTCATAGTTTACAACATATGAACATACAAGGTTCAATTTCGTATAAAGGGCCGACCGACCAAATAGCAAGATAATAAATCAAGTACGCAGCGGAAAACAGTGAGTAAACTGAAATAAAATAAGAGATTAACCATCAATAAAGTCCCCATGGCTTGCCATAACCCGCAGGGCAACCGATTGGGTTCAAACCATAGCAAATCGACGCTCCTACGCAATCTTTCCATACCCATTTCGATCTCACACCTGTTGTCTAGATTAGTAATAAAAGCAAACAGTGAGTACATGAATGTACTCCGCAAGACTTTACCAAGCCTATACATAGCTACATGCAAGCTCTACTCAAAGGAGAAGGCTATAGGGTTCATTTTCACCACAAAGCAATATTTCAATTTAAATACAATGTAGTAGATTCAAATGGCAAGTGAGCAAACATTTTTAATACTTTAAATAACGGCGAATAATAATATTAGACATCAACAAAATATCTACAGGTGGCTACCCCTGCAGCACACAAACATAGCATGAGAACCACTCTCAACGCCACCGATCAAGTTTTAAGTTTAAAATTCTAAAATGTTGAGTCTAATTCTTGCGGGAAATAACCAAGTGTGTCCATAACCTAGGACGAGGCTATTTGAATATATTAAACCCTGCAGGGGTGTATAACTTTACCTACATATCAGACCGCCTTTTTGCCAAGCTATAGAGCACACTTCCTTAGGTATGCCGGCAAGGCTAAGTCCTACGAGATGTTATTCAATATTATGTATTAACTACGAGTCGCCCGTATGGATAGAAACTCATACGTTGTGTTGGGGTCATTGTAAAGCCTCAGTAAACTTCCCCTCGGGGTAAAGCCTCGGACAACTACAATGCCCCTCAGTGTGGAGAACCTAGACAGGAACCCACCCCTGCACACCACAACAACACATTTCTTTTTATACACAACACACAACCACCACCTGCGACTCGGAGCTAACACACACCAAAGTAATAAGTCAAGAGGGTTTCCATATGCCCTCACGTGGTTGCACACAATAGTACTTGGATCAATGGTGCAAGTAATTTGGTCCTTGTTGACTCGGGCACGAGCCACACACCCAATAACCACACCAACAACCATTTGCCCGAGTCCAAATCGTTTTATTTTTATTTTTAGTTTTCCAAATATAAAAGCACAGGGTGCTGAATATAACATAATAAAAATGATTTATGTGATCAAGGTCATCGACAAAGTCGACAACTGCCTAATCTGTCGGAAACTAAGCATTGCTAAGCATGACACCGAATAAACATAAATAGACCATATAACTTCCACCAGGCTCTAATTCACCAGCGGAATTATTAACTTAGGCTAGTGGCAGGGGATGAACAATTTTAGGGAATTCATGCAATAGGATTAACTACCTCTAATCGCAAACATAATTTGACAAATAAGCATGCATACATACAGTTGCAAAACAATATAATAATTTTTGAATGTAATAGAATCAACATGCATCAACGGAATGGGTGCTTGCCTTTGTTTGCTGGTACTCTGGACATTTACATGATCATCTCCGTTGCACTCCCGAATCATCGTCATCTAACGATAAGAACCGACAAAGCGAAAACACCAAATAACCATAAATATTCCAAAAGTCTCCAAAAATTATGAAATTAATACAGAAGGTAGATTATGATTTTATATGAATTTAGAAATAAAAATTATTTGATTTGGAGTTCGCATGAGAGAGTTATGCCCTAAACAAAATCTGCCGGATATGAAAATGCTGAAATAGGGCTTTTGGTTACTGTTCATACGCAATTAGCTATTTCACGAAAATTTGTTTAGGTATAGAATAAAATTTTAAGGCTAACACAATTTGTTTCACCTCATTTGGAGTTCATATGAATTTCTTGTGGATTATTGAAGTTGATTCAATTTTCAGTGTAAAAGTAATTCATTCAAGAAATTTATTCTAATTTCGAAATTTTATGGGACATTAACATGTTTCAAACCTATTCCAAGTTAAAGTAAATTAAATATGAAAACCAACAAAATTGGTTTCCCTCAATTTGGAGTGGATTTGAAATAGTTATGAATTGTTGAAATAGAAACTATGACATAATGTCTACGGTTGTTTAGCTAACCAATAATTCAATTATCCAATTGTTAATTCATCTTACTTACTGTTACTCACAAGTGCATTATGATCTCTTCTTCTGTTCATACAACACACAACAGGACATCTGCTGAACTTAAGCGCTACTTAGCTAAACCTCCTTCAGATTTCAATCTTCAAATTTGCTAATTCATTTGTCTCAAAGGAGGGTCATTGTTTTATTTTGAATAGCCTCTGTTAACTTAAGAGCCAATTTAATCAACAACTTTCTAAGTATTAGCATTAGAATTGACAGTAGCTTACTGCTCTGTAATTTCACTCTAATTACTTTTTCTGATCAAACATCCTTTTAAAGGAAGTTGTCTTAGTTGAAATGATGAAACTAATATTCTCACAAATTCAATTAACCATTTTTCAATTACATTTAAACATGCATGAAAAATAAAATTCCATGCTTAATATGATGAGTATGCAGCAATGACCACTAATTAATATTAACGAGGTAACATGATTTAAATAAAGATTTTACCGCCGCACGCATTAGGCGTTGAAAGCATCTAGGCCCCTAAAAATTGTTTTGGAAATTAATGATAATATGTGAATATGGGATTAACGTGTTTGTTGCGTATTTACAAGGTTAAATCCCATTGGTGAACTTATTGATGCAAAGTTGCATGAAAATGGACTTCATGAAGATCTTTTGGCTCAAAGACAAGGTACAAGTAGTCTAAGATCCTTTTTCTATTTTACCGGTCTTAGGAGTTTTGGTTGGAAGACCGGATTATAGGATAAATGCCGTACTATTAAGAGGGATCATGGCTAGTAGCTTGATAGCATGTTCTTGTGCCATATGGATCAATTTAGGATCATGCATGCATTTGAATTTAAACTTGAAATTGAATTTGAAAGCTTTAAGGGCTTCTGTCCAAAATCGGTAATACCGCAGTTATAATTGCGGTCAGACAAATTTTGCGCGGTATGACCGACTTTACTTGGCGGTAGTACAGTATTTTGAAGGAACACCAATCGAGTGCTCAAGCGAACGACTGGCTCCTTGAGCGGTCAGTCGCATGGCGGTCATTCAATTTTAGTTGGCGGTTCAAGAAAACCGAAGCGATGCAATTTGCCTCGAAATCTCTCATGGAAATCGATCGTATCGCCCGTGACAATCGGTCGCATCGATGTCTTGATCGCATCAAATTTGTGAGGCGGTTCAATAAAAAGCAGAACAAGTGTAAATCTGCTCAAAATTCATTTTGGAAATCGGACGTTCTGCACTTGGGAATGGTCGTACCGGCCTACGGTCATTCCGTTTTTTACATGGCGGTACAAAAATTCCAGAACGCTTGTAATCTTCAGCGATTTGTGAAACCCTACAATCGGTTGTACCGCTTGTATAAACGGTACAACCGGGGAGTTTCAGACGTACCGCTAGTTTGCCTGCGGTCGTTTCGACTGGGTTGTCCAACGGCTAGTTTGTTCATTTTTAGTATCTGTTCTAGCCGCTGGTCGTGTGCTCGATCGAAGTCTTGATCGTCTCGCTCGATAGCTCATGATCGTTTCGATTTTCGCTGAAGAGTTGGGGTTTGGTCCCCAACGGTCATAATTGTTGGTAGGGGTTATAAATACCCCCCCAACTGCTCAAGTCAAGGCTGCTAGTGCCCATTTAACATCCATAGAGCCTTGAGAGCCTTGTGCATTCACTCAACACTCAAAAACATTCTTGTGCATTCATTGTGAGCTTGTTGAGATACATTCAAGTGCATTCATACTCCTAGTTGATCCATTTGCACTTGAGTGTCGTCAAGTGAAGACCGTTGGTCTATTACTCTTGGAGTGTTGCCGCACTCCTAGACGGTTTGGTGGTGGAGCACGGTGATCTCTTCAAAGAAGATTATGAAGAGGCCCGGTGCAAGCTTGTGAGTGGTTCGGTGTTCACCATCTCTGGAGCGGAGGAAGAACAACCATAGTGAATCGAGGGAAGGCTTAATTCGTGGAGCCGGCTTGAGGTGTCAAGCTTCCTCAACGTGGACTAGTGAAGACCGACAAGTCTTCGATACCATGGGAAAAACATCGTCGTTTCTTTGTGGTTATCTCTAGTCTTTACTTTCCGCATTTATATTTCTAGCTTGTTTATTGTGATTGAATTGCTTAGCTAGAAGTATAACTTGTTTAGACTAAGTTGTTAATTGGCTAAATTGTTAAATTATTAAAAAGTTTTAAAATCTCCTATTCACCCCCCTCTAGTCGGTTATCCTTGATCCTACAGGCGTGCGACTAGTACCGGACGACGTCTTCTCGGCTCCGCGTGCATGTCCTCCGTAGTCGTCGCCGATCCCGCATCCGCTCGGCCTCTCGTTCGCGTCCACGTCTGTGTCCCGCTCCGCGTGCACCGCGCCCTAGCGAGCCAAGCCGCCGTACCATCAGCTTTGGCCACGCTGTATGGATGCATGCTCACTGAGTGCATACGCACATGTACCGCCACATGCACGGCTCCACGCCACACCGCGTGTGTGCTGCCACATGCATGGCTCCACGCCACATTGTGTGCATGCACGGTCGGGCTCGGCCTCACTCCACCACACCGTCTCGCCACTCGCATGCACCACCATCGTCCTCAGCCACGCCCACGGTCGGCTCCTCCACGCCGTCGTCTTCACGCCACTGTATTGTATGCATGGCTGTCACCTCGCCGAACGGAGCCACCGCTGAGTTGCCACATGCATGCATGCATGCTGCACCGCCGTGCTTCTTATTCTTTCCAAGCCGTGCCTTGGACGCTTCATCCTGTCCCCATCGGCGGTATGCTGGCCATGGCCACAAGAGCTCCTTCCACTTCCTCTCTTCTCTTCTCTTTTCGCTCAAGCAACATTGCATGCAAAAACCAATTGCATGAGTGGAAAGCTTGTGAGATGAGGAACACGATGGTAGGACATGCATTGATAGTTTTCTGGTTCTTGATTGGGATTGAGAGCAGAGAAGTGGATTAGTGTTCATGGTGTGCTTACTGTTGGAAGAAGAAAGGCAGTGTGCTGTTTGGGGGGAAGAGAAATGGCGTGAGAGGTGATGGGTGGCAGTGGGGTGACTTGTTCGGTTGGCATGGGCAAAGAAATGGACCAGAGGAAGTTTGGTTCACATGGGTGTGATTGTTGTGAATAAAGAAAGGGAAATGGAGAATGGAGGAGTGGTTGTGGTGTGGCGTTCGGCTGGGGTAAGAAAACTGCAGGGATGGCTGTTCGGTTGGGAGAAATGGCTGAGTGACTGGAAAGTTTTGCATCTAATTTGACTACTTTGATTAGCTGTTTAAAATAGCAAATTAATTCGAAAAACTGTGAAATTTTGATGGTGAGTTACATAGTTGTTCCAGAACTTAGGAAAAATATACTGGGCACTGTTCGCATGAGTTATTGTTTGAGAGAGAAATGGGTTGGAGAAATAGCAGGGAAAAGAATAGATACACAGGCGTTTCATCTGCTACTTCTTTTCTCCGTTCGTGAAATCGGGCAAACTGCCATGCATGCGAAAACAAATCACAGAAATGGGTTGGTCGTGCGATGAGGATCGTGGTGGTATGACATGCATGGCTTGATTTTGAGTTTTCGGATGAGATTTGAAGGAGAGAAGCGAAATGAGTTAGCAGGGAAGGAAAAAGGGGAGGACCGGAAAAGAAAGGACACGCGGGCGTTTCGCCCGCGGTCGATCGAACTGGAAAAGAGTGGCGATACTAATGCATGCATGATGACATGATTTCTGACACGCATGCGAAAACAAGAAATCAAAATAATTAAATTTAAATGTTGTCTTTCAAACCAGTCAATTTAATATTGATTATTATTACTTGATGTGCGAAGAATTGCAAACCATGCTTTAATTAATTCCTCAATATATTTAGAATAATTATTCTGAGTTTAGATTTTTAATTATCAATTTTTATTTCTATTTGTTTTATTTACCTATTAGGTTTGTGTTTTAAACTCAAATTCAAAATTGAACAAGCAAAATAAATAGGGAACCAAATAACCACAAAAAATCCAAAAAAATTCAAACAAGCATATTAGAGAATATAGAATCCAACTAAAATATTCTGACACTTGAAACCATTTTAGTTTTGCTCCTACTTAAAATTGAGCTTTTGAATAGGAGAAGGAGTATTGGATTACTAGGTTTTAAATTCTAGTCTTCAAATATCACATGATTCTCAACATATGGGTTACACAAAAAGTTTTAAAAAAAAATCTAAAATTTTATAAATACACATTAGACACTTAACTAATCCAACTTAGGGATTTTGGACTGTTACAAGAAACATTTGTTTCATTGTGTCTCTCGAGCGAGGCAATTCTCTCTCCAAATTTTTTATTTCTAGTGAAGCTTCAAAACGGCCATCTGGAACATTTTCTCTAGTTTTACTTCCTGTTGGATTGCACTAGACATGGCTCGCCTCAGTTTCCTATTCAACTATTCATGCGATTACCGGTTCCTATGTTGCAAACATAGCCTTAGTACGCATTAGCTGGTTCCACTCGTTGAGTTTACCAGGGATTAGGGATGTTAACTTTAAAAAATGTTGTCGAGGTGACACGACGATACTTCATTGGGCAACCCGCAACCCATGCAAAAAATATTGGGAATACCCCAATGAAATATATCAAATGAGAACTAGTCTTAAAATAGCAGAAGAAAACTAATTTTCATCCTACAATCTACATGGCTCAGATACTTTTCAAAAGGACTCCCTAGACTATACAACTTTGCAGTCATACCCCCTTCGACTTCAAGTGATTTAAGCCACCAGGGCCGGGTGTCCAACGAGGCCCGGCCGTGCTGACAGCGTCGAGCTGCCGATGCGGTCCCGGTGGATGCACGCTAGGAACAGTTTTGTGAAGCACATGTATATATACAGGGACACTTTCCTTCCTTTTTTTGACCAAAGAAATTTGCAAAATTAGCTATAGGACAAAAAATGACCCTATTTTTCAAACGAGTTCACCCTAGTTTCCGCAACCGCCTAGGATTTCAGTTGAGAACAGAAACGGTGTCAGACCTACACACGAGCATTTAAAAACATTCATTAATTAAATTATGTCCTAACGACTATTCTGCGGTAGCTGAGTGAGCAATCCAAGTCCAAAACTTTAACTTACAATCAAAAGAATCAAAGAGCTTCCACAGGAAAGCTTGAGTGCAGTCGTACCCTTAACATGTTCTCTAATGTGTCCTTCATTCCTCTGATACACCTTCTGATGGAAACTAAGCAAATGTGAGTACACAAAGTACTCGGCAAGCCACATAGGAAAGCTATTCCAGAATTTCAATTGATTATTGGGGCTTTATCGTATTAAGTTTATGTGGATGCATCATTTGAGTAAAGCACTTTGCCATTAAAACAGTAAAATCGTAATAATAATAATACCAGGGGGTTTTCAACATCTGTAATTACCATCTTAACATCTCAAAATCTCTACTTATACCTTGTTTACTGGAATCACCCATGAACGCAGAGTTGCCTGACTTTACCCACAAGATACCTCAGACTCATAATGTCATGCAATAGACACGCAACATGATAGCGTGCGTCTGAGTTGAGATAACAAAGTGTTTTCACTGCTCTTCTTTTTTTACCCTCTGCCCAGTAGGTTCTTGGTCAAACAACCATCGAAAAATCACCGACCAATAGTAGAGTTCGCGATCCGATATTGAGTGGACCTACCGTTGTGTAGACTAGCAAGTGACCCTTCAGGCCCACTCCTGTCCCACCCCAAACCAACGACTGCTCTCTACTACAAGAGCAGGTGCTACCTGTAGATATTCGATTGGAAAGAGTAGTGTACTGAGCTAGGTTGGATATACTAAACCTGTAGTTGAGCTAGATTTATGTCTGTTACTTGGCACAAGGATCTAGTCCTTATCTATCTCAAGTGAGAAGATGGACCCTGAACCAACTCGTGGCTGTCCACCTTTGGGGTCTCACTTTCGACTTACTTTCCAAGGTCTATTGGGTGAGGAGATGGACTCACAACCAACTGGTGGTTGTCCACCTTCTTGGTCTCAACCTCAACCTACTTTCCCGAGTCTATTGGATGAGGAGATGGACTCCCAACCAACTTGTGGCTATCCACCTTCATGGTCTCGACCCTCAACTCACTTTCCAAAGTCTATGGCTACCAGCCAAACATCCTTATTAGTGTTTGTGGAAACATTGTATCACAATATCGGACATTAATTAATACCATGTATTTCCTATATTTGTCAAGGTGAATATGGCCTACAAGAGAACAGGTGGGCTTTTATGTGGCAGGAATTTACTATTTATCATGACATTCCAAACTATTATTTCAATAAAGAATAAATGACATAAATACAATAATGAAAGTAGTAATACTAGTAATTATGATGTGGGCTCATTATGATAAAAGAATGTGACTTGCCTCCTTGTTTGAAGTCTTCAACTGGATCTATCCCTCCTTCATCTTGATTTAACTCTTTTCCGTAGATTGATCAACAAATTCAAGCTCTAATGTGAAAGAAAATCAAAATAAATAAGTCCAGGCTCAACAAGAGGCGTGTTGGGAACAAAATGAAATAAAGAAATTTGGAAAGAATTATAAAGAAAGGTGGTGGGTGGTTGGTGTTTATTTGGTGCTTAGTTAGGTCGAACAGAGTCAAAAATAGGTTTCACGGGGTCGAAATGGAGATATATATGTCTTAACAGGCCTGGATGAACAGTAATGTGTTTGGGTGCACAGTACCGGGTTGGTACTATTCACTATCGTCTTTAGTGTGGAATAGTAACAGGTATGGTGAATAGTGTTAGGTCAACACTATTCCTAACAGGTCGGGTTTGGTGAATAGTGATGGGTTTGGGCCAGTCACTATTAGGCTACACACTGTTGGGAACGGGTGATCAGTGTTGGGCTTCGGTTGGATTGGGCTTGCAGCAGTACTAGGCCGGTCTAGTTGGCTGGCTAGACCAAAAGCTAGCTTGGGCCTAGATTTCTTGGCCCACTAAGATGGCCCACTGGGCACATGGCCCAACGAGCTTAGCTCGCTGCCTTGGTGCCCAAGCCGAAGACAGTGGCGACGACATCGATTGCAGCGATGGTGGTGGCGGAAGGTGTCGTCGGGTGGTGCGGCGAGCACCACCGTGGCTTGCGCAACCCATTTTGGAGTTTCGCTTGGGCGGTGGAAGTTCGGGGAGGGGTCGGTGGTGGCAATGGCACACGACCGAGGCAGGGGAGTGGGGAGGCGATGCTACAAGCTCGCTCTGGCCAAATTGGGCGGGGTTTGAGCACCAACGTGGCGAGGGGTCACGATGGTGGTGGCAATGATGCTCAGGGAGCTTTGTGGCGGCTTGGCATCATTGGCTGTGGGCGGCGTGACAATGGAGCACAGCGACGGTGAGCTGGCGGTGGAACCGGTGGACTTGGAGCTCGGGGATACGTTCATGAGTTCAAGGCGGTGCTAACACACAGTTGATTGGACGAAGGCGTGGACGAAGGAGGTGAATTGAAGAAGAGGCTAACCGGGTGGTTCTCGGATGCGGCGGTGATTGGGGGCGTTGACGAAGTTGGGGACGACAGGGAAGGTTTATGGGGTGTGTAGTGAGGCTAAAGGGAAGGATGGTGTCACTCGGCTGGGCCTTAAGGGCGATGAAGGCGGTGGCGACAGTGGCGGTGCAAGAGTGGGCGCGATGCGTGGGCGATGAGCGTGATTGTCGCGTGAGTTCTAAGATCATGGAAGGAAAAAGTCAAGGCGAGGTGGCGCGGCTTTGGGTGGGCGAAGGTGATGAGAGAGTGAGGTGGTGCTTGTGCGGGCGAACGGTGACGCGACGCTGGGTGAGGGACAACAGGGGCAACGACGGGTTGGCACGGGGCGCTTTCCGGCTGGTAAGGCGAATTTTCGAAAATGGGGAGCGGAAAAAGGGCGAAACTTTCTGAATTTGGTAAGAAATCCAAATTTAATCGAAAATCCATACAAACTCAAATTTTGAATTTTTTTTGGGTCTTTTCAAGGGCATCGTAATTTTGTGTCATTTTCTCGGAGACACTGAAAAAATGCGGCTTAGCTCTAGGACACCCAAAAATCATGGCTATTTGCTGTAGGACACTGCGTCCATTAAAATATCATTTCTGATTGTTTTGGAGAGAGAAACAATTCAAAGTGACTTCCTTGCCCTTATCTTCTTCGTCTTCCTCCCCCTTTCTAAATGAGTAATCCCACCGTGCCATGGCCAAAATGTGGCTACCTCCCCGCCTCTTCTCTCCCACCTCTCTCCTCTCTACTACCCACTCCATCCCCACCTCCTCCTCCTGCAAGTGCACCACGACTGTCCCCTCGAGACAGGGCCAAAGTATCGTAGATCTTCGGTCATCGATGTATCCACAAGCTCGTCCCTCAGCCACTTCCCTCCTCCGCCTATAAAATCCACCCATGGCCCTCATCCCCTTCGCCCCTCTCTCCTTTGTCCTGTGCTCATCTCGCCCTCTCTGTAAATCACCCTAGGAAAGCTCAAACTCGTCGCCATTGCCAATCGAGTTTTGGCCAAGAACCGCCATGGTGTTCCCATTAATCCGATGAGTTAAATTGACATCTGTTCATGTCACATTGTGTTATACCATGTTCTCATCCAAACTCCTAAGTTAATTTGACTTCTTTGCTAGTAGTTGTATAGAATCAGGCTTCTCTTTCCTCTCCTTCGTTCGGGTTTCTCCATCGTCGTATGTCGTCTTTGATGAGTCTCTGACCAATTAACTCATACCCAAACATATCCTTGCCGTGTTCTACATTTTGACACACTCATCACCCTCTCCTATCCATTGTGTCGCTGTGTGTAGGATCAAGGATAACCGACTACAGGGGGTGAATAGGAGATTTTAAAACTTTTGGGCTAAAATCAACTTTTTAGCAAGTAATGAAATGAAATTTGTTTTCACAATTCAAGGCCTAAATAATCTAAGTCTTTCTAAGTGCTCCAATCTCTCAAGACTAAGCTAAACAACATAATCAAGAGATAAATATTTGCTATGAAAGTAAATGCACTAAGAGAAGAATAATAGGAATAAACCGCAATATGACAAACAATGTTTTCTTGTGGTCTCGGAGACTTGCCGGTCTCCCCTAATCCACATTGAGAAAGCTTGAATGAATCAAGCAGGCTCCACATGAGCACACCCCCTCAATCACTAGCAGCAGCCCTTCTCCACTCCAGATAGGTATGCTCTAACCTTCACAAACAACCAGGTCTTCTCATAAACTTCTTGAGAAGATCACTGATGCACCTCCTTTAATCTGTCTAGGAGGCAGCAATCTTCAAGAGTAACAAATCAATGATGCTTCACTTGATGATGCCCAAGTGCCACAAAGATCAAACTCAAATCAATGCACTTGAATGCACTCAACAACCTCTAGAAGATGGAACTTATGCATGCAAGGTGTAGGAGATGAAGCAAGGGCTCAAGGGTATTCAATGAGGGTTTAAGAAGTTCCCTTGCTGCAGGTAGGGGGTATTTATAGCCCCAACCCACTCTACTAGCCGTTAGGACACAAAATCATGAAAAATCAGGGAGTCTGTCAGACCGCGGGTATATCGCTAGTCGGGCCGGACTATAGTCCCAATGGCTAAAGTGTGTGGCATTTAATGCACACAATCGAACTGTTTAAACTGGGTCCAGCCAGACCACCCACACAAGGTCCGGTCAGACCGGGATCTCAGTCAGACTGCCTCTATATCATCGGTTAGATTGGAGGCACAAAAGTCCACAAATGATAGATGAAATATGCTAGTGGAAAACGTTGACCGCTTCGTTCAGATAGGGCCAAAGGTTGCGGTCAGTCCAAAGTGAAAATAAGGTAGTAGTAACATCCAGACAAAAAAGGGCTTTGTATAAGATTGATCGGTGCGGTCAGACTACTCAATGAACGATAGTCAGTCCAGTGAAAATAAGGCAGCCTGGTGATAAAAATCTCACAAATTTTGCTCCGAGAAAATGGTTTTGAAAAATGTTGACCGCACCGTCAGAACGCATCGCACAGAGTTAGTAGGAAAACCTACTAAAAATGTTGACCAGAATGGTTAGACCGCACACCCAATCAGACTGGTCTCTTGCCTGTGGTCAGTCCGACCAAAGTCACAAAACAAGGAGAGCCAAGGATGAATATTTTAAGAGTTGAGATATTTTGAGCATTCATCTAAGTTTGAGAAATATGGCACTATATGCTATCAAGTTACTAGCCGAAGATCCCTCTTAATAGTACAACTACCTATTCTGGCAATCTGGTCTTTAATCCACCAAACACCTAGAACGGTAAAAACTATGAAAATGTCCTTAGCCAACTATTTACCTTTGCCTTGAGCTAGATCATCTTGATGGCATTCATTGGGTGCCTTTTATGCTCTTGATCATGTCCAGGACTCAACCTCTTGATTACTTGATAAAAACATATTAGTCCAATAAACATGATCGTCATTAATTACCAAAACACTAAAATGGGACCTAGATTCTTTATGGTGGCCACGAACACCCACCGCCACACCCGCCACCCACTCGTCGTTGGCCTTTCTCCAACGCAGCACCACCCAAACCACAGCCACTATTAGCTTCCTCGCATGGCTAGCAACCAACTTTGCCCATCAAAGAAGGCGGCATGGCCTTCCATCGAAGGCGAGCTCGCTGAACACGAATGTGCTCCCACTGGACATGAGTTAGTAGGAGAGGGAAGATGGGGACAGAGAGAAAGGGCCAATTGGACATTTCATTCACTTTATCACTCCTTTATATTAGGATAATATTATTTTAATAGACGTAATGTCCTACGAAAAAAAAAGTCACAATTTTTTTGTGTCTTATAGCCATGGAACATTATTTTGTTTTGGAAAATCGGAGGGGGGGGGAGAGAAATCACCGAAATTTAGGTTCAAAATTTCGGCGGGTTTTCAAA
This sequence comes from Phyllostachys edulis, assembly GCA_036346405.1. Taxonomy (NCBI): domain Eukaryota; kingdom Viridiplantae; phylum Streptophyta; class Magnoliopsida; order Poales; family Poaceae; genus Phyllostachys; species Phyllostachys edulis. The sequence continues at coordinate 61,324,563 of CM070549.1, forward strand.
CTGGACAAAATTTGACCAAATTTTGTCCAAATTCAAATATTGCCATATTTAGGATGTAATTTGTCAAAATTCAAATATTTCTGAATTTTTTTGAATGAATCATAAAAATTTGAGGGGAAGAAATCACCGAAATTTCGGTGAAATCGTTTTCCATGTTTATAGCCAAGCCACCTTTTTTCGATGTCTTCGAGCAAATGTCACAAAATTACAATAGGGCTGTTTGGTTGCTAGCCCTCAAAAATCATTCTAAAGATTGCCAAAAAATTGGCTAGTACTTGGATTGTTGCCAACATTTGGCGAGCCGACTAAATTTGGTAGCACCTAGTGCAAAAGTCGCCAACAAGCAAGGGATTCTGAGGGCGAGCGAATCTCTCACCAAAGTTTGGAAGAGATGTTGGGGCATGTTTGCATGAGGTGTCATGAGCTAGTTGGTGGCATTAATGCAGAATTTGCTTGATCACCAAGCTTCAAATGATCATATGTCTTAACAGAACATCTGATTTATAATCCGTTTAAACCATCATATTTGTTGTGACGAGATCAACAAATCAAGACCAATATTGCATATATTTTGGCATTGCAAATATGGGTGTCATATAGGGCCCACATGTCATAGTCATAATCTAAAATTTTTGGCTATCTGTTGGCTTGAAACCAAATGCATGCCTACCTATTTTGCCAAATATTTTGGCAACTAACATGGTTGCATCCAAACATCCTCTACGTTACCAACGTTTTGGTTATGCCCTGGTTTTGGTAGTGCCAAATTTTGGTAGAGTTTGCATATGTTATGAACCAAATAGCCCCAATGTCCTCTAACTATTTTTGCCAAAGAAATACCCCCTCCATTTCACAATATCTGAACACAACCCATCATGCGCACATACCAAAGAAACACTAAATCTAAGAGATAGTTCATAAGAAATTACCATACGTACCTTATTAAATGACATAGCACAACCACTTAACATTTTTCAAAGCATTTAAATAAGGACAAAGAGTGAAAAAATTGTAATAACTACACTATAGATTTTCTCAATAGACAAATATATTGAAACAGATACTTCTGACGTTATAAACAAATATAGCGAAACGAATGTAGTATTTACATACGGACTTTGGGAAGGGTCGATGATGTGAGATCATGCACAACATTACAGCATCTGAGGGAAATAGCACGGATTGCAGATCCGCAATGCAGTGGCATGATCACGCCCAGGACTTGCGCCTCCCTACGAAACGCCAAGATTGGCATGCTTTACCCGTGATGGCGGAAGCATCCTTAGAGATGGTTGGATCAGGGGACTGCCTCAGGTGCACAACGATTGGGAGCAGCTATGATGGTCTCGCAGAAAGAGCCTGCAGGTAGCGTGGTCGCACATCTTTCGCAAAGCTACGAGCATAATTCTTAAGAGGCGATTCGGTTAGAGCATCTCTTCTGCTGGCGCTCAGAGCGACAGTAGAGTAACTACTGACCATCTTCAACAGGGCCTGCACAGCAATAGGTCAAGAGATGAGAGATGTCTCTCAGATAAACAGAGAGGATTCTTCAATGAGCAGAGGATGATCCTATGAATCTACCATTTCTCGACGAAAGCATTAGATTGTTTTGTTGAGCCACATATTAGATATCTTTTCATATTATGCATCTTCCTGCCTCATATTGAACTTAACAATTGTTGCCAGTTTCCAGAGTTGTAAAGCCCAACCCTTGCACTAAGTCGCTAGACGAACCCACACATGTGTAATAACACACTAACACTTGAGATTGTGTCCTTGTTTTCACTCAAGACGGTTAACCAGGAGTAGATTAACACAAAAGGGAATTCGCTTGAACTTTTGCCCTCGCTTCACCCGTAACGGTTAGGGGTAAAACGGGACGGATATTTTCCGCCTGAGTAGGAGCCAGATCTAGGTGGAACTGGATTCGGGAAGGCATTTCACTATCTGGCCAATCCAAATAGTTGAATCCAAATTCGAGATAGGTTATGGAGTAAGCAATATCCAACAAATCAAGAACGAAAACCAGATATCGAGAGGTTTCTTGGCCCGATACGTGCAAACAAGTCCTCTAAATGTTGGCTCAACCCAGCCCATCTAATTCCCCTAACCCTAGCCCAGGTGACTCAGCCGCCAGACGCGTCATCCTCCCTCCTGCGCCGCTTCCTCCTCCGCCTCCGCCTCCCCACACCACTGTCGTTGTCCCCTCTCCGCATCCTCCTCCTGCATCACTTCCTCTGCTCCGCCTCCGCCCCGCCGCCGCATCATCCTCCTGCTTCCTCTGCCCAGCCACACACATCCTCCTCCCTCATGCGCCACTTCATCCTTCGCCTCCCCACACCACATTGTCGTCGTCCCCTCTCTGCATCCTCCTCCGCCCCCGCCGCCGCATCCTCCTACTGCACCACTTCCTCTACTCCGCCTCCGCATCCTACTCCTTCTTCCGCGTGGCTCCGCCTCCCCGACGGTGCGCTCCGGCTGCTCTTCCTCCTCGTCGACGCACGCCCACCGATCCCGTATAGCAAGGTCTTGGCAAGCTGCCGAGCCGAGCCCATCGTCGATCTCACTGCCGCTACCTGCTCTTGTCGCTGATCACGGCGGTCCAGACTCGCCGTCGCCATCCCCTCTCCATCCGTCGGGAGCCACAGGCCCACAGCCACTACCGCCCAAGGTGAGTCCCCTAAATTTGTTCAGAGTAAAACTTTAGCTCTTTGTAATTCAATATCTCGGGAAATAATCACACACTACGAGCTCTGGATCAGAGACAGGGTGTGCCTATAAAAGAGGCTTTCCCACTCATGCTAGACAAATAAACTCTGAATTTCCTTTCAATAGATCAACAGAACAAAATTCACAAATAAGCGAACAAACATCAGTAACAAACAGAAACAAGATTACAAAAGCCAAAACATTGCCTAATAATCATTTGCTGAACCAATTGTCCATGTCTTGATACAAGAAGAACATGTTTGGATTGCTATCATAAACTTTGTTGCTAATCAATGTTGCCGAGCGCATGGTTCCGGATGTTTTTGGGTGTGTGGCCCTGAGCGCTCTTGGGCGTGAGGTCCCGAGCTGTGCGGAAGTTTATCTTTTATGCATTTATATTGTTATGATTGTTGAAAGGTAACTCGTTGTGTGTTTTATTCCATGCATTGGTGCATTTATACTCTATGTATGTGCGCACTATCTGTCCATTTTTATCCGTTTCCGACCCGAATCCAGCACGTATTCGTCCCGTATCCTGAATAACTCAAATTCGTATCTATATCCGGCTCTTAATCCGAGAAAAAAATGGGTTAAGATACAGGAAGAACAATATTCGTCCGTATCCGGTCCGTTTTCACCCCTAATAACGGTTGACTTGTATTTGCTACATTAAAACTATAAAGCATGATATGCTACTAAACTTACTCCAAGCACTCAACGCGGGACTAAACCCACCACCATTGCATATGGACCACAGCAGACACCCACCACCATTGCATATGGACCACAGCAGACACATCAACTTGGTCGAAGGTTTAACACCGATTGGAATGAAAGCAAGAACAGACTAGTACCCCACTAATTGGCATTGCGATAAACAGTGACTTACATATAAACACTTATGACCTGATCGTAGCTTCATTGAGTCCAGAATAAGCACTTATGACAGAAAATGAAGCATTAGTGGTTGGGAAGGAGTAGGCAAATCTGAATTGCGCCTTGGGCCTCCTCAGGAGCAAGAAGTAGCTTAGTGAGTTGAGGAATGCCCCTCCTGAGTTCTTCATACAGCATGTCATTGTGATAAGCAGCATGCGCCTACCTGAAAATGGTCAATAATTAATTATGTAGCAGAATCTATCTCCACCGCATTAGCAGGGTTCTGATTTCATTGATAGATAGAAATACAGCTTAACAAGAGTATTCTAAGAACTTACAGCAAAACATGCGAACTTCCGAGTGCGTTTGTCAGGATCAGAACATCTGTCCACTACGAGCTCAATTACTTTACTTGTTGCCTGTTCCCAGATATAAGCAAACTTAAATATCTCTGCCACTCGATTTTAGTCTGCAAAGAAATAAATAAGTCTTTTTCTTACAAGTGCACTATAGAGGTAGGAATTGTGGCGACACATGTTGCCAATGGCACTGCAAGCTTTTGCTCTTATCAGGGTCCTCACTTGATAGAAAGCTCTTAAAAAATCCAACCAGGCCTGACTTATCAATAGGCTGATAAAAATCCTGGGCACAAGCGCAATTCATGTCAATCTGTATACCTAACAAAGCTTTGACACCTCAACATAACTTTCTTGTGCAACCGAGACATGTGCAACAAGCCAATGAATAACAAACCTTCGACATCCGAGCAAGATCAGAAATTATCATGAGAAAATCAAGCAAAGTCTCCTTAGCAATAGGACCCTCGAGTAATGCTGCTACTCTACCTGGATTTAGAATACCTTCTTTATGAAGCTGCAAAGCAAGGGGTAGGTAGCCCACCATTTTTCGCCATGATGGCCAAGGGCCTTGCTAGATCTTCCATATCGACATGGTCAAGACTACGAAGTGTACAGCCAGGAACACCAACCTGAAAAAAAATGCAATTATTTAAATGTGCACTGACAAGAATCAAGTTGAAGTAAATTAGTCCTACCTCTAGCAGAACTTGAATGTATTGAGCCATGTTATGCTCGATAGTTTTGAGCATCTCCTTGTTCTCAGTACCAATTCTTCCACCAGGAGATGCAATGTTGAGAAGGAAGCCACTATTGATGTATGCAGATGTGGACGGCATGTTTGTAGAACTCTGCACTGCAACAAATGGAAATCCCAAAATATCAACCACCGAGTTTATCAGATCCCGAACTCCCCCTTTCCCTCCACCAAGACCCGTCCAAACTGCCAATGCCTTTAAGTGCATTTCAGACAGCAAGTCGGTGAAAAGCTTCACATATTCCCTCCTATACAAAATTTCACGGAAAATACCTCCAGGAAGGGATTGAGATATAGCAGAAAGAGTCCAGATAGCTCCCAGTGGTGATAATCTACTGCGGTTTGTTGAGATTTCTTTCCCATCAGAGGGGTCCATTGAGAATCCATCAGTAAGCAAAGCGAAGTAGGACGTGTGGAATGCCCAGTGAAAAGGCCTGTTCGATGGCCAATGGCCCACCCCATTTCAATCTTGTCTCCAACAGCCCAATACTCCTATCACGAAGGCCGAATAGATTCAGCAAACCGGCATTGTGTGGGAACATAGCAAGGGCGGTTTCACAGAGATAAGATCTGGTTTGCCCTCAATTTTCAAGAAAATAAGTGATGCTAGTCCAAGCATTGCAGATGCACAGTGTGGTTGCAGGCAACTCTTGACTGTCATCTACTGAAGAGAGGTGTGCAAGAACAGAAAGCCGGGGCCGCTGTTTCTTCTGGGAACTCGTTAGTATAATTGATGCTGAAGATTTACCCTCCAACTTCAGGAACGCAGCTATTGTTGCCAATGCAAGGCAGCAGCGCACTACTAGAGCATGAGGGTTGGATAGTTTGCATTTCTGATTACTGTTCTGCTTGGACTCCTTGTTCAAATATGTGCCACAGAGCGAAAGCAACGAAAACATATCTGATACAATTGTTCCGTCTCCACCGTATTCTACATCATTGATGTCAGATGATGAACTCGATGGACCACAAATAATAGCACAGAAAGACGCATTCAGCAGACAGGCCCTTGAGATAAGCTGAAAAGCAAGGTACATTAACGGTTATAACAATAGACGTAATTTCAGTCATAATTGGAGGTGCAGTTGCACTTTTGAAGTAGAAAACAAAATAAGCTTATTTCTCAATAGCCCTTAGTGCTAAGATATTCAATCAACTATGCAGTTTTTTTCTGCTAATCTATTATCTTATAAAACAGATTCTAGATTAAAGAAATTTGTCCATGTCAAGTATAATAAAACTGAAATTTAGAATAAATAAATAAAATAAGCAATTTAATTTTCATACTAATTTCCAAGTAAAATAGTCAATGTCAAGTACAATAAAACTGAAATTTAGAATAAAAATAAAATAAAATTAGCACTTTGATTTTCATACTAATTTCTAAGTAAAATTCCTAAATAATTATAATTCGAAATAAAAATAAAACAATTTAATTTCAATATGAATTCTAGAGTAAAATCCTTAAATAAATGTAATCCAAAATAAAATTAAAGAAAATTAGCAATTGGATTAGGATACTAATTCCAATAAAATAGAACATAATTTTGAAATAAAAAGCAAAAAAAAAATCTAATTTGATTTCTATACTAATTCCAAAGTAAAATCCCTAAATAACTAAAATTTAGAATAAATTAAATAAATTTAGCAATTTGATTTGTATACTAAATTAAATAAAAATAACTAAAATATAGAGTAAAAATAAAAGTTATAACGATGATAGCACGAATAATGTTGGAGGAGACAAAAGGATCCACCGCATTTGCTCTCAATGTCATGTGTTTCTATTGTTGCTTCCTATGGAATAAAAATTAAAAATAATTGAAGTTTTGAATAAAAAAATAAAGGTTATAACGAGGATAGCACGAATAGTGTCAGTGGAGACTACGAAAGAGTGCAATAGTATCGGTATGTCCTACAAGAAGATATTGACCCACGGGGAAGCAAAGAGTTGAGGTGGCGGCGACAGAGATGAGAACAATGTCATGTTGCTCACCTTCGCTGTTCAATGAGGACAATATTGTACTGCTCGCCGAAGCCATTGAAGAGAAAGTCCAAAGTTGAATGAGCCAATGGTCGTGATGAAAAGTGATGAGCATCTGTGTTGTTGAAGAAGTTAGTGGCCAAAGAAACTCGATAATAGGGAAGCCCTGCCAGAGAGGAGATAAAGTTTTGCATTAAAGATGAGTTATGGACGATATGAGATCATCAGGTAGCTAGGAGCGTGCCATCACTGGTTAGGGACACGACATTACCGACAATGGCGAAAAGATTCTCCATATTGTTAGACAACGACTAAAGCATACATGTCGACGTCAATGAAGATAGGAGATCGCCGTGGTTAGTGAGGAAGCCACAACATTGAGTTAACCAATGTCGAAGAAGTGGAACGAACGACACGATAAAAGAGGACATCGAGTATGTATAACATCATACATATGTATGTATATGCATGCATCCGTACGAATAGAAGCATGAGGGTACAGATGTAGAGGAGCAAAAAAGTTTGGAGTAGAGATGACACAGCCGTAGGGAATAGACTCAGGGTCACCGAAGAGAGCGTGACACGTGTCCCCAGCTAGGATCGGCAACGGTTGCATATGTATGCTTGTTGATGTCGTAATGGTTAGCATTAAGCAATAATTAGGGAGAAGTAAAAGATAACAATGTGATAAAATATTGCATTGAAAGGGGTAGTAACTGAGAGGGACCGATCATGATTTGAGCTTTTGGTTGGAGGTTGAAGCAAAAAAATTGTGACGGCAAGAAGAGATAGAAGACACATGGTTCAATGTGGCAGCTGTTGTGTGAGGGAAGATAAGTTTAACGTAGGTCGCCATGGTGCATCGATGTATGCATGAGCAAGGTACTCTAATGAGGAGGATAATTCAAATTACAAAATTTGAATCTTGATTTTTGGAGACAAGATTTGAATTGAGATGAAGAAATTTGGAATTGATTCAACTTGGAAATCAAATTGCGATTGAAGAAGGAAATTGGTTCGAAGTTGAATTGAGAATTGGTATTTGGATTTGATTTAGCATTTAATTAAGCAAGAACTCAAAATGAAATCCAACCACTTCGAATTAATTAATTAAAATTAAAAAATTTACAAGAGGCAAAAATTGGGATGTTAAAGTGGTGCACCTCGTCAAGCTGCTAGCACCTCAGTACCTCCCACTGCTCTCTCACCAACTGCAGCCTTAGCAAGTGCGAATTCTCATTTGCCTAGTGGGCCAGTTGCTTTGGCCCCTGCACTAGGTATATCGCTTCCTTAGGTATTGGACTCGGGGGCCTCTTTCCACATGACCTCAGATTCTTCTCATCTCAAATCATGTCAACCAATTGCTAATGGTGCTTGTGTTCAAACAGCAAATGACACATCTTGTTTGGTTACTCATCAGAGCACTCTTTTCACTTCTCAATTTGTTGTTCTAAATGTGTCTTTTGTGCCTGAGCTATCTATGAATCTCATTTCTGTTGGTAAACTTATATATATGAATTATTTTGTTGGTTTTGATGATACATCTTGCTTTGGGCAGGATCGTCAGGCAAGAGCACTCGTTGGCCGTTTAGATGGATATTTGGGTGGGGGTGGGGGCCCTACCTTCTAAGAGGATGGAAATGTGACTCGTGTGGCCACGACGTGGTCGTTTGTGCTGCGTTCATACCACAACTGTGATGATTCTATAGTTTTTTTTTGTTGCTAATATAACACTGTTTGCGCGCGAAATAGCAAATCTAACCCTCTCTAGAGATCAAAGCCAAAAATAACACTGCGGACTCGTTAGCGGACGACATATGTCAAGTCCGTCCCCAGGGGAGGTGACTTCCCAAATCCGTGCCCTACGGAAGGGGGCTTCTCTCGTCCACACGATTTAGTTGTAACCCATGGCCCGAACGCTCTATGTCATAATTAATTAGTCATAATTTTCGTAATTAATTAGTCATAGTTAAATATTCTTATTTAATTAGTCATAATTAATTTAGTCGTAGTTATTTAATTATAATTAATTAGTCATAGTTAGTTAGTCAAAATTAAATTATGGTGCAAGTGATTTCATGCGCCATGATTTCGACGCGTAACTAATTTATGTTGCATGTGATAATACAACGCATGATTTTATGTGACAATAATTTTTTGGTACGTGTGATAATACATAGAAAGTTAGGCATACAAGGAAAGCGTATAATTTCATGCTCCCTGTTTGGAATGTGAGTTTTTGGTTTTTTTCTGAAATGTTAATTTATTAGTGCAAACTGTTAAGAATTACGACGTGTTGTTAAGTAGACACTGTTAGGTATTTTGACATATCTAACCCACCTGATCCGTCTCATACGAGACTGTTGCCAAAAAACACAACCAAGTTATGTATGTTCGACATTACCTAAAGTCTCAACAATCCAATGTATATGTTAAAAGTAATTCACCGTTCTATACTATATACAATCAGATAAACATATCGCACTATAGTGCTCGCAAGTGGTATGATACTCCTTACGCGACTAATCTATTTTCCAGACTGCGTTGACATGGGCACAGCCATGGTTGTGTACCAGTCCTTGGATACCTAGTGCCTACCCTCCTCTAACATTGGCATGGCCGACATCGACGTATTCAACAAAAGGCTCGAAGAAGTTAGTGGATCTTGCACTTGATCGCTCGCCGTCGTCGGAGAGCGACCCGCGCCATGTGAGGCTGTGTCGCCGTCGCATAGGTGATCCACTCCTCGCCTCCGCTGGCACGCAACACTGCACCGCGTTCTTGGAATAACGACCAACCCATCATAACCCATTCGGTCAAAAACTCCAGCCAGTTTGCGGGCGTCATTGTATTGGCTTTTACTGCAACGCGCGCGCGTAAACAAAGAGATAACTTCATGGCTTATCCAAAACGGCATAATGGTATATATTTTTTTTAATAATCTATTTTTTATTCAGAATTACATAAATAATACTACTTTTTTTTTGCCAGAAATAATAGTCAGTCGCCGTACGGTTGGACGACTTGGTATAGTCGTCCAACCGATGTGCGACATCTGTCCAACTCACTCAACAGTTAAGCTATTTGACGGTTTGGATCATAGTCGCTTAATGGCATGGCGACTTGGTCTTAGTCGCCATACGGTGAAGCGACTAGGACATATGTCGCTCTGACGCTGGACCCTAGTCGCCCGACCGTATGGCAACTTGGGGTGAATTTATAGCGCGCGTGCGTGGCCACGCATGAACAGTCGCCATTTGGGAAAGCGAGGCCGAGAAGAAAGAAGAGAAAGAGAGGAGAAGGAGAGGGAAAAAGAGGAGAGGAAGAAGAAGAGGAGAAAAAAAAGATTCTTCGTTTCGCATCGACGACTACGACGGTGAGTTTGTAGTATTATTTTGTACAAGTGTATTTTTGAAACCATGATAGGTTAGCAAGTAACATCATGTGTAGTGACACATTGTTAGCAGATGTTTAGAGATAGCATGATTAATTGGTAACCATGGTAGGTTAGCAAGCAACATCATGTGTAATGACATATTGTTAGCAAATTTTAGAGATAGCATGATTAATACAATTAGTTTAGAAGTTCGTATGGAGGAAAAATTAGTTGGTAAAAATAAATTTAGTTGTACTATTCAGCGTACTACGCTAATTCTGCCCGGGCTTGATGAATAATAATGTGTTACTTTTCTATTATATAAACATGTAGATAACACGTGCATTCGCAAATGCTAGTTTATAGAATGTTAAATATATATATTTATTTGCACAATAAAGAATTGATAACATTTACTTTATAGTTTTGGTTGGATTAAGGAATTATAAAATACTAAGACAAAAATCATAGATACATGGTTCCAAACCCGTAGGATTCTCAAACATGTGAAATTTTGATTTTGTTTTTCCTGAAAGATTCACCCATTATAAATATGCATAGTAACGATGATGTTTTAAATATTTCGCAATCCATAGCAGCCGGTACAGGTGTTAACGTAATATAGCCTTTTGTAGGAAAAATTACGTATTTACCACTTGTGTTTCATGAAATTGTATATGTATTACCACTATGTTCGAGCAAAGTGTTTAGGTGCCACTAAGAACATACCAAATATGATTTATTTGCCATTGGAATATAATTTAAATACTCAATTAACATTAATGCTTTTAATTTCTTAATTTGCAGGTATAGCTCACGACCCTGGTGGTTCGGACTGGCATTTCGGTCTCATTGGACGGTTGGTCGATCTTGTGACCTTCTTGCATGAGCCGTCGTGTCTGTCAGATCCGCTCATGAGACGATCTGGTGACTTGGGGTGGTTCAGACGGACACCTCGACGGACTTGGAGACTGAACCCACGCTAGGTAGACAGGTTTGTACGCAAGTTGTGCCACTTTTTTTGTATCATAAGCCCATTATATAGTTACTTCTTCGTGCTTTGTAGGCTGAGCCGTGCCGGCCTTCTACCTCTCGCATGGATGGTGGAGGCCACCGAAGAGGATGGCGGCCCGGTCGAGGACGACGGGGAGGTCCAGGCTGGTCCGGAGCGGTCACGACGGTTCTCGTTCAACCGGTCGCTCCTGACAGCCCTGGTGGACTGGTGGCGGCTTGAGACGCACACCTTCCACCTCCCATTCGGGGAGATGGCCCCTACTCGCAGATGTCGCGATCTTTGCTTTACCGCCTATTGCGAGAAGCCTCTGCATTCCAGGGACGCTTTGTCATTCATCGGCGCGACGCTCTGGTAGGTTTCAAGGGGTTCTTGCGGCGGACGTCGCGCCACTATACTACGACTTCTCGGAGCGACAGCGGCATGGCCCGCCCCTACGGTGGCTTTCGCAGTTTCGGGTACATGTGCTACCTATTTTTCATGTTTAGCGATGCACTATCCTAGCTATATGACGGGCTTACTAATTATTCGTTTGTGCGTAGGTCGAGTGGATGGTCCCGCAGCCCATCGCGAACCAGGTGTCGCGGCACCTCGAGGCGTACCTGCTGTGGCTCTTCGGTTGGGTACTATTTACCAGCAGCCACGGTGACTCCGTCGACGCCCGCCTCGTGGGGTATGCGAGGGCCATCGCCGACGAGGAGGAGTTAGAGATCAGCTGGGGATCATCCGTACTTGCCGCGACGTTCCGCGGCATGTGCGATGCGTGTTGTAGGACGAAGCTGGCATCTATCCTCACAGGCTGCCCCCTCCTGCTGCAGCTGTGGTCGTTTGAGCGCTTCGCTCTTAGACGACCCATGCTGGTAGACTCCAGTCCGTACAACGAGGACATGTACCATGGGGACGCGATGGATCGGCCGACCGTAGGGTCCCTTTGGTGCCGTAGACGGGTACGTACTTCCCTATATCTTTACCTCAGCCGTATTACAGGTCATTCTTTGTAACCAATATTCTGGCTTGCAGGCACAGTATGCACACGTGTAGGTCACACGTGTGTACGAGCACTTTGTGGAGCAGCTGGACTGTCTCACCATTGACGACGTGCGTTGGGAGCCGTACTTTGATCAGGAGATGGAGGCCCGTCTTTGCCGGTATCTTTTTCACTGTGCTAGGCGACCAGCGTCTTGGCGACGCAGAAGCTTCGTCTTCGACGTGTTCGTTGAGGACTACGCGGTGCATAGGGTGATGCGCCAGTTTGGCCTCCACTAAGTTGTTCCAGTTCCCATCGGGACAAGGGTGCCTGACTCGATCTACATGTGAGTTACACACAACACATGTTCATATATGTTTTGCTAGTTACATTTACGCTTTCTAATTGCGATGAGTGCGTTTACGTAGGCATAGTAGGAGGGGTGGCACCAGGACGCAGTGGCCGGCCAAGATAGAGCCGTGGGTGGTGCAGTGGACGAACGCCCACGAGGATTCTTGAGAGGATGGCTCAGACGACTGGTTCGACAATCGACGAGTTTGACCCTTTCTCGCGCATGGCCCCTGACCAAGGTATGTTTACTCTCTTCAGGTTTGTGATCATCGATATATTGTAGAGATTAACATTATTTGTCCTGTAGGTTTGATGCTCCAACCAGCAACTGAGCTCTTCCCGCACGAGGACGTGGATGCCTACTTCGCAGATGCACCCAGGGAGGTCTGGGGAGCAGCTGAGCCTGGACCTGTTGAGGTTCTTTCTGGGTCATAGCTTAGCGGGTCCCTAGTGATCACGCAGCCACAGGTGGAGTCGACCCACTTGGGAGCACGGATCAGCAGGGCTCCTGAGCACCTTTTCCTGTTTGGGCCCTGGCCTAGGCACCCCGCGCTTCGGAAGCCCAAGCGGAGGCGTATTGGTGGGCGCGGACCGGGTGTGGGACGTGGCGACGACGGAGGAGGTGCTGCGTGTGACAAGACCAAAAGAGACAGCCTTGCGTAGTGATAAAACCAAATGGGGCAGCTTTGTGCATTGACAAGACCTAACGGGGCTGGCTGCTTTGCGCAGTGACAAGACCAAACAGGGTAGCTTTGCGTAGTGACAAGACCAAAGGAGACTGTCTTGCGAAGTGACAAGACCAAATGGGGGCAGCTTTGTGCAGTGACAAGACCAAACGAGACAGCTTTGCACAGTGATAAGACCTAACGCCGGCAACTTTTCATAATGACAAGGCAACACTCTTCCTCGCAGGCTACTCACATGAAATTTACCACAACATGCCAACCCTGTAACTTATAAAAGGAGGTGGAAGATATCTGGGAGAGAACACTACACAACCAAATCCAACACTATACCAGAGCTTAGTTCACTACGTCAGGATGGACAAACTGCAGAAGCAATGGAACGAGATCCACGAACTAGCAAGGGCTGCTAGGGCGCGGGACGTCCAAGCAAGGGCTGCTGCGGCCCGGGTCCGGCAAGAGTAGCTTGCCAGGATGGTAGGTCTCCGCAATGAGGCCCCCCGTAGCAGCAACGTCTTCTAGAACATTCCAACCGAGCATTCACCACAACACCCGCCAGAGGGGGAGACGCCGCCCCTCTGTTGGTGCAGTGGCCCATGCAAGTTCTTCAAGTCTAACCAGCAGCTGAGCCTGGGCATGCGTTACTAGGGTTGCGCGAACTACTCCAGTGACTATCCCGACCGACGTTGGAACACGAGCAGCTATCGGCAGCCGGTAAGGACCAGTTAAAGTGTGTTCCCCTACTATTTCTCTTTCAAATTACGCACTAACAACCTCTCCCGTCTACCTGTAGTCCCCAGATCCGCTATGTGCTACCGCAAGTAGATCGACCAAAAGATCCACCCACATAACCAGTGGTCTCTCGACTTCGACGAGTGGGATGCCACAAGGGCCCGCGAGATCCGGAAGGAGGAACGCCGACCCATTTAGCAAAAGCGAGCGATACGTCGGGAGGCAGCTCATCTTGAGGCGTCTTGCAGCGAGGAGCGTGAGGCTTGCGAGAGGGAGCGCGAGAGAAAGAGGGAAAAGAGACCGGCAAGGAGTTCAACGCCGAGCTAGTAAGGAAGGAAAAATGGCCTTGGTCTACGCAGTAGGTCGGACCATTCTCTACTAGTCCCTCGTCGAAGGTCGAATCTATTTTCATTCCAAAAAGGCGCATATGTATCGTAGGAGTACTTTGGTTTGTTGCATCGTGTATGATGATGTTTCTTATGCACGTAACCAAACCCTATGCGCCGTGTTATTTCCAGCTTTATTATAAAGTCTATTTTAATTCGCAACATCAAATCTTCTCGTCTTTTCGCATTCGATTCTTTCGTGTTCTTCCCAGCATCATTACAAAGACATCCAACAACATGTATCACTTCTGGGTAAGGCCTGAAAATATTGTTTGTCAAGGATATATATGCTGAAGTGTCAAAGGTTATCAATACACAAAAATATTTTCAGTCCATATATGTATTTACGCTCAGTAAAAATGATGGTCTTATATATGGTTCACATATAGATGATTCCCTACTTTTAAGTTATGGATAGTTCGAGAGGGATTAACTTTCAAAAATTTGTAAAAAAATTAAATAATAAAAATGGTGCCTCCAGCCAACTGTCGCCCCGTGTTATTCCTTGGCGCATCGTACTATCACTTACCTTTCTACTTACGACTCAATACTATCTCAATCGTCCTCACAAAATTCTTCTGAAATTTAGCGCACTACAACAATATACGACGATCACAAAATATTATTGCGAGTCTGACAAATTTCGTACCCTTGATATTCTACGATAATAACAAACAGACCAATCAACCTTGTCACCACATTTTTATTTTTTTTTTAAAAAATAACATCATATAATAAGATTTGCTAAATGTAATACATACGAAATGTAATATTTATTGTAACACAATTATTCCAATTGGATTTATTGAATAGGGTAGATATGACCTAAAATCACCCAGTGGTTGGGCGACATAGTCCAGTCGCTCAACTAATGGGCGACGCCAACGCATGTCGCTCGGTGGTTACGTGACTTGGTCCAAGTCGCCATGCCATTAAGTGACTATGACCCGAACCGTCAAATAGCCTAATTGTTGAGCGAGTTGGACAGATGTCACACATTGGTTGGGCGATTATACCAAGTCGCCCACCCGTACGACGACTAACGATTATTTCTGACAAAAAAAAGTAGTATTATTTCTGTAATTCCGAATAAAAAATAGATTATTTTTTAAAAAAAATCCATAATGGTATGGGTAACAACAACACCAATGTTACTCCAAGCACAACACTGATCTGCGCCTCTGTGGTTGTAACTGTTAAAAAATTGGGCCAGCCTGGCAGTCAATTCTGTGGTAAGGTAACCACGAATGAGCAGAAGATTGAGAAGACTCTCTCTACCTTTTAATGCAATCCGCACGCAACTATCGTCAAGACAGCTACAAGAAGTATGCCGAATTGATTGACATTATGGAAGTTGCAGAAGCTCATGAGAATGTTCTAAGGAAGAACTACATCTCACAGCTTCCTAGTAGCAATATTGGCCATGAAGCCAATGCTAACAGCTACAAGGGGAGGAAACCTCTCACAAAGGAGACGGGCAAGAAGGGTAAGATCGTGGGTCGTACATTATTGATGCTTTCTAGTCTAAAGAAGAAGGGCACATGACAGCATGAGGCACATCTTGGCATTGCAGGCACAGAGGATCCACATCCATTAGTTGCACTCATGGATATGGACAGTCTAGTAGCAGCCTCCATCACCCATCCTTTAGACATCGCAGCGGCCACAGCCGTAGTTGCCCAAGAGGAGAAGATCGCCATGGAGTAGATCCAGGCAGAAGTTTCTACATACTTCGCTGATTCGATCTAGTGCACGCATTGCACTTAGATATTTTTACAGTCACTCACAGTTTGTGATTGTGATGGAACATTGAATTAATTTATTCTTTGAATAATGGTTGTAAGCTCTAAGAGAGCAAAGCATTGAATTCTCATGATGAGTCCTACAAGGCTTATTTTCCCGCATTTATAATAGCAAGTTACGTTCTGATATCTGAAGTATTTTATTTATGTGTTGCTTGCTTCCTGCTGCATAATAATTAAGTACCTTATATTAAAATACGTATGGCGCCCTATGGAGGAAGTCTGCTTAGCAGGTAGCGACACAACGAGTACCATCTTAAGAGAGATGAAATTCTTTCAATCTATTAGCAAGAATGCTAGTAGTCTTATAACAATCGCAGGCAGTGATACTTGTATAATAGGCTCATGAAGGGCCACAATTATACTCCCGATGGACACAATTTTGGTAATTAAAGAAGTCTTGTTGTACCCAGAATCGACTAGAACTCTCAAGGATATTCGCGCTAACGGTTTCCACGTAGAGACTGAAGAAGAGTATGGTAAAGAATATCTACTCATTACAAAGCGTGAAGAAAGTAGAAAAATGGTATTAGAACGACTTCTTTCATTTGAAACTGGGCTATACTACACTAATATTAAGGTACCTGTAGCCTATACTGTCCTAAAAACCGTATTTAGAAGCTCTGAACATTTCTATCTTCGGCATGATAGATTATGCCATCCAGGTCTTAGGATGAGAAATATAATTAACAATTCACAGGGACATAATGTCAATATAATGAATTTTCCGAATCAGGAAGATTTTGTGTACCCCGCATATGCCACCGGAAAATTAATTACTAGACCATTTGCTCTGAAAGCGAATGATGAAGTCCCTACATTCCTGGACCATATCCAGGGAGACATTTGTGGTCCTATACAGCCCATGTTAGGGCTATTTAGGTATTTTATGGTGCTCATCGATGCTTTCTCGAAATGGTCGCACATGTGTTTATTGTCTACGAGAAACTACGCTTTTGCAAAGCTAATCTCGTAGATAATTAAAATCAAGAATAATTTCTCTGATCATCATGTGAAGTCCACCAGGATGGACAACACCGGAGAATTTACTTCAAAGGCATTTGATGATTATTGTATGCCAATGGGAATTAAAGTTGAGCATTTTGTACCGCATGTCCTCACCCAGAATGGACTAGCAGAGGCATTAATTAAAAGGATTAAATTTATTGCCCGACCACCTTTGCAGAATTATGAGTTACCAACTGCATGTTGGGGACACGCAGTCCTGCACGCAGCAACTCTCATCAATTTTAGACCATCGGCATATAACATCCATCCACACATGCAACTAGCGCAAGGATCAGCACAAAACATTTATCATCTTTGAAGATTTGGTTGCAAGGTTTATGTACCTATACCACCACCACAGTGAACCACAATAGGCCCTCTCCAAAAGTCTAGGATATACATTGGTTATGAGACATCATCCATAACTAGGTATTTGGACCCTATGTCTAGAGATTTGCATACAGCCCGCTTCGCTGATAGCATATTTGATGAGGATTATTTTCCATCATTAGGGGGAGAAAATCAATCACTTGATGAAAAATGCCGGGAAATAAAGTGGAAAGCCACGAGAATCTATGCATATGACCCGCGCACTAGTGAAGCAAATAGAGAAGTTCAAAAGATAATTGAAGTCTAGAAAACAATTGAAGTCTAGAAGATAATTGATTTGTAAGCATTAGCGAATCAACTACCTGACCATTTTTGTTATTTGAAGAACATGACCAAGTCGCATGTGCCTGCACGCAATGCACCGGAGAGAGCCAAAATACCGATGAAGGTATCCCTAATCCCGTCCTAAAGCCTCAGAAAAGGATGAGAACTTCGGTCCCTCGAATCCGAAGTAACCGGGGACGCCTGGTGAAAAAGGATAAGAAGGACTTGACACAGCCGATCACCGAAGTTTCCTAGAACCAAAAGGGGAGCCAGTTGAGATCTGACACTAGTATGGAACCTTCAGAAAAAGGCATACCAGAATCAAACATCCCCATGAAGGGAGACATCAACATGGATGCGTGTGCACATATCGAAGCTAAAAAACTAAAGGGATTTGCCCCCGTAATTGGAAGCAGCGGTGAGCAAGTAGAAGCATTAGAAGAATTGCCATTGAAGAAATAGCTATAAACTTTGTGACCACAGGAGAACCTATGAATAAGACAACAGCCAATGTCGACACTTACTTTGCAAAGAAAATTGCCATAATCATCGATCTTGATCCAGAGCTTGCATTGCTCGCTGAATTTAAGAAAAGATCAGATTGAGAAGATTAGAAGATGGAAATAGAAACTGAATTATTATCTCTGAATAAAATAGAGGTGTTTGGGCCTATAAACCACACGCCTCCCCCATGTACACCACGTAGGGCATAAGTGAATATTTGTTCGAAAGAGAAATGAAAAGAAGCAAGGCTCGTTGCACAAGGTTTTACTCAATGTCCAGGAGTTGATTATGAAGAAACATATTCTCCGGTCATGGGCGGAACTATCTTTAGATATTTAATCTCAATGGCAGTAAACTTGAAGTTAGAAATGAAATTGATGGATGTGGTATCTGTATACCTTTATGAAAATTTGGATTCGGATATTTATATGAAGATACCTAAATGTATCTCTATCCCGAACCAAGATTGAGAAAATAGAAATCTGTACAGTGTGAAACTCAGAAAGTCACTATACGGACTTTAGCAATCAGGCAGGATATGGTATAATTGCTTGAAGCGACTTTCTATGCAAGAAATGCTACACGAACAATGAGAATAATCCCTGTGTATTTATACGATGATCCCATGATGGATTTTGTATAATCTCAGTGTATGAAGATGATCTGAATATCATTAGAATCCTGGAAGGTATTTAGAAAGCAAGCTCTTACTTGGAGTCGGAGTTCGAAATGATAGAATTAGGGTAAAACCAAATATTGCTTAGGCTTGTAGCTTGAGCATGCCCCTAAAGGGATTTTAGTACATCAATCAACCTACACTCAGAAGGTGTTAGATATGTTTGGTCTTGAAAAGACATACCATTCGAAAGTACCAATGGTCGGAAGATCCTTGCAGCAAGATAAAGACCCATACAGATCTAAAGAAGAGGGAGAGGAAGTCCTGAGATCGAAATCACTACAAGAAAAGCATACATACAACAACACATAACTCGCAACGGAAAACACATACGTTGTTGGACCAACTCAGCCCACCACCTCCCACATCCAAATAAAACTGCTGCTCCCCTCTAAACTCATCTTATCCTGACTTCCCTCCTCCATTAGTCGGTTAGTCCCTTCTACTTCGTCTTCCTCTAAAAAAAACCCTTTCCTTCCTTCAAAAAAAAAACCGCTGCTTCCCTTCCCAAATCCATGACTCCTTCATTGCAACCAAGCCGCCCTTCCCCAAAAATCCGCCGCCCGCCCTTCCCAAAATCCATGCTGACTCCTACTACTCGCCACCACCACCCTCACCCATCTTTGCGCGCCCTCGCCGCCAACCCGCCCTCGTCCTCGCTCGATCCTCGCCCATCTCCCCGAGCCACCCTTGAAGCTCCACGCCACGCCCTCGCCGCATCCTCCGCCTCAATCGCCCACTCACATGCCTCTGCGCCCGCCCTCACCTTGCCACCCTCGCCTCGCCCGCCGTGACCCCTTGCCCTCACCCGCCTCGCTCGTCCCTCGCCGTGCTGTCCATCCTCCCATCTCTGCGCCTTGCGTCCTCCTCCGCGCCGCATCTCCTGCTTCGCCTCCTCCATCCCCGGCTTTCGACGGCGTCCTCAAGCACCACTACTCTGACTTCATTATCCACGAAGTCACCCGCGACGGCTCCCTCATCCGCCTCACCTCCTTTGATCTCCCCGATGAGGTACGCACATTTCCTAACCTCACCATGGCGACGTTTGGTTCACGATTCACATGTCTGATCCCAATTTCACTAACAATTGTGGATTGCAGTGCGTGGATGTGAAGGAGGTGTTGAAGGTGGCGCCATCGGAGATTGCCAGGGCCGCTGGCAGCGGCCAGGGCGGCGCCTCGCGCTTCCCCGTCAACCACGAGATCAACTCCAGGATCTACCTCTAGCGAGGCCAACCATGGAACCTCGAGGTCGACGCCGTCGTGAACTCTAACAATGAGGTTTCGATTCTCTTCTTTTTATCTTGTTGGGAATTGGAGTCGGAGAGTGTTATAGTTGTGGTCCTGAGCTCATGATTTTTCGGTGATGTAGAGCTTGGGCGAGGGCACAGAGAGTCTGGTGCGCACGCTGCAGCAGGTCGAGCCTCATGGAGAATGCACCACCTTGGTACGGTTTTGGATTTTGGTACCGGACATTGCAATTTTAAGGGGAAGGATTTTGCCTATAATCTGTTGTCAATCAATAAACTTATATGTTGTTGTGTTTGATCTAATCATTTGCATTCAGTCGCAAATTCTTAATTGATGTTCCTTTCTTTTAGTTTTATATGATTTTGATATGCAAATGTGAAGAGTACAAAACAATTGACCCAATTGTTCCTCTGACTTAGAAATTTAGTATGGGCTACATCCAAGCATGATGTCTACGATGTCACATTACTCGGTTCTTCACTTGGTCGGCATTGAGTGGTGTGGATCTTGAACTTATGAATGTCCAAGGACATGTGGCACCTAAGGAGGTATGATTAATTATTCTAGTTCCTTTTCAGTCTAAATTTTCCCTTCCTTTGCAGCTTCTCTAGTTATTCTTCTTCTATTAATGTTTATGGATCTCTTATTATAGAAGCACCCAGGAAGTTTATTAGACGGTTTTTCTCAAACTCAAGTTAGTACCTTGGCAGTCAAGGACAATTTGCTGGTAGATGGTGGATTTCAAGGAGAGCTAATCTGCAAGGTAAGTGATCCAGATTGATTCAACTCCTTTTGAATCCAACCAATAGCTATGCTATCTATTGGTATGGTGTGCTAGCTATATGAGGATTGACGAGTTTCCACTATTTATGATGTTTGCACGCATCAACATCATTCTTTTACTGCATGCTCACCTAGCTCCTCGTGCACTATTGATTCTAACCACTGGAATTATCTCTTATGAAATTAGAATGTTACGGTGAGATGTGCATGGTAGACCAACATAATCACTGGTTTTGCTCTACTTAAACAAATTGACCAATGTTATGCAAATTTTGCTGAAAATAACTAACTGATGCATTTGTGCATGTGCTCACATGCTTAATATGTTGATGAACTCTTGCTATTGATCTTTTAATCCTTTGTTGACATGAAATGCAGCACCTTGATCGAGAAGGAATAAGCTTCTGCTGTCGAACAACATATGATGATAATGCTATTAAATATTCAATACTTCTAGGTAACGTTCTATCCCTGTTATTAAAGATGCAACATTGTTGAATGTATGTTCATGTTAGTTCTGGTTTTCCCCCAGTGGCGTTGTTCACTTCATGGCATCGAACGATGACTCTGGTGTAAGAGACTATGACATGGAGAGATTCCATCTCTGCAAGCATTTTCTGTTTGATCGCCAAAGGAGCGTAAGTCCCTTTGGTTATTCGGCTATTCCTGTTTCTTTTTTTCTTGTGCTATGGTTGGAAACTTAGAACATATCGTTTGTAGTTTGTACTAGAGATGCATTGCCTTCTTCTTCTTCTTTTTGGTACATATGGTTTAGTCTTGTTTCTTTGTTCATCTCAATGCGCTTCTTTACAATCATCTTGTTATGCCAAGTTAGGTACCTTGCTGTTGGCAAACCTAGTAAAATTAGAGTACGAATTTATGATGGATTTAAAGAGAAAAATGGAGTATCTAACATTTATATTGCCATAATGTGATGACATTATGCGGTTCTGTACTTTAGTCTTCCGGATTTAGTGGCTAAAGAAAAGTATAGTGTTGCAGATAGGTGGAAGGATTTTCATATATGATGGTTGCAAAGGTATTTCCGTGTGATATTATAACTTTGTCCGTATAATAATACCTGCCGCCTTGTGTTTGTTAAAGTGCTCCATGGAGATAGATACTATGGATTTTCATGTTTCTTTGATAAATCTTCAGCACTTAAACCATCTACCCCATTTAAGATTAGGAAATGATTTACTATTGAGGACTTCATTTGATAGCTTATGTTTGTTTGATTGCCATAATGCATTTACTTGATTTGTTCTAGGCTTAAAAGGCAGTCTTCCTATAAGCTTGCGATTAATGATTGGGAATTGCTGCTCCATGTATGTACCTGCCAATTATTTGGAAGAGTTGGAATGTTATATTTTACTTTAATAATGCACTAAATGAACTTTATTTCTCTTTTCAGATTGAGAAGATATGTTGATGATTTGGATTGTTCGATAAACTTGTGTGTAGAATGGAGAATGCTGGGGAATGAAGAATTTTTTTATAGAACCACGAGGGCATAGAGAACGAAGGCTTTCCACTAAAAAACATAGACATGTACTTACATTTATGTTTTAGAGCGTATTATGTTATTAGATCATGATGGTACCAACTGTGCATGTTTCGAGTCTAGACTTGTGAAGCCAGTTGAAAATTCTTTGTAATGAAACAATTTTTTGTTGATGTCAATGAAATTTTTTTGTTATATATTTTGATATGTGTGTTTTGTTTAACCCCGTGGGCCCTAATTGATGAGCCCAGTCTGGACATGAAAATGACACCTTTTGCAATGATTAGATGCGTTGTAAACAATCCTGGAAGCGATTTGCTAGTGTCCAATGCCAACGCGCGCGCGCGCGCACACACACACACACACACACACACACACACACACACACACACACACACACACACACACACACACACACACACACACACACACACATATATATATATATATATATATATATATATATATATATATATGTTGCCACTATATCAAAATATGTGTTGTAACCTTACAACACTTTTACTAAATGTTACTAACACTTGTATATGTGTTGTCACAGACTTTGGCAACGGCCTCAATGGCAACACATACTAAATGCCTTGGTATAAACCCTAACAACATTTATTTGGACTTCTACCAACGCATATATGCGTTGCTAAAGGGGTGTTCATGTTGTAGTGAATTCTCCATACTTAAGTGCAATAGGAGTACTCATGTATTTAGCAAACTGTACTAGATCAGACATTGCATTTATCGTGAACATAATAGCAACGTATAGTGCAGAACCTACCAAAGACATTGGTAGGTAATGAAGGACATCTTCTGATACCTCAAAGGAAGCAAAGAACTTGGTCTGTTCTACAGAAAGAACCAAGACCTAACTATGAATAGTTATACAGATGCCGGGTATCTGTCGGACCCACATACAGCCAAATCACAAACAGACTATGAACGCCTATGTGGTGGAACTGCAATTTCATGAAAATCGTCTAAGTAGAGTCTTGTATCGACTTCGACGAACCACTCAGAAATAATAGCACTGTACGAGGTCTCACAAGAATATTCTTGGCTTCAGCGAATGATTCATCACATCCAGCAGTCGTGTGGGATTGAATACCGCATAAACCCCCACTATTATCTATAAAGATATTGCAGCTTGTGTTGCACAAGTGCAGATCGGTTATGTGAAGAGTCATCTCACAAAGTATATCAACCCTAAGTTCTTCTATGCTCATGAATTGCAAAAGATGAACGAAATCAAAGCACTGCATGCTCATAAATTGTTCTTACGATTCTGAGTTTGTCTATGAAATAGTCACTTGAACTGATCTCGCTAGCTATGGTTTCTCAGTAGTAAATTAAAAGTACTCCTAATTGACAACTGTAGTTAAACCCAGGCAAGAAGCAAATACGGCAGTGAGCAGGGCGACGGGACGGCCCCACAACACGCACACGCCGCGGGAGGCCGCGAGCACACGCTCTCTCCTCGTCCTATAAATCCGGCCCCAGATAGAGACGGCTCCCTCCTCTCCTCCTCGCCTCGTGGGTTTCGTTCACACCCGCAGACCGCAGGTTTCCGCCCCCCGTCTCTCGTCGGACTCGGACATACCTACCTACTATCACTCCCCTCGCCTCGGGCACTCAAGCACCGCACCCGTACTCGCACCCGTAACGGCTCGGCGAAAACCCCAAATCCCCCAGGCCATCCTCCCCTCCCATTTCCGTTCCCCAATTGCGCATGGCCGTGCCCCCCGCCGCTAGCTAGCCCTCGGAGGGATGGCCACGCTGGCGGCGGCCATGGCGCAGGCGGCACCGGGGGCCGCGGAGATCCCGGCGGCGGCGGTGGCCTGCGCGGCGGTGGCGGCGGCCGAGGTGGTGCGGCGCGTGCAGCCCACGGAGGACTCGGAGCGGCGCCGCGCTGG
Organism: Phyllostachys edulis; assembly: GCA_036346405.1. Lineage (NCBI taxonomy): Eukaryota > Viridiplantae > Streptophyta > Magnoliopsida > Poales > Poaceae > Phyllostachys > Phyllostachys edulis. Next base: position 61,348,855 of record CM070549.1, read on the forward strand.
GGTCATCGACTACGCGCGGAGGCTCGTCGGCGCCGCGCTCGGATGCGAGGTGAGTGCGTGGATCGTCTCGCCCCGTCCGTACGCGGAACGCTGGCGCGCCGCGCGGCGGAGGGGAGCGCCTCCCTGTTTTCGCTTCAGTTTCGGGTTTTGGTTGGCTAATCCTGCGGGTGGATGTTTGATTGGTTTAAGCCTGTTGTATTGTACCCGAGACGTCTCGGGATTCTCGTGCTTGCTTGATTTTTTATTTTTATTATTCGTTTTTGTTCAGTTTGGGTTTGTTTACCCTGCTTCCGTCGCTTTCTCTGGGATTTGATGGGCATCGTGTCCAGGAGAGCATTATCCTTTGATTAATCGGTTCGGTTCGTACGGATCAGGACTAATTCCTAAACTAATTTCCCGCGGCGCGTCGTTGCGATTATGTTCCTCGTTTTATTTTGTGCTGGCCTTTACGGGAAGATAATTTGGGGAACATTTTTTTAATGTATATTTGTTGACTAATTATTCTTGTGTTAGGCGAAGTCGTGATGATAAGTTCCATCGTTTTGAAATTAGGAATTCTAGGGGGGCTTTCTGTGAGCTCGGACCTATGGGTGTCGCTTTTTAGCATACGGAAAAAGCTTCTAAGCTGGTGATTAGAACGTTCCTTGAAGCATTCAAATGTGTCTTTTCTGTTGGCACAGTAATCTTTCTGTGCATTTGCGAGCATTACTTCCGACGAAAAAGCACGGTTTGCTTTGTTAAATCCAACTTTTACTATCTAAAGAAGTTCCTTTCATGAATAAAAACAACTTGCGCCTTTATCCAAAGAAAAATCTCATCTTTTTGTTTTGGGCCTGTTCCTGCTCGTGATCACATGCTTGACTGACAGTCACTTGGATAATCTTCACGCTGTGCAATCTATCCATAGTTATTCATCCACGTGGATTTTGCCGAATAGTATGGCAACTGATTAATGCTGTAGTTGAATCTTCTGGGCATACTGTGTCTGCATTAGAGTTAGAGGATTGTGACAGAGCAGGAGTGAGATTTAGCCATACACCGACAGCTACCTGCCAACCTCCTGCATTCAATTCTACTGCGATGCCACTAGAGCGCATTATTTAGGAACTCAAATTCATCGTTATTTACCGATGGGAATTCAGCGGTCCACTGTTCGAGTCGTACTTTGAAGTTTGTTCATGGGCTCATTTATTTATGTGGAAGCTCTTCACTCCGCACCCACAGATGGTAGATCTGGAGAAGTGGTCCTTGTTTGCTGCTATTCTGCCGATCACTTTTAATATGTACAGATTTCTTTGTATAGCTGGAATTGTTTGGAAACGTGTGGCTGGCTATGGCCTATAGGCATTAGTTTTGCAGTAGGAATCATGTTGTAGTGTTTGCTAGCATCTATCTATCTATCTATCTATACTAATTGGAGGCTCTCTTAGAAGCCTCCATATTAATTCTAGACTAGAAGGTACAAAGTTATAAATTCTCACATTAATCGGAGAAAAAGAAAAATACTAGAAATTCCCACATTAATCAGAGAAAAAGGGAAAACCATCCAATTTAGCATGTGGTACAACCTGCGGCTTGGATATATTTTTTTAGCCAGTAGATTTATTTCAGCGCCTTTAATTGTTGTTCTTTCCGTATCAAACAAGTAGTTCTCTCTCCTTAACAAACATGGAGTCCGTTGTTGCTACGTTTCAGCACATGGAACGTGAGAAACAATAAAACACTCCAATCTTTTTTTGTTTTTTCCATCGTTGTAATCTACAGCTTGCATCAACTACAGAGATATCCTTGTCTTTTAACATTGCACGTTGAAACTAAAGAGTTCGAATAGGAGGGATTAAAAATTATTTATAATAAGTACAAAATCATGACGGTACTAACCTTTATATTGTTAAACTAATTATTGGTAATTTTTTTTTACAAAGTTTGACTCACGAAATGTGTGGGCGCCTTATAAAAAAACAAACGGAGGGAGTAAAACTTCTGTGACATAGAGAAACACCGTTTAAAATATGTAGCCTGTGCGGATGAACGGTTGATGACTAGTATCTATACTAATTGGAGGCTCTCCTAGAAGCCCCTACGTTAATCCAAGGAGGTAAACAAAATCTAGAAATTACCACACTAATCAGACAAAAAGAAAAAAAGACTAGAAATTCCCACATTATTCTAGAAAAGACAAAATCTTTGTTGTCCAATCTCTCTACTCAATTTATCTACAGCTTAGATTTGTATGTAACAGGTAGCATGCAATTGGAGAAAAGTGTCTTAATTGGAAATTGAAAAAAAATCATGCATGCACACAGCCGGATCCGAGTGCAACTCGAGTCCAGAACTAAGATCTCTCAGCGTTGCTCTCTACAGTGTATTGCACTAGGTTCCAAAAATTTGGCCTGTACGGGTGCATTAAATCTTGCTATCCATTTTTAGTAATACAATTTATAATGTACCCTCTGTTGTTTTTTATTAGACGCCCATGTTTGTGAGATCCAAACTTTGTAATTTTTCGGCAACGATTAGTTCAACAATATATTGAATTTACGACACTAAAGTAATATCAAACTTTTCTCTGATTGCATGCTGTCTGATAGATACAAATATAAGCCGTAGATAAATTGAGTAGAGAGATTGGACAACAAAGATTTTGTCTTTTCTAGAATAATGTGGGAATTTCTAGTCTTTTTTTTCTTTTTGTCCGATCAATGTGGTAATTTCTAGATTTTGTTTACCTCTTTGGATTAACATAGGGGCTCTAGATTCGTATGTAAAAGACAACATGCAATCGGAGAAAAGTGTCTGAATTGGAAACTGAAAAAAAAAATCATGCATGCACACAGCCGGATCCGAGTGCAACTCGAGTCCGGAACTAAGGATCTCTCAACGTTGCTCTCTACAGTGTATTGCACTAGGTTCCAAAAATTTGGCCTGTACGGGTGCATTAAATCTTGCTATCCATTTTTAATAATACAATGTAGAATGTACCCTCTGTTGTTTTTTATTAGACACCCATGCTTTTGAGATCCAAACTTTGTAATTTTTCAGCAACGATTAGTTTAACAATATATTGAATTTACGACACTAAAGTAATATCATTAGATTCATATTTGAAAGTACTCTCTTATAATCATGATTTTGTAGTTACAAAAAGGCATGTTGTAAAAAGAAATTAATGAACAAAGTTCAATTCGATGAGATGTATATGAACAGTGGCGGACGGACCACCGGTGCGCGCAGGGGCGTGCATAGCGGCTCTATCCGCCACGCCCCTGGAACCCCCAGCTACCATCTCCTCTGTTGAGTCCCCATCCATGGACAAAGCACCCGCTGGCAAGATGGCAAGAAGCCAAGAAGGCAAGAAGCGAAGCTTCCAGGAAGAAAGAACTCAGGAAGACAGGAAGCAACTCAAGGTTATTTGGGCTGTTTAGGCCATATTCTTTCCATAATGGGCCCATTTTCGCACTCCCCACTCCTCAAATCCCCATTTCCGAATTCCCCATCCCCACTCCTCAAATCCCTAATTCTATCACATTCGGAGGCTCACAGCAACTCACTGGCGGCTCGGCCGCGTGCGGCCTGACGGCAGCGACAATGCAGGCGAGCAGCGGCGGCGATGAGAAGCGAATCTTGGCGGGCTAGCATGCAGTGAAGCGAGGTGAGCCTCAGTAGCGCTAGTCGCCTAAGCGAGCTGATGGCGATTGGGGCTTAGCGCTGAGAACTGGCAGCTTAGCTTGGCCACGGCCAGGCAGCTGCGACGGCCGTGAGCCGCGAGATGCGAGCTCGAGCGGTGTCGTTGCTTGTTGGGTCTTTGGGCGTGAGGAACAGAGGAAGACTCAAGACTGGAAGAGGAGGTGGCGTCTCGCGTGAGGTGTCTGTGAGCCATGAGCCCGTAAGGAGCTTTGAGGTTTGAGCAATTGAGCTGAGCTGCTGTCTGAGGTAAAATTAATTACTAGTTTACTAGCTAGCTTGTGTAGTTGTGTGTTCACCTTACTAGTTGAGATGATGTTAGTCACTAATTTAAATACCGGAATGTTGAGATGATATTGTGAACATGTGATGTTGTCTACTTGTTTAGACTAGTTACATGTACTTGGTACTTATGGATTACATATAATTTATTGTAGATTTATAAAAGATGGACAAACGAACTTCGCATAGTTATTTTGCCAACAATCCAAATACAAGTATTACTTATCGAACCAATGAGGGCACAACTCAACCAAAGAAGCATCGGACTGATTTTAATCCGGATGACACCATTGCCAATCCAGCATGTCGCATACCAATTGAAGATTATCCCAATGAAATTAGAGATCAAGTGAGGAGGGCATATTTGTTGAAGGGTCCAACTTGACCAATCGGCCATGTTTTTCTAAAGAACATGATGGATTGTTGGAGATCCTTTCAAGTTTATTTTACATTCTCGCTTTGTCTCTTGTTTATTTATATATAAATTTGGATTGCATTAGACATTCAAATGTATTATGTATGTTTGGTCCGATTTTATCATATTAGCTTTCTTCTATAAGCACCCCCTCTATTTTTGTCCTGCGTACGCCACTGTATATGAAGTATGTGTGTTGCTCTTGTACTTTTGGTTTCGGACAGGAAGATGTCCATGACTTCATTCCATATGGGGTCGCACTGAAATTGGAACTGTTCAACGTCAACGGGTCAACTCCAAGCTAAAATATAATTCGGAATTTAACTCAAGATGGTCTACCATTTCAGTTAAAATGAATTCTTAAATTAAATAATTCGCTAAACTTTATGCTAAATATAACTATGTTTGGACTATACTTAATTTTCAAATTTAAACTAAAATATGAATATATGTTTTATATAATAATTGGTGTAGTGAATATAGTGATTTTTCTGAGTTATAATCACATGCATATGTGAGGTGAAACATCGCTGGAGTGGTCAGTTGTTTTTTATTCTATGCCAAAAATGCGCAACACAAAATCAAACTGAAGAGAGACTGTTTTTTTTCTTTTACTCAACTTGTTGGTTTTTGTTGTACGGAAAGGTAAGGAGTTGGCATGTGACTTTTTTTAAGTTACCACTTACCTATACTGGTTGATTGGTTGCTTACCTACTTCAAAATATGATTATGTAAATCATGAGAGCAACTCTTTGATGGCATATGGTACAGACTACAAACGTAGTTCTACTAGAATTTGCTGGCATAGTTGTGTTTGGTTATTTTAGCACATGCAAAACTGATTTCGCTAAATCCCTATATTTCTTCATGGAAGAACTTGATGAAGATCCAAGAAATATTTCAGCTTTAAACTTTTCTCTTGCAAAACCAATGGCAGCATGCCATGCATCTTTGTTGATTCTGTCCATCTTTCTGCCAACATTTATGGTTGTTACAGTACTGCTTGTATGAATGATACAATACCTTTCTATTTCGTCTAACATTGTTGTTTGTTGAATCTTTTGACATGTCAGCTTTTTATGTAACAATATTTGTTCTTTATTTGAATACTTAGGTCTTTGCATTTGGATCGGTTCCATTAAAGACTTACCTTCCTGACGGGGACATTGATCTAACTGTACTTGGAAATACATCTTGTCATAGTACTTTGATTGATGATGTTTACTGCATTCTTCAGTCAGAGGAGCAGAGTAGTGATGCTGAATTTGAAGTAAAGGACTCGCAACACATCAATGCTGAGGTGCATTCTCCTGTTTTCACTTCCTATACATTCTTATTCATTCATTTGGATTAATAATTTGGGCAAACTATGCTATTGGCCTTTTAACTTTTTTTAGCCTTTTTATTCCCTGAAATATCTATAGTGATCTGATCTCTTACTAGGTATTTTCGTTACTGCTCTTTTAATAAATGCTTAATATGCGTGAAAGTTGAAACTCAATTTTTATGTGTCTCTTTCTCCTTGTATACTGTTATTCTTTCGCACATAGCAGTTGCCTCTAAATTTCTGCAAATGTTTATCCACCCAGGTCAGGCTCATTAAATGCACTATTGAAAATATTATCGTTGATATCTCATTCAATCAAACTGGCGGAATCTGCGCACTCTGCTTCCTCGAGCTGGTATTGCAATGCAAATTTATTTACTTTTTGGAATAAATGGTGCGATTTTACACTTTCTGTTCCACTTTAAACTTCAAAGTTTTTCTGGTTAAGTAGACAGCTGTTTTTTTAGACTGTGTAGAATACTCAACATTGGTTTCCTGTGCTTGTCTAGGTGTCCTTTTATTTGGTTACTATGCCAAGTCATGGCGAAGTAAACAATTGTTCCTTCTTCAGGTTGACCGTAGAGTTGGAAAAAACCATCTATTTAAAAGGAGCATTATATTAATCAAGGCATGGTGTTATTATGAAAGTCGCCTACTAGGAGCTCATCATGGACTGATATCTACTTACGCGCTGGAAATACTTATCCTTTACATATTCAATCTATTCCACAAATCTCTCCATGGCCCTCTGGAGGTAAGTTTTGGAAGTCATGACTATTTTCAGACATTCAAAAACATCTTTAGTCAATATGAAAGCTCATATCCTTGTTATCTCCCTGTGTTTTCTTATTAATAGGTTTTGTATAGGTTTCTGGAATATTTTAGCAAGTTTGACTGGGACAGCTATTGCATAAGTTTAAATGGCCCTGTTGCTTTGTCATCTTTGCCAAACCTAATTGGTGCGCTACCTTGTAATATTTTCCTTGGCAGAGTATTCACCTGATGCCTATTCTCGTTTTAATTCTAAAACTTATATCTCTTGCAGTTGAAGCTACAAATACACATGATGATGACTTACTGTTTGACAAAGAGTTCCTCAGGAGCTCGGTGGATAAAGCATTTTTACCTCCAAGAGATTCCAATGCATGCTATACCAAATTTCGTGTGAAACATCTAAACATAATTGATCCACTGAAGGAGCACAACAATCTTGGCAGAAGTGTCAACAGAGGTCTGAACTCTGAACTAACCAAGATATGTCTATTGATTTTATTTTTCTAAATTATCCTCTAAAACTTCTACAAACATGTATGCTTGCCTGAGCATCAGAATTCATAACATGTGCTGTGCTGCTGTGTATGTGCATAAAGCCATAAACAGTGGGCTATTGTAGTTGAACATATGTAGGGCTTTATTTTGCATGATGCCTCTTCTGTGGAGTTATATTTAACTTTTTAATTTTATGCAGCTAACTTTAATCGTATTCGGACGGCTTTCTCGTATGGTGCTCGAAAGCTTGGTCAAATTCTGATGTTACCACCAGAACTTATTCCTGATGAAATCTACGGATTTTTCAAAAACACTTTGAAGAGGAATGGAAGAGGAGTAAGGCCAGACATTGGCAATGGTGGTTATGATAGTGCATTTTATTGCCAGCCCTTCCCTGGTCCTGGCAAGGCACTATTGGAAGAGATATCAAGCATGAAGATTTCTTACAAGGAAGATGAGAACAGAAGTCCTCATCGTCGTTCAAAGAGCCTGGCTTATAAGTACTCAAATGTCAAAATAAATGGGCCTACACATGTAGGTGGATGTTTTCCAGGAGATCACAAGGTGGTATCAAGTACTGATTTAAGTACAAAATCACCTAGTTTTGTCCATCACGCACCAAAGCAATACTCATTGTTTTATCAAGAAAATGGAAATGGCTGCAGTGAACAGTACTATATGGACCATGAAATGCAGGCACAGCTATCTCGCTGTACAGCTGAAGCCTTCCATGTGGATGATAGATCATTGATGTGGCCACAAGTTCACACGAACAATTCGTCACATACATTGAATTCCTCTACTCGCGTCAATACTTTGGAACTTTCCAAACCTGGTCCCATAAACAAGAAAAATTTGAGTGTAACTGTAACCCATTTGGAAAAGCATCATCTTCCTCCCTTCTCATCATTGAGCTTGCCCGATTTATCTGGGGATCTGGATTCACAGTTGAGATGCCTACGCCAAGTTCAGTACTTCCTAGAGTACTTGTTAGATGGGTTTTTGCAGTCTGTTCAAGAAGCATCTTTTGATGATAAGGTTGACAAGGACGCGTTTAAAATTCCAACTCTTAGCATCTTGTTAAATAATGATGTGACCTTGCCAAGGCTATTGTCGCCTTCATCTGCTGAAACCGATGGAAGGAAATCATCTCCGGTTTCTTATAGCACCGAAGATGTTTCACAGCAATCACAGGATGAGGGCCACTGGGATATGGCTTCTGAGCAGAATGCCTCTGGAACAGATGTTCCATCCAATGGACTGTCGCCATCTTCTTCTCATGCTGATAAAGAGGGTTCTGTTTCATGGTGTCATAGCTGGGATGATATCCCCAATATGCATGGAACAGACCCATATATTCCCGAAAAGGTAGAAACTCTCAATTCTCGTTTTTTTCATACCTGATGTTTTGATCTGTGGGTATTGCTATTTTCAGTAAAGTGAGTCAAAATCCTTTTATGTTTCTATGGCTCTATGCACCGACTGTTACCTGTTTGTCACTTATTTTACTTTTTGTTTGGTTGGTAACTTGATCATAGTCGTCTTAGAGTGAAGACAAATATTTAAATAAAATGTCTAGGTTCAATTTGACTATCTTCATTATAACTTCAACAGTTTGTTGTTTGAGTAGGCTGACAGTCACAAGTTCATTTAAACCTTTGTTCAATTCAGGAAACATGTATTGCTACATTTCTTATTTAAAATTATCTGTCTGTTATGGTTAAAGGTTACAGCTTTTCCTTCTTTGTATGCCAGAGCTATGATACTTACAGGTTCCTAATTTTGTATTACAGCACATGGCATCTTTCGAAGAGAAAGGGAAGACACTGATCGACCACCAACCAGTAAAGATAAAAAACAACCAGGCCTCAGTTTCAAAAGGAAGTTTTATCCCTTACAAGCAGCAAGTAGCACTAGACAGTGGGACTAAGGAAACAACAAATCAGCCATTGAAAGTTCAGGACAATCTACATGGATGTATTCGCTCAGATAGGAAGTTGATTGAACAGCAGAGTTGTGATACTCAAAAGGAATGTGTCAAACCTGACAATGAAGCAAGGCAGATACCAAGGTACTATGGGGATGTTTGCTCGAACAAGAACTTGTTCCAGAAGCGTAATTATGATACTCACATGGAATTTGTGCAACCTGCTAATGCAATGAAGCAGATGTCAAAACATCAACCATTGGAGGTCCAGGATACTCCAAATGAGGGCACTTACATAAACAACTTGGCCAGAAAGCAAAGCTATGACACTCGAAAAGGGCATGAAATACTTGACTGGCCAACAGAGCATGTACCAATTTCTGAGGCATTGAAGCTTCAAAGCAGCCTACGAGGCATAGTTCACTCAAACAAGAATTCAGCTGCAAAACAAAATTATGGTAATCATAAGGAGCAGCTATCTTTTGTAAGAGATGCAGATCATGTACCAAGTAGCCAAGCTCTGAGCATCCTGAACGGTTCAAAAAGGGAGGTTCACTCAAAAAAAGATCTGGTTGAAAATGGAAGTAAACCTAGGCCATTATCGCCAAAGGAACCGCTTTCAGCATCTAATACATGTCAGCTCTCCTTCCCTGTCATGAAAGGATATTCTCAATCTGGAACCTTGGAGACGCCACCAGAGGAGACTATTGAGTTTGGATCTTTGGGGCCTTTCTCACTGACATTTTTCTCATCAAAGTCAAACAAGGCTCCTAACACACTCTCTACCAGCAAGGCGTGTGCAGACTCCCCTGCATCGGTGTTACAGAGCTATCGGGCTCGTGCAACCCAAAGCAGGTAATGTCGGAGTATCTGATAAAGCATAATATTATATGTAATCTGTCTACAGCCTACAAGTATACGCAACCTTAAAAATAAGTATATCTCTTAGACGCAAAAAGTCTGAGATAGATGTCACTGAAAAATTAAAGGGGAATTTTGGTTTGCGCCATAGTCAACTTTGCATTGCATGGTACTGCATCTTTAGTACCATTATTATGATATTATCCGTCCATGAGCCTTCAGTTCCTTGTGCCTTATGGTACATATAATATTGCCAGTTTGTATACTAAGCATTCCCTGAAGTTTCAAACTATTTCAGGTCACCAGAACTTTACAAGTTGGGAGATGAAGATCACTTCCCACCTCTCCATGCTGGGACCCGCTGAGACTTACAGTACATACAGATGGTACAGCTGATCATCATAGAGTTAGAGAGCGAAAGAAGAGCTAGACAGTTGAGCTTGTGCAGAATTTTCTTGACAGCACAAATATGGAGATCGTAAATCGTAATAGACTAAGAGCGTATATTCTGCCATGTAAAATTTCATTGACCCCTTGTGCTTTTCACTTCTGTCTGTAGTTACACCGAAGAAGGCTTTTAGGAGTAAGAAAGAACTAATTATACCGTCGTAGTTCTGTTCTGTTTAATTAAACTTAGAAAGGAGAAAAATTAGGGAAACATATTTTGGTTTATCTTATGCCCTCCTTGTTTTCTTTTTGCCCTTCCTGTTCTTTGCTTCGGTGCACATTCTACTTTGTCCTCTCCTAGGAATCGATGCTTTTGTAAAATCATCAAAAGCTATTTTGAATCCCTGACCTCTTAAAATCATCATGCTAGCAAACCGCTTCCTTTTCATCACCTGACACCAAGAACATCTCTTTTTTTATTTCTTCTTCCGACAAGAACTGCCACTTTATGCTTTTGTCATCCGAAAAGGACTTCATCCTTCCGCAGGGGCACCTTTCCTTTTCGACTTCCTCTTCGGTCCTAGTGGCAGCTGCCGAAAGGTAGGGCGCCAGGACTGCACCGTCTTCACCGATCCAACTCTGTGCAATCAGATGGTGAGATCTTTGTACCTTGTGGCTGTTCTTTTTCTTACCATGTGTGTATTCGATGTCTCCATTGCAGCTTCACCCATGCTAAACATTTCGGTTCTTTGACTTGTCACCGGCCGGTATGTGCTTCAAGTCGGTATCAACCATCAAAGCACAGCGATGCAAATGATGAGCCCTTACTCTTTCCCTGATACTATTGCTAACAACAAGGACATACACAATCCACCGGGTCCCATCAAAAGCCGCTTTCACTTACGCTAGGCACTACGGTGGAGCCTTTTCCAAAGCTTTTTTGATATGTTCTTCTGTCAAAAGGGTTTCTTTTACCCATCGTTGCCACGATGCAGCACAGGGGTGTGATCCTATCTTTTCAGCCTTTTCTCATACATGGCAGACCACAGATGCACGTAGTTGCAGCTAAGCTTGTACTCCACCCCGGGGAAGCTGACAGCTCGATCTTACATGGCAGGAGCCACAGGAAGGAAGACTTTGTGTGCGTGCGTCGGTTTCGTCGGTTTGGAAGCTGCTCGTTTTCTGAGAGACGAGTGGCAGCCGGCGAGCACCCAGCAGGTGCAGATGCATGCGTGAAGAACATGTGGCACGGGCGAAGAACAGTGGTTGTTGTAAGCTAGGACTGAGTAGTGGGGAGTGGAGGCTGAAGACGATGGCAAAGAGTCGATCCATTTCACTTTCACACTTGAGGAAACGTGTGACGATGATGTGTAAGGTATGTTTGGATTGTCTTACATGTGACCTAAGGTGACCCTGACTTCTTTGTTTTACTGAGGAAAAGTTACATACATAATTTGTATTCTATCGATAAGACAAATAATTTTATCACAAATCACATATGTAGATGATCTAATTGTCTGCATAAAATCTTTATAGCAACGTATGCATATATGTACATATCTATTCACAAAAGATCGCACCAGCTCAAGAGATAGGGAGGTAGATGATAGACTCATCATCACCGCCAAGTGTTTTTTTTATAAGGATTAATTCCTTATATACCACTGAAATTTTGCCACAATCCCTGATTGTGTTATTGACATGTGGGGTCAGGACTCACATGTGAATGACACAATACGTGGCATATAAGGGATGAGGTAAACTTTCGGTGGCATATAAGGAATTAACCTTTTTTATAATAGTAAAGATAAAGATAAGCTAGCACCACAATCCTTGTGTTTTCCTAGAACCGTGTACCTTTTGTTTACCCTAGTATTAATGTATATAAATTAGTGAGATTATAGGTGCATGTGACGACCCAGCCAGGTGCCTCACCCGAGATGTCCTCAAAGACCTCCCTGGGAGTCCACCAGGACCTCCCAGGAGGTCCTAAGGACCTCTCGGGCAGTCCTCACAGGCCTCCCTGGAGGTCCAGCCAGACCTCCTGGAGGTCCAAGGAACTGGCCGAGGAGGTCTTGAGGCTCAGGACCTCTCCAAGAGCCACGACCAAACTTGGTGGAGGTCCAGAGACCAACCCGAGGAGGTCATGGGACTTGGAGAAGTCCTAACCCTCATGTGATCCGAACCAGTCCCAAGGATCAATGGCTAGTTCTCACAGCAATTACAAGTGATAACATACATCCACACGAGACTTTATTAACAGCAAAAGAGTTGATCACAAAGTTTGCTTACAGACCGACAATAGCAAAATACACAGCGGAACAAAAGGCAAGTCCATCCAATACACCACAGGTAATTGGCTTGAGGGCGCGGCCTAGTTGATATGGTCTTCGTCATCATCAAGGAAGTCCTCTCCTGCTCAAAAATTAGTTTCAAGCAAGAGTGAGCACAATAACCGTCCTCGCAAGTAACACCCGTGGGGGTAACAAAATGACATGCATACATGGATATTCAAAGAAAGGCATAATATGGTCGCTTTGCGTAAAGCCAAGTTTATTTCAAAAACATATACTAAGTTTCAAGGCAGTGATACAGTAATTAAAATTCATTTTGCAAATTCAACTTTTTAGTTGGATAACATTCATCATCAAATGGTGAAGGATACCCTCCTATCACAAGGCTCCCTGCCCAAACCATGTGATAGAAATCCCAAAAGAACAGTTTGTCCAAAACCTTTTGAAAACAAAACCAACATCTAACTTTGAGTGGTCTTTGCCAGCACGTCCATGACCGTGGACATGGCTATTCGAATAGTTTTCACTCTACAGAGGTGGTACACTTTACCAACACAACATGATTCCTTTAGTTTGTTTGGCATTCGTCAATGCCACCTCTCACTGCCGAAGGTAAGAGGTCTAGAGTTCATGACAAGGCCTTTACAATGCATTGTTCCACCGCAGCCCCTCCTCGCTAAGGATTCGCTTCCTTTGGATAGAAACCCGCCGGAAAAGCCCCTTCTTGCGCCAGTGGGAAACACAGGTTATAAAAGACCATAGGCCATGAAAGACCTCCCACACATCAAAGTGGAACAACCGCGATGAAACTTTGCAAATTAATTGGTCAGGTCCCACGCCCCATTCTGGAGACATGTGGTTGTACGGTGAGGCATAGCAAAGGGACGCTCAAAGGCCGATCCTCAAATGACTAGGGCGACATCCACAGAACCCCTGAGCCTTAACTCTACTCAAGTTGAGCTCGTGCATGGACATGTACCAACCAAGCAACCAAGTCGCCCCAGTCCAAAACCATTTTCCATTTGTCTGCTTTTCATAAACCTTTATGAGCTTCCATGACAACCCAATGTCATGGCTTAAAACCTTTAAACAGTAGTTGGTCATGTTTGTAAAGTTCCCAAATCAAATACTTTTGGTCTAAGCAAGACTAAGCATAAGATTTCACAATTGCTCCTGGTTCACACTATTGAACCAATCAGATTTTATCTAGGATAACAACAAGTGTGGTTCAATTTCAATGTTGGCCATACAAGGGAGATAGGCATAACTATGAGTTTAAAGACATGCATTGAAATAATTTAGTAAAGTAAGCATGCATAAACCTTTAAGACAGAACATAGTAATTTGAAAAAATAGGTGCAACATGGTCAAGGGTGTAACTTGCCTTGCTCAAAGGCCTGGATGTCTTCTTCTTCGGAGAATTCTTGCTCCTCAGTGTCTTCACAATCTACACGAGGAAACCAAAACAACTCAACACAAAGCTCAAATAAGATCCAAAGAAACTTTAATGAAACTCCAAAATAAAACCAACAGAGAGGCTAGGTCGGTTTGGAGGAGATCCAAGGAGCTTGCTGGAGGAGGTCCGAAGCTTCAGGAGGAGGTCCAGAGAGTGGAAATGAGCAAAATGGTAAAGGGGAAGGGCTGCCCAAGCTTATATAGCCAGAGCCGTCCAGATTTCCATGGTTACACATGTTCAAGAGTTGGTGAAAAGGACAATGGGAGTAGGCAAAAGATGGGACAAAAGAATAGCACGTGTGCTGCAAAAAGGTAGAAGCATTTAATGCGATACAACATGCATTAAATGTGGGGAGACTCCCATGCGCAAAGGACACAGTCAAAGGATAAAGAAAAATGAGTGTGACTGTCAAATGGGGCCAGTCAAAGCTCAAAGGGAGGTCCTGCGGAGACCTAGAGGAGATCGCTCAGAGGTAAGGGGAGGTCCTGACGGTCAGATCCTCAAAGGGGAGGTCTGGATGGTTAAGATCTTTCAAAGGGGAGGTCTTAACGGCCAGATCTAACATGAGGGAGGTCTGGACGGTTAAGATCTCTAAAGGGGAGGTCTTAACGGCCAGATCTAACAAGGGGAGGTGCAGGCGGTTAAGATCTCCAAAGGAGAGGTCTTAACGGCCGAGATCTAACATGGGGAGGTGCGGATGGTTAAGATCTCCAAAGGGAGGTCTTAACGGCCAGATTTAACAAGGGAGAGGTGCAGACGGTTAAGATCTCCAAAGGGAGAATGCAGACGGTTAAGATCTCCAAAGGGAGGTCTTAACGGTCGAGATCTAACATGGGGAGGTGCAGACGGTTAAGATCTCCAAAGGGAGGTCTTAACGGCCAGATCTAACATGGGGAGGTCTTATGCAGGGAGGTCTGAAGGACACGGGAGGTCCAAATAGACAAGGAGGAGTTCAACAAAGCAGTGAGTTCAAATGAACATGAGTGAGGTTTAGACACAGGAAGGTAGGTGCAGACCGAGAAAATTCAACTACTTGGGAGGTCTAGACCTAAGGAGGTGCGGATCGAGAGAAGGGCAAAACCAAAGATGAAGGGAGGGATCACCAAAGCCCCAGCAAACCCAACCACCAAAAGAGAGTCTTTAGTTGAAGTCTGGTTTAGTCAATTGAAGTCCATACTGAAATTCTCAAGTTAAGCTTTGAATTCTCATCAAAACAAAATGGTTCTTTTTATTTTGAAAATTCAAAAAGACTCCAAAAATCAAGGTGTTACAGTGCCACACTTTAGTTTCGAAGAACAAAAATTTCAAAGAAAGGAATTGGATAAAAGAGAAAGGCTTTGTGGCAAACAATGTTCCATTTCCTAACCTTTGAAGGAAAATGGGTAGATTACCGGTGCAAATGATACGGTTTTGAATAAAGACAATGTATCCTGTGCAAACACCCTTTGACTCATTGTTGCGGGTGTAAGCGGTGGGTATGCGGTGGGTATGCAATATCGGGATTCTGTGATGACACAAAATCAACACATCCTCCGGTATAAACAAAGGGAGAAAGGCAGTGCAAAGAGACACGCCACGTCACCCGATTTCCCTGTGCCGTCCGATCTCACGTGGGCCTCTTTCGCGCTGTCCGATTTTATTTTCATTTTGCATGCCTCGATGCCATCGCGCTCTCTTCTGCTTCGCCCCTGCCCCAGTGCCCCATGCCCGGTTGCCGCTCCCTCATCTCTTCCTCCCGAGCGCGCCACCTGCCCGCCTCCCTCCTTCCATGCGCGGGCATCGCTTGCACCTTCCCCCTCCTCCCCTTCTAGCGCCGCCGCTGCCACCCCACCTGCTCCTCTGCCCTCCTCCTCTCCTCCCCTCCCTCCCCCAGTCTTCCTTCCGTGCACTTTGCCCGCCTCCCTCCTTCCACGCCGTTGCGCTTGCGCGCCGCCTCCCCACCCGCTCCACCGCCCTCCTCCTCCTCCTCCTCCCTCCTTCCCGGCACCCTCCTCTTCCCTCCTCCTAGACTCCCTCCTCCCTGGCACCCTCCTCTTCCCTCCTCTCGAACTCCCTCCTCCTCTTCCTCTCTCCCTAGCTAGATCTGGCACCTCGTGCTGCCTCACCTCTTCCCTCCCCCGGCACCTCCTCCTCCGCCCTCCTCCTCCTCCCTCCCCCAGCACCTCCGCCTCACCTCTGGGTCCCTCTTGAGATCGGCCAAACCTGCGGGCTTTGAGGAGCACACGCGATGACGCGACCGATTTGGGCAGATTTTACTACGTTTTGTGCGCTTTTTTTTAACTTGTTTTGCTCTCGGCCGGCCCCGAAGCCCTCCAGCCACCACGAAGTCCTCCGTCGCCACGCCCCCCCCCAATGCTTCCTCTTCCTTCTGTAGTGTTCCTGAGACAGCATACGGGGCCATGAGAGACCTCCACCTCTCGCTGAACCAGACCCGGAGGGTCCGCCTCGAGGCCGCGCTCCACGAGCTCCAGACCCTCGCCCCGACTGCCGCACCAGACGCCGTCGTCGCCATCGCGAACACCATCCCCATCAACCATGAGGCCAACATCCTTAAGTAAACCACACCCTTTCCCGTGTCCATCCCTCTCTCTACCTGTTTCTCTTCTCCATTCGTGTGTGCTGATGAACTGATGGGGGTTTTGGGTGTTTGCGTTATATGACTTCATTTACAGGCCATGGAAGAAATGATTTATACTTTGAATTTCTTTTTGAGTTTGTATTGAATTCTACTACCCTAAAACATATTAGGTCCAGGTGTTTGTTTGATTGTCAATTGGTTTCTGAATCCGAATGTTTGGCCAATTCGATTGTAAAGATAATTCTATTTTCCATAATATATTTTTTTGTACAATGAGCTTACAATAAGGATTATGGACAAACTTCTATGCTTAGCGCAGTTTGCTCTTTTCGACCTTTTCAGGTATAGGCCAGAGGTTGGTGATGTCATAGTTGGCCGTGTCATTGAGGTATGTCATTATTTGATTTTTCTCATTTTGGTACCATGGGTTTGTGCTAGGAATGTACTACTTACCTGAATGTAATAAAATGTACCATGGATTTTCGTCCGTGAGGATGCTTTACTTTACGGGCGTCAAGCTGTAGTTTGAATCTGTGAGAATATTATTGAGTGTTGTTAGAAATTGCCAATATGAGAATTGTCGTAGGGGCGGCCCACCGGCCCCACGGCACAGGCAATGCGCTAAGGGATCCCCGAAGGACCCGGCGGCACTTCAGAAAGCTCCGAAGGTGACTTCGGAGGTGCCCTCCGGAGGGGTCCCCCGAGGGCCCCGATGATGCTTCCGGAGGCTCCGAAGGTGACCCTGAAGATGACCTCCGAAGGGGCCCCGAAGGCCCCAAAGACTAACCCGAAGCCTCCGGAGGGGTCCCCGAGGGCCCCGGAGGAGGTTCCGAAGATGCCCTCCGGGGGGGTCCCGCAGACTCCCCGAAGGAGGGCCCCCGGAGGGGCCTCGCGGCCATCAGCAAGGGAGCAAGAAAGGTGGACCAGGCTTACTACTCGGGTAGACCAGGACCAGGAGAGTCCAGCATGCGTCGAGGGCTACGCATAGGACTAGGAAAAACCCCTGCTACCCCTATGATGGTTGTACCTTTGTAGGGGTGTGTGTGTAATTTCATGTACCCGGTTGGATAAGCTATAAATAGCCCCCTTCCCCCTCATGTAATGGATGGATACAAATTTTTGGCAATTAACACTAGTACACTTCTAGCCGGAACCCCTCACCTGGGAGCCTTTACCCGGGGGTCCCTCCTATTTACTGTCTGGTCCTTTCACTACGACAGTTGGTGCCGTCCGTGGGGTTCGGCAGGAAAGTCACAAACACCGAAGCATCAGATGGCCCCCAGAAGGGCCGCACCCAAAGTTTTGGCGGCCGAAGCAGCAGCAATGGCCGTGGCACCAAGCACCCCAAGGGCCAAGTGGAGTAAGACTTCCACGGTGGCAGCAGCCGCCGCGCGGGCCGCAGAAGAAGAAGCAAACAACTCCACCCACGGTGGCATAGTCGAAGGCGACGCCCTGCCCACCGAAGCATCCCTGCCCAACCACCAACCCCTGGGCCCACCCCTGACAGCCGTAGGGGTAACCCAGTGGGCCTATGAGGCCCTCCAACAAGAGCTAGCGGACCTCTGCCGGGAGATGCTCAGCTTGCGACAGCCCACCAGAGGCAGTCTCACAATCCCACCACTGCCATCGGATCCTCCAGCGGCAGTGACCGACCCACAACCAACCCCCTTGCTCTGGGGAGACCCCAATTCCCCGTTGAGCACGGGGCTCGAAGCAGCGCGCTGGCCAAAAGATTTCAAGATGCTGGAGGTCACACCCTTCGAAGGCTGCACCGACCCCGTGTAGTTCCTACAAGTCTACGAAACAGCAATAGAGGCCACAGGAGGGGACGACACGACGAAGGCAAAGAGCATCTCGCTCGCCCTCAAGGGTGTTGCCCTCACATGGTTCTTTACCATACCCCCCGGTCCATATACGTGTAGGAGCACCTACGAGACCTGGTGCGCAACAATTTCCAGGGGAACTACATCGAGCTGAAGGACGCATGGCACCTGTTTGCAATCAAACAGGCCCCGGGCGAATCCCTCCACAATTTCTTCAAGAAATTCGCGGAGGTCAAGTGCCAGGTCAAGGGCGTCAATGAGACCACAATCATCAACGTGGCAACCTGCGGACTACAAAAGGGCCCATTATCAGAAAGGCTGGCCCGCAAGCCCGTATGCACCGTCGCGGAGCTCTTCGATAAAATAGAAAAGTACGCCCGAGCGGAGGAAGATAGCAATCGAAGGGCGGAGGGGACAGTCACCGCCGCATTTGCGAAACCATCAAACGAGCCAGAGCAGGCCACGCCCACCACCACGACGAACCCTGCTGCAACAACCAACCACAAACCACGCAACAACTTCTGCCAAAATGGCCATGGTGTCTACCATGTAGACGCAGGTCTGGTCGGAGGAGCAAAAGCGTGGCGGCGAAAGCGAGCGCGGCGAAAGCGGCCGTGGGCGCCATGGCGGCGGCAACCGTGACACCAAGCAACGGCGCTTGAAAGCGTCCACGATGTCTCGCGACCTCCACGGAGTGCTCACACCTGGCTGCGGACTACCGCACCGCCAGCGCCATGCACGACTACATGAATCATCGCCGAACAACGGTAGGCGTGAAGACACTAGGGGCGCGGGCAACCAACTGCCTGCCCCACCACCCCGGTCGCGCATCGAAGGGGGGCCATGGCGAACAACGTCAACGGGTCATAAACATGATCTCGGGAGGATCTTCGCTCGGCATAACATCCAAAAGGTAGCGACGAGCCTACGCTCGGCAAATTCACCACGTTGCAGTGCGACCCACGTGCAGACCACCCCGATATGCCGAGGTGCCCATCACCTTCGGCCTCGGGGACGCTAGGGGTATTTACTTCCCTCATCAAGACCCCCTCGTCATTTCAGCCAGCATTGCAGACTTCGAAGTCCGCCGTGTCCTCGTGGATGGTGGAAGCTCTGCGGACCTCTTGTTCGCGGAGGCCTTCGACAAAATGATGATCCCAAGAGACCGCATGTCACCCCCAGGCATACCCCTTGTGGGCTTCGGGGGAAGGCCGGTGATGGCTTTGGGTCAGATCAACCTAGCCGTCACATTCAGTGACGGCTTCGCCTCCCACACGGAGACCATCACCTTCGACGTGGTACAGATGCCATACCAATACAATGCCATCTTCGACCGAGCCACGTTAAATGCCTTCGGTGTGATCGCCCATCACAACTACCTGTGCATGAAGATCCCCGCGCCGAAGGGCATCATCACCATACCAGGCGATCAGGACTTGGCTTGGCAGACCGAGCTAGAGGCTGACCCCCCCACTCGGCACGTCCACGCGGTAGAAAACAGCATCAATGGCCCACCAGAGGAACCCTCTGGCAAATGGGCTCTAAGGGCCAGGCCGGAGGGGCAACTATGGAGGGTTCCCTTGGGGGACACCTCCCCATAGAGAACAAATGCCGTCAGAGCAGAACTTCCACCAGAAGAGTACAACGTCATCCTTGATGTGCTCCGCAGCAACTCCGACATCTTTGCATGGAGCCCGGAAGACATACCAAGGGTAGCCCGTGAAATGATGGAGCATCGCCTCGCCATCCGAAGCGACGCAATCCCCAAGAAGCAAAAATTACGACGCATGACGCCGGAACGCCTAGAAGTAGCGAAGGTAGAAATAGCCAAGCTACTAAAGGCAGGAGTCATTCGAGAAGTTAAGCACTCAGACTGGCTGGCCAACCCCGTCCTGGTCCAGAAAAGCATGGGCAAATGGCGCATGTGTGTCGACTTCACCGACCTCAACAAGGCTGTAACACCCTGGTTTTCAGAGCCTTTTTGAAAATTTTCAAAATAAAAGGAACCATTTGGTTTTGTTGAGAGTTCAAAGCTTAACTTGAGATTTTGAGAATTTAGGTGTTTAAAATGACTAAATCAAACTTCAACTAATCCTGAAGCTTGGTTTATTTGGTGTTGTTCGAGCTCTGGAGTTGTCTCTCCCTTTCTCTGTAGGTTCTGCTCTCCTCTTAGCCCAGCCCTTTCTATCCAGACCTCCTTGAGTTTGGACCTCTCCTCGTGTCCAGACTTCCTTTATGACCAGACCCCTCTCTTGTTTGTTTGGGCATTTCTTTATGCCCGGACCTCCCTCTTGTTCGGCCATCTCCTTGAGTCTAGGTCTCTTTGTGTCTAGAACCCTCCTGTGTGTCTAGACCTCCCTTGTATCTAAACTTCCCTTGTGTCCAGACCTCTTTGTTGGTTTGAATCTCTTTGTGGTTCAGACCTCCTCTTTGTTGGTTTGGATCTCTCTGTGGTTTAGACCTCCTTTCGGTCCAAACCTCCTTCTTCACTTGAATCTCCTTTGTGTTCCTTTGGACCTCCCTGTGTTCATTGGAATCCCCTCTGTGTTCATTTGAACCTTCCTTGTGTTCATTTAAACCTCTCTGTGTTCATTTGGACCTTCTTTGTGTTCATTTGGACCTCCCCGTGCTCCCTTGAACCTCTCCGTGTCCGTTTGGACCTCCCTGGGTCCGTTAGGACCTCTTTGGCCCTTCATCTTGACCGTTGAGACCTTCCCTGTGTTAGTCTTGACCGTCGAGATCCTCTTTGGATTCATCTTGACCGTTGAGACCTCCCATGTGTTGGTCGTGACCGTCGAGATCTCCTTTGGCTTCCATTTTGGTCGTCAGGACCTCCCTCGGGATCATCTTGACCGCCAAGACCTTCTTTGATCTTATCTTAACCGTCAAGATGTCCTTTCAGTTTATCTTGACCGTTGAGATCTCTTTTGGACATTCTTCTGTGGATCTCCTCCACTGGACCCCTCTTCCTTTGAAACCCCTCCGCCTGGACCTCCCCTTTGTCTGGATCTAACGGTCTAGACCTCCCTTCATTTGGATCTAAGGGTCCAGACCTCCCTCTGCCTGGATCTGATGGTCCAGACCTTCCCATGGTCTAGACCTCCTCCCAACCTAAGACTCCCCGTGCGGCTCAGCTTCGCGCCTTTGTTTGGAACCGTCCGATCTACATTGGACAGTTTGATTTTGTGGCATGTTCGGCTGGTCCGAACGTCCCACCCTCTCTAAACCCTCAGATCTTTGCTGGACGGCCCGATCTGATGGAACGTCCGCCCGGTCCGAACGGCCCAACCATTTCAGACCGTCCGATCGTAATCCAACAGCCTAGCCTCCCCGCGCTCTTATCTTGCTATCGCTGACCTTCCTTGTTTAGATCTTGACCGTTAAGACCTCCCCTTTGGAGATCTTAGCCGTCAGGACCTCCCATGTTTAGATCTTGACCGTTAAGACCTCCCCTTTGGAGATCTTAGCCGTCAGGATCTCGCCTGTTTAGATCTTGACCGTTAAGACCTACTTTGAATTCATCTCAATCGTCAAGACCTCCTCTGAGTCATCTTGACCGTTCAGATTACCTTTGATCTCATCTGGACCGTTCAGACCTCCCTTGTGTTGATCTGAACTGCTCGGGTCTCCTTATTTGGACTTCATCCCGTGGGTCTCCTCCATCCAGACCTCCTTCCCTTGGATCTTGACTGTCAGGACCACCCATTGTTGATCTTGACCGTCAGGACCACCCCTTGTTGATCTTGACTGTCCAGATCTTCCCTTGAGTTTTCTGTGCCCCTTGGATCTCTTTTTCCTTGGACCTCTTTATTCTTTGGACCTCCTTGTCCCTTGGACCTCTTAGCTTTTCAGACCTCCTCAAGATCTCCCTTGATCTCGTAGGACCTCCCTGTCTAGCGGACCTCCTCTATGGTTTTTGCAAAGACTACTCTCTGTGGTCTCTTTGCGAAGACCACCCCTTGTCTTTTTGCAAAGACCACCCCTGCAGGTCACGACCTCCCCTTGGGCCATGACCACTCCTCTTTGACCAGACTGCTTTCCAAGTTGACTGGTTCCACTTGACAGTCTTTCTTACCCTTATCCTTATCCACCACCTAAGCCTTTGTGCATTTAATGCCATTTGATCCGTATAAAATGTAGTCACTTACGTGGCCCTTTGCTTTCTCTCCTTGTCTCCTCACCTCACAGCATATCTTGTCCTTTTTACCCTCTCCTTTCACCAGCTGGCCTTATTTTGTCTAGTTCTCTCTAGCCAGCTGGCCATACCTTGTCTAGTCCTTCAACAACCTTTGACCCATGTGTCGCTGAGTCTTAGTGACTCTTTCCTCCTTTTTCTTCACCAACTATTAATAGCCCGAACAGTCCTTCTTCCTCACCCTTGGCTACATACACTTCCCTCGCTCTTGCCCAGCTTTCTCCTTGCTTGGAGTTTCACCTAGAAGGCAACTGGAAATCACACCATCGCCTCCTCGTCGCCAAGAAGACCACTAGAGGTTGCGCCGCCACCTCACCGCCGAAGTAGCTCGCCGGAGCGCTAGCGCCGCCTTTAATCGTTGCCACTATCTCTTGACCTCCTCTTTTACCTCCCTCTTGGCCTTGGTAAGTTCCCTCGTGCCTTATTCTTTCTTCAATTCCTACGACCCCACTGTGTAGTCGTATCTTTCCCAGGACCTCCTCCTGAGGATCTCCTCAGGACCTCCCTGGTCTTTTTGCAAAGATGACCCCCTCGGTCCCCTTGCAAAGACGACCCTCTTGGGTCCTTTTCTGGATCTTTCCCTTTCAAAGACCTCCCATGACCTCCTCGGGACATCCCCCTCAGGACGTCCCTTGAGCCTTTCAGGACCTCCCTTGTTACAAAGACCACCTTCTTGGTCTTTGCCGCCCTTTTGGTCTTTTACAAGGACCACCTTCCTTGATCTTTTGCAAAGACCACCCTTTTGGTCTTTGCTGGCTTCTTTGCAAAAGACCACCCTCTTTGGTCATCTGCAAAGACCACCCTCCCGTGGACCTCCTCCTTTCCGTTGGACCTCCTCCTGAGAGCCCTTTCTTAGTTTATCTTGTTCTGTTCTTTGCTATTTGGGTTTGTTTGGAGTTCATTTGGATCTTATTGGTTGTTATTTGATTTTGCTTTGCTTTATCTCGTGTAGATTGCGACTCTTCGGGGAGCCAAAGTTCTCCCAATTAGTTCCTCTAGCTTTCGGACCAGGCAAGTTACACTCTTGATCATGTTGCGCCCAGTATCTCAAATTATTTAAGTTCTGTTTCAAAAATTATTGTATCCTTATTTATGCTAAGTATTTCAATACCTGTTTTAAATTCATAGCTATGCTGAATCCTTTGTATGGCTCATGTTGATATTGAATCCACTCTGTTGTCACCCTAGTTGAAATCTGGTTGATGCAATAGTGTGAACCAGGATCTCTTGAAAAATGTATGCTTAGTCATTCTTAGACCAAAATCTTGTTTTGGGAGTTTTACTGCCAAAAGACCAATGTTGTCTAATGTTTTAATCCATGATATTGGGTTGTCGTGGTAGCTTGTAAATGTTTTCAACAATTAAAGGAAAAAGGAAAATGGATTTGGACTTGGGCGAATCTGGTTGTTTGGATGGGTGCATGTTCATGCACGGGATCGTTCCGTTTCTATGGACGAGGCCTAGGGTTCAGTGGAAGTCGCCTAGGTCAGTTAAGGACCGGTCTTCGAGTGTATTTTGCCATGCCTCACCGTGCAACCACATGTCCTGAATGGGCAAGACCTGGCCGACTAATTTGCAAAGTTCCATCGTGGTTGTCCCTGTTGATGTGTGGGTGTCTCTCATGACCTACTTTTATGCATTCCCACCTGGCGTAAGAGGGGGCTTTTCCAGCTGGGTTGTATCCCATGGAAGCGAAACCTTAGCGAGGGGGACCGTGGTGGAATGATGCATTGTAAAAGCCTTGTGATAATCTCTTAGTCGCACACCTTTGGAAGTGTGTGGGCGGACAGTATAAGTTGATTATCTTATGTGAGTAAAGTTGTACACCTCTGCAGAGTGAAAATCTATTCGAATAGCCGAGTCCGCGGTCAAGGACATGTTGGCAAAGATGCTCCTAGTTAGATGTTGGTTTTGTTTTCAAAAGGTTTTATTAAACTGTTTTGGATCTCTATCCAAATGGTTTGTGGGCGGGGAGCCTTCTGACAGGAGGGTATCCTTCACCACTTGTTGATGAAAGCTATCCAACTGTAAAACTGTTTTATGGAAAATGAATTTAAATTATTGAATTATGCTTTGGAACTTAATACTTGTAATTGGAAATAAACTTGACTTTATGCAAACTAACCATATTATGCCTTTCTTTGTGATATCTATTTATGCATGTCATTCTGTTATCTAACGGGTGTAACTTATGAGCACGGTAGTTGTGCTCACTCTTGCTTGATGGTGTTTATAGCAGGGAGGAGAGCCGAGGTGAGTCAAAGATGGACCAAGTGGTCTGATCGGCTAGGATCGCTCTCGGTGATTACTGTGGTGTATCGGATGGCCTAATGGTTTGCCTTCTGCTGTAATTTTGTTTTCCGGCTTGTAAGCCCTTTTGTAAACAACTCCTTGTTATTAATAAAGCTTGCGTTTGATGTATGTTACCACTTTTGTATGTTGTGAAGAGCTAGCCATGATCCTTGGGACTAACTCAGATCACACAGAGGACCTTGGGGTGCTCCCCACCCTCCACGACCACCCTGGGGTCTGGTCGTAGGAGGTCTTTGGGGACGTCCTGGGTCTAAGACCTCCTCGGGCCAGATCGCCAGGCCTCCAGGAAGTCCTGCTGGACCTCCTGGGTGGTCCTGGAGGACTTCCGAGAGGTCCTGCTGGACCTCTTGGGAGATCCTGGTGGACTTTCCGGGTGGACTTGGAGGACCTCTCGGGTAAGCCTCTGGTCAGGTCGTTGCCCAGACTAGGAGACCTCCTGGTTTAGCCGTGATAGGACCTCCTGGGTCCTGTTGCAGCTAAGCCTAGAGACCTCCCAGGTTGGGGTGTTACAAAGGCGTCTCCCAAAGACGACTTCCCTCTGCATCGCATCGACCAGTTGGTGGACGCCACCTCCGGCTGTGGGTTAATGAGCTTCCTCGACGCCTACTCCGGGTATCATTATATATTCATGGCTAAGGAGAACGAAGCAAAAAACCGCCTTCATCACCCCCATTGGAACATATTGCTTCCGCCGCATTCCCCTCGGCCTCAAAAATGCCGGAGCTACGTTCACCCATCTCATCAACAAGGTGCTTGTGGAGCAGCTGGGGCGCAATGTCGAAGCCTACGTCGACGATATAGTGGTCAAGAGCGAGATCGTAGCCGCGCACAAGGAGGACTTGCAGGAGACCTTCGCTAACCTCTGGAAAGAAGGAATCACGCTAAACCCCGACAAGTGCACCTTCAGGGTCAAAGCGGGCAAACTATTGGGATTCCTCGTGTCGGAAAGAGGCATTGAGGCCAACCCTGAAAAAATCAGAGCCATCCAAGAAATGGAGCCGCCTCGTAGCGTGCGGGAAGTGCAGAGGCTAACGGGCCGCCTTGCCGCCCTCAGCCGATTCTTGTCATGGTCAGCCGAACGAGCCCTACCCTTCTTCAAAACCCTCCAGGGCGTAGAACCGTTTCTCTGGACCAAAGCATGCCAAGAGGCATTTCAGTATCTCAAGAAATACCACAGCCAGCTCCCAAGCTTGACCAGCCCAAAGCCAGCAACCCAGCTCCTCCTGTACCTCACCGCCTCCTTGGCGACAGTTAGTGCAGTCCTTGTCCAAGAGGAGGGCAGCCTGCGCCCCATATACTACGTTTCGGAGGCTCTCCAGGGGGCCAAGGTCAGATACACGGAGCTTGAAAAGCTGGCCTATGCCCTGATCATGGCCTCGCACAAGCTCCGGTTGAGAGACCATGTGGAGGTCGTCCCGTGTGAGTGATGAGTAATTGACAAAGGTTTTAGGTCAGTCGAGTTTGGTTTGTGTGGTCGGACCTTGTCGTTCTTGCGCTGTTCACGCATTTTCGTGAAGTCATTACATTTGTCGGAAAATCGAACGACCGGCCGTGTTATGGGCGATGCGATCATGGCGGTTATACCGATTGGTAAATGGCGGTTGAAGAATTCGGAGAAATTGTTTCTCGTGTTACGGTCTTCATGGAAATCGGAACGACCGCGGTATTGGGCGATCGGCCGAGTCGCGGTTGATCCGTTGGTAACATGGCGCGGTTGTCTGGATTGTATTGTGAGTTCGGCCATTTTGGTGATTTGAGTTTTGGGATAGGTCATATCCAGTGTGTTCATGCATATGTGTTGCATATTGCATGTTTGAGCTAACGTTAGGTCAAGTTGTGAAGAACTTGTTCGGTTTACGTGTTTCTTATGCGTGTGGTGCAGGATGTCGGCGGAGTCGTGGCGAGACACGATTGGATCGGACTAAGCGCAGTGGCGCCGAGGTCGAACAGTCGGGATGTGTCGAAGACGAGCGTGGACTCGAGGTGGTTGAGGCGTCTTGAGACAAGGCCGAAGCTTCCGGAAGGTGCGAAGGGCGAATCGGAAATTCGCAAAAAGGCACTGGCGAGGCGTCCGTTGGACTTAGCGGGCGTACGGGAGGAGACCCGTTAGCCAAGGCTATATAAAGGATTGGAGGGGCTGCATGCCCTTTTGAGCACTTGAAAAGGAATTAGGGTTTGCTAGAGTCAAAAGAGTCTTTAGTGGCTGTTTCTCTTTTGCTCTTTAGTTGTTGAGAGTGGAGGTGTAGGCAGAGTAGTGCTCCCTGCTTGTCCCCTTCGTAGCTCTCCAATGTGAGTTCTTGGCTTAGGGAGAGGGAGAGGATGGATTGATGAACTTGTAATCATTCCTCTTGTTCTAATGTCCATGCGTATGGGGATGTATCTCTTTGTATTTAGCTCTTGATTCAATGAATGGAAATCAAGTTTTCTTCTATTAGTGCTCTCTGTTCTTCGTTCTCCTTTTTGTGATTTTGGGGCTTTCTTCAATTCGGGAGTTTTTGCTTGGTTCTTCCTCTTGATCTTGCTTCTTTGGGACATGTGGGAACCTATCTAAGGTCATCTAGATCATCATCCACCCACGAGCAAGTCGTTAGATCAAGTTTTGTTTTTGCGGTTTTGAACCCACCTTCGTTCAAATGCAAAGGATAGGAACCTTGGCATGGATCTCTGAAATCGTTGCTTGGAATAGGTTCCTAATATCTTGAGGAAGGTGTAGTTCAATTTTGGTCAAGTTTGGCGCGTAGATCAAAAGTTTGATCGATTTTCATTTTGAAACCGAGCTGATTTTACTGCTCCAGACAATCGGAACGACCGGCCGTAACACTACGGTTGTCCGCCTCGCTTGAACGACCGTCAGTAACACTACGGTTGTACCGCCTTCTGAAACGACCGGCCGTTTACTGCGGTTGTTCCGATTTCCTGAGTTTCTTGAAACTTCTGATTTTGTTTCTTTGGTTGTGGGGGTGAGGTGGATTCAACACAAGACTTCCTCTGTGCTTAATCTTTGATCTTCATAGCTCTCATAGCTATTGGAGTGATTTACAAGTTGAATCCATTCTTTGCGAAAAATATTAGGTGCTCTATTCACCCCCTCTAGTCGCCTTTCCGTCCTTCAATTGGTATCGAGCGGTTAGCTCTTTTCAATAGATCTTAACGGTCTCAAGAGCCGTGGCGATGGACAAGTACTCGACCAAGCCGCCTGTTTTCGATGGCATCGATTACCCTACGGAAGAGCGAATGGAGACATACATCGAGCCGGGGTATGCCATCTGGCGAAAGGTCAAGGTTCGATTCATTTGTTCTGCCGATGAGAACATCAATGCCGGAACATGGTTGATGTTGAGGCGAATGCAAAGGCAAGGAACATCATCATCCGGGGTTTGAGTCGTGGCGAGTTTGACAAGCATATCTCACTTCGTCGTCCGCCTCTCGATATCTGGGTGACCCTCGGCGCATACCATGAGGCACCACCCAAATCAAAGCGGTTCGACAGGACCGGTTCAAACGAGAATACAACAAATTTGAGATGCTTCTTTGGTGAGTCCCTAGATGAGTGCCATGCGTTTTCACAAGATCTTGAGCAACCTCCGGCGGTCGGTCTCACATACCCGACTTCGGACAATGCTCGTCGGATGCTCACGGCTTTTCGTCTGCGTGTTTGGGAGATGAAAGTGACCACCATCAAAGACACGACAGACCTCTCGACTTTGACTCTTGATGCGGCTGTACTCACGCCTCAAGACTCACGAGATTGAGCGTTGTCTCGTGGTCGAAGTCACGATCGATGGCCTTGGTCACCGATCGATTAAACCTCTGGTTCTCTTCTTGATTCGTTGTGTGGTTTCTCCCTTCTTTGCTCTCTCAGAGCATAGCGATGATCGCTTAGAGCAACTTCGAGGATGAGCGGTTGCCCTCCTAGCTCGGAAGTTTTCTCATGCTTACAAGAGGAGGAGGGGCGAAGAGGAGGACCCGTGATTTGCTTCGAGTGTGGTGGCCCCAACCACATTGAGACAAACCCCCTAAGCCGAGAAGGGCAAGAACGACTACTGGCGGTTCGGGCAAAACGACTACACCGACAAGAACGCAACAAAAGCCTCCACTCGGGCGCCCGAAGAAGAAGAAGTTCCGCAACCGGCAAAGCCAAGCTCTTCCACAGCGTCCTCACCGCCGGACGACCTCGACCTCGGCGAGGTGGAGGGATGGAAGCGACGATGACGGACGGGTGACCAAGAGCCCAAGGATGGCGGCGGCGACTTCTCGGCATGTGCTTCATGGCCTCGAGGGCGAACTTCGGCGACAATGAAATGTACTCAGACACGGACGAGGTAGATCCCACCTCTGAACAGCTCAATCATGCTTTTCTTAAGCTAGGAGGTTTTCATGCTAAAGCTAAGGCTAGGTGTCTTTGAGTTAGAGAAGGAAATAGATAGATTGTCACTAGAGATTATTGCTCTTACATCTGCTCCTTCTAGTGATGATTGTGATACATGCTCTGCTTTCTTTGGTTGATATGGAGAAGTTAAGGACCTCACATGATAGTATGTCCTCCGAACTTGATAGTGTTAAGGTGGAGAATGTTAGTGCGCTTGTCGAGTTAGAGTTGAGTAGGATGGTCATTACCCTACTTATTCTTGATGAGACTACTTCCCACCTCATGTGAGGGTAAGGACATTCTTTGCTAGAGGATCTTATGCCATGCTCCTTGATCTGCCCGAGTCTTGTGAAAATTGCAATAACTTGAAGATGAACTTAAAGCAGGCGGATCATAAAATTCTTGAACTACAAGCTTCTTTACTTGAGCCGATTGTTTCATGCTTGAACTGCCCTAAGTTAAGCTATTTGAACTTGAGGTCGTCTCCAAACAGTTTCAAGATATGATTGATCATGAAAGGAAGTTGGCTCGGTTTGCTTCTAAGGACCTGTTAGCTCACCATGCATTAAGTGTAACAAACTAAAATCGACTTGATTGCTTTGGATGAGAAATGTGTGAAGCTAACTAAGGATCTTCTAGAGAAGTCACATTGTGCTTGCAATATGATTGTGGAGAAGGGAGAGAAGCCCGGGGTAAGGATGAGGCGCTTAGCAACGTGAACCAACCGGCTAGCAATGGGGATCTGTTCCTTGAGTCGGTGTGCGTGCACAAGCCATTCTTCCCTCTCTTCTTTGGTTCTTCTTTTGCTCCTTACCTTCTGCTGTCTCTTCTTCCCCTGCTCTTCTTGCACCTCTCTCTTTGGAGTGTCGAGACCTTATGAACACTCTCGAGAGATTTGTAGGAGGCAAGAAGAAGCTCAATCTTATTCTAGACCAATCTAAGATCTGCAGATTTAATCGGGGTCTAGGATATGACTTCTCGAGGACATGAGGAAGCATCCACTGCCGTGCTTAGACCCATAGCACGGTGTGTGATCGAGATCGAGCCCAGGACCGAGAAAGTCCATTTCAAGTCGGCGGGCTATGTCCAGGGATTTCGACAATAAGGTAATTTCACATCTCGCTTCTACCTCTCGAAGGTGAAGTATCACCGCACCTTCGCCGGAGGATGGACACACAATCGATCGATGCTTGGTAGCGCCAAGATCGCGTAGAGACCATGTTGAGTCTCTTAGGCGCATTCAGGGTCGGCCCCAGACCTTGAGTGCACCTAAGACCAACACGAGGTCTAGACTTGTTTCTTCTGATGGGTTTGTGCAGCATCGAGGACTTGGTTTTTCCGAGTTTTCTGGTTTTCGTCCTCATGCTGCTTTCAGTCGTGACTTCCGCCGTCCTGAGGGTAGATCTCGTTTTCCCCATCGAGATAGCTACCCGCGGCGTGTTCAGCATGTTGCAGGTGCTCCGACTCGCTCCTTCGTAGCAGTCGGACCCAGCAACAGCTTCGGGTCTACTCTTAGACCTTCTGCTTTGAGTTACAGAGAGCGTAGGGTAGATAGAGGTCAGTCGTGCTTGACTACTTCATCTGCTCGACGTGTTATTCAGTATTGGGTGCCAAAATCATTGTTGATTTATCGATCTTGAGACTTTACTCTGTTTGACTCGGAGTTCGCCGGGTAGGGAAGGAGAAGGTTTGGCTTGTAGACTCGGTTGTTCTCGCCATATGACCGGAGACTCCGTTGGTTCTCCTCCTAGCCCGCGCTCCGGTGATGAGGCGATCACCTTCGGAGGCTTCGTCTGGCGCGTCATCGCCAAAGGTCTTGTCGTATTAATGCTTCTTTTATTCTTAAGGATGTTGCCTTGGTTAGTAAGGCTGCGGTACAATTTGCTTTCGGTTTCTCGACTTCGATGACGGTTTGAGGTGAGCTTTAAGAAAAACAATTGCAAAATTCTTGACTCTTGGGTAGTCCGGTTTATGGGATTTCTCGTTATGGGAGGATCTTTCGTGCTGATTTTTCGATTCTTCGGTGATCCTCTCCGGTGTTTGGTTGCTTCGAATCCCGCGATCTCTCTTTACGGCATAGGAGACTTGGTCATATTGGATTTGACCATTTGACCCGAGTTAGCGACCATGATCTCATTAAGTGGTGCGAAACTCAAGATGGTCAAAGATCTTGTTTGCACTCCATCTTGAAGACGCGGCAAGATGGTTGCCGCTTCTCATACTCGGTCCACATTACTATGACCGATGCAGAGGACATTTGCTCCACATGGACCGCTTGGACCAAATCGAAAAGTCTTGATCGGCGGGAGGGAAGTGGTATGTGCTTGTTGTGGTCGATGACTTCTCGAGGTATTCTTGGGTGTTTTCTTAGCCTCGAAGGATGAGACATTTTCACATTTCGAGGTCTTTTTAGTAGGTCATGTCTGTTGAGCTCCGGGTGCCTTACGAGCGATCCGCAATGATGACAATGGCACGGAGTTCAAGAATTCCTACTTTGAGAGTTTCTCGGTGAGGCAGTGTAGAGCACCGGTTCTCTTCTCCATCGTCCCTCGGCAAAATGGCGTTGTGGAGAGGAAGAACCGTACCTTAGTTGAGATGGCGGGACGATGCTTGATGAGTACTCTACACCGAGGAAGTTTTGGGTTTGAAGCCATTGCGACCGCGTGCCATGTTTGAATCGAGTTTTTCTTGGGCACTCCTACATCGCACTTCTTATGAGTCGAGATCTGGGCGAAAGCCAGCGTCTCTCATTTTCGTGTGTTTGGTTGCAAGTGCTTTATTTTGAAGTCCGGGAACCTAGATAAGTTCGAGTCACGTTCTGTGGCGGTATCTTTCTAGGCTACTCGACTTCTTGGCGAACTTATAGAGTGCAGGCTGCGAGTCTAGCAAAATGGTAGAGACTGCGAGGTGACTTTTGTGAGGCGGTCAGGGACTAGGCCAGATATCTCGAGTTCTTTAGAGCGATCCGAGACCATCTTTGTGGATGATGAGGGCGATGGAGATGACGGTTGTCTACGATCCCGCCCTCATCCACTCCTTGAGGTGCCGTCTTCCACCGCACCTCGAGGTGATCGACCCTGCCTTCGCTTCCTCTGGAGCTAGTGGCTCTGTTCCTACCTCGTCGGCTCATGAGGTAGAGGCCACTTCTTCATCTCTCCCAGACCTCCTAGACACATCCGAAAAGTCCATCCTTGAGAGCAGATCATTGGAGATCTTTTTGGCGTGTTACAGCTCAAAATCTGCTTATCTCAATTCTGTCTCCATTCTCGCCTTCATTGCCTCTTTTGAGCCCAAAGATGTTTCTCATGCTTTATCGATGAGTCATGGGTCAATGCCATGCATGAGGAGTTAGAAAATTTCGAGAGGAACAAGGTGCAGTCGCTTGTTGAGCCCCCACGAGGCCACAATATCATTGGAACCAAGTGGGTGTTCAAGAACAAGCAGTGAGGATGGGGTAATCATCCCAAACAAGGCGAGATTGGTAGCTCGGGGTTTTCCCAGTGTTGAGGTCTAGACTTTGAGGAGACCTTTGCCTCAGTGGCTCGACTTGAAGCCATTAGAATCTCGCTTGCCTTTGCGGCTTCTAAGGGTTTCAAGCTTTACCAGATGGGCGTGAAGAGTGCCTTCCTCAATGGCCTTATTGAGGAGGAAGTCTCGTCAAACTGACCTCCGAGTTTCGAGAACCCCAAATACCTAACCATGTTTTCAAGCTTTCCAAAGCACAGATGGACTTAGCGAGGCTCCCGAGCTTGGTATGAGAGGCTTAAGTCCTACTTGATAAGTCATGGTTTTGAGATGGGTAAAGTTGACAAGACCTTGTTCATCATGGGCATGGCATCGACCTTCTGCTTTCGTCGGATCTATGTCGATGACATTATCTTTGGCGGCTCTTCCCATACTCTGGTTTCCCGGTTCTCGGATGTCATGAGCACCGAGTTTGAGATGAGTATGATGGGTGAGTTGACCTTCTTCCTTGGTTTCCAAATCAAGCGGACTCGGGAGGGTACATTTCTTCATCAAGGAAAGTACACTCGTGACCTCTGGCGCTTCGACATGAGTGATGGGAAGCCTGTGGTCGACTCCATGGCTTCTCTGACCTATCTTGATCCAGATGAGGATGGCGAACAGTTGATCAAAAGGAGTTTCGCGGCATGATTGGCTCCCTCTTGTACCTCAACGCCTCGAGACCGGACATACATTTTTACGTGTGTTTGTGCGCTCGTTTTGAGCTTCTCCTCGCGTTTCTCACGCCAAAGCGGTGAAGCGCATCTTCGATACTGCGGCGACCATTGACTATGGTATCTGGTACTCTTCCTCATCTGTCTTTCCTTGAGAGCCTTTTCGGATCACGAACTTATTGGTCAGAGGATAGATAGGAAGAGCACTCTGCACCTGCCAATTTCTTGGCACTTCTCTTGTTTCTGGTCTTCAAGGAAGCGATGCAGTGTTACCTGATCCACCGCAGAGGCCGAGTATGTTCTTTGCGACCGATTCTTTGTAGTCAAGTGCTCTGGATGGCCGACCTGCGGGACTTTGGGTTAGTTATCGGCAGGTGTTCCACTCTTTTGTGATAACACTTGCGATTAACATTGCCAAGAACCGGTCAAACATTCTCGGACCAAGCACATCGATATTCGTTTCCACTTCCTTAGAGACCATGTAGAAAGGCGATATAGTGCTCCGTTTGTGGAAGTGACCACCGGTTGGTGACATTTTCACCAAGCCATTGGATTGTTCGAGGTTTTCACTCTGCGAGGAGAGCTTGGGGTGGTTTGTCCTTATGGACTGTAGTGAGGGAGCTTTGGGTTTCTTGTTTTACTATTTTATTTATGCTCTTGCTCCTTACTATTGCATTGCATTTTGGGTGCATTTGGGATTAGTCCTCCTAGCATAGATTAGAGTGCTTCTTTTGTCTAGTTGTTTAGATTTCTGCTCTTATCTTGTGATTCTAGGATCTTGCTTATTAGTCGTCTCTTCTCACTAGGTTGAGCTTACTCACTTCTTATAGGTTCTAGCAAGGGTTGGGCCACCCTTGGGTAGACAGGGAACGTGTTTGCTCCTTAGTGTGTTAGCCGGGCAGTTGATAGTCCTAGAGTCATATGGGGTAGATGAGAGTCAGTCTGAGCCATAGTATTCTCTATATCTTATCTATGCTTTAAGGATCACTTGCACTTTATATGTTTTCTTTGCCAACTTCTCGATTTATTGTTTTGGTTCAAGGGGAGTTCATTTGGGAGTTTCTGGAGCTTAATATTGACTTAACTCAACTTGAACTAAAAGTTGGATCTATTGTTGAGGGGGAGCTGGATCTTACGCATTTCTAGCATTACGCATTGTAATATAACTACATTGAGCCTTGATTATTATCTGCTATGACATGTTTACAATACTTTACACCTTGCCATGACTTGTGCTTATTTGCTAGATTTATCATGACTTCATATGTGTAGCCTAGCTTTTGCCATGATAAGTTAATTAAAATTGCTCAACTTAAACTAAAACTTGTCATGTTAGCACTTTCGAGATTAGTCTTTCTTGAGCTATCCTTTTATGATTCATGCCATGTCAAATAGGTTTGGGTAGAGTGATGAATCTATATTGAGCCTTAGAAAGAGCTATTTTAGTCTCTTGATGATGCATGAGTTAGTACAACTTGTTAAAAGGCAAAAGATCTCTTTTGTCGAAAAAACTGATCTCACAAATTCTCTCCTATGAGGCGGCTTGCCATTGCACTTGGCATGAACTTAGGGGAGTTTTGGGTGACCTAGACTATCTTCTTAAGCTTCTCGCTTGGAGTAGTCGCATAAGGCTTGAGGTCTAGCACATGATAAAACAAAAATCTGGTTGTCAACAACCTTGAATTTCAAAGATAATATATCATTTGTGCCCAAATTTGCTTAAAGCTATCAAAAGAATCAAGTACTTAACCAATGTTTCAATCTTGAGCTTATAGCACTCTTTTGGTCTCAATTTAAGCTTCTTAGTTCCGCTTAGCTTATTGACATGGCTGCATCATCATTGGATATCTCTAGCGAGACTTTGCTCATTGATGACTTGACTTGCTCACATAATGTACCTCATTTTCAGATTGTCATCTATGTGTTCTAGCTAGCTTATACATATCTTGTCATGATCTAGATAGCCTTTTTATTAAGTTATGGCTTGGTGTATTACATGTTGGTCATTATGGATAATTCTCATGGCTCAAAATGCTTAAATAAACAAACTTGACCATTTTCATCCATTAACATGTCATATTCTCTCTATTGCATCTTGATCGTTTATTGCCAAAAGGGGGAGAATAGAGAAGAAAAAGTCTATGGGGAACAGTTTAGAGCTTTGGAGATCAATTTGCTCTTTTAGTTGTTGCTCTAATGTTCCTTCTGTCGACATGGTCATTGTTTCACTCTTCTTCTTTGGACCATGTTGGATTCTTCAAACTCAAACTCAACTTTGCTCTTTTTCGGAGTTTGTCAATATACTCATCAAGGGGGAGATTGAGAGACCATGTGGAGGTCGTCCCATGTGAGTGATGAGTAATTGACAAAGGTTTTAGGTCGATCGAGTTTGGTTTGTGTGGTGGGACCTTGTCGTTCTTGCGGTTCACGCATTTTCGTGAAGTCATTACATTGTCGTCGGAAAATCGAACGACCGGCGTGTTATGGGCGATCGACCATGAGGCGGTTGTACTGATTGGTAAATGGCGGTTGAAGAATTCGAGAAGTTGTTTCTCGTGTTACGGTCTTCATGGAAATCGGACGATCGCGGTATTGAGCGATGACGACCGAGTCGCGTTGATCCGCTGGTAACATGGCGGTTGTCTGATTGTATTGTGAGTTTCGGCCATTTTGGTGATTTGAGTTTTGGGATAGGTCATATCCGGTGTGTTCATGCATATGTGTTGCATATTGCATGTTTGAGCTAACGTTAGGTCAAGTTGTGAAGAACTTGTTCGGTTTCGTGTTTCTTATGCGTGTGGTCTGCGGGATGTCGGCGGAGTCGTGGCGAGACACGGTGGACTAGACTAAGCGCGGTGGCGCCGAGGTCGAACAGTCGGGGATGTGTCGAAGGCAGCGTGGACTCGAGGTGGTTGCGGCGTCTTGAGACAAGGAGCGCGAAGCTTCCGGAAGGTCTGAAGGGCGAATCGGAAATTCGCAAAATTTGCTGGCGGGCGGGCTCCGTTGGACTTAGCGGGCGTACGGGAGGAGACCCGTTAGCCAAGGCTATATAAAGGATTGGAGGGGCTGCATGCCCTTTTGAGCACTTGAAAAGGAATTAGGGTTTGCTAGAGTCAAAAGAGTCTTTAGTGGCTGTTTCTCTTTTGCTCTTTAGTTGTTGAGAGTGGAGGTGTAGGCAGAGTAGTGCTCCCTGCTTGTCCCCTTCGTAGCTCTCAATGTGAGTTCTTGGCTTAGGGAGAGGAGAGGATGGATTGATGAACTTGTAATCATTCCTCTTGTTCTAATGTCCATGCGTATGGGGATGTATCTCTTTGTATTTCGCTCTTGATTCAATGAATGGAAATCTGAAGTTTTCTTCTATTAGTGCTCTCTGTTCTTCGTTCTCCTTTTTGTGATTTTGGGGCTTTCTTCAATTCGGGAGTTTTTGCTTGGTTCTTCCTCTTGATCTTGCTTGCTTGGGACATGTGGGAACCTATCTAAGGTCATCTAGATCATCATCCACCCACGAGCAAGTCGTTAGATCAAGTTTTGTTTTTGCGGTTTTGAACCCACCTTCGTTCAAATGCAAAGGATAGGAACCTTGGCATGGATCTCTGAAATCGTTGCTTGGAATAGGTTCCTAATATCTTGAGGAAGGTGTGGTTCAATTTTGGTCAAGTTTGGCGCGTAGATCAAAAGTTTGATCGATTTTCGTTTTGAAACCGAGCTGATTTTACTGCTCGGGACAATCGGAACGACCGGCCGTAACACTACGGTTGTACCGCCGCTTGCGGAACGACCGGCCGTAACACTCTGGTTGTACCGCCTTCGAACGGCCGAGCCGTTTACTGCGGTTGTTCCGATTTCCACGAGTTTCTTGAAACTTCTGATTTTGTTTCTTTGTTTGTGGGGGTGAGGTGGATTCAACACAAGACTTCCTCTGTGCTTAATCTTTGATCTTCATAGCTCTCATAGCTATTGGAGTGATTTACAAGTTGAATCCATTCTTTGCGAAAAATATTAGGTGCTCCTATTCACCCCCCCCTCTAGTCGCCTTTCCGGTCCTTCACCGGTACTATTTTCTGGCGCACCCCATCATGGTCCCAACATCCTACCCCTTGGCGCTCATGTTGTGCAACAAGGATGTGTCGGGGCGTATTGGAAAATGGGCCGCGGAGCTCGCGCCATTTGACATAACCTTCGCAGCACGCACGACCATCAAATCGCAGTCCCTGGCGAACTTCGTCGCCGAGTGGACCCTTCAAGCCGGACAATCACCAAGTCTCATCGAAGCGACATGGACAGTCCACACCGACGGGTCCTGGTGCGTGACGGGGGCCGGCGCTGCGGCCATCTTGGTCGCCCCGGACGGCCGAAACCTGTCGTACACAGCACGCCTCGACTTCCCGACCACAAACAATGCCTCAGAGTACGAGGCCTTGCTGTTGGGCCTCTGCAAGGCAAAGGCCCTAGGGGCCAAATGCATCGTGGTCAAAAGCGACTCCTGCCTCATGGTGGGGCATTTCAACAAAAGCTTCACCACCAGGGACCCTGAGATGGCCAGATACCTTGCGGCGGTGCGAGCTGTAGCTAAGTACTTCCTCGGCATCACCGTCCAGGCAATTCCAAGGGGCGATAATGAAGCAGCAGACAAGCTAGCAAAAATGGCAAGCTCTAGCAACCAACCACCGCCGGAGGTCTTCTACGAAGTGCTGCACACTCCGTCGGTTCCACCAGAAGCACAAGGGGCTCTGCGCGAAGCACAAGGAGTTGAGCCCCAAGAAACCGGCATCGCCCTAGAGGAACAAGTAGCCGTCGCCCGTAATGCCATCGGTGAGGCAGAGACTAGCGGCGCAATCACCCGGCTACCTCGTGGGCGAAGAACACAAGGCTCGGTGAGCGAAGCGGCTCGAGCCTTGCTCCGGAATTACCGTATCATCAATGGCGAGCTATACAAAGGGGGCGTCTGTACCCCCTTCCTCCGATGCATATCCCAACATGAGGGTCAAGACCTGCTCAGAGAAATCCACGAAGGGGTGTAGAAACACACGGGCCCAAAGCCTTGTAGCAAGGCTTTCGCGCGAGAACCTCTTGTGGCCAACGCTCCCGAGACGCCCAGGACCTCGTGCGACATTGTCAGGGCTGCCAATAGGGCAGCCACAACCCCAAGGCGCCCGCAGTGCCCCTACAACCACTGCCCCCAGTTTGGCCCTTCGCGAGGTGGGGGCTCGATGTCGAACAGGGTAACCCCCAAATCTTACGTGTATTTAGAACTAGTCCCATGATCGATCGCTAGTTCACCTCAGTATGCAGATATGGTAACATCCATAAATCGCAATACTTTATTAATAATCAACAGAGTTTATTACAAAATAGGCTTACAAGCCAGCAATAAAGAACACAGCAGAAGACGAAGAAGTAGTGGAGTCCAGCTGATCTGCCATAGGCAATCGACTGGGGTAGCGGCCTAGTTGTCAAGATCCACACTAGTGATGAAGTCCTTCTCCTCTGAAATTTATTTGCATAAAGCAAGGATGAGCACAACTACCGTGCTCACAAGTTACACCCAATAACAGAGTTAATGCATGCAAGGATATAACAAAGGGTGGCTTATAGGGTTATTTGCGCAAAAGCAATATTTGACATTTTAAATACAATACTAATTTCAAAGGCAGTTATATTATATCTAAAATCAAATTTTATTTTTGTATTCATTGTTTCTCAAGTGTAGGATAAATCTCCGTACACAAGTGGTGAAGGACTACCCCCTTTGCACTAGGCTTTATGTCCAATTTTTCCACATGGAATAAACATCCATGAAATCATTTTTGTCAAACCATTTTTAAAACAAAACCATAGTCTAATCTGCGAAAGGCTTTGCTCAGCATGTCCATGATCGTGGACACGGCTATTCGAATAGATTAACCCTTTGCATAGGTTGTACAGCTTTACCCACATGACATGAATTCTCTAGTTTGTCCAGCACTCGTCGATACCACCGCTCACTACCTTACGTAAGCAGTCTAGTGCACGTGTCAAGGCCTTTACAAAGCTTCATTCCACCGCAGTCCCCCCTCGGTAAGGTTTTGCCCCCTTTGGATAGAGATCCGCAGAGTTCCTAGCCCCCTCTTGCGCCAGGTAGGACTAACGTAGGTCATAACATGACTACCCACCACATCTGAACCATGGTGGAACATTGCAAATTAGTCAGTCAGGTCCTGCCCATACAAGACATGTGGTAGTACAATTTTGGCTTAACAATCCGCAGCTCGCAGACCGGTCCTTAATTGACTGGGCGACTTCCAAAACAATCCCTGGACCTCAATCATTCCTGAGAAGAGCCTGTGCATAAATTTGCACCCACCAACTATCCATTTTGCCCAAGTCCAAACCAGTTTTCAATTTGATTTTATTTTCTAAAATCATTTGCAAACTTCCATGGCACACTGATGCTATGGATACATTTTAAACAACATTTGATTTTTGGCTGAAAATTCCCAAATCAAATATTTTTGGTCTAAGCATGGCTAAGTATAATTTTTCTCAAAATGTTCTAGTTCATACTATTGCATAAACTAGATTTGTATCTAAGGTGTCAAGGTATGTCTATTCAATGTCAAGATTGGCAGTACAAAGGATTTAGGCATAACTATAATTTAAAACAGGGATTTAAATTAGACTGTATAGAAATAAGCATGCAATAATAATTTAAAACAGAATTTATATAATTTAAAATAATGGGATCAAATATGATCAAAGGTATAACTTGCCTTGCTTGATTAGTTGCTCTCAAATGTCGTTGAAATCCGGTTGTCCAAAGTCGTCGAAATCTATACGCGTAAACGATCCAAATTCAAACAAAATTCAAATAAAGATTCAAATGAACTCCAAATTAAATAATTTTAGTTTAGTTAGCTAGATCTTGAATTTATATGAATTTAGAAAATTGAATCGATGAAATCGGAGTTCGTATGAAGGAGAATGAACCCCGGGAAGTTTACAATATCACATGAAATGATGAAATTGGAATTTTCCCGAATTATTGGATTTATTCTTGTGAAGGAAAATCGGATTAATGATGGTTTGAGAGGAACAGCCACGTCAA
Organism: Phyllostachys edulis; assembly: GCA_036346405.1. NCBI lineage: Eukaryota > Viridiplantae > Streptophyta > Magnoliopsida > Poales > Poaceae > Phyllostachys > Phyllostachys edulis. The sequence continues at coordinate 61,389,297 of CM070549.1, forward strand.
CGACACGTGAGCAAAGGGAGGTGAGGTGGCTGTGACACGGTGGCGCCACGTAGGCAAGGTGGGTGACGTGGCCGTGATGTGGCCATGATGTGGCAGTGCCACGGTGTCACGAGGCGAGCGATGGCTCGGCGTTGGGCTCACCAGCGATAGGGGCTCCGGCGAGGGGCGGCGAGGGCAACAATGGAAGCAGGAGAGTCCCACGAACCTGATGCTCACCTTCGATGCGCAGGGACACGGTGGAATGGCCGGCGACGAGGTCAAAAGGCGACGGTGAACTCGGGCTTGCGGTGGCGATGGCGCTCTGGTGGTCCTCAGGCCGGGTGATTGTGCGCACGGGGTCAGCGAGGTTGCATTGATGCGAATCGAGTTCGATATCGGCGTTGAGCTTTTGGCGTGGCCAGCGAAGGAGTTAGAGCCGATGGTAGCGAAAAAGAACTTCAATCCGGCGCTAGAGGAGTGATGGGCGAAGAGGTGGGGGGCGTTGGGATGAGATGGATGAGGCGCTCCCGATGCTCCTATTTATAGGGGCGGAGGGGGCCGGGAGAGGGGAAACGGGCGCGGAGAAGATCACGGCGGTGATTTGAGAATCCGGCGAAAACGCACAAGAAAGAGGGAGATGGAGCTGGAAATGGAGGAGGCGGCGATCGGGGAATTGAATGTGCACACGTGCGCAGAAAATGAGGGAGAGATTGGCAGCGGATTTGGAGCTCCGTGCGGTGCTAATGGCGGCCGTGGGTGTGGCTGCGTGAGGAAGGGGAAGGCGAGGTAGGAGACGGGCAGGGCGGGCCCACATGGCAGCGGAACAGGAGGGGAGATGGTGAAGCGGGCTTGCGTGCTGACCATCCGATCTAGATCGGACGGCCAGGAGCGATCGTGACGACGGGCCGCGTGGCGTCTTGGAGTGAAGAAGATGAGCCGCGGGCCCAGCTTGGAAGTGAGGTTAGAGGAGGAGAGAGTGGCGCGTTGGATTAGCATCAACGGCGAGATCCCTTGTGAGTTGAGCCATTTGGGTGTGCAGCGAGAGAAATGGTAGAAACTAGGGTTTTTGACCCAAAGACATTGGGAGGATTTTAATTGATTTAGCTTTTTAAATAAATCTGTTAAATCAAAATAGCTTTGGAAAATAGCAAAATAAATCCAAAAATTCTAGAAAAATTCACAGAAATTCCTAGAGTTATTTTGGACTTTATAAAATTATTTCCAACTTAAATTTGGTTTTTAATTTTGCAAATTAATTATTTTGTCTTTAAAATATTTAGGAAAAAGCTTTTAAAATTCGGAAAATCCGAAATTAATTAAATTTTTATTTTTCAACTTTAACTCAAATAAAACTTCAAAAACTTTAATAAATTTTATTTTGACTTTTAAACTTCAGAAATTCAAATAAAGCAATAAAACTCTTTCAAATTTTAGGAAATCCCAAAATAATAACTTTATTTATTTTATTTTTTGTATATGACACTTTGGGATGTTCGCTCGACATCATCGGCCCTTTCGGCAGACAAGGGCAGCCTCAGGATTCGCATTAAATGCGCCATCAGTACTTCTCCGGTGGGTGGAGGCCGAGCAGTGGCGAATCAAGATCACATTGCCCTGACTCGGTGATTCGTGTGGAAAGCGTCATTTCTTGTGCAGTGCCACGGGACATTGTCACCGACAATGGCACCCAATTTGACTCCACCGCCTTCAAATCATTCTACCAAGACCTCATATCACCGTATGCTTTGCATCGGTGGGCCACCCCGAGTCCAACGGAGCGGTCGAAAGAGCCAATGGCAACCTACTAGCAGGCCTCACCAAGCGCATGGTGGGTTTACCAAAGGGACTCTGGCCCGAAGAACTTCAGAAAGCCCTATGTACACTCCGCACCACACCAACCTGAGCCACCGGCTTCTCTCCGTTCAAGCTCCTATTCGGTGACGAAGCGATGACCCCGAGCGAACTCACAGCAAGGTCCCTCCGAGCAACCCAAGATGTCAACCACGGTAGGAAATTTCCGTCGACGATCGAGAAAACCACGTAAAGCCATCTCAACCATGGCATGAGTGCAGCGGACCCAGGTGCAAGGGCATACAACAAAAAAGTAAGGGTTAGCCTCACAGGCGCTGGTGACATGGTTCTCAAGCGAGTCGCTAATCCTGCGCGGTGGGCAAGCTTGAGTCAAGTGGGAAGGGCCTTACATCATCACCGGCTGCGAGTGGAGCGTACTACATCGCCACCGGGATGGCGACAGCCACCGTGGAATGCCAAAAGCCTCGCATGTTTTATCCTAGAAGGATTTTGTAATTCATAGAAACCGGTGCATCGAGGCGGTGCCCCCCACTTGGCGTGGCCGTGGCGAGCATCTACAAATATATGTATTTTTGGCGTTTTGTACCCACATAATGAGCGAACCGAGCAACACGGGCAAAACACCATAAGCGAAGCCACCGCGCAGGCCTTGACCCCGGTGCACCGATGCCCTCTGCGAGCATGCGTGTATAAGCGAACACGCACATGGCCTTTGGCCTGGTGCTGTCGATGCCCTCCGCGAGCACGAGTGTATAAAAAAACAATGCATGGCCCTCGACCGGTGCACCGTGCCCTCCGAGCACGAGTGTATAAATGAAACCACAGCGCATGGCCTTGCCCGGTGCACACGATGCCCTCATGAGCGCGAGTGTATCAGCAAACCACCGTGCATGGCCTTGGCCGGTGCACACGATGCCCTTAGCGGTAGCGAGTGTATAAGCAAGCCACAGCGCATAGCATTAAACCCCGTGCGCCGCGATAAACCGCAACTACAAATAAGCAAAACGGCGTGCAAGTCTAACCCCGTGAAAATGTCCCTAGAACAAGCGGCGCCCGAGGGCGTCGATCTTCGCCTCCCCTCGTAAAAAATTAAGGGCTCACAGAGCCCTACTTAAAAAGTATGGGGGCGGCGTGAGGCCGCCCTCCTCCCCCCCGCCATGCAAAAATTAAGGGTTCCCGGAGCCCTACTTAAAAAAGTATGAGGGACGGCGCGAGGGTTCGCCTCCCCCTCGTAAAATGTAAGGGCTCCCTAGAGCCCTACCTAAAAAAGTATGGAGGACGGCGCGAGGTTTCGCCTCCCGCTCGTAAAAAGTAAGGGCTCCTCGGAGCCCTACCTAAAAAAGTATGGGGGACGGCGCGAGGCTTCGCCTCCCCCTCATAAAAAATTAAGGGCTCCCCGGAGCCCTACTTAAAAAAGTGGGGGACGGCGCGAGCCTCTCCCCCATAAAATTAAGGCGCCACAGGCCCTACTTAAAAAGTATGGGGGCGGTCGCGGCGGCCGCCTCCCCTCGTAAAATTAAGGGCTCCCGGGCCCTACCTAAAAAGTGAGGGGCAGTGAGCCGCCTCCCCTCGTAAAATTAAGGGCTCCCGGGCCCTACCTATAAAGGGGGCGGCCACGAGGCCGCCTCCCTCTGCATAAAAATTAAGGGCTCCCGGGCCCTACCTAAAAAGTGGGGGGCAGCAGCGAGCCGCCTCCCCCTTGTAAAAATTAAGGGCTCCTCGGAGCCCTACCTAAAAAAATTGGTGGGGGCGGGCGGTGCGAGCCGCCTCCCCTCCCGAGTAAGGGCTCCCTGGAACCCGATCTGAAAAGAAAGAGTGCAAAAAGTTAAGGCCCTGCGGAGCCCTATCTAGCCTCACAACTCAGGGATAATTCGTCCACAGCACACAATCACACCATGTTTTATTGAGCTCAGCACAACGTACACGCATCTTACAACGGCTCGATCCAAATAACAAGTGCGAAACATAATTAGTACAATTCAAATCTCTACCGCGCAACACCGCAGCAGTCACCATGCACCTATGGGACAAAGTCCCACTCGTCCCTGCGCGTTGCCCACTCCAGCAGTTCCTCGTCCGAAGCTCCGGCAGCCACCAATTCCGTGTACTCCCTCTGCACGGTCAAATCCTCGGGCGTGTCGGACGAGCTTCTCGAAGCATCTAACGATATGGTGGGCGGTAGGGCCCCTCGGGCGCAGTGGTAGCCTCCCCCCTTCCCTGCTCTCCCAAAAGGCCCGCATCTCCTCCCACGCCCTCGCAGCCTCCCGCGCGTGAATACGAAAAAACGTTTTCATAGAACCAGTCGGGTTAGCCTTCTTCCATTGTTGCCATTTCACGCCGTGACAGGTGACGCTCCGGTAACAAATCCTCAGAGGCCACTTCAGCAAAATCTCGCGCTCATCCTTTGGTGCTCGCGTTGCAACGGTTGTCTTCGACCTTCGCCCCATGGGCGGCGAGACCCTCCCATGATACATTTAAACAAGCATCGTTCCCCTGTCACGAGACCACAGTGCGACTTCAAATATGGCAAAGAAGCCGGAGAAAAGCACCGCGCTCATGAACCAAAACAATTCCATTCAACAGCAGGAGGTCGTTACACAAAAAAGGGATTCCCTCCTTAGAGCCCCAAGCAGAGCAAGAAAGATACAAAGCGAAGTACTAGACTACTTCAAAAAGTCTACAAAAAGTTTGAGTCGCTTCTGGCAAGCGGAGGGTCACACCTTGTCTCCGTGAGTAGACCCCCGCTTGCCCCTTGAGAGACTTGAGGAAGCGCCACGGCGTCTTCCTTTAGCTTGCCGCCTACCGCCGGAAAAGACCCGATCGCGTCTTCGTGACGCGCCCGCCCAATAGTCCTCGGCGGGACCTTGCGGCCTTAGTGTTCGCCCGCTCGCATTCATGCGGCTCCTCGGCGTTGCTATGGCGACCGCTTGCAGTGGCGAGGCATCTATATGTGCACATCCGCCTTGTCGGCGAGGCCAGGTTGTGCACCAAGCCTACCTTCGCACAATGATCTCCGTGCGTGCGGGCATGCGACACACACACCTTCCCAACGTTCTTAAGGCGTTTGAGAGTAATGTCCATCTCCGCCGGCCGGTGCGTCCTCTCAAGAGGCACCGCACCGAGCTGCGTCACGGCCTCCTCGAGAGTCTCCAGAGCCTCAAAGGCAGCGAGCCCCATGGTGTTTGACGGCTTCGCGCTCGTCTCGATTTCTTCCTCGTAGCGCCCATGCTTTCATGCGACATCAAGTCAATCGAAGGCCGCCACGATCCGCCCGGCGCCTTCACTTTCGGTAGCGAGAGAATCACGCTCACCACTGAGGGTCTCGATCCGGCTGTGCTCCTGGTCCACCCGGCTCTGGATCTCGGCGAAGCATCACACAACATCGCCATCCAGCCCCCGCGAAAGCATCAGCGTCTGCGCAACACGGGCACCTTAGCAACCAGTGAACAGAACAAAAAAAGGGGGTCGTACGGTACCCACACACCTTCACAGCATTTGCCTCAATGACTCGGAGCATGTCCCGTAGGGTCATTTTCTTGAAAAACTCCAGGAGGAGGGGTGAATTCACGAAGTCCCCAACCACCCCGCACACCGTAGCGGCATCGGGGCTGACCATGAAATCCTTGTTGCACATAGGGAGCACGTCCACAGGGCCCGCAGCAACCATAGTAGGCGCCGGTGGGCACGGAACCCCGGACCCCACGGATCCAGCTGCAGCATGTTCGGCCGATCCGGCCTCCCCGTCGCTCGCCCTCCTCAGGTCGTTCGCTATCTCTGCGCGAGCAAACAAGTGTTAGACCCACGAATAAAATCGGGCGGAGAATGCGAGCATACCTCGGCGACCAGCGGGCGAAAAATGTCTGTGGCGACGTCAGCACACCTTGGGTTGGGCGGGGTGTTCATAGCCACCTCAACATCCACACCGTAAACGCGCGACGGGGTGTCTTCACTAGAGGACTCGCCAATAACAACGCCCATCAGGCCGAACGCGCTCGTCACTTTGGTCACCTCGGCCGCGGGACGCCCCGTGGCGTCCCCCGACACGGTCTCGTCAGCCGATTTAGCACGCTCATCCGAGGACGAGCTACTGGATCCAAAGGACTCCACCTGTTCCACAGCCTCCGCCACCAACCTCTTGGCGGGCTGGTCCGCACCCTCCTCAACTTCGGAGGGGCGGCGCGTGTCACGAGGACCACCGACGCGTAGCGGCACTGCTGCGATCGGCCCTGGCCCACCAACCTCAGCAGAACAAGCACGTTTCTTCTTCCCAGCGTCTGGGTCCGGACGCTCGGAAAGACGAATCAACGGAGCGTACGCCCGGTTGAGCCGGCTCTCCCGCATGACGGTGACGCGCTTCGAATGCTCTTCACCCGTATATGGGCCCAGGAGCACCTCCATTGCGTGGGCCGCCTCGGTAATAGGTACAACTACCGAGGCATCTCCAACATAACGATCGGGAAGATGTATCTAAAAAAGATCCGACATCGCACCCGCACCCTTCACAGTGAGATCGGTAGCCGCGCTTCAAGCCCGATCTCCATGCTCCAATCTTGGGCCAAGGGCCAAATGCCGAAGGCGCAAAACTCCTCCACCAGGTCCCGGGTGGAGAGGCGCTTCGTGACATCTAGAAAAAGCTGGAGGACAACCTCCTTCCTCGCACTAAGATGAATCTCGGGGCTGGCGACAAATTGTATCGGCCCGCCCCGAGATTGCAAACCATCCTCCGGCGGGGACTTGTGGTAGAACCACCGTCGAGTCGATCCGTGTCCCCAGCAGTTCAGCGTCGGGTCCAGCAGTACATCGGCACCGGGTCCTCGACTAAAGTTCACGCTCTAGAAGTTGACATCTCACGGTGCTCTTCTTTTTCTTGGTTGGCGGCGCTTTGTCATGAAGGTGGGTGAGCGAGCGCCCTCGCCGCTAGCCCGACCGCTCGCGACATCCATTGAACCCCGACTTCACGATGGAATTGGCGTTAAATGCGCCAACTCCGCCCGTCTGTATGACACATCCTTAGTTAGAAACAACGCGCAGCAAGCGGAGGCTAGCGTCAAATAAAGCGACGAAGACTGTAACAGCCTCAGTTTTAATGAGCAGTAATAAGATGTTTTCCTAACATCACTGTTTATTTTGAAACATTAGATATGTTATTACAAACTCAAACCTCCACTTTCTAGTCAAATCCAAAGACTTGTTTGAAACTTCAAAAGAAAATACCAATTAATGTTGGTATTCAGACCGGGAAGTATTTTTTTAAGGCTAAATGGTATATCTTGGCCAAAAATAAATTTTGTTAAATTTTTGAAAGATTATTTTGACTTTTAGAAAAATATTTTTCTTTAAATAAACCTATTTGGGGTAAATGAATTATTTATGTAATTTAAACTGAGAAACAGTGGCTTTAAAATTTTATTTGGGGAATATATCATCCCCGTAGCAATTCTGCCAAATTTCATATTTTTACAAATTTATTTGCTATTTTTAAAGGCCCGGTCAAACTTTTGAGGATTCAAATGAGGTTAGTCAACTTATCCGGTCTAAACCCAGCCTTGGGCACTGTAGCGACTCGATCCCATCAAGTTGAGTCCAACCCAGTGCAACTTGGTCCGGCTCTGTCACGTTCACACGCACGCCCCCAACTCCAAGTGGCCTTGAGCCGTTGATCTCCTCGCGACGGCCAAGATCTCTGTTGTGCGAGCCATCCATGCCTGTGAGCTGACTATTTCCATCGTTAGTTCCATCCAACAACGCCCGACCTTGTCTCCAAAGACCCTAGCGCGTCTCCAAATCTCAGCCGTTAGATCTCAACGAACGGACCTAATGTATTGGGCCGTTCGGACCACTCCAAAGAGCCATCCAATATTGACCGTAGGATCTAAATTGTGCGATGCACGATTATCAGGCTATGCCATTTTTAGATGGCAGGAACTGAGAAACGTGCGAGCCGTTGGATCCTCAATGTATGGACCAAATCAGGTGGGCCGTTCGGGCCGGCCGGAAGCACCAAGCAATATCCACCGTTGAATTCTGATCGGACAAACCACATCCATTGGGCCGTTTGGACCACCCGAACACCCCTTCAATCTTGACCGTTGATTTTAGATCCAACCGTGTCTTCCTTTTTGGGCTTGGAACTCGCAGGCGCGCATTATGTTTTGACCGTTGGATTGTGATCAAAGCGATCCTTGTGGATTGTAACCTTCGGACCACGAACATCCACCAATCCTAAATTTGTTCCTTGAGATCGCACGGCCCATATTAAGGATCTGGTTAGATGTTACTTGTCCACCTTATCGCCGCCATCCACTTCCAATCGAGCGGTGATATTCTTTGGGAATCACGGTGTGTTGTGGAGTTCTTGTGGTATTATTTGGGACCCACTCGCCCGATGGCGTTCCTCCTTTCTTCCTTGTATGCGTGCTTCGTCGCATGACTCTCTCGGGGGCGGTGGCATTGCCTGATATTGATCTTGAATATTCCTTTGATATTTAGCCTCAGTTGCCACCTCATCAGCTCTAGAGAGTTCTCGCTTGCTCTAGGAAATCAAACTCTATATAAACCCTACTTTCTGAGCCTCTGCCATTGTTGACCAAGGGAGCTCTTCTCTCGTTCTTTCTTCCTCCCCAGTGAAGCTTTCTGGCTTGCACTCCATGTTCATCCAAAATCATGCCTCATTCACTTAGTAATGTGAGTTTTGGCATTATTTTGTAGGTTGAACAAGGGTGTGCTCTCTGTTGAACCAAGCCCGTTAGAGCATCACGTGGTGATTTCATGCTTTGGTAAGGTAGGTCTGACCCTTTCCTATCAAGAACGTGTATGATGGTCTTTAGAGTTTAAGTTTCTATCATTTTCGTTTTTGGTCAGACCAGAAAAGAGAACTTTGGATCTTTACTGTTTTGACCAAAAACTTGACTTCATCTTCTCCAACCCTAGCTGGTAAGCTTAGACCTTGACTCCTGTCATCTTAAGTTCCCTAAGGACATCATTAACTCACATGAATCACTCACATGTTCATGTGATGCTCCAATCTTGCTTTGACTGAAAAGTTGTTTTTATAACTTTTCGGTCTTTCATATCGTTTTCAAGACCTAGGGTTTCTCTTACCGGTATATTAGCTTATTTAGGTCCTAGGTAAACCCTAGTATCTTGTGTAGACCTTCTTTTGAATCTTAAGGTCACCAATTCGTTTTGTAGTGCAAGATCCTTCTCTGTTGGTATGGTCGGTCCAAAACCGACAAAAGCTTAATCTTTCTTTTCTTTCTATAAACTGGGTAATTAGGGTTAGCAATGATGGTTTGGAATATTACTTACTCTTCAGATAGCTCCAACTCCAATTTATAGTCCTCATTTTGTATATTTTTCCAAGCCAACCGAAATCGTAAAAGGTTCTTTCTTTGTTTTGTTGTTGAGCAGTGATGACAACATGCCTGACCAACTCTATAGTTTGTTATCTTTGTCGCCTTGTACTATTTAATGATCAGTTAGATCACAGCATTAATCTGAATACACCTAGCTCAAGTAAAGTATTTCATTTATATGATGTTAGCTAGGCAAGCAATTCACTTGTAAGCTGTCCTGTTTCAGTTTCTAAAATCTGAAACTGTAGTTCAACCTAAACTCTAAATTGTGGTAAATAGTACTAGCAAGATTAGTTGTAGTCTATTATTCTTAATTAAATTGATGTACCTTAATCATGTTGCTAATGATGCATTAAGCCATTGACCATGCATTCTATTTATGCATGTTGTTCTCTGCTTTTTCCCTGTGTTCATTGGATTTTATTTTCTTCTAGATTCTGGTTCTTCTGAGGTTGTTGAATCTATTGTTGAGCAGCAAGAACCTGAACAAGAGGTTATCTATTATTATCAAGGCAAGCTTCCTCTCTGCCCCATGTTGATCCCAAATTTGTGAACTGTAGATTTACAAAATACAGGGATACTGTTGCATGCAATTTTTTTTAAAAAATTATTTGTAATCTGTCTCTAGTTAGTTACAACCCAATCTTTGTGGCTTACCTTGAATCTAATCATACACTCAGCTTAAGGTATTGTTTGTGCTGAAACATTTAGGTTAGAACTTTGCTTAGCCATGCAGTTCATAGAACGGTAGTGTTTGGCAAGCTTATCTTGTCAAACATGGGAACAACAAATGAATTTTATTTATTTTGATTCTTCGTTTAGTCTATTTAAATCAGAAATGAACTTAAATCTTGTTTGATATATTGATTTCAAATCTGGACAAGTGGATGCTAGTGATGGTGCCTTTGTGCGAGGCTGGGAAATGTGGATGTCTTATGCGGATTGATTAAGGACTGAACTCTGACGGTTAATTCAAGCTAGCGTGCTTCCACACGCGATTATATAGGCCTTGTTTGGTTAAGTAAAGGTTAATGCTATTCGGTTGGGAGCAGGAGTAGGGACATGTGTATTGATCTCATATGGCATAGATGCTTAAGTCTTGAGTGTGTCTTATGCCATGTGAATTTTTATATCGATATCAGATGTTCTTAGAAGGGTGAGGGCATATGTAACATCCCAATTTTCAGAGCTTTTAAAATCTTTTGAATAGTTAGTAGGGAGAAATTCACCATTTGGATTTATTTGAATTTAATTTAAAAAGCTTAATATTGGACTTTGTGTAACAAAACAATTTAATATGACTAAAGTCAACATGAACAATAGTGAAAACTATTTTATTTGGATCCTATGAGCTTGGATATATTTTACGGAATTTTCTAGAATTTTTCCAAGTTCATTTGCTAATTCCATTGCTTATTTGGATTTACGGTATTTTCTTAAAAAGAAAAAGGTATTTAAATCTCGAATAGTGGTGGGCGAATCTCTCTGGCCCAACTCCTTTCATGCTTGACCCACTCGGCCCTCATTCCTCGCCATTGGATCGGGATGGGCCTTTCGAGATCTCACTTGCAGCCTATCGCACCTCGCTCTCTCTCTCGGCGCGTGGGCCCGGCTGCTGCGTCGTCGTCCCGACTTGGTCTTAAATCTCGCGTCGCTGCGGCGTCGCCATTACCGCCTATGAAGCTCCGTCAGACAATATCGGCAAGCCCCGATTTTGTCTTGCGGATGATCGCTTCTAAAGCCGTATCCTCCGGACTCGTTCAAACAAAATTCAAATTCAAATTCGTCTCTATCTCCTTTATCTCCATGAGCCCTTCTCGGGTGGTTTCAACCTCACCGGCAAACCACGTCGCTCGAGGCCGCCTAGACCCTATAAGTAGCACCTCGAGGATCATCATGACCCTTTCCAAAAACCCCAAACCAATTGCCCTCTCGAGCCCTTGAGCCGCCCATGATCGGAGTTTTGGTGCATGGTCACCGGAACCTAAAACTCCGATCCTCTCGCCGTCGGTGGCGCATTGCCTCGGGGAGTGCACCGCTGCCTTCCTCGCCTTGAGCTACCGAGAACCCTCGCGATCACGGAGCCCACCGGCGCCCTTGCAAAAAACCCAAAGCTCTTGCCGCTTGAACCTCGCCATGCCACCACAGTCACCCGACCACCGAAGCGCGCGATGGGTTCGCAATAACGCCTACTCTACCCTTTGGTACCACCCGCCGCCACCGGATCGCCGCTGTTCATGGGACCATTGGGTCGATCTTGTAGCCCTCATGCCGCCCACGTCACCCTCCGCCTCGTCGCCATCGCCTCCAGTAGCACAGCGTGCAGCCCGTGGCGCCAGCGTCGGCGCCGCGCGAACGCAGGTGTGCCCGGCCAATGACCACCAGAGCCGGAGGCTCGGTGGACTTGGTCCGCGTGGCCGTCTGCCTGACATGTGGGCCCCACATGTCGATTTTCTTTATTATTCCTTTTCCGAAATTCCCAGGGCTGACGTCATGCTGATGTCATGCTGACGCAATATTCTGATTTTTACATTGAAATAATTCGGAATTCGATAAATCCTATTTTAGGGTTTTCTTTAGATTTAAACTTTGAAACCCCATATCTTTTACATCCTAACTCCAAATTCATCCATTCAAATTTCTAAATTCGTCTAAAATCCATATCTATCTATTGGAGATTTTTAATTATTTTATTGGAGTTATTTGCTTCTGTTATTTATTTAGTTTGTTTGTTTGTCTCGTTTGCGAGTAGACTTGACTTATTTCTTTGGAAGAGTTGAAGAAGAAGGACCTTTCAAGATCAAGATCAATTCCTAGACCTTTTTCAAGGCAAGCTATGCCCTTGACCATTTTGCTTCAGTTTTATTAAAGTATTTTAATTCAAATTCTTGCATCTTAATTCAAGTATTTATTTGAAAGCTTTTGGGTGTAGATGTAAATTCCTAATTGTTATGCCTTCCTTGTAAATTGCTATGTCTAAATTCTTTGTCACCCTAGTTATATTAGTTGGTATAGTGTAGCACCAGCGTGGGTTGGTTAGTCGATTAGATTGCTTAGCCATGCCACGAATCACTTGTCATGTAGATTCTTTGTATTAATTTGACTAAATGAATATGGAACTACGTGATAAAAGTTATGTGCACTATGTGTTGTATGGCATGTGTTGTACTTAAAACCAACGAGGTGGTAAAAGGATTTGGACCGAGGCAAGTGGTGAATCTTGTGTGATATAGAGTGTGTGCTATTTTGGTGGAGCTGTGTGCATGGGTTTGATAAGCTATGTGCTTAGGGATTGTGGTAGTCTTGCCTTGGTCAATTAAGGACCTCACCATGTGCGCCATTGGGCCGAGCCTCACATGCGACCACATGCAGTATGGGGCGGGCCTAGCATAGTAAGATGAATGTCAAAATGCTTTGTTATGATTAGTGCTAGCTACACTAATTATATCTTGTGGGTAAAGTGTACAACCTCTGCAGTGTAAAACTATTGAATAGCGTCATGATCATGGACAATGCTCGGGATTTCACACTAGGGGTAGATCTTCATAAAGCGTGTGGGAAGGGAGGCGTGTGGTTTAAATCATCGGCTATGTGCTAAAATTGTCTAGGCTGTGCGTCTTTGTGAAATAAATTGTCAAATTATTATTGTCTATTTGTTTTACTGTTTTCAATCTATTAATTGTATTCAATTGCAAAAGTCGCATTTATGCAAAAGAGCCCTGAGAATGCCTTTCCTTGTAAAAAGCCGGCATGTATATTTTGCATCTCGTGGTGTGGCTTGCGATGCGGTGTGTACTCACGCTTGTTTTAATGAATCAAGCGGAGGAGGAGTCTTCGCCGACTTTCGAGGGCGAGTATCTTGAAGGTGCTGATCGTGAGTCTGGATCGATCGGTTACTGTGGTGAATCGATGGGGCGCCCTTTGCCGTTCTGTTTCATTGCCGTTTATTTATCTGTTAGCCTGCGTGGCTTGAATAATTGTAAACTTCGACCTTAAGGTCAAAACCATTATTTATTAATCAAAATTATTAGTTTATGCTATTATTAAGCTTGTATGGATCGATTTCCACCTTTGTTACCCTTGTGTGCACTAAGCGTGATCTGGGCTAGTCGTTGAACCTGAAGGTCTGAATGTAATTTGGGTCCCGACAAAAGTGGTATCGAGCCATCTTGTTGTAGGTCTAGACCTTAGTTAGATCGGCCGTTTAAATGTCCAAACTATTTTCTAAAAAGAAAATTTATCTGCAAGACTAAATTAAGCGCTTAACTCCTCTCATATCTCTCTCGACTCATCTATTGCTATAATCTCTACTCTTTTCACTATTTAAAAACTTGGTTTTTACCTTTTGTCTGCTGGGCCGGATCGTACCTTGAGACCTTGGAGATGCATAGCGGAGGACTTGCCTTGAGCTATGGAAGGCTGCTTGAGACGCTCGAGGCTTTGTTGCCCGATGTCACAGTGGCGGCGAGTACATAGTCAATGGGCGAGATCGTGGTTTGATCTGCCGCCTAACGGTCTCGCTCGGAGAACACGAGGCTGCCCGGCCCTTGGACATCTCGGTCAGGAGGATCACCTTGTGCGAGGAATCCGAGTCATCACGCTGGCCATACTCGAATCTGCCACATCTCTGCAGGAGAAGCGCAAAACTCTTGTCTTCGCTACCATCCCAAAGGCGCCGGGGGAGCTATCTGCGCGCTTTAGTCTCTGACGGGAAGGCAATGCCACGATAGTGCATCTTGCACGATTCGCATTGCTTTCGGGAGGAGTCACTTGGAGATGGCGCCACCGAGTGAGGTGTGCCTATCGAACTGGGAAGAAGCCGAGGAGAGGATCGCCGTCTTAGAACAAGCACTCTCGGTCAACATGAGATCGAGGATGATCAAGAGGAAGATCCGGAAGAATCGAAAGAGGATCAGGAGATTAGGAGAATCCAGCGAAGGTTACACTGCTTGGAGGACCAGCCGAGCTGCCTGACCCGGAGGAGCGGTATGCACTGCACACTGCTCCAGTTGCACGATCCGGGACATCGAGAACCGATTCGCGAGGATGCCGCTCACTTGAAGTCTACACCAGGCGGGGCGCCGCCGTGGCTTTGGAGGCTTTCTCGAGTAGTAGTTCGTCTAAGTTCGGTTTAGTCGAGCCTAGCAGTTTCCCTTTTGAGTCGCCCTTTAGGCGGTAGCTTGTGTGCTTAGGTTAGCTTTATTTTCACGTGTGCAAGTATGAGTGCAAAGGCCCTTAGGCATTTGTTGCGATCATACTATTAAAATATTAATAAAGATTATTTCATTGAAGTTTCTTGAGTTTGTGTTTGTTGGGTTTAATCTATCCCTATCTAGTTCTTAACTCACCTTGTGCTCTCTACCCTATCTAACCCATGGAGCTTCACGAGATGGTTCGAGACTCGTCATCTGCATTTGCAAGTGGATCCGGCACCCAGACACCGATGATAATCAAATCCCAGAGGGCGGTGCCACCCAAGCACCACCCCTTGACTTGCGAGAACTTTGGAGCCTTTATGGCGGCACAAACTCGAGATGATGTATACAATGATGAACGGATGCAAGCCATGAACAACAACAACAACACAACAATCGTTAGGGGAGCCCACAGTCGCTCGGGGTTATCGGGGACCATCAAGTTGGTTGAATTCATGAGGACTCGTCGCCAACTTTCTCTGGACATGTCTCGCCCGATAGAAGGCGATGATTGGCCAGCGTGATTGAGAGGAAGCTGCGATCACCCAATCGGCGATCACGAGAAGGTGTTATATGCCACTCATCGGATGGAGGCATAGCCGCGAATGGTGGGAGAACTTCTTGCGCGCATGAGGCACCATGAGAATATCACATGGGAGGAATTCTCATGACCTTTCGCCAATATCATGTACTGAAGGCATTATGGATCTGAAGAAGGATGAGTTCGGCTCTCAAGCAAGGGGTATGTCGATGTTGACTACCTAAATAAGTTTTCTCAACTAGCTCGCTATGCTCAGGAGGATGTCGCTCTTGACGAGTCTCGCCCGAACCGCTTCTTGAAGGGTTTGAACTCGGGACTACAAGTCAATCGCTTGCCCACACCTTCCGGTTTTCGAGTTGATTAACAAGGCGTTGGTTATGGAGGACAAGCATAAAAGCGGAGGATCACATAGCGTCGGATGGCTCAACGAAGCCACCGGCCACAACAATGAGAGGGCAAGGATAGTGCCACAGCGGTTTACTCGTTTCGGCCCGAAAATTCGTTCGGGACACACGCCTTGACACCTCGTCCTTTTGTTGAAATTCTCGCAACCCCATGATCAACCCCACCCGAAACAACGGCGGCGGGGCGGAACAAGAGTGTGTTTGATTCTGCGTCAACGAGGGCATTCATGTCGGTGTCCTCAAAGGGACTATCACTCGGTCGCTTCAACCTAGGAGCAACACACCCAAGACCCGGTCTGAGAACAATCAAGGAGTTTCTCGGGGAACGATCGGCCGGAGGGGCGCCTCGGTCCGTTGTCGAGGTCGTGTTAATCCGTCACTCTGGAAGGAGCCGAGGAAGCACCGGGCGTCGTCTTGGGTAAGTTCCTAATAAATTCGATTACTGCATCTATTACATTTGATTACGGAGCTTCGCATTCGTTTGTTTACGGAAATTTTGCAACTAAGAATAAGTTGGAAGTTATGCCTCTTAAGCGTACTCTGTTAGTCCGGTCACGGAAGCGAGCTAAGTTCTAATATGGGTTGTTTAGGGGCTAAGTTACTCATAGGCGGAGTTGAGTTTCTAGCTAACCTAGTTATTCTAGACACCCAAACCATAGATGTCATCCTTGGCATGGATGGGTTAACCAAGCACAAAGCCGTGCTAGATTGTGGCGAAGAGCGTGACAATCGAGGATACCAAAGGAAACAAAGTGGAGTTTCTAGCTACCTCGGTCGTAATGGGCATTTGATAGTCAATAGCACGAAGACCATTGAGTTGGAAGATGTGCGGTCGTCAAAGAGTATCGGATGTGTTCCCGGAAGAATTACGGGGAATGCCACCGGATCGTGACATCGAGTTTGTCATCGATCTAGTACCGAAACAGCACCCATCTCGAAGAGACCTTATCGGATGCCGGTAGATGAGTTGGTAGAGATGAAGAAGCAGATAGAAGAACTTTTGGAGAAAGGTTTTGTGAGACCTAGTTAAATGCGCCATGGGGAGCGCCGGTTTTGTTCGTCAAAAGAAGGATGGAAGCATGAGAATGTGCATCGACTACCGAGCTCTTAATGAAGTCACTATCAAGAATAAGTACCCATTGCCGGATAGATGATCTGTTTGACCAGATGAAAGGAGCCGGAGTGTTCTCGAAGATCGATCTGCGATCAGGTTACCATCAGTTGAAGATTTGTCCCAAGGATGTACCTAAGACCGCTTTCTCAACACGGTACGGACATTATGAGTTCTTAGTCATGTCCTTTGGTTTGACTAATGCCCCTGCCTACTTCATGAACATGATGAATAAGGTATTCATGGAATATTTGGACAAGTTTGTAGTTGTATTCATCGATGATATTTTGGTTTACTCCAAGTCAGAAGAAGAACATGCTGAGCATTTGAGATTAATCCTAGAAAACTCGAGAGCATCGGTTGTATGCTAAGTTTAGTAAGTGTGATTTACGGAAAAGGAAGTGGATTTTCTTGGTCATGTGATGGCAATTTGCGAGGAGTGTGATTGACCCCAATAAGTTAAGCGATATTACATTGGGAACAGCCCAAGACTGTCACTCAAATTCGTAGTTTCTTGGGATTAGCAGGATATTATCGCCGTTTCATTGAAGGATTCTCATCGATTGCTAAACCTCTTACGCAATTGTTGAAGAAGGAGAAAAAGTTTACTTGGACCCCAGCTTGCGAAGAAAGTTTTCAAGAATTGAAGAAGCGTTTGACTTGACCCGATCTTGATTTTGCGAGATATTCGCAAGGATTTTGATATCTATTGTGATGCTTAGCGTCAAGGATTAGGGTGTGTCGATGCAAGAAGGAAGAGCGTAAACTTATCGTCAAAGCGATTAAGGCCTCATGAAGAATTACCCTACCCATGATGCGGAATTAGCGCGATAGTGCATGCTTTGAAGATTTGGCGTCATTACCTCATCGATGTCATTGCGAGATATATCTGAGATCACAAGAGCTTGAAATATATTTTCACTCGATCGGATCTGAATATGAGACAAGAGAAGATGGCTAGAGTTGATAAAGGATTACAATCTCGGAATCCATTACCATCTGGTAAGGCCAATGTAGATTCTTGATGCTTTGGTAGTAAAACCCTTTGCAATGCTTTGGAAGTGGAAGAGCCTTGTCTTGAGAACTTCAAGAGAATTCGAAGCTAAGACTAGAAGTAGTATCGAGGATTTGTAGCGATCTGGAAGTGCGGTCTACTTTGGAGAAAGCAGTTCATGAGGCTCGGCCTAAAGATTGAAATTCTCGACATCAAGAAGAAGATAGCGAAGGAAGTTCAAGGACTTCACGGTGGATGATCGGGACATCTTGTGGATCAATGGGCGTATCGTGTTCGAGATATTGATGGATTGAGGCGACTAATTACGAAGGAGGCCCATGACTCAAAGTATTCGATTCACCTGGTAGTACTAAGATGTATCGAGGATGTTAGAATAAGTTTTGGTGGCGAATTTGAAGCGGGACGTCGCGAGTTCGTTGCCTTGTGCGGCGTGTGTCGAAAAGTCAAAGCGAGAACATCGAGGGCGCAGTCTGCTGCAACCCTTGAAGATTCGAAATGGAAGTGGGAAGAAATCGGAATGGATTTCATTACGGTTTACCCAAGACTCAATCGGGTTACGATTCGATTTGGGTAATAGTGGATCGTCTAACTAAAGTTGCCCATTTCTTGCCGGTCAAGACCACGTACTCGAGAGATCGTCTAGCGAGCTATATATGTCAAAGATTGTCGGTTTGCATGGGGTACCTAAGAAGATAGTGTCGGATCGAGGATCTCGGTTCACCTCCGATTTTGGCGAGTTTACATGAGGCCTTAGGGACTCACTGAATTCGATCTGCGTATCACCCCAGACGGATGGGCGGTGAAAGGGTTATCGAGATATTGGAAGATATGTTGAGAGCACGTGCTCTAGCAAATGCTACCGTTGGGATAAGAGTTTACCATATCACGAAATTCTCGTACAACAACGGTTATCAAGCTAGTCTGCAAATGTCACCGTTTGAAGCTTTGTATGGTCGTGCTGTAGAACCCGTTGAATTGGTGAAAGCAATTTGAGCGTTAGGTCTTTGGTCGAGATATTATTCAAGAAGCGAAAGAGCAAGTATCCATGATCGGGAGAGCCTAAAGATAGCTCGATCGGCGGAAGAGCTATCTGATAATCATCGTCGTGATCTCGATTTGAGCGAAAGATTTTGTGTATCTCGAGTTCGCCCTCGGAGGTGTGAAAAGGTTCCATGCCAAAGGAAGCTCGCCCCTCGGTATGTTGGTCGTTTAAGATTTTGGAGCAGCCGTGGAGAAGTAGCTTATCGATTGGGCTGCCACGATCGTTAGCGAGGGTACATAACGTCTTCCATGTTTCTCACTTGAAGAAATGTCTTCGTGTGCGGAAGAACAAGCCCGTTGGAGTCAATCGAATTGAAAGAAGACCTCACCTACAAAGAGCGGCCGATCAAGATTACGGATGTCGCGAGCGTCGGACGAAGCAAGATGGTTCGTTTTGCAAGGTGCGATGGAACCACCACTCGGAAGGTGAAACAACGTGGGAGCGTGAAGAAGAGCCGAAAGTGAATTCCCTAGCCTTTTCTCCATTAGCTTTGAATCTCGGGGCGAGATTCCTTTAAGGGGAGGTTTGTAACATCCCAATTTTGAGCTTTTAAAATCTTTTGAATAGTTAGTAGGAGAAATTCACCATTTGGATTTATTTGAATTTAATTTAAAAAGCTTAATATTGGACTTTGTGTAACAAAACAATTTAATATGACTAAAGTCAACATGAACAATAGTGAAAACTATTTTATTTGGATCCTATGAGCTTGGATATATTTTACGGAATTTTCTAGAATTTTTCCAAGTTCATTTGCTAATTCCATTGCTTATTTAGATTTACGGTATTTTCTTAAAAAGAAAAAGGTATTTAAATCTCGAATAGTGGTGGGCGAATCTCTCTGGCCCAACTCCTTTCCGTGCTGCCTTGACCCACTCGGCCCACTCATTCCTCGCCGTTGGATCGGGGTGGGCCTCGAGATCTCACCCATGTATGAGCACCTCGCTCTCTCTCTCGTAGCGTGGGCCCTGCCAACGTCGTCGTCCCGACTTGGTCTTAAATCTCGCGTCGCTGCCGCGTCGCCATTACCGCCTATGAAGCTCCGTCAGACAATATCATAGCAAGCCCCGATTTTGTCTTGCGGATGATCGCTTCTAAAGCCCTATCCTCCCGGACTCGTTCAAACAAAATTCAAATTCAAATCCGTCTCTATCTCCTTTATCTCCATGAGCCCTTCTCGGGTGGTTTCAACCTCCGCCGGCAAGCGCGTCGCTCTGAGGCCGCCTAGACCCTATAAGTAGCACCTCGAGGATCATGCATGACCCCTTTAAAAACCCCAAACCAATTGCCCTCTCGAGCCCTTGAGCCGCCGCAATCGGAGTTTTGGTGCGCCGGTCACGGAACCCTAAAACTCGATCCTCTCGCCGTCGGTGGCGCATTGCCTCCGGGAGTGCACCTGCCTTCCTCGCCTTGAGCTACCGAGAACCCTCGCCGTCACGAACCTGCCGGGCGCCCTTGACAAAACCGAAGCTCTTCGCCGCTTGAACCTCGCCGCGGCCACCACAGTCACCCAAACCACCGGGCCGCGCGATGGGTTCGCAATAACGCCTCTACCCTTTGGTACCACCCACCGCCACCAGATCGCCGCCGTTCATGGGACCATTGGGTCGATCTTGTACCGCCCTCATGCCACCGTCACCCTCCACCTCGTCGCCATCTCCTCCAGTAGCATGCGTGCGTGACCGTGGCCAGCGTCGGCGCCACGCGACGCAGGTCGCCCGGCCACCACCGACCGAGGCTCGGTGGACTTGGTCCACGTGGCCGTCTGCAGCGACATGTGGGCCCGCATGTCGATTTTCTTTATTATTCCTTTTCCGAAATTCCCGGGGCTGACGTCATGCTGATGTCATCTTGGCGCAATATTCTGATTTTTACATTTAAGAAATAATTCGAATTCGATAAATCCTATTTTAGGGTTTTCTTTAGATTTAAACTTTGAAACCCCATATCTTTTACATCCTAACTCCAAATTCATCCATTCAAATTTCTAAATTCGTCTAAAATCCAGATCTATCTATTGGAGATTTTAATTATTTTATTGGAGTTATTTGCTTCTGTTATTTATTTAGTTTGTTTGTTTGTCTCGTTTGCGAGTAGACTTGACTATTTCTTTGGAAGAGTTGAAGAAGAAGGACCTTTCAAGATCAAGATCAATTCCTAGACCTTTTTCAAGGCAAGCTATGCCCTTGACCATTTTGCTTCCCAGTTTTATTAAAGTATTTTAATTCAAATTCTTGCATCTTAATTCAAGTATTTATTTGAAAGCTTTTGGGTGTAGATGTAAATTCCTAATTGTTATGCCTTCCTTGTAAATTGCTATGTCTAAATTCTTTGTCACCCTAGTTATATTAGTTGGTATAGTGTAGCACCAACGTGGGTTGGTTAGTGCGATTAGATTGCTTAGCCATGCCACGAATCACTTGTCATGTAGATTCTTTGTATTAATTTGACTAAATGAATATGGAACTACGTGATAAAAGTATGTGCACTATGTGTTGTATGGCATGTGTTGTACTTAAAACCAGCGGGGTGGTAAAAGGATTTGGACCGAGGCAAGTGGTGAATCTTGTGTGATATGGAGTGTGTGCTATTTTGGTGGGCTGTGTGCATGGGTTTGATAAGTTTGTGTGCTTAGGGATTGTGGTAGTCTTGCCTTGGTCAATTAAGGACCTCACCATGTGCGCCATTGAGCTGAGCCTCACTGCACGACCACATGCAGTATGGGGCGGGCCTAGCATAGTAAGATGAATGTCGAAATGCTTTGTTATGATTAGTGCTAGCTACACTAATTATATCTTGTGGGTAAAGTGTACAACCTCTGCGAGTGTAAAACTATTGAATAGCGCGTCATGATCATGGACAATGCTCGGGATTTCACACTAGGGGTAGATCTTCATAAAAGCTGTGTGGGAAGGGAGGCGTGTGGTTTAAATCATCGACTATGTGCTAAAATTGTCTAGGGTCGTGTGCGTCTTTGTGAAATAAATTGTCAAATTATTATTGTCTATTTGTTTTACTGTTTTCAATCTATTAATTGTATTCAATTGCAAAAGTCGCATTTATGCAAAAGAGCCACGAATGCCTTTCCCTTGTAAAAAGCGGCATGTATATTTTGCATCTCGTGGTGTGGCTTGCGATGTACGGTGTGTACTCACGCTTGTTTTGACGAATCAAGCGGAGGAGGAGTCTTCGCCCGACTTTAGAGGGCGAGTATCTTGAAGGTGCTGATCGTGAGTCTGGATCGATCGGTTACTGTGGTGAATCGATGGGGCGCCACTTCTGCCGTTCTGTTTTATTTGCCGTTTATTTATCTGTTAGCCTGCGTGGCTTGAATAATTGTAAACTTCGACCTTAAGGTCAAAACCATTATTTATTAATCAAAATTATTCGTTTATGCTATTATTAAGCTTGTATGGATCGATTTCCACCTTTGTTACCCTTGTGTGCACTAAGCGTGATCTGGGCTAGTCGTTGAACCTGAAGGTCTGAATGTAATTTGGTCCCGACAAATATATGTGTTACATCGCATGTACGCGTACCTTAAGGGCTCGATTGCGATGTAGTATGTGGCAATGACGCGGTTTGCATTTCTTTGATTGGGTCGGCATTCCCGACACAACATGTGGACCCCGGTTGAGCAGATGCTATCAGTCGTTGTTTAAGCGGGATCAGTCTCACATGGGTTGTCCAACTCAATAGTGTCAACTTGTTGAAAAATGCTAAATCTTAGTTTACTCGGCCGGCATGCCAAAGGCAGTGTGCTATTATTCTGAAGGCTTACGGGCTAACTAAGTCGTGTGGGTAAAGATGTACACCCCTGCAGGGTTAAAACTTTTCGAATAGCTGTGTCCCCGGTTACGGACAACGCTTGAGTTGATGTCACCTGTATAGACTTTAAATTAAATCCGGTTTTTGGAATTGTCTCGGCATGATTGGTGTCATGCAATGTTTGATGGTAATCTGCCACTTTATCATTGTTATTGTTTATGATTATGCTCTCATTTACTTACTGTTTTAGTCCAAATTGATTTATAAAATCGCTTTGTCAAAACTTAGCAATTGTAGGTTAGGATGTATCGCTTTCTGCAAAATCGAACCATTATAACCCTTCTGTTGTTAACCTTATGCATGTAAAATTTCTATCCCTTTGTATAGGTTCTATTAAACATTTCTTTTATTAGTTTGTGTAAGTCTTGCTGAGTACCTTCCGTACTCAGGGGTTATGACTTCTTGTTGCATGTGAGGATGGTTATCTGTATGAGATGCCCGTTAGCGCCGACCCAGGTGGCGCTAACGAGTGAAGCTAGTTCTAGTCTCCACGCAATAGCCTGCGGGTGATGGGGCCATCGGTGGCTTTTGTTGTTTAGTTTTGCTTTCGCTGTTGAACTTTTGTGATGACCAAAGTCATCTGTTACTGTAGCACCAAACCAAATTGTAACCTTCTGTATAATTATGTAAGTGTATGCCTTGTATGTGTATGATGCAATTTTGTTGAAGGATATATGCGCAATAGTCACTGATTCTGGGAACTATTGCATGACATATATCCAGGAACCTGAATATTGAATTTGTTACTTATTAAAAGTTATGCCTTCAGCATGGTTTTAATCAAGAGCCGAAATGTTCTTGATCAAAAATTACGCTCTTGGTGTAATTTTTAATTCGACATAAATTTCAATATTCTGGGTCCTTACAAAGACCACCGCCTCATCCGGCCAAGGAGCTAGGGTGGTCTCCTTCCCGGGGGTGCGGACCTTCTCGAGGCTCTCCAATTTGCCCACGTCGATGAGGGTGCCAAGGACAAGATCTGTCACGGTGGATCTCCCCAACTCGCTCGTATACACCGCTTCCCCAGTGTTTTCCTTACCCCGCTTCGCCATAGTCGAAGCCACGGTGCGGCCCCTCGCAAGCAAAGCACCACAGCAACAACAAAATGCAACAAAAGAGAAACTAGGAAAGTGAGTACAGGCGAGTGGGGGGAGGCCACATATTTATAGGCTGGTGGAACTAACGACGAGGAAACGAGGTGCTGCGGACCACTCCACGCATGCCATGTGCAGCCACCCTACAGTAATAACTGAACCAACTATGGCGCGCGTAGTCCAATGATCGGCGCGTGGAACCCAAGCGGACACACAGCTGCGCCTTTATGGCGCACAACAACCTAGGCCACGCGCCACCCAATAGCGCACGATACCCCAGGGGTCAGCATCCTCTACCAACAGACCACCTTCGCGAGCCCTTCCAAGACACGCTTCGCCAAGCCAGAGGGGACGGTGTGCCTGGACCCTCGGGAGAACGGCGCGGTTTCAGCCATGGCGAAGCAGAACCTCGACCACGAGGGGCTTGTCGTAGGGGCGGCCCACCGGCCCCATGGCACAGGAAATGCGCTAAGGGCTCCCCGAAGGACCTGGTGACGCTTCAGAAGGCTCCGAAGGCGACTCCGGAGGTGCCCTCTAGAGGGGTCCCCGAGGGCCCCAAGGATGCTTCTGGAGGCTCTGAAGGCGACCCCGAAGATGACCTCCAGAGGGGCCCTGAAGGCCCCAAAGACTAACCCGAAGCCTCTGGAGGTGGTTCCGAAGATGCCCTCCGGGGGGGTCCTGCGGGCTCCCCGAAGGAGGGCCCCGGAGGGGCCTCGCGACCATCAACAAAGGAGCAAGAAAGGTGGACCAGGCTCACTACTCGGGTGGACCAGGACTAGGAGAGTCCACCATGCGCCGAGGGCTACGCACAGGACTAGGAAAAACCCCCGCTACCCCTATGGTGGTTGTACCTTTGTAGGGGTGCGTGTGTAATTTCATTTACCCGGTTGGATAGGTTATAAATAGCCTCCTTCCCCCTCATGTAATGGATGGATACAAATTTCTAGCAATTAACACAAGTACACTTCTAGCCGGAACCCCTCACCTGGGACCCTTTACCCGGGGGTCCCTCCTATTTACTGTCTGGTCTTTTCACTACGACAAGAATGTGTTAAGCAGACCCTGATAGTATATGCATATAAGAAGTTAGTAGCTCCAACTATTTTGTATGTGTGTAATGCCTAATGATAATTAATTTTGGAATTTGTATAGATGTCTATCTGAATAATCAAAGTGCATAGGTAAATCCAGTTGTTGTTATTATAGTAATGTCGTTACTATGAGAATTCAGTATTATTTAATTTATGGTCCTGCCAGTTCGGCATCCATGCAAATAATGTATTCTATTTCAGACCAATAGCACTTAGTGTGTTGTTTTTTGTTTCTCAAGATTGTTCCTAAGCGCTGGAAATTGGAGATAAGTTTAGGCCAAGATGCTGTTTTGATGCTTTCTTCTATGAATTTGCCTGATGGAATTCAGGTATTTTTTCTGCATCTTTGCCTTCTAGAATTCATGTATTTTTTTTCTGCATCTTTGCCTTCTAACACCCAAAATTCCTGGGATAGTAGGCAGCTGTATTTCGAGGCTACGTGGAGTGTGCCCCCTTGCTCTCTTTTTCCCTCGATATCGCTAGGTGTATTGTTTTATGCTCACTTTCTAGCTAGAATTGTTGTTAGAAACATAAAATTGCTGATATTTCCACTAGGTTAATGGGTTGGGGTGTATAGGAAGTGAATATCATATGATCAGCTGATTTTCAGATGTAGATGGATCTCATACGTCTTATCTGTTTTTATTTGAATAGAGGAGGTGATACCTCATAGTGTTTAGTTATCCATAGGTGGTTGCAGCGAAGATCCAGCTTGCTTGATCGTGTTCCTTACTGAAGTCTTATGTGTGGGTGGCTATTTTTTTATTCAGAGATCTTATTTGGCTTGCCAGGTCCAACATGTGTAGTTATGTGTCAGTAATAGTTTTGGGATATCTTTGTTTTAAGATACCAGGTTATACTCATGGTTTATGTAAGATGGTGCTATAAGTTTTTGTTAAATTGGATGGATTGCAGGTTTCTGCCTAATTCCCTGACGTCTGCCAATTGTTGGTTAGTTGTTGTAGTTAGTGTTTAGTGCATAGCTCCTTAGTTTTTTTCCTTGCCGTTTTGTCTTCATGTTGTATCTTCAATAAACTTGTTGTGTTGTCACTTCATGCTCAAACGGCATGTCTTCCCTTTGTTTTCATGCTTATATTTGGATAGCCCTACTCTCATATTTGGATGAATACATCTTGAAACCAGACTTTAATGAATGCCTTAATGTGGTTTTCATGTGACATACAACTAAAAAGTAGGCGTGTTGCTTTCATAGGCTTCGTACTTCAAGAGTTTCCTGTCTCTGCCATTATATATACTCTTTACTTTTTATGCAATGTAAAATTAGGGTGGCCTAATGTGTTTAGTTTTTTTTTTCCAAACACAATGCTCGAGTTCGAACCATGAATATAAGACTTGAAAAATGCATAGAGACCTTATGCCCATGCACATGCATAGAGTTTAGGTAGTACTTCACTAAACGTATATTATTTACATGAATTTTTCGCCCTTCTTTATGGCCCAATTTATATATGTTTTCTTGTATGGCCGTGTTCAGATACATGACCTGACCGATTGGTACTGATGGAAGCAAAGGCATAATTTGTTCTGTTTGGGTCTGTTTCAGCACCACGTCGCACAATTGCTTTTCTACCAAAATACCGACTTGCGTAAGTTCCAAATTGCTATTTAGATTTGCTCTTTGTTTTTTTTTCACACTAATCACTATAGTTTGTGTGGTTCTAATTCCTCTTTCTTTGTTTGCCAGTAGAATTCTAAAGGTCACAGAGAGTCTTTAGATGGTGAGCTTCAAGATGGAGAGAACGAGATTAGTGGCTAGTGAATGTTGAACTAGAATGCATGCTTAGTGTTTGCGGTTTTGCATTTGTTGAAATAGTTTTAAGAGTTTTTGAGCTATGTCAATTCCTTTGTAATACAGTTCCTACACATCTTAAACGATTTTAGATTCTTTTGATGTTTCTCTCATGGTAGTGCCTATCATGCTGTAACAACCCAGCCAAACAAAGGCCTGGAATGCTACTAAATTAAATAAATTAAACGTAATCAAACTAAAACATCTTACAAAATTTGGCGAGAACCTTCTTTGTATAGTTACCTATCTTTGGAGGTTCCAACAGACAGTTATAAGATATAAAGAATAATCCAAATCGCAATTTGATCATGACGTAATCAAAACTGACTATTCGTTACTATGACATCCATAGTAACTAAACATCTAAGAAATACATCATGAGAATCCAAAACGTCTATTCATTTATTACAGACTAATCCAATCAGGCAATAATCAATATGAGTACTTTAAACAGTTCATTCATCTCCTAGTTAATTTTCCTTTCATTCTATGGTGGGTAGTTCGTGCAGAAGTGCAAGAAGTCTAATTCTTCCTTTTCCCCATGCATGTCGATCTCGTATAAGTACCTAAAACACAACAAACAACAAGAGGTGAGTCCAAGACTCAGCAAATATAATAAATGACATCAACAACATACAAGCATGTAATTCATCAACTATACTTCACAAATCCACATATCAATCACCTTACACACAGATGCTATGCAATATGCTCAAAATGATCCTTTTCCTTCTCTTTCCCTTTTGCATTTTACCGGTAATGCAAAGTGTGCATCGTCGATGCACACCCATGCTATGCCATCAGCACAGAGACCATGCCCATACTCATAAAGTATGGGGACCAAAACCCATGCTTTACAAGCATGGGGACATTCTTCCCGTCATCAACATGGCGGGGACCTCAAGTTGCTTGGTCATCTCATGACCAAGTCTTCAATAAGCCAACATGATGCATATGTATGAATTTCTCAAATTAATACAAACATGCATCTGCAACAACATTGCATATGAATATCCCATTCATACTACAAAGCTCATAAACATAGACTTCACAACTAGCAAGCATCCAAGATTAACACATAACTCATATCTCTAGCAACCATGAACATTACCAACTATACCAACATCACAACTCATGAACACACAATTTCTCATAATTTATATCAAACATTGCCATTCAATAATATATATTATAACCATCATTATACTTGCCTTCACCACGAGAGAACGAGGGATGTGCAGGACGTGCTGCCCCCGGGACCAGTCCACCACCTGAATAAATAATTATAACGCATGCTAAGATGACAGTAGTGGACCAAAACAAACTATATAACAACAATCACTAACTCGCAAAAATGTCGAACTCGATCCCAACCCCAATTCCTAAACGTCGATCTGTCCCCTCGGTGGACAGTTAACTTCTAACATCCATATCTATTGTTATAAGAGTCCGATTAAGGTTTTCTTAGACTTTCTGGAAAGGTAATTAAATTCTCCAACTAAGACTAGTTGGTGAGCCTCTCTGAATCGGCAAAATAATACCCCTACCAAGCCAATTAATGAAACATCAATTTTTACGTCAGGCTCTATGGACAGAACACTAAAAATACAATAACTTTCAGTACGAGTGTCCAAATCTCTAGTTCTTATGCTTTCTGAAAAGCTGAGACAATGATCTACAACTTTCATTATACTAAGCTTCTCTAATGTCCCCTTTAACTAATCGTTTCACCTAGATTTCTAAAACCTGTCAGAAAACCAACGATTCTGCAGAACAGTCCCACTAATAAAATCATAACTTCTGCTACAGAGGTCCAAATTACGTGTTCTAGCACTTCACGGAAAGAGGGCGACGTCCTCTACAATACCCTAGGAGACGTCCAGAACTAATTCTGTCTTTAAATATATCAAAACCTCGATCCTCTCTAATCTGTCCTGAACAGCCCTAAATACCGACATTGCTAAATTAACTAATTGCGCAACTAATCGAGGGGGAATTGGGATTACCCTTGAAGAACCCGCTGTCGAACACGATGAACACCACACGATCCCTCTCCCCTCCCTTCTTCCCCTTCCTTCTTCTTCCTTCTTCTTGGTCGACGGCAATGGGAGAGCACCACCAAGAGGGAGGGGAATAGCAATGGAGTGCAAGGGGGGTGTATACTGTAGCACAACACTATAGCGGCGGCGGGGTACTGTAGCTCGCGTGCTACAGTAGTGCTAGGGTTTTCCCCCCTTCTTTGATTGATGGCCGGCCCCTCATAGGCCTCCTGGGCCAAGGCTCGAGGCCTAGGTTGCCGAGGATTTGCATAAACCCCCCCTTTTTTCCTTCTACTAAACTCTTTTCTATTTGATCCTTCTCCCTAATTTTAATTATTCTCTCTTGAATTATATTTGGGGTATTACATTCTACCCCCCTTAAACGGAATTCGACCCCGAATTCTAATCACGCATAACGCTAAAGAATAATCACAGCTAAAAAAAACTTACTAACATTACCACGTAATCTGCTGCGAATAATTACGGATAATTGCTCAGCATGCGAGACTCAATTCCCAGACGGCCTCTCTCTCGATCTGCTGCGACTTCCGCACCTTGACGTATCGGCGTGTTACGCCTTATTACTCGTCCCATCCTTTCAAGAGTCACTCAACGGACATGACTCGAAGGCACGATCTTACTTGTGGGTCAACGGCCCTACCGTAACTTCACACTCCAGATTTCTCCAGTACTCCCTCGACACTAGGTCATACAAAACGATCTGTTCCCCACGCTAGGACTCAAGACGGTCCTAGTAATACGCTATCTCCCAAATCTCCGCAACTTTCGGAAATAACCAATGTACCTTGGGTCAACATTCCCTTTGGTACCAAACCACACAACCTACACATTACATATAAAACTCTTGTTCCTTGTATCAATCGATCTCTTCACTTTAACAATGAGCACCTCCTTTAACCAGGGACGCACAACAGAACTCAACTGAAAAAAAAATAAAGGATTCACATTGCAAACACGCATTACCAACTCCCCACCAAAAGAGTTAAATCCAAAACCAAAAGATTCATCATTACACTCTTTCACTTTCCAAGTAGGCAGTTTGTCAATGAACACCACATAAGCCAAAGGCGAAATCACTCGTATGCCCAAAACAACCATTCCCATTCTTTGTCTTAACCGAAAAGAATCACGCATACCAAGAAGAACCAACTCAATATGATTGGCATCTGTCATAGAGACAAAGCTCAAATAAAACTAAGAGAATATTTCATTATCCGATAATACAACCTTTTCCTCAAACTTTCTTTTAAGAATTCAACTTTCTCTTAAACCATGAGATTCCAAATCATCGCATAGCACACTAATTCTTTTCTTTTAATTTGGAAACCTCAAAGCTATGCTCAGCTAAACACCAAAATCCATACCGATGTAGAGAGACTCTTCCAATCCACAATAACATACTCTGATCAACTTCTTTACCAAAGGAATTACTTTGACAAAATTATTCCCAACACACCTCAATATAGATTTCCTCCACAATCACATCACCTCAATCTTTTATGGATAATCAACTTAAAATTCACCACATTCACACTCATTTACTTTACCCAAAGTATTCTATCAAAGATCAACACACTATTCAAAATTAAACTTATGTCCATCCACCTATACACATAATATCAGTCTCCACGGTCCTAGCATAAAAATGCAAAGGCCCAAATTCAACCTCCAAGTCTTCTACCATGAATTTCTAGTATAATTGGTAGGAAATCCTCAAATTCGTTTACTAAAAATCTCACACAGCTCAACAATAACCTCAGTTATTAATATCAATATTCCTCGCTAATCAAGTAACCACCCAATGCGATACATTACATCAATCTTAGACCTTCTCTAACCCACACCAATCAAATTCAGCTACACGACTGCAATATACCCATTCACAATAATCTAACTGATTGATCAAGATTCAAACATACTCAATCACTAACATCAATAAATATATGTATTATTGACAAAGTTATCTTTAGAGATAATCTAACTCCCATAGGATTAATCACTGAGGCCAAGTCATACTTGATAGTAACTTAACAATCCCTGCTATCCCATCATTTAATACGACTATTAGATTTCACTACACCGCTACTCTCATTAACTTCACCATCGAAACTCTTCTACACAATATTGCTAAGTATCCAAGTATCCATTTGCGATACTCTAATAAATTTATAAAGAGTCTATACTTTCGTTAACTCCAACATTCCAACATAGACAAAGGTTATTGGATCATAACTCGACATAGGTTCCACTAGTTGTAACACCAATCAATTTTGTTTCATCGCCAAAACATTCCTTCGAATCCTCTCCAGGTGTGAAAAGGTCAAAACCAATCCACTTTCTACTGCTCTTCAAAATAGCTTGGTTCCCAAAATCTCACCACTATCATATACTTGTCCACCATCAACCAGTCGCCAAATTACACTTTAGAAGACTCGGCAACACAAGGTGGTTAATTCATTTCTAAAAAGGAAGAGACAAACTAATACAAGTTTCAATACACAAGAAAATGTTGCCCCTCAGAGTGAGCACAAGACCAAGAGAAACAGTCAAAAGGAAATGATCTCTTAAAACAAAATTACAATTCCGCGGATGAGGGCACATGTCCCACAAGAAGAATTTTCAACCTCCAAGAATCAAAATAAAACACTGCTATGGAAAACCCAAGAAACTCTTAAGCTGTAACAACAGAAAAGTTGCAAGTTACCATTCTTAACTCCAACCTCAAATACCTATGGTACACATTTTTCGTTAACAAAGAAGGCAATTTTCTTTGATTACAACATTACTTGCCAACCCAAACCAGAAATGCCTTTAAAACCAAATCACATTAACCACATTGGAACCAAACAGAACCTTTCCATACGTCACATTGCTCAATTAACTCCATCTACTACAAAAATCATGAACTCCCAAAAGACCACGAATACAAAACTCCAAACATTTCATTTAACTGATATTACAAAAGGCAATTAACTTACTTTCTTTCTAGAAGAATCATCACCACTATGACGAGTCAGAATCTCTTGTGGACATCTTACTAACATCAAGAATAAGCTACCCTTAACACAACTCGTTATCGTCAACTCTTCCTTTATTAAGCCCCCAAAGGCTCACCAAAATGTTACATACCCCTTTATCATCTGATCCTCAATTGAGTGTATACCAAAATCTTATACTCTCACTACAACAACCACTTTATTTTAGAGGAAAACTACTGCACAAATTAAAAGGTTATTCCAAAACTCTTTCATCAAAGACATACTATTATCTGATAGTTCTACCATCATGTAAATATTGTTCATCCATTAAATCCCATCAGTTTATCTCTTAGTGATGCTCAACACCAAACATTAATAGACATTAATTGCACCTAGCAATTACTTATAATCACTAAGTATCCACAAAAGGTTACTCCAAGATTAATATCCACTAAGACAATAATCTAACTCCTTTTGAACTTAACCATCTCAAACGGTTAGATTAATTCATTGAGACACGTTAATCTAATTTACCAAAGAAGTTTACCAAATGTTTCACTCTTAAATGATCAACTCAATTTCATCAATATTCTACACCTCTTATTAACTCTATTGATTACAATTAGGTATAACCATACTCTTAATCACAGCTCCTCGAGAACTACTACAAGACATTTTCAAATTAATCAACTTTCCTTTCATGGATCTTAGTTAGGATCGATCATGCACACACTGCAGACCTAACCTGATAACCCATATCATATCCATTAATTGCTTTGGTTATAACCGCTCACTTAACCAAGACAACACAGCATTAAAAGGTTTAACATCTTCTTTCATAAAAGAGATCCATTAATCTTCATCACTCAAAATACCCAAGAGAGATACATTGAGTCAAAGCCTCCACGTACTAAAGGACTTGCAAAAATAAACTTTCATTAACCAAAAACATCAAGCGAATAAATGGGTCATGTTTTCCGATGAGAAAGACAAAACTCTAATAAAAAGGTCAACTTGACAATCAACCAAGTTCGCTAACCGCAAGAATAACTCATCGGTTGGGAAAACAACGATTGCTTTATGGGACAAACTAAGCCAATAGAAACATATCAATCCTTTTCAAAGCAACCCATCAACCGAGATGAACTAATAACCCAAGAGAAACTCATCAATCACCACTAGATAAGAGTTGACCAATTCAAATTCAATGAAGAGAACAACTCTTCTAAAGATACTCACTATTCTCATACTATATACGGTGGTGTAGCCTGGTAAAGCCCAGGGCCACAACCACGACCTCAACCTCTCAACATGGGTTAGCCCCACACATAATAACCATAATATTATAACATAGATATATTAGATCATCTCATAACAGAAAACATTAATACAACGTAACGGAAACGTATGCAATGCAAAAACCCAATCCCACCTACTGTGCTTAGTGTGTCAAGTTTAATAATTCAAAAACCACGGACCTACAGCCCGCTCTGATACCAAATGTAACACCCCAGCCAAACAAAGGCCTGGAATGCTACTAAATTAAATAAATTAAACATAATCAAACTAAAACATCTTACAAAATTTCGGCAGAACCTCCTTTGTATAGTTACCTATACTGGAGGTTCCAACAGACAGTTATAAGATATAAAGAATAATCCAAATCGCAATTTGATCATGACGTAATCAAAACTGACTATTCGTTACTATGACATCCATAGTAACTAAACATCTAAGAAATACATCATGAGCATCCAAAACGTCTATTCATTTATTACAGACTAATCCAATCAGGCAATAATCAATATGAGTACTTTAAACAGTTCATTCATCTCCTAGTTAATTTTCCTTTCATTCTATGGTGGGTAGTTCATGCAGAAGTGCAAGAAGTCTAATTCTTCCTTTTCCCCATGCATGTCGATCTCGTATAAATACCTAAAACACAACAAACAAAAAGAGGTGAGTCCAAGACTCAGCAAATATAATAAATGACATCAACAACATACAAGCATGTAATTCATCAACTATACTTCACAAATCCACATATCAATCACCTTGCACACAGATGCTATGCAATATGCTCAAAATGATCCTTTTCCTTCTCTTTCCCTTTGGGACCTTTAGCCCGTCATCAACATGACGGGGACCTCAAGAGTTGCTTGGTCATCTCATGACCAAGTCTTCAATAAGCCAACATGATGCATATGTATGAATTTCTCAAATTAATACAAACATGCATCTGCAACAACATTGCATATGAATATCCCATTCATACTACAAAGCTCATAAACATAGACTTCACAACTAGCAAGCATCCAAGATTAACACATAACTCATATCTCTAGCAACCATGAACATTACCAACTATACCAACATCACAACTCATGAACACACAATTTCTCATAATTTATATCAAACATTGCCATTCAACAATATATATTATAACCATCATTATACTTGCCTTCACCACGAGAGAACGAGGGATGTGCAGGAGGTGCTTGCCCGGGACCAGTCCACCACCTGAATAAATAATTATAACGCACGCTAAGATGACAGTAGTGGACCAAAACAAACTATATAACAACAATCACTAACTCGCAAAAACGTCGAACTCGATCCCAACCCCAATTCCTAAACGTCGATCTGTCCCCTCGGTGGACAGTTAACTTCTAAAATCCATATCTATTGTTATAAGAGTCCGATTAAAGTTTTCTTAGACTTTCTGGAAAGGTAATTAAATTATCCAACTAAGACTAGTTGGTGAGCCTCTCTGAATCGGCCAAATAATACCCCTACCAAGCCAGTTAATGAAACATCGATTTTTACGTCAGGCTCTTTGGACAGAACACTAAAAATACAATAACTTTCAGTACGTGTGTCCAAATCTCTAGTTCTTGTGCTTTCTGAAAATCTGAGACAATGATCTACAACTTTCATTATACTAAGCTTCTCTGATTTCCCCTTTAACTAATCGTTTCACCCAGATTTCTAAAACCTGTCAGAAAACCAACGATTCTACAGAACAGTCCCACTAATAAAATCATAACTTCTGCTACAGATGTCCAAATTACGTGTTCTAGCACTTCACGGAAATAGGGTGACGTCCTCTACAATACCCTAGGAGACGTCCAGAACTAATTCTATCTTTAAATATATCAAAACCTCGATCCTCTCTAATCTGTCCTGAACAGCCCTAAATACCGACATTGCTAAATTAACTAATTACGCAACTAATCGAGGGGGAATTGGGATTACCCTTGAAGAACCCGCTGTCGAACACGATGAACACCACACGATCCCTCTCCCCTCCCTTCTTCCCCTTCCTTCTTCTTCCTTCTTCTTGGTCGACGGCAATGGGAGAGCACCACCAAGAGGGAGGGGAATAGCAATGGAGTGCAAGGGGGGTGTATACTGTAGCACAACACTGTAGCGGCGGCGGGGGTACTGTAGCTCACGTGCTACAGTAGTGCTAGGGTTTTCCCCCTTCTTTGATTGGTGGCCGGCCCCTCATAGGCTTCCTGGGCCAAGGCCCGAGGCCCAGGTTGCCGAGGATTTGCATAAACCCCCCTTTTTTCCTTCTGCTAAACTCTTTTCTATTTGATCCTTCTCCCTAATTTTAATTATTCTGTCTCGAATTATATTTGGGGTATTACACATGCCATGTATTTTACCTAAACTTCGCTTCGTATTACTATGTCAAAATATCTTTCTCTGCATATATAGGCCAGCATTGGGCTTAGTTTCTCGTGAATATAGGGATACATCTTTCATGAGAGCCCTTCACGGTTGTTTAGGAGAAGAGAAAGTAGGTAGTTTTGTAGATCACCGATAATTTCTGTCATATTGGCTGACCAATAAGAATTATGTGTGCAGAAATGTTCTGCTTTCAATCGTCACTTTTATATTTTCCGTTCTACTAACTTTATTGTATACACATATTTTTTAAGTGTTGCTTACAAATCCTTTTGTTTGCTTCGGA
The DNA here is from genome assembly GCA_036346405.1 of Phyllostachys edulis. Lineage (NCBI taxonomy): Eukaryota > Viridiplantae > Streptophyta > Magnoliopsida > Poales > Poaceae > Phyllostachys > Phyllostachys edulis. The sequence continues at coordinate 61,424,591 of CM070549.1, forward strand.
CATCCAAAAAAAACTCAAACAGGTAGCATGTTTTTTTTTGTGAATGGATTTATAATACTTTGCATGATTATCGTCTAATGAACGCATTTCTTGGAGCGCATAGGCTACTAGTAGAGATAATTCCACAGGCGACGAGGTGTACAGCGGAATTCACATTGCTTTTCCTGGTGCACCGATCGAGCTGTAAAGGCAGCATCAAATTCGCTTTTGAAGCTAAAGTGGGATGCGCACATCGCGCGCGTCCCCCCATTCTTCAACCTCACAATACTAACCGGAAAAAAGACACAGAAACGCAAGAAAAAAATTTGTCACTTGACACAACCCAAGCTCTAAACAACACAATCTCAAGAATGTACAAGAACAACTAACGCTATGTCGACGAAGAGTCGATGACCATATGATTATGAACACACCATGATCCAGGCACACTATGCATGCATCCAGGCATGCCACACGATCTTGCGTTGCGATTTGTAATGAATTCACTGGCGTTTATGAATTAGGAGTAGTACGTGGTCAGATAGGAGGTGCTAGTCGTGCAGTACTCTTTGCCTGGCGAGGTGGAGCCAGACGAGGCGGAACGCGGCCACGACGGCGCGGTGGTGCTCGGCGGCGTTGAGCGCGAGGTAGCAGGCCAGCAGCTCCTCGAGGTCCTCCGACGACCGTATGTTGTTGGCGACCACCATCTCCGCCATGCTCTCCGCCAGCTCCCGCTCCGGGTCCGACGATGCCTTCACCACCACCAGGCTCTCGTACAGCCACCGCCGCCTCCTCGTCGTTCCCCCGTGCAACGACGCCACCGCGGCCTTCTCCTTCCGGGCATTGGTGTTGTCGCGGCCGCGCCGCCGCCTCCTGCCGGCCGGCTTCACGTGGAACCCCCGCGCCCTGGTCGATGGCGTCGTGGCAGCCGAGGTGGTGGCGCTGCTGCTACCGGCGTTGTCCGAATACAGCTCGCTCTTGGCGACGGGCCTCGTGACGATGGGCCGCAGCCTGAGCTCGGGCGTCGCCGGCGGCGCGTCGATCCCGTCGAGCCTGTCGGCGCGGCGGTGGACCACGTCGACGCTGACGTCCAAAGCCGTGTCGTCGTCGTCGCCGCGCCGGGCGATGCACCGGAGCCCCCCGTCCAGGCTCGCGCGGTCCGCGCTGGCGTAGTAGTAGGATGCCCTGTTAGGGGAGTAGCCAGCGCACGCCGCCGGTGGCTGCGACGGCGCCGTGGGTGGTTGGCACTGGCTTCTCGGTCCGTCCGCGCATGCCGCCGAGGTGGCGACTGCGTCGGCGGCGGCTTGGTTTCTGCATGCGGCGCCTGATCGCTTGCTCTTCCTCCTCCTGAGCTTGTGGAACCAGGAGGAGGCTGGCATCGCGTGGGCTGGACACAGAGACACACTGTTTGCAGCAGAGACAGAGTGTGTGCGTGTGTGGTGCAGCTGTTGATCACCTTGGAAAAAGTTTGCAGGGGCCGGCTTGCTCCTGGTCCTGGACCTCCATCAATTCTGAGGTGTCAGAACGTGGTGTGAACTGGTACTGATAGTCGCTTTGAGGCGCGCCTCATGTATATATTGCCAGTCTGGGTATGGGAGATCCACAGGGGTTGTATAGGTCAAAGCTTTGGTCTACGGCGAATCATTTTCGTGTGAGGGGCTGCTGATTTGCTCCGACCCTTGTCGCGCCCAAAAAAATTGAGCTCCAGCGCCGCGTAACGCCACGAGCTAGCGCAGCTGGCATGGCATGGGTAAATTAGGGACGACACATTCTACCGGTAGATATAAATTAAATTTGACTATTGATTTGTCAAAAACTTAATAGATTTTTTTTTATTTATAATTTTTAGTGAGGTTATTTTGGACCTTTTCAACTATAGTTCAAAATATTGATCTTGTGTCATGTGATCTCTACATAGACAATTACAATTTCTCGCCACCGCCGTCGGCGGTCACCAGCCGGCTAGCAGCGGCGGCAAAGCTTCTTCTTTTCGGTGGTGGCGCCTGATCTGCATCGCACTCCCGACGCCCGATGTCTGTCCGTTGATTTCCAACGGTGTAGACTTTCGTCAGGGTTGAATCTGGGGCCTTTCTCCGCCGGCTCGTCTTCGGGCGTGGCGATTCGGGGTCCTTCTCCGCCAACTTCTTTTGGCGGTGCAGCTTTGTCCATGGCATGACGACAGAGGTGGCGCGGTGCAGATCCAAATTTGGCGTAGTTGGTAGAGATCGCAACGGCTCGGTGGCGGTGGCTTGTGCGGCGCTCGACTCCTCCCTGGTGGACGGCTTTTAATCGGCTGACGCGTGGGCTGCGGTGGACGTCGGCTTCCTTTGATGCTGGCGGCGGTTGACCGTTGGGAATGTTGCGGACGTCATCTTAGCGATTTAGCCTTCATTGGTTGGATCCAGTGATATGGTCGTGCTGTGGCGTGATCTTGGAGCGCTGGTACCTTCGATCTGGGGTGAAAACTCTTGATCTGGCATTCGCTGGTTGGATCTGGCAACGACGTCGACCTGAGTGGCGTTACTTTCTTGAAGGCGTTACTTTGGAGAACCGGTACCTTTGCTCCGGAGTGAAAACTCCTGATCTAACCTTCGTTGGTTGGATCCGGAGACGACGACGTGAGTCCTATCTCTTCTTAGATGCGCAGCTACGGAGACTGACCCATCATCATCTCTTTACTGCGTAGCTGCTGTTCACGTGTGGACGATCTCCTTGTTGGTCCCGGAGGCAGGGCTAGATGGTCTTTTTTTAGGTTAGCTTTTGCATTACAATTTATTTATCATTGTTGGCTTTTGTCCGCTTTTTATTTTAAAATTTATAGCTGATGGTGGTGTAATGACTATGTGCATCCTAATTAGTGTAAGGGACGGAAGTTGTACTTTTATTATCTAAAAAAAGGTAATCATAAATTTACCTCTCTTTGGATTCTACTACCGGATATACTATAATTAAATCATAACTAATATGCTAAGTGAACTAGTGTAGCAGTAGTGCTACTAAACTCTCGTGTTGCCTAAGTCGAAACAATTCGTACCTCTTCACAGCACACCGCACTCACCACGTACGCGCGTGTTCAAGAACAACACCTCATAACTAGTCATAGTAGCAAGCTTTAATGCCACGTACGTACGTCGTCCTTTGTCTGCATCATCGAGAACAGAAACAGCACTACGTACAGCAGCAGGATGGATCGCCCATTGCGACGTACAGCAGCAGGATGGATCGCCCATTGCGCACTGGGCGTGTTTGCTTTCTCCCCAGTACGCACGCACGCGGCGGCTAGCTACCCAGGGTTAGGGCTGTTCATATTCAAACCGAATAAAAAACCATACTAAAAAAATCAAACCAAACCGGTCAACTCGGTTTGACTCGTATTCTGTATTCGATATGGTTTTTGAAAATCAGGGTATCTGGAATTTCGGTTTTTTAGGTAAACACCGGCTGAAAACCGAAAAAACCGAAATACCGCTCTGTTCTCCGCGCGTAGTTGATTCGGTGGTTCGGCCGCTGGCACTCAGGGAGGCCCATCTCAGAGAGGCAGCCCATTTCACCATTTGGCATTGCTGCATCCGCACCGCATTGGCAGGCACCACACCAGGCAATCATTTCTTCCCCTAACCGGCTAACCCTAACATCTGGAGAGTGGAGACTGGACTGGCGACTGGCGAGTGGGGTGGTGGCGGATGGCGACTCGCCAGCTATCTGACTCTCCCTTTGCATCTCTGCCTCAGTGCCTCCAGCTCCGGGCTCCAGCCCTAAGGCCTTCGCGGCTCTGCCTCCAATAGCCATCCGCCGCCACTGCGGCTACCTGCTACGGTCCTCCGCCGGTCTGCCTACCTGCTGTCTTGCCCTCCACCTCCACGGACCGCCGCGAGTCCGCGACGGCGCCCGGGCCTCCCCCGGTTCCACTTCCAAGTTCCATCCATTCATCCAAGGTAACTCACTAACTCCACCTATGAGGCTCTGACCTCCCCTAGTCCCCCTGCATGGTTTGATCTTTGAATCTTTGATGAATCATTGATGCCTTGATGCGGTGCGTGAGCCCTGATGGAGATGGAGTAATGGTTGTCAGATTTTAGCAGATCGAGGGATTTAGGGTTGCACACTTGCATTGGAAGTCTGGAATTGGCCAACTGGGAGTTAAGTTTGAATCGAAGGCAATTTTTACCAACAACGGAGTCAATAGGATCGTGCAATGTAAATTTCTTTGTCAATCACTGTCAATTGCTACTTTGTTTGTTGTGATGATGATATGAGACTATACTGTCCACAGTCAATCACTGAATTGCTAATCACTGCAATGTAAATTTTAGATGTCTGAGTCTGATGATATAGAGATTCTTCTTGTTGCTGGGTCATTTAACGTGAGCAATGATGAAGCTGTTGGACCCAATCAAGTCCTAAACATTGGCAAGAAACAAATGAGTTCCAGATTGGAGATATGGAGCCACTTCACACGACTTGAAGATGACCGGAACAAGGCTAAGTGCAACTATTGCTCTCGGGTGCTCAAATGTCACTACTACATACAACCTCATCACAGACGGTTCGGAACCGTCATCACAGACGGTTTTTGAACCGTCTGAATTTGTACGTCTGTGATAACGTTGGTTATCACAGACGGTTCAAAAACTGTTTGTGATACGTCATAACACAGACGGGTTTTTGTTGAAACCGTCTATGAAGGCATGGTATCACAGACGGTTTCCATTAAAAACCGTTTGTGATACGTAGCATATCACAGACGGTTCTATTTACAAACCGTCTGTGATACCATGCCTTCACAGACGGTTTCAACAAAAAACCGTCTGTGATAACTCATTACCCTAACTACTTTTTTTTTAATTTTTGGCTAGTCTCAGGAATTGCTAGCCATGCCCTCTGAAAACAAGCATGTAGAAAACAGATACATCACAGATAATCAATTGTTGACAACTCAAAGTGATCATTACTCAAAATAAATTACAAAAGAATTTGTTCAAGTATTCTCGCTATAATTACAATTGGATTACAATTGAATCAATTGTTTGCACGTGGATGAGAGGTGTCGACGGGGTGAAACTTTGGGTCGGCGACGGAGTGAAAGTCTCCGTTGGAGTTAATGATAGCTGTCTTGATGAAGGCGCAGAGGTTCCCTCGAACGTACACGATCTCTCTCGCAACGAGTGCATTTAATTCTATCATCAAGTCCTGTCGCTAGCAAAAGTAAAGTGGTAAGCATATATATTTAAATTTATAATTCAGAAATAATTATTTCGAGATTGACAAGCCTCGGGATCCTTCGTCTTAGCACTAATGATTTGCTGCATATGATGGCAAACGTAGAATGCACATAGCTCATCATTTTTTTGCTGGCGGCACTACAAAAATAGAATTACATATATAGGTATAGTCAGCTCAAGATGCATTATTAGGAAGTATGATATAGCATTATTGTGTTGTAGCGCGTACCGAAAATTGTGTCCTGTGTGTCAGTGTCTTATTCGATCCCCCCATGTATAGTCCTCCCCTATCAACATAGGCGGTGAACGACCTATATGATTCCAAAAAGTTATCCTCGGCCATTTCAAACGAAGGAATGCTACAATAGAGTTATGTATGGAGGAAATGAGCATACCTGTCGAGTATTTCTGTCAGAATGTTGAAGTCGTGATGTTTGCTGATTAGGGAATCAAGGTATATTATCTTGTTCCTCTTTGGTATAATGACTAAAAGGATCCAGTGGTACCTACTCATGTATGTCACTATAGTCGTTAAACCTAACTTCGTGCTGCATATAAAGTACAAATGAAATTTATATAGCAAGTAGTGAAGCACTTACCCCTGGTTGTAGGGCACCAGTATGTAGTCCTTGTTGTCTTGACAAAGCAATCCCGCTGTTATGTATTTCTCGACGAAGGATGTGTTTGTTTCGATGGTTTGCATAGAGACCACGTGTGGGTCGAAGAAACCCACCGGTTCGGACCACTCCTCGGCTTTTTTTCATCATGTATCTGTACATAAGCAATGAATTGTGATATTTATCGGTATTACGTGAATGTAGAACTTGATTGTACACACTTACAATGTCCAACATCGTAGAAGCGAGACGTCGAGGGCAATGAGGTTGAATAGGTCGTATAAGTCGCTGAAGCCCACGACGAAGTGGCCCGGCCCGTTGAAGAAATGCTCATCCTTGTATCTGACGGTGATTCCAGTATCGCACCCCTTCTTTTCGGTCTTCCGCATGTACCAGAGATGCAAAGCCTGACAACCTAATCAAATAGCGGAGTTATCTTGTGGCCGAGCACAACGGTTTTTCAATGGAGTATTTCAAGGGATTGGGAGGCGTCTTAATGTTCATCGATTTCGATTTGGCCTTAACAACTTGCCCGCCACACGTCTTCCTGCGAGACGACTCGGGAACCGATACGACGGTACGCTTTTCTTATTCCTTCGATGTCTTCTCCACGGGAACCGATGACGTGGCCTTTTGAGATGAAGGATGAGGTGGAGTCATCGAGGGTCCGTTGGAGAGGAATGGTCGTGTCGAGATCGCGGTACTACTGGGTCCAAGGCGATGCCCTTCTTAGGCCACTAGATAAAAGTGTGCATGGCATCCCCTAGTGTTCTGATGTCTTCGTTCGGGCGAATCTCCAATGGGACGGCCATGAAATTGTCATGTACCATATCCACCTGGACCCTGGCGTAATCCTGCGCCAGCTGGGCACCGTGCTGCACTGTCCCTTCCTGATAGACCCAACCATCCTCACTTCGAGCTTGCAGGGCGTCGGCTCCTACAAAACAATACACAATTAGCTAAGGCGTCCTATAGGTCTATCTTTGGAGTATTCTAGAGATGTACATTACCTTGATGTCGTCAATAGGTAATTGGACGTCATCATGTTCAGAATTATGCGTGGACGCGACGCTACTCCGATGTCGAGGAGGAATGACTCCCAAAATAACGGGGACGGTTTGCGACTGGTTCATGAGTTGATTCATTTGATCCTGCAATTGTGTTATATATCCTTGAAATTTTGCAGTAAGCATCTGTACCAACCGGTCATCGTGCTCGGACATGGATCTCTTTCTACTCTTATATATGTCGTAGTCGCCTTGGAATCCATAACTCCAAGGTACAGTAACCCCAAGGCCTCGCGTGTAACCTAGGTGCTCCTTGTTTTTCAGGGTCGTAGATAGCATATCCTTCTCCCTGTCTGCTTGGAAAGAGCCTTTGGAAGTTTCGGCAGTCAATTCATGCTGCAAGAGGTCATCATGTTATTATAGACACTATGAAGTTATGGACTTATTAACAACTAGGTAGTTCGACATATTTACCAGACGTTGGGACACTTCCGGGTCTGCCGAGTTTGTGAAAGAGATGCTGCCCGAAGACGAGACCTTTGCCCTCGCTTTTAACCAGCTTAGGGCACGCGGGTCTGTGATCTCAGGAAATGGCCCGGGTTCGTTCTCGTCCTCCACCACCCATTCTGCGGATTTACTCGCGTACCTAGTGGTGCCAAGTCTGTGGGGTGAGTGTTTCATGTCTGGAGAGCTTTGTGTACCGCACTTTGCTCGTCTTCATAGCCACGAAGGCGTCCCATATATCCCGCGTAAAAAATAGATACTTCGTGAAGGGCGTCCGACCCTTGTTCATGTACTTTGTGACGAGCTTGCTCTTGAAGGTCCTCCACGCGTGACACATCGCGAGCAATGCCTGCCGTTCCACGCGTACCATGTTTGCTTCTGGGATAGTGAACGAGGCTGAAAGTTCTGTCCACAGCGCACCTTTCTCTACGGCCGTCAGAGACTTCCAGCTTGGTGTGGTGATGGGGACCCGTTCCCTTGCAAGTATCCCGCAGATGGTCCGGAATCTCGCCGTTGATCTCTGGGGACTTAGAGGGATCCCAACGTCACTGACCTCCGTGATGATCAGTCGGCCCATAGGCAATATCGATTTTCCTCTGCCATCTCGCTTACGTATTGCTATCGTCGGACATCCAAACGCATTCGGCGACATCGGTGACGGCGGCGAAGACAGTGCCTCTGCCATCTCGCTTACTTGCTATCTATATAAGTTACATACGCAATAAAATGGATTGCAAGATTTGACATTCATCATAGCAGAAATAATTATGCAACAAGCATAATACCAGCAAGTAGTAAATCTGCAATAAGCAGCATAAAGCACAGAAGATTGATGATAGTTTGTGCTCTCAGAAGGAGAGTTGCAAAAGAACAAGTCTTTGCCATCTCAACCAGTCTATACTCTTGACTAATTGACTTTGACAAAACAATATAAGCCTTGAGCTCTAAAAACTTATTCTAATCTGTCAAATATCATAGAAACAGTTAACATAACACCAATTCAGTAATTAAAAAGGCCAACAACCTTGATTTAACAATATTGATTCACTGATGGTGAACAACCATAGTTAAAGTCAGGTCAACAACAAGTTTTCAGTACTAATAGAATAGCATGAGCAATACATTTAACAGAAAAACATTAAAAGGGTAAAGACCAAATAGGTCTTTAAGTACCCAAAAGTAAAAGACTACTATCTCAAGATCAATTGACAGATTTGAACAATACTTTTAGACGGTTCTATTATGGAACCGTCTGTAATTATGTATCATAGATGGTTCCATAATAGAAACGTCTGTGATACGTTCCACTGCTCATTTTATAAAGCCCGGGCTGTTCGGACCGTTTGATCGGAGGAGACGTTCAAATCGTCTGAACATCTCCTCTGATCGGGACCATCCGATTCCGATCGAACGGTTCGAACAAACCCGGGATCTATAAAATAGCAAAAAAAATTCATAAAATCCTGAAATAATTCAAGGAGGTTCCTGGGATGTGGGGTATCACAGACAGTTCTATTTTGGAACCGTCTATGATTATGTATCACAGACGGTTCCATAATAGAACAGTCAGTGATACGTTCCACTGCTCATTTTATAAAGCCCGGGCCCGATCGGAGGAGACGTTCGGACCGTCCGAACGTCTCCTCCGATCGAGACCGTCCGATTCCGATCGAACGGTCCGAACAGACCCGGGATCTATAAAATAGCAAAAAAAATCATAAAATCCTGAAATAATCTAATACTCAAATAAAATTATAATACCAAAATTATAAGCATTTTCTAGTGTAAAAAAATTGGACCTCTATTCAAACTCTATTCAATAACCTAAGCTAGGTTTGAATTTAGTTAAACAAATAACACTTGAAAAGTAAGGTTTCAATTTTTATTTGAGTATTAGCACATCGCAGGAACCTCTTTAAATCATTTCAGGATTTTATGAATTTTTTTGGTATTTTATAGATCCTGGGTCTGTTTGGACCGCTCGATCGAATCGGACGGTCCCGATCGGAGGAGACGTTGAGACGGTCCGAACGTCTCCTCCGACGGGACCGGCTCGATTCAGATCGGACGATGCGAAATGCCCGGTCTCTATAAAAAAAGTAGTGGAACGTATCACAGACGGTTTTTAATAGAACCATCTGTGATAATTCACAGACAGTCTTTGTTGAGAACCGTCGGTAATACCATCATTATCACAGACGGTTCGTTAATAGAACCATTCAGGAATTATCACGAGCGATTTTATTAAAAACCGCTCGTGATAGGATTGCGATGCAAATTTACGGTCCCGATGCACTCCAACACAGATGGTTCCTTTTGAACTGTCTGTGATGAGGCGTCTATTATTGCCTGTTTTGTAGTAGCGTGATTCGCAAAAGAACGGTACATCCTCTCTGGTCTTTCATGCAAAATGTTGTAAGATGCATCCTGATAGGAGCAATAATCAAACTCAACTAAGCTACCAACTGTAAGGACCAGACCTGAGAGCACCCGGAGGGTTCTCCCAGGACCACCCAGGAGGTCCTGCAGAACCACCTGGAGGTCTGGGAGGTCCTCCAAGACCACCCGGGAGGTCTCCAGGACCATCCGGACGTCCCAGCCTCTGTGCACAGAGCTAGTCCCAAGATCAACACGCTAGCTCGCACAGAAACAACATTGGTGACATCACAACCACACAACAAACTTAAGATGAAGCAGACACATTAATATTTATAGACAAAAGACCTTATGGTCAAGCTTGTTTACAGGGGTGCCATGCAGGGCAAACAACAAAAGAACACTTGCAGCGGAGAACAAAATATAGCGCGGAGCCACTCGACGAGCCACAGGCTATCGAGTGGAGGACGTGCCCTAGTCCACGAGGTCTCCAACAAACTCGTCATAGTGCTCGGAGCACCCTAGGAGGTCTTCGGCTGCTGATTAACTAGAGGGCAAAAACCATGAGTACTTTGAATGTACTCAGCAAGCCATTGGGAAATAATGTAATAACATTTATGCAAGGCTTGACAAAGTGAGCTGTATGGTTAGTTTGCATAAAGCAGCATTTAACATAAATACAATAAGTAGATTGCAAAGCACAAGTTGGAAAGATAATACGTAAGTAAACAAGTTCTTTGGAAACATCACATGACCATCCAGCCGTGTACCCAGACTACTCACGACCACCCAGTCATGAGCCAACCTACTCGGAACAAAACCCAACTTCTGAAAGATCTACCCCTTGCGTGAAAGAATCGGGCATGTCCATCACCGAGGACGCGGCTATTCGAATAGATTTTTCACTCTGCAGAGGTTGTGCACTTTACCCACAAGACACGAAGTCCTCTAGTTGGCTGGGCACCCGTCGATGCCCCTACTCACTTCCTTTGGTAAGCAGTCTAGAGCTCGTGACAAGGCCTTTACAAAGGTCAGTCTAGACTTGGTTTTGCCCACGGAGGATTCGCTTTTCAGGGCCCCCTCTTGCGCCATTTCAACCACCACGACAGAACCACATAAGGACCTCACTAATTAGTTGGCCAGGACCACCCCATCCTGGACTTGTGGTTGTATGGTAGTGACCCAGATCAATGGCGTACAAGGTTAAGTCCTTAGTTGGCTGCTCAAGCGAGTCTGACCACATACCCAGTGTGCTCAAGGTACCCACTACTCACTCCCTGACTATTCGCCCGAGCATAAAACATTTTCTGGTTCAACCCGGCCAAATAACCATTCCGGTCTTGGCACACAAATTTTAACAATAGTGGCATTACCACCGTTCCATAGTTCATTAGTCAGGTTCAACATTATTTAAATCATGAGATTACGAGACCAACGTCTACTAGAGCATGGCTAAGCAGTAAAACACACCCATGTTGGTATTCAAGGACATCCAACTAAGATAACCCATCCTACAGGTATCCAAGGGTACATGTCAATATGTTGTATTCATCATACCAAGGAGTTATACTGGCAAGTGGTGCCTAACTATCTCCCAAACCATTTTTATAAAACTAGCCATGCATGTTCATAATAAAACAATACACTTTTTTTTTTCAAAAATGGGTTCAACATGCTCAAAGGTCTATGAATTGCCTTCAGTGAAGAACTAAGGGTCTTCTGCTGAGAAAGCTGGGTCCAGAAGGTCTTTGGAACAACCGGATCCTACACGTGCGAACAAGAACCAAGTAAATAAAACAAACCCACAAAACTCCAACGAAAGAACTAAATCAAAGCCAAAAGAAAGACACGGGCTCAGGGCGAAGATAGGAACTTGATCCTTAGAACCGGAGCTCCTATCGAAGAAAAAAAGCTCTGCAGAAGAGCGGTTCAAGGTTCTGGGAAACAAGAGGAAGCAAGAGGCCTTTCCGGTGCTTTATATAGGCACGGGGAGGCTTAGAGAGGGGGAGACAGCGCAATTAATGCTCACGACGGGAGCAGGTAAAGGAATGAAATGAGCAGGTAAAAGAGGTGACAAAAAGATAAAAGACAAGGTATGGTGGAAAAGATAGCATTAAATGCACGAAGACTTTTCTCCCCCGCGGTACTGAGATCTGATAGAGCGGTCCCACAGAAGAGGTGGTCACGACCGCCAGGGTGGTCTTTGCAAAAAGCCAAGAAGGGTGGTCTTTACAAAAAAAACCACAGGGGAGGTCATGACCGCCAGGGTGGTCACGACAAAACGCCAAAAAAGAAGGTCGCGGCCTCAGAGGGAGGTCGCAGCAAATGACAAAAGAGGGGAGGTCGCGGCAACCAAGATAGATCCAAAGGAGATCTCGACGGTCAAGACAAACTCAAGTGAGGTCTCAACGGTCAAGATGGAACCAAAGGAGATCTCGACGATCAAGACAAACTCAAGGGAGGTCTCAACGGTCAAGATGGAACCAAAGGAGATCTCGACAGTCAAGACAAACTCAAGGGAGATCCAAGGGAGCACGGGGAGGTCCAGATGAACACGAGGAGGTTCAAATGAACACGAGGAGGTCCAAGAGAAAGGGGAAATCAATCTGAATTTAGAATTTCGAAGTTCAAGGATGTTTGAAACACAAACCCAAGCTTAGAATGCCTCGAGGGTGGTCATGATCCAAAGGAGGGTCAAAACCAAGGGATGATTCAAATGGAGAAGGAGGTCTAAATAGAGAAGGTGGTTTAGATCAAAAAGGAGGTCTAAACCCCGAAAAGAGATTCAGACCAACAAAGAGGTCTGAAAGAGTTCTGAACTAAAGGGAAGTCCAACTAGAAGAGAGGTCAAGGGAAAGCTAGAGATGTCCTGACCAAAGGGAAATCGCGACCAACAGGGAGGCCGCTACTCAAAAGGGTGGTCTTTGCAAAAGACCAAGAGGAGGTCCAAACGGGAAAAAGGTCAGAAGAGGTTAAGGGAGGTCCAGAGAGGACAGATCAAAAAGAGAGGAAGGGAAGCAAGGCTAGAACTCGAGCAACTCCAAATAAGCCGAACTTTGGTATTAATTGAAGTTTGATTTAGTCATTTTAAACACTCGAATTTTTTGGAAAATCTCAAGTTAAGCTTTGAACTCTCGTCAAAACCAAATGGTTCTTTTTATTTTGAAAACTTTCAAGAACTCCAGAAAATTGGGATGTTACACCAACGTAGTACAGATGGAAGTAGTTGTGTAGTTCCTTGGCAATACAATGCTGAAGAAGTTAGGGCAGCATTTACTCGCATGATAATTATAGATGAGCTGCCTTTAATATTTCTAGAAAAAGAAGGTTTTAAGGACTTCATTCCAAAGCTTGTCCTCGGTTCAAAGTTCCATCTAGGATAACAATATATAGAGATGTTCTGCGCCTTTATGAAGATGAGAAAGCAAAGCTAAAGAAATATTTTAAGGATTCTCGTCAAACAGTTAGCCTCACAACCGACACATGGACATCTTCAACTCTTCAAAATTACATGGTTCTCACTGCACACTACATTGATAGCAATTGGCAACTTAACAAAAAAAATCCTTAACTTCTGTTTGGTAGATAGCCACAAAGGGGAAGACATCGGGAAAGCACTAGATAAATGCTTGCTTGAGTGGGGTATTGAGATTGTGTGCACTATCACTGTAGATAATGCTAGTTCAAATGATGGTGCTATAGGCTACATGAGGAGTTCTTTGTCAAACTGTGGTGCTACTTTTGCAAAAGGTAGACATCTTCACATGAGATGTGTAGCTCATATTATGAATCTTGTGGTGCAAGATGGGTTGAAGACAATGGCTCCTTCTATTTCCCGTATTCGTAGTGCTATCAAATATGTGAGAAGCTCCCCTGCATGAATGAATAACTTCAAGAAATGTGTGCAAATCAACAAGGTGGAAGAAAAAGGTTTGGTGTCTCTTGACGTGTGCACTCGATGGAACTCAACATATCTTTTGTTAGAGAGTGTTGTGGGTTTTGAGAAGGCATTTGAAAGGCTTGAACTCCAAGAACCCTCGTACAAGACAGAATTAGTTGTGAATGGGGTTCCAAAACATAACGATTAGGTGTTTGCAAATGAATTCAAGGTCTTTCTAAAACATTTCTTCGACCTTACAGAAAAAGTTTCTAGCACGAAGTATGTTACTTCCAACACTTTCTTTGAAGATATTGCTGGTGTTAATTATTTATTGTTCAATTTGAGTCAACGTGAGGATGATGATGATGATGATATCTTCAAACACATGGCTGCTGATATGAAGAAAAAATACGATAAGTATTGGGGGGATCCTGAGAAGATGAATGGTTTAATTTTTATTGCTGCAAAGCTTGATCCTAGGTGCAAGCTTTTTCCTTTTTGTGTGTATTTTATCAAGATATCGCCAATCTGGTTATTTTATCACTGACTAATCGTACTTTTGTTTAATGTTTATGCAAGGACCAAACAATCAGATTATTTGCACGATATTATCAACTCGACATATGGCCAGATTAAAGGTGACAAGATATGGGTCAAGGCTCTCAAGGCATTCTTAGATCTTTTTAAAGAATACAAGAATTTGTATTCTCCTCAAGTTGGAAGCCAATGTGATGGACAAGCTTCATCACAATCACAAACTAGTGGTAGTGGTACTGAGCATTCAAAATCTAATTCTACAAATATAATGAGGTCTTTATACAACAAGAGAATGAAAGTTTCTAGTGGTGGCAAATCTAAATTGGACAAGTACCTTGCCGAAGATACCGAAGCTGATGTTAAAGGTTTTGACATTCTCTCTTGGTGGAAATGCAGTTCACCTCGTTTTCCTATCCTTTCACGCATGGCTAGTGATATATTAGCAATCTCCATATCAAATGTTGCTTCTAAATCACCTTTTAGTACTAGTGGTCGTGTTCTCGATGATTTTAGAAGCTCCTTGTCTCCATTAACACTCCAATGCTTAATATGTGCACAAGATTGGTTACGTGGTTCAAAGCGTATAAATGTTAAAGCCGATCTAGCGGATCTATCTAAATTTGAAGGTACTATAAGTCTAGGCATCATATTTCTATTTATGAGTGTTACAAATGCTTAACTTATTATCTTCTTTTTGTGTCATATTCTCATGTAGGTATCGGGGAGATGGTCCAAGATGATGATGTGGAAGATATATTCCAACAGCAAGTGTTTTCTCCTCGGACTTTGGTATTTAACTTTGATGCTTGAAGAACTATGAAATTGGACTATGTAGATCATAATATGAGTAATCTTTTGTAATTGTTTATTTTCTATTTGGACTGTTGGATATTTTGGACATTGAACTGAAGTTTTGAACTATGGACTAAATTACTGTGAGCATACTTGCTAGTTAATGGTTATTACTTTGTATTTCCTTAATCCTTGCCAACTTGCTGTTGAATCAATGGACTGAATACTGATGTAGTAGTTAATGATTGATGGTGTAGTAGTGTACTGCTGTGATGGATCAATGGAATATCGATCATGGACTGAATACAGATACTGATGTCTGATGGAGTGATGATGTGATGGTGTAGTAGTTTACTAGTTTATTCTTTGTCTGCTGGTCTTTGGAGGCTGAGTCTTTGAGTATTGGTGGCCGACTCTTGTGCTAATCTTCTTGCTTGCCGCTGATCTCCATGCAAAGATAACTGCGCTTTCTTTGGTGATGCGTCTTTGGGCTCGCTGGAGAGTGGAAACCTGGAGGCTAGAGACCTAGAGTGGCCCTTCTTGGTCTTTGATCTGCTTGGGCGCTTTGAGCCTCTGGATCGACGGCTAGATCTGCTGGCGCCGCTTGATCGCTTCTTGCTTTGTGCTTGGTGCTTGGTTGCTTGCTAATGGCTAATGCTTTGATGCGGTCGACCACCACCAAAGTCTTGATGGTCAGCGTCTTGGCAAAGCAATAACGACAATGAAGAAGCGATCGCCGCTTCCACGAATCTTTGCTTGCTTTGTCGTTCACAATTAGCGTCGTCGTTAAATTAGCGTCAACTTTGGTAAATATGGTATTTACCGACATCTTGCCAAAACAAATTGGGATTTACCGAAACCGAACCATATTTTTAAAAACACCGTATTTACCAAAGTAACAAAACCGTATTTACCGTATATATCGAACCGAAAAAACCGAACGAACATCCCTGCTGAGGGTATGTACAATGATACAGACAGCTGCTGTTTATAGCAACTTTTTTATGTTATCTGTAGACAGCATTAAAGACAGCTCATATAATGGATTGTGGCGATACAGTCGGTTACAGGATTGTAGACAACACATAATCTTTTAATGTTTTTCTTGGTTTTAGTGCTACAGTCGGTTATAGGATTGTAGACAGCACATTTCTCTCTCTTTATTCTCTTTCATTCATATCGGATTAAATCTTAGAGTTAATTCCTTATTTGCCATTAGAAGATGGCGAGCTCCCTAAAATGTTATCGAAAAATTGCTCATCCCTTGTATGCCACTCGTTCTCAACTTTAATCTCTTCTTTGCCACTCTGGTCAGTTGACTGTGGATTTGACTGTTGACTTGGATGTGAAAAGACGATTTTGCCCCTAAGTGCATTATTTAGGGTTGAGATCTTTAGGGAATTGTTTGACATAGTAATATAGTTCTAAAAATTATGCAATTTTTATGGAAAGTTTCTGACATAGTGTAGATTATTTTGTAATTTTTATAGGGTTTTATTTGCAACATGTTGTTCTCTAAAAATCTTTAAATTTTCGGTTGTAACTTGAAAGATTTTTAGAGAAAAACATGTTACAAATAAAACCCTATAAAAATTACAGAATAATCCACACTATGTCAGAAACTTCCCCTAAAAATTTCATAATTTTTGGAACTATATTACTATATCAAACAATTCCCTAAAAATCTCAGCATACTTAGGGGCAAAAACGTCTTTTCGTGTCCAAGTCAACGGTTAAATTTATGGTCAACTGACCGGAGTGACAAAGAAGGGATTAAAGTTGAGAACGAGTGGCATACAAAGGATGAGTAATTTTTTGATGGCATTTTAGGAAGTTCGCCAACTTTCAATGACAAATAAGGAATTAATTCTAAATCTTATGTAACTGACACTATAGACATGACCTGAGTAGTGATATATGCATGCATGCTCACGGCCGTCCGACCGATCGATTGCACCCCCGCGCGCGTCTGGTCGGCGGCATGAGTGACGGGATCATTGCAGGTGGATTGGCGAAGCAGCTCGTACACACGGACAGCACGCCCGTTTGCCGGGCCAGCCGTACGCCCAAAAACCTACAAGGGAGCCGTACATTCGAATTTCAGGTAAGCCGCCTCCTGGTTCCACTGTTCCACAAGTCACAACTACGGCGAATTGTATTCAACGAACAAGTAACCTATAGGGATAGGGACTGCTTCTGAAATAGGATAATATATATACGAACTTAGGACTTTACGATCTTAACCATCCGATTGGTGTGAGATTCAATCACGGTTTTTGAATCGGTGTCTTAATTGGGTGGCAACATTAGCTTTCTAGGATTGAATGAACCCAAAAAAAAAAAAACCGGATCGATCATACGTACCGCACGTAGGTATATGCAGCCTTAGTATAGGCAAAGCTAGCTCAAGATGTTTGTATTGCAGTGCATTTGTACTAGCTAAATACTCCACCTAGTTACAAAATAGTGACATTTTAAACATCGGCATGGTTTCCGAAACACAATTTTAACCACGAATTTCTATTGTTATATATATCTATAAAACCTGATAAAATTATGATATTATGAAAATACTTTCCGAGACAAATCTTCATGTATCATTTTGAAGTGTACAACCTAAATATTTATAAGGGAAAGATATTGATAGCTAAAGTTTATAAAGTTTAATTACACGTATCTCATAACGTCACTCTTTTGTGATTGGAGGTGGTACAAATGCACGAACATTATTAATCGGAAAATGACGCTTTACTCCTCATGTATCACGTTTGACCATCTAAACCCGGCCCTAATTTTTCAGTTCATTTAACCCTTCAACTTCTAATACCGATTCAATTTAACCCCGAGGGTGGTTATAACTGTGGTTTTGCCCACGTGGTAGCCATGTTACCCAGTTGACCATCCAACTATGTGATGATTTCTTCCACTGACTTCACCTTCTCTTCCATTTCCTCCCTATTCTTCTCGCCTCTCTCGCACCGTCTACTTCACTGACTCCAACTAAATCGCTCTCCTCCTCTCCATGAGTTCATCAATTCTACTCTCCTCAATCGATCCTTCTCAGTTCTCACCCCCTCCCTGGCATCGCCGACGGGGTTCGTACTTGTCGTGGTCAGGCGGTCGGCCTTCGCCACATCCTCAACCAACATAGAGATCGACGTCGAAGGAGATGAAGCCGCAGTGTATGAAAGTATGCAGCCGACTGCTCTCCGGTGTGGTGGGGGGCAATTGGGAGTTGGATGCAGCCATGTCCACGAGAGAAGTTGGATGGGGATGTCCTAGTCGTGCTGTCGATCGACTCGATGAAGCACGCTGGGCGAGGGGATTTGTAGCTACCAAAGCTCATCTCCCCTCTCTATTGCTTGCCACCCGCCACACCTCTTCCCTCCATTTATGGAAAATTTGGCATTTTTGCACCCCCCCCCAAATTTTTTTTTTCAAAACTGGCCCCATTTCGACATAATATGCAGATCTAGCCTCCTAACAGTGCACCTGCCCCTAGCTCTGGAAGCGACAAGTGACCTACCCCATATGGGGGGTGCGGCAGGTCACAAGCAATCAGAGAAACACTTGTGGCGCTTTTAGGGAAAAAAAATCACTGAAGCATATTTTTTATAGAAATTTTTAGATGTAGCACATATGCTCCAAAAATTATGAATTTTTTTTGTGAAGCCTCCGGACACAGTGTACTTAGTTGCGTAATGTTTCCATAATTTTTTCCATTCTAATTTTGCTATAAAATTCCTGCAAATAGTATACTTAAATGAATTTTAGAGGAAAAATCAGAATGGATGAAATTATGGAAAAAATATACAAATAAGTACACTATGTCCGAAGGCTCCACAAAAAATTTTATAATTTTTGGAGGTCATTTGCCATATCTAAAAATTCCTATAAAAAATATACTTTAATGGATTCTCTTGAGAAAATGCTACACTATACGCCCTGTGGCGAGCGGCGGTCTCTTCGGGACCCACCCAATCCTTCAAGAGCTCATGGACCCACCCACCATTTCTGTAAATACGAGGCGCAAACGTGCTAATACCGCCAAAAATTCGATCACAAAGTAACATCCAATACATAAAAAGAATACATACCACAACGTCTATGAATAGGGAGTACAAAAGGGGACAGCAATGCTTGCAACCCTCAAGACTACCATACCAACCAATGCTAGCTAGCTTGAGCCGCAACCTATGAAGTACTACATGTAGGAGATGAACTGTAGTACATTTGCTTCGTAAGGTTTGTTAGCACAAGAAACGAAAATGGCAATACTGATTCAAGTGATGTTGGTCCTTAGGATAGGTTAGCCTGTTAGGGGAGTGCCGCACGTCTCGTAGATGCCCCTAATGATCCATCGGTTGTCTTCGACGAATCTGTTCCTGCGGGAACGTCAGCCTCTAGGGTGACCGTGGGTTCTACCGCAGGTCGTAGTGTGGCTCCTCACTCGACGTGTCGTCATGCTGGGGGGATCACCTGGGGGAGTGGTGTTGAGAACATCTCGGTGATCCAATCCCCTGGCCGCGCAGTACGATCTGCGGAGGGACACCAACTCGGCTGAGCTTATGGGGTGAACTGAGTGGAACAGAGATATTAGGACAGAAATACAAACGAAGGTTGTACTTTCATTAAGTAAAATTGTTACCTACTGCTGCGAACTGGATCCCGTAGGTGTACGAAGGCTCGGGGTACGACGTGTAGTCGGACTGATACCATAGGGCCGTATTGTCCATTTGGTATTGTCCGAGAGTGTGGTACTCGGCGGAAGAATCTGGGACAACCTCAGCGGTTCTGGGTTGCGCCTCCGTGCTCTCTGGTACGGCCTCTTCCTGCCTCCGTGATAATGATGGCATCAACGTAGAGTCCCTGTGTCGCAACTGCGTGAACGATTGACCGCCAATGTTGCGCCGCTGGGTTGACTCGCTTGGACGGGAAGATGGAGGGGGCGAGGGTGCTCGGCGATACTCTGTCCAGTGCCTCTAGTCGACATTGATGGGCCTTCCACAGCTCATGCTGCGAATGACACGCTTAATATCGTCAACAATAGACTCCATGACCGCATGAAGTTGTTTAACTATGTTGTTCGTACCCTACTCGAGTTCCCAGTGGTCGCGCTGCACAACGCTCTGCAAACGGTCCAGCTGCATGGTTACCGAATAAATAAAATTTTGTTAGTCCAGCCTATTTCGGAGGGTGTTTTATCTTCTACGTGCTCAACGTACCGACTTGTCACGGTGTGCTGCACGGTGCGGGTCCAGCCCCAAACCCAAGTGTTCAGCATGGCTAGGACTTGCATGTCGGGCCGGGGCACACCTGTCAATCTCGTCCGCGTGTGCCGTATGTACCACTCCAGGTACGTGTCGTAAGTCCCTGCATCGTAAGGCCGTGCCTCATGGAAAATGCTATCAGGGGCAGATTGCCATGCAACTATCCACGGCTGCTGCGTCAGAAGCCAGTCATCGTTCTTGCCGCCCTTCTTCGTCTGCTTGATGGTGGAACAAAATAAATAAATTACGGTACTGACATAACAAATGAATAACTGAGCCACAATATGAAGCAATGTAACATGCTTACAGGTGCCTACGGCTCGCAAGCGGTCACCCTGGAGCTGGGGGGATCTCCTGGTGCAGCTGGAACTGCCTCATCACTTGTTGCAGGTTGTTGGGCTCAACCATGTGGAAGAACACCAGATGACAAGTTGTCCTATAGTACACCGCATCGTGGTGGCATAGCGAGCTCAAGCCGTTGGGCGCCGTGTCCTACACAAAGTCATCCATCCAAGGAGCCTATATTATGTCTTCCTCCTGCAGGGCCTCGAATTCATTGTGGAACTTGGGGTATATGCAACGCGCTATCTCTGTAGCCCACCCCAGCACTGCCACAGTCCATCGGGATCCCATGGTCGGGCCTTCTATGGGATCCTTGTCGTCTGCCCCATCATAGAAATGCTTCGTGCGTGGGTAAGGGTGGACCGCGGAGCAGAAGTACGGCCGTTCGATCGCGAAGCGCTCCCACGACCACAGCTGCAACATCGTGTGGCAACCCAAGAGCACGGGCTCAGTTCTCGTGCGATCTCATGCGAAATGTCGCCAAAGTCAGCGAGATATAGCGCACAAGATAACCGAACCCCAAGCTGTCTTCGCGACATGTCCTCATCGTCGGAGTCCACGATGGACTCCACAAGGTGAATGTAACTAGGGTACACCATGCCCCCCCTGTGTGCTAGGGAACATGACCTACCCGAATAGAAACAACAAATATGCAATTAGATGGTGTCGAACCACCTCCTTTGTTGTGTCATTTGGGTAATGCATGAATCATCGTAGCTAGGCATGTGGAACACCCTTACACCTCTCGAGGATAGGCAGCCCGAAGCGATGACCGAGACGCGCCTTCTAGTCCGGTGACCTCGAAGGAGGAATAACTGCAAGGCCTCACAACGGTAGGCCGGTCATGAAGCTGACGTCCTGTAGTGTTACGGTCATCTCCCCCCACCGAAAGTGGAACGTGTGGGTCTTCGGCCGCCAACGATCAACCAGGGTGGAAAGAAGAGAGGCATCAATCAGGAGGTTCCGCCCCGTATTCAACATGTGGGCGAATGCAATCAGCCCAGATCGACGAAGCCTCCCAACATACCTGTCATCCAACGGCCAGGTCTCCCTCGGTCCCCCTGTCACTAGGGTTGGCGGCCCATCGCCACCGATCCAAGCATGACAACGATGCTGGGCGTCCCATGCCTCCTCAAGTAGGGGTGGTAGATTACATGCCATTGCTGTAAAGAGAGAACAACTCATAATTAGCGAATTAATTTAGGTGGTAGATTACATGCCATTGTTGCAAATAGATTACATGACAGATTGACAGTAAGTATGCATGTAACAGTTGCCATTGCACCGTGCTTGTGCAGCAACAGTGGCCATTTCTGCAGCAATATACTACCATACGTACATTTCTAAGAAATATGTGCAGTTATAGCGGCACGTAAAACATGCACGAAAATATTATATCACAGCAGTACAAAGAAAGTAACATGCATGCGCGCAAACTAATGTACATACCGAATAATTATGCGCTTGATACACTACTACAGAAATGCTAATACTGGACGCCTGATCACAGACGGTTCATCAAAACCGCTCAGATAAACACAATCTCGCAGCGGTTTTGTTTACCCACCGTCGTGTTATTCTCCGCGCTAAAAGCCGCTGCGTGAAGAGGTCATATCACGTATGGTTCATATGCCGAACTGTCAGGAAATATCACGACGCGGTTCGACCAAAATCATCTCGTGATATTACCCAATATCACGAGCGCTTTTTGGTCGTAACCGCTCGTGATACTTCATAAACGCTTTCAAACATGAACCGCTCTGTGATAATTAACTCATCACGCATTTGTTTTTGTTAAAAACCGTCCGTGATAATTAACTCATCACGAGGCGGTGCGAAGGTACATATATAGCTCCCGCCAACAGAGTCTTCTTGATCACCATCTCTGGCGCCACGGTAGGTCCATCGCCGCCTGCGTCGGCTTGAGTATCGCCTCACCATCGAGCCGCCCACTCGTGTGGTCCATTTCACTATTGTCACCGAGATCTTGCCGCCGCCGCCTCTGTTCACCGATCGACGACCACCGCCTTTGGACCTTCCCGACTTCATTGACACCTTCCTCGTGATCGAGGTGAGCTACTAGAGCATAAGCATCCTTTAATTTGAGTAGTTTCAGCGCCACGCCAAATCGCTAGTTTCAGCGCCGCCACGACATCACCGCTTGTTCGCCTCAAAGCACCTTAGGCCGAGCTACAACTATTAGCAATGCGATGTCACCCTAAGCCCAGTTTGAGCTTCAAATCCTACTGTTTTTAATCATTTAGTTAATAAACTAACGAGTCTATGACATATGGGACCGCCATAGATTTTATAAATAAAATCATGAAATAAAAAATGAGTCACTAACAAGTAGGGCCCACATGTAAGTTAATAAAATCCGGAAAAATGTAAAAATGAAAAAAAGCGTAATTAAGCCTCATAAAATACGCTTTAGATGTCATCCTTTTATTTATTTTCAGGGTTTTCAATACGAACCGTGTGATGGACCGGAGCTGGATGTACGCTGAGAACCGTGTGAGTGAAGAGTACATTAATGGCGTGTCTCTTTTACAAGAGCTCGCCGAGGAGGATATGTTGAATAAGGGGTAGAATATATGTATCGTCCATGCATTGATTTGCGAGAATCAAGATGTTTAACAACCGAGCGCAGATCGAAGCACACTTGATTCAAGGGGTTTCAAAAAGGGTTATACATGTTGGACCGATCACGGTGAAGAGCATATTATACTGAAGTAAACGATATGCATATTATACAGAAGTCAACGATATGTCACCAATGATGTCGATTGTGGTTCGAATCGGATAGGTCGCACGATGACAATCTAGATCAGATGCTTCGCGATGCAGAAGGGAACTGTGATGAGAGGGAGTATGTTCAATTCTGGGGCTTGATGGAGGACTTGGAGAAATCTTTGATCCCGGGCTGCAAGTCGGAATACACAAGGTTGTCATCCGTGCTTAAACTGCTGAAATTGAAGGCAAGCAACGGTTGGTCCGACAAGAGTTTCACGGAGGTTTGCAGACTTCGGTGCGGAACCGAGGAATATAAGGTTTGGATTGAGTACAGATGGAATGAATCCTTTCGGTAACATGAGCAGCCGACATAGCAATTGGCCCGTGACGGTCTGTATCTACAACCTTCCTCCTTGGTTGTGTATGAAGTGGAAGCATATTTTGTTGTCGATACTTATCCAAGGGCCAAAGCAACCTGGGAATGATATTGATGTGTACCTAGCACCATTGATGGAAGACCTAAAAATATTGTGGATTGAAGGGGTACATGTATGGGATGCGTACAAACGAGAGAACTTCACTTTACGTTCCTTGTTGTTCTGCACCATAAATGATTATCCTGCTCTTGCTAACTGTCGGGCCAGAGTACAAAGGGGCCAAAGCACGTACTCACCGCTTAGATGATACCGAGAGTGTGGGGCTGAATCACTCAAGAAAACCGTACACATGCGTCATCGTAGGTTCCTTCGGAGGGCTCACCCATACCGTAGGATGAAGAAACAATTCGACAGAGAGAAGGAGAACAGTTCAGCTCCAAGGCATTTAAGCGAAAAAGATATCTATGATATGGTTAAGGATTTAGATGTTGTGCTTGGAAAGGGATGTAAATCGAGGACCCGTAAGAAGAACATGTGGAAGAAGAGATCAATATTTTGGGACTTACCTTATTGGGAGCACCTAGAAGTTCGTCACTACATCGACGTCATGCACGTAGAGAAGAATGTATGTGACAGCTTGATTGGTCTCTTACTGAACATTCGTGATAAAACAAAGGATGGTGTCAACGCACGGCTTGACTTGGTTGATATGGACATCAGACCTGAGTTAGCACCAACAAGGACCAATAAAGGACGAACGTACCTTCCCCCTGCTTGTTACACTCTGTCCAAGGCCGAGATAAAGATGTGTGGGCCCGTGTTCCTACGTAGCATATACCCGTTCGAGAGGTTCATGGGAATTCTCAAATCATATGTACGGAATCGATCTTGGCTAGAGGGCAGCATCGTCGAAGGTTATGCAACCGAAGAGGTCATTGAGTTCTGCGTCGATTACATGGCTCAGGTCGAACCGATAGGTGTGCCTCGATCTCACCATGAGGGGAGGCTCGAGGGTATTAGGACCATCGGAAGGAAAGCAATCACTCCAGATATGGATGTGTATGCTCAAGCCCATTTCACGGTCTTACAACACATGGTGAAGTGTCCTCAGATATCGACCAAAGACAAGGACGTGCTTCGCAATGTAATCCAAAGGCGACCGGATGTTTGGATCACGAGACAACACAATGCAGCGGTTCAACCAATGGTTGAAGGAGCGACTTGCTAGGAGCTCGTCAAGTGATATCTTGACATGGTTGGCAAAAGGGTCAACATTTACAGCTTGTAACATGGCGAGGATCGACATAAATAGGTACACATTCTATAATGCAGCCTCGGGATATAAAAAGCACTAACGAGAACAATGGTGTCCGTGATAGATGCATTCAAGATGCGATGGGGTTGAGGAGCTCCTACTATGGGCAAATAGAGGAGATATGGGAGCTCGACTCGTGCTTTTCAAGAGCCCCTATTTCGGTGCCGTTGGGTCCATCTCCCACGGTGAAGGTCGACAAATCTGGCGTCACTACCGTGGACCTCGAACGTGTCGGATACAAAGACGAACCATTTGTACTGGCTAACCAAGTTGTTCAAGTCTTTTATGTTACCGACCCAACAAATAAGAAGTGTCACGTAGTTCTTCATAAAAAAAGGAGGATTGTCGGAGTTGAGAATGTAGTGGACGAGGAAGAATACAATCAATTTGACGAGTTGCCTCCTTTCGGAAATGGCATAAGGGTTGAGGAAGAAGAACGTGACGAAACTAGCTACATACGCGTCGATCATCATGAAGGGCTAATTGTTAAAGATTAATTGAACAATGTGTGTATATATATGTACGTTCTGATGAATGGTTAATTTTAGTTCTTTTGAGTTAATTAATTGATTTGTATTGTGAAATGGATGTGATTGTTTCTCAAATAAATGTGAATTGGATGTATATACATATACTTGTTGTCTTTTCTGCTTGTTTCAGAGGGCATGGTTAGCATTTCCTGAGGCTAGCCAATAAACAGATCTAGATATTAACTAATACAAAATAATATCACAGATGGTTTGAACTACAAACCGTCTTACATCACATATCACAGACAGTTGTTTATTAAAACCGTCTATGATACATGTATATCACAAACGGTTGTTTATTAAAACCGCTCGTGATACATCACATATCACGAGCGGTTCTAAGTGAGAACCGCTCATATATCATATATCACTGAGCGGTTCTAAGTTAGAACCGCTGCAGGATAGGTATCCTGAGCAGTTCTAATTTAGAACCGTCTGTGATGTCCATCCCTATTTATATTCGGACTCTAGCTAGGGTTTGCCGCGCCGCCACTCTCAAGCGATTAAGTTTCTCAACTCCTCGCTCCCTCCTCCCCCGAGCCCGTCGCCGCCATCCTCGATGCTGCCTCCTCGAGCCCGGTGCTACTCCTCCCCCGATCCCGTCGACGTCGCCTCCTCCTCCAGCCTGGCGCGCCTCCCCCGAGCCCGCCGAGCCTCCTCCTACAGCCCAGCGCGCCTCCCCCAGAGCCCACCGCGCCTCCTACCCCGAGCCCACCGCCTCCTCTCCTCCCCCGAGCCCGGCACGCCTCCCCTTCAACGCCGCCCTGCTGCTCCGGTACTGCTCCCTGCTCGTCCTTCTCCTCGACGCCCAAAGGTAACCAATGCCGAGTTGCTGACCCTGACACCCCTTTCCCTAACTATTTCTATCAATAATCTGTCATGGTCCCTCATGATAATTGTACTTGTTTTAGGAATTTGTATTTGTTCTAATCAGTTATTCATATGGTATTTGTTTTGATATCGCCTTCGGAATATATTGCAATGTGGTGTGGTGGGCTTGAGATGAATGCTCTGTGATGATAATAGTCTTGTACTGAAATTGTTTTGATAATCAGGTTTGTACTTGAGCTCTAATTGGAATGCTTACTCTACATCTGATAGCAATATTAAAATGTTAAATCTTAGCTTTATGCTGATTTCATTTGTTCACATGATGTTCTATTTCTTGTGAAGATGTCTTCCGCTCATTCTTCGTCATCGCCGCCTCATGTGTCTGATGATGCACCATCCTCTGGAACAATATCCAACCGCGGTAGAAGAAGAGGAATATCGAAAAGGCATGGGGGCCGATTTACCATCACGGAGGTCGATCAGTCTAGGACCCCTATCAATCCTCGCCGAGCAGTGTCCGCATTCCGGAGAACGGTCGGAATAGTTGCACGGGAACGGGTCAAGATCACCTACGATTCGTGGAAGGTGGTGCCCGGACCACTGAAAACTGTTGTGCTGGCGGATATTCTCGCATCGTTCGAGATCCCGGTAGAACACCGACTCGGTCGATGACACGCGTTGCTTACTGCGCAAAGCGTGGAAGAACTTCAAGAGCACGCTTGTCAAGAACTACGTGGAGAAGGATCTCGAGGGCGCCTTCCACAAGTATCCATTCTTGGAAGAGTCTGGGCGAGTTTGTGGCGAACAAGACGATAGATGAATTTAGGAGTGAAAGTCGGCGCACGGCCCTCGAGCAAAAGACAAGCACTCCCACGACTTCGGCACGGCTGGTATGCGGGTAAAGCCCGATATGGAGGGATCAGAATAGCGAGCAAGCTGCTCAATGTCTCCTGCTATTTCCCGAGATCAGCGATGTGCGCTCCCGACAGTGGTTATTTGCGAGGTTATGTATTGGGTCTACGGGGGAAGCGTACTTTCCAAACCCCGAAAACCGTGAAGTGTCCCAAATACCGTAAGATATCGAACTACCTAGTTTGTAATTACTCCATAACTTCATAGGAAGTGAAATGACATGTCGGGCTATTGCAGATAACGCTGAGTGCACAATCTTTCCAAGGCTCATTCCAAGCACACAGGGAGAAAGATATACTCTCTGCGGGCCTAGGAAACAGTGAGCATCCGGGTCACATGAGAGGCGCTGGTGTTTTTGTTACATGGGAACAATGGTTCCAAGCGGACTCCGGATCGTACCGGAGTAGGAAGAGAGCCAAGGCCGAGCGCGATGCAAAGCTACAAGAGGATCTTCATGCATCCCTCAGAGATGAGCTCACTGAAAAAATCAAAGAGGAGGTCACTGAAAAAATCAGACATGAGGTCACTCAATCCCTCAGATTGGAGATTCGTGCATCCGAGCAAAGGCAGATAGAGACCTTTGAGGAAAGGATTAGGGGATTGCAACTCCCAAATCAGTTGCAAGCCCCTGCCCCTACTGTGCTAGCCAGCCCCCCTAAACTTCCGAGTAGCTGCGCGTCCAACCCTAACCCTACCCCAATAGGTGACGACAGATTTCCCGTCGATGACATCTAGGTAATAATTATTATCTCTGGAATGTTCGATCCATTGATAGGCCTCTTGGAGTAGCTAATTTTGTATCGTTATGTACGTAGGTGGCTATGAAGTGCAAGCTCTAAGTGAGATATGTCTCTGTTGCCCTAGATGCTGCTTGGGGCCAGGTGTATCCATCTGGTGTCGGAGCTTTGGTGCAAGGTGCAAATCTAGCGTCGGGTTTCGCAAAAGTGAATGTGGATGGTGTTTGTGCCAATTTCGAGGCCGTCCCGCTGAAAATTTCCCCAAACGATGAGGTCATGACTCTAGGGCAAGCCGTTGGAACATTCATCCAGTGGCCCAAGGAGGACATCCGCACGAGCTACACGCTCGTGTCAACTTCACGGGAATATCCTGCAACGGCATCAAGTCCACGGGACCTGACTGCACCGAAGCTACCTGCACTAACACGGCAAGGGCCCGCAACATCACATGCATCTACACCTCGTGCTCAGTCGACTCTTGTGAAGTTGACCTATACAAAGCGAGGCAGCAAGGGCAAGGGTAAATCGAAGACGATCGACTCCTCTCCTGATATCCCCTTCTTGCCGTTGGCCCGAAAATTCAAGCTAGGCGAGCCGTTGCTCGAGAAGTTAGATAGCCCTACCCTAGGACTGGATTGCACGGAATTGCATACATGGTACATGGAACAGTCCAACAAGCCGGTTGATCAACGACGCTCGGGTTTCACCGTCAAGTTCAAGGAGGATCATTTTAACCACGTGCATCAAGACGCTGTCTTCACGGTGACCTTCGACGACTTGTTACGTCTCTTCAACCTCGGCGAGCTCGGCGTCTCACTCATACGATCTTTGACATCGTAAGTGTGTACAATCACGGTCAATGTTAGTAATACCGATAAATGTTATATATAACTCCTTGCTTTTGTATAATAGATACATGATCTCTGAAAGAAGGAAATCATCGGTAGGTTTCCTCGGCCCACACATTGTCTCCGAGCAAAGCATCACGGCGAATGCAACATTAAATCGAGAATTACGTTAAAGATTTTTTCATGGCTCGCCGCAACAAGGAATTCATACTTTTTCCCTACAACCAGAAGTAAGTGTTGCACTCTGGCTATACTTGTTGATTTGTACTTTATAAGCAACACGAACTTAGGTTTAATGACTATCTTGACATACCCGTAGCTACCATCGGATTCTAATTGTAATTATACCAAAACGAAATCGTAATATACCTAGATTCCCTCAGAGGGCCACTCACAACTTCACAATTATCTAGAATTTAATCATCAGGTAAACACATTTCCTCCATAGAAACTCTATTGTAGTCTTTCCTTCCTTTGCAATGGCTAAGGCTAACTTCTTGGAGTCACGTAGGGTGTTCGACGTGTTACATGTTAGAGGATGGAATATCAAGGGAAGGACGCTGTCACATGATCAAAAATTCCCGGTACTGGCTAGGTAGTACACATTAATCCTATATAACACTTCGTAGTAATGCCTCTCGAACTAACCAATTCTATTTTTGCAGTGCCACCAACAGCCGCTAGGCCGCAACGTTTGTGGATACTATGTTTTCCACAACATGCAACTACTCATCGGTTCCGCGATCACCAATGATCCTCAGGTTTGTCAATCTTTCAACAATTATTTCATATATACCTACCAATTTATATAAGCACGAATTTAATCTTCCTATCAACAGGTTGCAACCATCGACGAAACTGCGTTGGAACAAAGCGAGCTCATAAAAGTTCGATCATACCTTGCGTCATTCCTGAACAGACATGTCATAAATCCAGATGGGAGTTTCCACAGTGTAGATTGAACTTGATTGGGATAGATTGAACTTAATGGTACATGTGTGTAAATTAATGTACATTAATGGTTAAAGTTAATTGATTTGTGCATTGGATGTGCTTATTTCTGAAATGAATGCAATTTTGATGTGCTTCTGAAATGAATGCGAATTGGATGTGCTTGTTTCAGAGGGCATGGCTAGCATTTCCTGAGGCTAGCCAATAAATAGAAATAGATTTAGCAATGCAAAAGACTACCACAGACGGTGCAGATGAAACCGCTATGCGTGATAGTGGACTACCACAGATGGTGCAGAGATGAAACCGCTTGTGATAGCGACTATCACGAGCGGTTTAATCCACTATCACGCAGCGGTTTCATCTCTGCACCATCTGTGGTAGTCGAGTATCACGCACGGTTTCATCTACAAACCGCTCTGTGATGGTATATGTATTAGCATTCGAAAACCGCTCGTGATGACCTCATGCATTCTTGACCCATAAACTCGGGCGGCTCACGGGCCGCTGCGTGATGGCGTTTAGCCGCCGTCTGTGAAGGCCTTTTCTGTAGTAGTGATATAATGTACGTGCATTATTAAGTACTTAACGATAAAAATTGCATTAACAAAAGTATTAAATACCGCGGGCGAGCGAACGATCGGAATGAGCTTCTGCACGCAGATGCTATAATTGTTCATTGGTGGAATTTGCTTAGCTAATTGAAATGAGCTTCGGCTTCTCAAATCGTCGGCCGTGCGCGTCCACTTAAATAGGTAGGAAATGCAGACAGCAAGTGACTCGACGAGACGACGACGTGACGTAAAGAAGAGAAAAAACGAAAAACGGAAGAAAAAAAAACTTTCGGTGAGCATGCACGCATGGCACTGTAGCAACATTGTAGCAGTAGTGCAACACTTTTTCAGGAG
Source organism: Phyllostachys edulis (assembly GCA_036346405.1). Classification (NCBI taxonomy): domain Eukaryota; kingdom Viridiplantae; phylum Streptophyta; class Magnoliopsida; order Poales; family Poaceae; genus Phyllostachys; species Phyllostachys edulis. The sequence goes on from CM070549.1 coordinate 61,455,259, forward strand.
AATCCATTGAAGTATATTTTTTGTAGGAATTTTTAGATGTGGCAAATGAGCTTAAAAAATTTTGATTTTTTTTGTGAAGCCTCCGGACGCAGTGTAATTATTTTTATAATTTTTTCCATAATTTCATCCATTCTGAATTTTTCTCTAAAATTCATTTAAGTATAATGTAGAATTTTATGGAAAAATCGAGAACGGATAAAATTATGGAAAATTTACGCAATCAAGTACACTATGTTCGAAGGCTTCACAAAAATTTTGTACTTTTTAGAGCTCATGTGCTATATCTAAAAATTCCTACAAAAAATATGTTTCAGCGGATTTTTCCCCAAAAAACGCTACGGTGTTGCTACTGTCCAAGCGGCCTGCCGCGCCCCCTCATATGGGGTAGGTCACCTGCCCCACCCGACGCAGGGGCAGGTCACCTGCCGCGCCCGACGCTAGGGGCAGGTGCACTGTAGGGGGGCTAGATTTGCAAATTATGCTAGAAGGAGGTTAATTTTGCAAAAAAAAGAAGAAGAAGAATTCAGGGGCCAGAAATGGCAAAATTTCCCATTTATACACCTACTCTAGTTTTGGAGGAAAATTTCCCCTTTTGGCGGCATCTACTAACAACAGCAGTCTAGTTGTTCTGCCCACGAGGCAATGCCACTACTATTCAAAAATGGGTTAAGGGGTTAACTAAGGGCTTGTTTGTATCTCGATTTTTGTGAAAACTAGATTTCCTTAAACTGGTTTTAGCCCGATTTTAGGAAAACTCTGTTTGGTTACCGCAACTAACTCCGTGGATAATGAAAACATGTTTTCTTTAAAACTAGAATTTCAGGTTTGATGAAAAACAGTGAGCACCGTTTTTCTGAAAACGAGTTTCCACTGTCCTCGTTCCCAACAGCCCACCACTATGGACGACAATGGTTTCCTCTAAATCGTATATGCAGGGCGATCACGCAGGCCATGGGCGAGTTCCCGCGGCCGGCGATCGACCTTAGCGACAGGCCGACGGCCACTTCGTCGCGATCATGGACGAGGCCATGAGCGTGCGCCTAGACCCGCCGTTCGACCCCTACGCCAGCAGCATCAACTTCCTCCTCGCCTCCTAGATCCTCCCCCACATCACGGTTGTCGCCACCGTGTTCATCAGCTACAACCTCATGGACTACCACTCCAAACGGGTAACGTTTCAGTCTGTCTTTGTGCATGCTGTTTCAGGTCCTAGCTGAGTCCATGGAGTTGTTGGCGTGCAGCTCCAGGCGAGCATTCTGGCCGACGAGGCTGTCAAACCGTACAAGGGCACACCGTGGCCGAGTTCACCCGCCGGATCTCCGACTGGGACAACGGGCTGTCGGGGTGCGGCACCAAGGACGCAGGGGGAGGGGGGTCAAGTTCCTCTCCCGGTAGCAGGGCGCGAAGCGCCGGCGAGGATTCGCTCGGCGCACCATCAGCAACATGCTGGGCGCCGTCGAGGATTCGCTCGGGTTCGAGCGCACGTAGGCGGTGGTCCTCCGCGTCCTCTACGGCTCGCGCAACGCGCAGATCCCCGGCGGATTCCTGCCCAGGGGCGCCAATGGCACCATAGCCAAAGGATTCTTCCAGCTCGCGTAGATGCATTTCACTCCAACAGTGTTGATTCATTGATCATAAGATATAGACCAAAATAAAAGAACAGATCGTACTTTCTTGTGATGTAATGCTAATTCTATTCTTAGGTCGACAACATCCATAAGACATAAAACAGGGAGCAATCTGAGAGTATGAACAAGGACGATTAGATAGATATCCAGAATGCCCAAAACCACTTGATCATAAATCTACAAACCCACAATAACATAATAACAACTTAAAACCGGTTTTCCTAAAAATCCTACTAAAACCTGTTTTCTGAAAATTCATTTCTAATTCAGCTGATCCAGACAACCACTAAGGTCGTTTCAGAACACTAGGGGGTTCATTGAGTCAAAATTAAACTTAAGGGGCTAAACTGACAATCACTACTACAGAAAAAGTCTTCACAGTCGGTTCAAAAACATCATCACAGATGATTTTGTGAGCCGTCTGAGTTTATGGGTCAGTAATGACATGAGTCATCACAGACGGTTTTTGAACCGTATGAGAAAATGCTATCACAGACGGTTCTTGTTCAGAACCGTCTGTGATACTTCACAAACGGTTTCAATACGAACCATCTGTGATATTACTTCTTCACAGATGGTTTTTAGCGCAGCCAGTAACACAGACGGTCGCTAAATCAAAACCGTCCATGATTGTATTTAATACAGACAGTTTTGGTCAACCGTCTGTGATGTGATGTCCAGTATTAACCTTTTTGTAGTAGTGAATCGTGATACTTTAGGGAAGTAAAGCAAACTTTTTTCTTTTAAATTTAGCATTATCATTTTACGCAGAGCATATGCCATGAGATAAACATTACCGATCGAATGCCATCATTGCAGCATGCCCGGACGAGAAAATAAATCTAAATTTGCGTATACCGAAGATTCTGCGTGGTCTGCTGTATCGCTGTATGAATAGTAGTCTGTGAGTATGTAAATAGTATTTGGTAGTGACTGTAGCAACAGGGAAATACCTATTTAAACGATTTTTTGCTGTGGCAAAAATACTGTAGCTATTAATATGAACCTTCAATTTTTGATGGGACAGTAAAAATTGCTTCCTAATGCAAATCATTGTAAATCCTCTGATTCAATGCAGAGAATCCATTTTTGGATCTCACATCCCGAGTAATCATACAACTCATATTCTAGCACATGTTAACACTGTTCGCATACATGTGCACCTAGATAATAGGATGCGCGTGTCTTTCTTCGGATCTCTAAAATGGACCAATCAGGATGTCTTTCGTATGCGTACATCACAAGTACTATCCCATTGTGCACAGCACAATGGCAGTACTAATGAGCTTTCCAGAGTATATCACACTGTACGTATTCTTGAACGACGTCGAGCAATGGCTTCCTTTCCTTTCCTTTTTTTCCATCAGAAAATAACGCGCAGAGAAAGAACCGGGACTCTAGATCACAACTTGAACTCTTCGTTTTCTCCATTTGTCTCGAATCTCGATGCCATGTTCTTAGCTGATCAAAACTCAGTTAATGATCACACGACCTCGAAGGTGCCATCTGTTTGTGTCGACCGTATATATGCAGGGAATTCAATCCCTGAAATCAAGCTGACACGCGTCAACAGATGAGGCCAGGTACGGACGCGCATCTCGGCGATCGATTGTCAACACACGGCAGATTCGCGAGCCGCGGCGCGACAGTGCCGGAAGATTTGCGTGGGATCTCGCGTGACCGTGGGGTCCTTTCGGCATTCAAATCCGTTGTCTCACGGTCGGCCGGCCGGCCGGCCCGTCGGCCCGGTGAAGAACGCCCTCCATGCACGCGCGCACACACACGCACACCCAATCACCATCCGTCGTTGTGTGTGTGCAACTGTGCATACCACACGTGCGCCCGCGTGCATAAAATACTACGACACGGCACGCGCCGGCGTCGGCACGTAAAATGAGGGGGAGAAGAAAAACGAGTTTGCTTTGTCATGCACGTTCGCCTGGGTTGGGATGGCACCGGGACCGGCCGGGACTGATTGATAGATCGATGCCTGTGAGACCATGTCCACATTAGGCCTGGCTTTACCCGGACACGGCGGTACCGCGCACTCTGCGCCACCACCCTACCTTATTTTCCCCCCTATTTTGATCCTTTTTCTATTCTATTTTCAAAAACTGCCCTAGCAGAAAACTAATCTCAGAAATGTTTTTTTTCAGCCCCAACACGAATGGTGCTGTATATGTTAGCGATGTACTAGTTGGCGTTAACATTTGGTGCCACAGCAATGTGCAGATCCCAGTACGTAGATGCCATGTCAACACACCCCAACGCCAGCTAGTGTGGCGCTGACATGTAGAACCTCAGTGCCAGATAATACGGCGCTGAGGTAAGGGTCATTTCCCATAGAGGGCATAGTAGCTGTTTGCAGGTAGTAGTTGAAGTGGTAGTGCGTAGTACTTATCTATGATATGTGGAGTGGCTCATGCAACATTAGTTGTAGCAATACTTGGTGATAATTAGTGAACAAAGTTTAGAGTTAGATGGCGCATAGGGTGTGGTAGAGTGCATCTTTTGTTGGCTTATTTTATCCCCTTTTAGGCTACCGAAGACACATATTGGAAACATGATGCTTTAGAAGATAGAGAAAATTAGAACCATCGAAATTTGTTAGTTTTTTTTAATTATGTGATCAATTGGGTTGATATTTTGTAAGCTTCGGTTTGAGGGAGAATATAGCACCGAAAATAAGATTTCAAGCCCGACATAACGCTGGATAATGAAGGTGTGAACTACATGGCACACATGGTTTGGTTAGGTGAATATGTTTACCTCGCTACTCCTACGGTACAAATAGAAACATGCACGAACCATGAACTTGAACTACAACTGAGATACATGTGTGCCTTTTGGAATAAAAAATACCTGGCGAATAGAAAACAAACCAGGCTTGCGGACATACGTCCAACTCCCCCGTGCAGGTGCGAGCCTTCGCGCGAGCCTCCAGTACTCGGTTATAAGGTCTTTTTTGGGCATATCCTCGTCCATAATAATGTTCGATGCAACAGGGGTATCAGGGACCATCAATGCCTTTCCCTTGTCTTCCCCTCCCTAGGTCGAGGGGGGTCTCCAATGGGTAAATGCCTTGAGCGCAACTGCATAGTTCAGCATGTATTTCTGCGTAATAAATGCCTCGTCGTACTTCTCCGGGCCGTCGATCATTTGAAGAAGTAGCAACGCTTGTCCGTCTGCCATACACAGGTAAAGTTATTGATTTTTGAAACGCAACATGCAGTGTGAAATAATGATAGACATCACTTACGCGGTAATCCCCGCACGTGTAGTAAGCCTGGACGACGGTTCTAGGATATGTGGATTGCTTGATCCATGTCGGCTTACCGCAGTCACACCGCGGACATGGGAATTCTGGTGGAATAAAAGCATCCTTGTAACAATTATCAGGGTACATTTCTGCCTTCTTGGCAACCCATTTATGCTTCTGAAGCATCCCCGCATAGTCCAACATCCCTGAAAAAGTTGTACGTGCAAAATTGAACATCACTTAAACATAAAAGTAAACCTACATTTTTCAATACTGCAACATGGAGATCAGAATGTAAAACCCTTAAGTCTTCCACTAATGTATGTGTACAGTGTTCCATCCCTGGACATACGGATACTGTAAAGGCGCTGTTGCGGTTGCTGTTGTGCTCAAGGACTATCCACGACTTTGCAAGGAATGTGATAGGTTGCTGGAGGAGACGATCGACGCTGAGGACGCTGGACGATCGACTACGACCACTTCATCGATGCGCTCGACGTTGAATCAGGCTGCTCCAACTCTTCTTCTGTTGCGCTGCGCGTCTAGTAGTAACGATCTATGATTTCTTGCTTGCATAGCTTCCTGATTTATGTGGTAAAATTTTTGAATCGCCAGTTAGTGTAGCCTACCCATATCCCTTCACGCAATGCCCACCGAATGTGGTAATCTCAAACCGCCCCTCATCATGGATGCTCCTTGCCGAAGCAGTGGAAGGCTCTCCCTTAGCTACGATGGGAGCTCGTCGGGAGACTACTGTTAGAGGCACGAGGTTAACGCAATCAGCAATACCGATCATGATGTCGTGCACGATCCTCCACAGCGTAACCCATCAGTACCAGTTGGTGGAAATGGTGCAGACACTCAGCCATTAACCCGAGATGGCGGAGGCAATCGAACTGGTGGACATCAGTCGGCTAGTTCACCTGTTTCTACCCACTACGCATGATGGGTCGAACGGGACAAGCAAGAGGTTCGGAAGGGAATTCAAGTAATCTAACACCTTCTACCAGCAAGAATCCTTCAAGACCCTCGGTACAATTCAGAACCTGCAACGAGTTCATAATATTTTAAATAATCCGGATCCTAATCTGGCGGAGACTCCGGGGTATGTTCAGATTGCAGGACAAGTGTCAGAGATCCTTCAGCGGACCATGCAACGTATAAAAATTTATAGGGAACAAAGAAACTCACAAAGTCATACTATGACTTCGTCTCAGCGTTCCTCCCTCAGCAGGGGTCAGATAGTCGGACTGGAGACCGTCCGACATCTAAACTTCCTCGATGATTCCGACAAGGGAGTCATGAGGGAAGATGACTCTTCTATGAAGCCACACCTCCCCCTCGTCAAGAGGAGCACCTGCTTGGCTCAGGTGATCTTCAACATCACCTAAACCAGGCTGTTGGTCGAAGACGTCGTACCAACGTCCACGACCGAGTTGGGGCACCAAATACTCGGTCTCCAACTGACTATAATCCGGCTCCTTTCCAAAGAAGGTGACATGACTCAATTACGGGTTATCGAGCATTCTTGACAGGACTCCAAGCAGTACGCTGGCTGGACAAGTTCCAACCAGCAAACCTAGAGAAATTCAATGGAACACAAAACCGATTGGAATTTCTCCAGATCTACACTATCGCCATCAGAGCTGCTGGTGGTGACGACAATGTGATGGCAAACTACTTGCCCATGTTGCTCGAGGGATCTGCCTGGTCTTAGTTGCTTAACCAACTGGTTGGATCAATTTACACTTGGAAGCAACTTTGTGACTTTTTGATCGCAAACTTTCAGGGGTCCTACAATCACCCTAGAAAGGAAGACAATCTCCACCGGATTCAGTAGGAGCCTAATGAGACTCTTCGGCAGTACATCAAGAGGTTCAGCTAGGTTCGTAATTCCATTCCTGAGGTTGCAGATTCATCTGTTATTCAGGCTTTTAAAGCAGGGTTAAGGAATCAACGGTTTATGGAGGACATCGCTATGAATCTTCCACGAACGACCGTCAAGCTCTTCGACATGGCCGATAGGTATGCAGCTGCCAGTGAGGTGGTTGAATGGAACAAGGCCATTGATCGGAAAGAGAAAATCCCTCAACTCATCCTGAAAAAGCAAGAGAAGAAAAACAAGAAGTCTCTTAAGAGTAAAAAGAATCGCAAACCTAGTAACAAAGAGGTCCCTGCGATTCCCGAAAAGTTCACCAAGGGCAAGAAGGACTATTCCGGTTGCAACAAAGCGAAAGCTCCGACCGACGAATACAAAAAGAACAAGAAGTGGTGTCCACTTCATGGGGGCGGCAGGGCATGATTTGCGCACTTGCCAAGCCTGGCAGAAAAAGTTTGAAGACTACTATTCAGGTAAAGGTCCTTTTCCTTCCATACAAGAGCTTGAAGAGCCAAGCTCCAAAAAAGACAAGGATGGTGACGAAGAAATGGAGTATTAGGAGCCACAACACACCGTCGATATGATCTTTGGTGGGTCCTCCTCATACAAGTCTAGGCTTCATCTGAAGGCCGTGGAACGGGAAGGAAACCTCACTGAATCTCCGCTCACCATCAAGCCATCAAGATGGTTGGAGACAGTCATCTCCTTCAGCAAAGAAGACTGCCATATCCCTTCAACTCGACCAGGTAGCTTCCCTATTGTTGTAGAACCTACTATAAATAATTGCAAGGTCAATCGAGTTTTAATGGATGGTGGTAGTTCTCTTAATATTTTATCTATAGGAGCATTGGAAGAAATACAAATTCCCAAGTCTAAGGTAAAGCATGTGAAGTATGCCTTCCATAGCATAGTTCTTGGTTCTACTGCTAAACCGATAGGGCAACTCTCCCTACTGGTTATGCTCGAAAGACTAGATAACTTTCGAATAGAGAAGATTTCATTTGATGTAGTAGACTTTGAAACTGCATACAATGGAATTCTTGGCCGTCTGGCATTAGTAAAGTTCCTGATAGCTACGCATTACGGCTATCAGAGTTTAAAAATGAGAGGGCCAAAATGGGTCATTACGGTTCTAGAGGATAGAAAGATGGCATATGCATGCGATCGTAAATCTCTAGAACTGGTCGATGAGCTTTCAACCAGGAATACTAATCTGCCTTCTACGTAGGTCAAGCACTCCAGACCAAAGGTGGCCCCAAAGCCCTCCGACCAGATCAAGGAAGTTCCACTCAACAAGGATGCTTCTCCGGAAAGCACCAAAGAGTTGCTTGGACTTGAAAATGCTAGTGCAACCTTTCAAAAGGTACTGTTCGGGGGCAGGACTTGATCCTAAATAGGAAGAGTCGCTCGTCTCTTTCCTCTGAGCCAATTCAAATGTATTTTCTTGGTAGGCATCCGATATGCCTGAAATCCCCAGGGAGGTGATCGAGCATAGGCTAGCTCTCCGGCCTAACAAAAAATCGATCAAACAAAAGCTAAGGTGTTTTGCACGAGATCAGAAGGAGGCAATCTAGTCGGAGATTGACAAGCTTCTCAAGGCTGGATTTATTTGTGAAGTCAACCACCCAGAGTGGCTTACCAATCCTGTAATGGTTAGAAAGAGTAACGGGAAATGATAAATGTGTATCGACTTCACATATCTGAATAGAGCTTGTCCGAAGGAGGAATTTCCCCTTCCACGTATCGATCAGCTTGTAGACTCTACTTCTGGGTGCGAGTTATTAAGGTTGTTGGATGCATATTCAGGGTACCACCAGATTAATAGGAGTAAATATGATGAAGATAAAACTTCCTTCATCACATCATATGGCACTTATTGTTATGTTAAGATGTTATTTGGTCTCAAAAATGCTGGTGCTACTTTTCAGAGGTTAATGCAAAAAAAAAAACTTTAGTCCGCAGATAGGTCGAAATTTAGAAACCTATGTTGATGATTTGGTCGTAAAAAGAATCAACGTTGGAGATCATAGCTCCGACCTGCAAGAAAGTTTCAATAACTTGAGAAGACATAACCTTAAGTTAAATCCTGATAAGTGTGTGTTTGGAATTTCTTCTGAAAAGCTTCTTAGATTCCTAGATTCGGCTAGAGGAATTGAAGTGAACCCAGTAAAAATTCAGGCCATCTAACAGATGCGCCCTCCGACCAAGAAGAAAGAAGTTCAAAAAACTAACCGGCTGTATAGCGGTGCTAAGTCGTTTCATAGCACGTTTAGGAGAAAAATGATTACCTTTATTTAAATTTCTTCGAAAACATGAAAAATTCGAATGGACCAAAGATGCAAACGATCACTACTACAAAACAAGCTATATTGGACGCCTCATCATAGACGGTTTCTGAAAATCGTCAGTGTTGTAATTATCACAGACGGTTTTACAAGCGTGACCGTCTATGTTACTAGCCCTGGCTAGAACCGTTTGTGATACATCATTATCACAGATGATTCTTAACATGAACTGTCTGTGATAATTACAATTATCACAGACGGTTTTTAATTATAACCGTCTGTGAAGTATCACAGACAGTTCTTAACACGAACTATCTGTAATATTATGGTCATTACATATGGTTTTTGTTTGAAACCGTCTGTGATTCGCAGCGCGGGATGGCGAAAATTTTTGAAGGCGTGCACAGGAGGCGAAATGTTTTGGCAGAATTTTTCAACGCATGCGCAGGAGACGAAATGTTTTGTCACTGTCCTTATATATTATAGACACCCCGCCTTGTCTTCCATTAGTCTCTCCCTCTCCCCTCCCCACGCCGAGCTCTAGCAACCGCCCTCGATTCCCCAGTGCGATTCGGTGAGGAGATGCAGCCGACGAGGAGGAGGAGGGACGCGAAGGACCGATCGAAGTGGCGCCTTGTTCCCCTGACGACGCCGACTACCACCGTGAGCTCCTCCACCTCCAGTTGTGAGACCACGGTTCACTGCACAAGGCACTCTTGTCGTAAGAATGTCTTGTGCAGTGTCACCGTCGTGACACAACAGTGACGCTGCCGCCACCTCTCCTTCATTGCCGGTGATATCCCTCATCCGATCCCCTCCCCTCTCTTCCTTGTTGATATTCGCCATGCCAGTAAGTGATCAATCGCTTGTCACCTCCGCCTGCCTTGTTGCTTTTAGTGGCCCTCGCGGCCTCGCCCGCCACTGCCCGCGCCGCCCTCCCTCGCTTGCCGCCGCCCTCCTCGCGCCATTGTCCGCGCTATGCTCTCTCGCCCTCTGCCCTCGCCCGCCACCGCACACCTCCGAGTTGTGTTGTGGGCTCGCATGGTCGTGGCTACTGGCTAGGGTTAGCGCCTTAGCGGCTGTCGGCCGGAGGCAGGACAGGATTAGGAAGGACTAAGGAGTAGGACATACCATGCCTCCAATCTCCATCGTCGAGTTGAGCAGGCCAGTCACCAGTGGCAGTGGGTTGTGGACTTGTGGTGGGCTCGTGGCTGTGGGCTCGCTCATGTGGTATGTGGAACACTAGAATTGGAAATGGAAGCCCGCAGCCAGGCATGGCGCTGCCTCGGCGCGACGGCGCTCGCTACTCAGCACTTTAGTCTTCAGCAGCTCAAGAGTTAGGAGGGGAAGGCGGCCGCTCGAGCTTGCCAGAAGAGAGGGTCCGCCCCTAACATCAACTACTTACGGTGACAGATTAAGCGAATCGATCGCTCCTAGATCCTTCACCATTCATGCCTTTACGCTCTCTGTTTTTTTTTCAAGAGGGAGGATGCCTAGTTTCACTCCTGACCAAAGGTTTCCATGCCCAATAATAGGCCCAGCTGCTCTGACGATTTCCTTCAAATTCTGTCGTTCAGAACGGGAATAAATTCGTAGCACGAAGAGCATCGCCATGGGCAGCACGTCCAAGAGAACCGCGGCAACGGTGTGGCTGGTGGTGGTGGTGACCGCCGCGGTGGTCGGCGCGGTCGCGGCCGCGGAGAAGAACGGGGCGGAGCTCGGGTGCTTCTGCGACTGCATGAAGAACCGGTGCATGACGCTAGGTACGGGCCCCAACAAGTTCGACTGCGCCGCCGCCTGCACCGAGGGCTGCATGCAGATCGGCCAGCCGGGCCACCACAAGGACGACGATTTCTGCGGCTTCTGAGCTCGTCTCTGGGCTACACAAGAAAGCCGGCCTGGCTGGTCCGGCCCATCTGATTAGTTCTCGCCTTCTTGGTGGGGAGTGTTTAGCCCATCCGAAGCCTTTTGCTTTGGTGTTGTCTTTGTTGCTTGTAAATCAGAATATGATACTAGGGTTAGTTTCTTAATAATGTTAGTGTTACGCCGATTATGTTTGGGCTTTTATGAATATGAAGAGGCTTCTTTTATGCATCATAACACATATTGATTTGCCTCAGTCTTTCACATAAGAAATTAACGTATGTATGGTTGTCGCTGCACTTGAACAATGACGAGAAGTATTTGATTGCAATGGCTATGGTACGAACATATTAGGTTTTTATTGTTTATTTTTTAAAATTGTGGGAACAATTGGCTAGTGTATTCATCTTAAGGTGCCTAACCTTTTCTTGACTAATTATGGTTAACTAGGGCCACACTGCTAAGCTGGTACGGTTGGCTTGTCTTGTTTATTCTTGAAGAAGTTGTTTGATTGCACATATCGTCAGTATATAAACATATTATGGTTGCTTTTAAAACCCAATGCTGATTAAATTCCATTCCAGCAGATCGCACTGACTGGCGCCCTACAAATGTTGACGCCATGTCTATTTTCTTACCGTCAATGGGAAGAACTACTAGTAAAAGAATAGCCTCTCTCTGCCAAAACAAAAAAAAGTAAAAGAATAACCGGCAGGAGCACCCGTCCAGACCGTATGTCCCCTGGTTCTCCGGGCTACGTGCACCCGCAAGGCGCAAGTTGCGTCCGTCCGGCGACTCGTGTTTTCCGGTGCCGAAGCTGTCACGAGAAAGCAACTCCCCACCCTCCTGCCTCGTCAGCCGAATGGTCCTCACCCCCCTCATTTAATAATCAAATCAAATCAAATCAAATCAGAATTAAACGAATCGCTCGGCGTGCTCCCAACAGAATACCTTCCTCGGTATGTGCTTCAGCTTTCCCGCACACCGCATCACCGTCACCCTCTTAGAGCATCTACAACAATTCACCTCAGCTGTTACTAAGAGATTGCCACATCAGTTTTTAGATGATATGAAGGAGAGAAGATGAGAAGAGAAGGTGAAACTGTTTCTATATGAAGAAACTATCAGATTGTTAATACCAAGACATAAGAAACAACAAAAAAACTCTATTGGAGACTTAGTTATTACCTAAATACTCATTTTGTGGGTCCCACTACCTACCAACAAAAATCTACCGGATCTTGTACAACCCGTCTTCTTGGCTTCCCCCGCAGATGATATGATAAATGAGCCAAAATATATAGGCCACAAAATTGTACCCTATTGTTGATCATCAAGAATCATGCACACTTGTAGTAATTAAAGTCTTAGATATAAGCTTAAGAAACAATCCATTGGAATGCTTGTTTCTTTTTATTAGATTGAGTACTCTCTCTCTTCTTAATAACAAGCTAAGAAACAAACTATTGTAGATGCTCTTAAGGATACTACCGGTTAAATAGAGGGCGTTTTGACACGCAGAGAGCCACGCTATGTGGGTTTTTTTTCCTCTGCCATCCGATTCAGCGTTTCCATACTTCGTGTCCCTCGGATTTTTATTTCGTTTTGCGCTTCTGCCTCCTCATCGCTTTGTCTCCTCAATACGGCCTCTGCTCCCATGTGTTATGATAGGTGGGACCTTCGTGTAATAGACTTAGCAAACAACACGTTACAGAGACCACACACAGAAGAAGTAGAGCACGTCTGGGCGGCTTAGGAGCAAAGGCGGCGCCGACGAGGTAGGCCGCGGGGTGGCTGGTGAAACCCCAAAATGGAACCCCGTGGGGATGTTCTATCAACGGGTGGCGGCGTCTCGACCGGAGGGCCACGGTGGCTGCGGCGCAAGGTCTTGTGACGACAGCAGTAGTCCAGTGGCTCGGGTAGGCAACTGAGGTGAGCATAGGCAACACATGGGTGTGAGGAACCCTCTCGACCGCTCAGAGTGGTCGGAGACAAGCCGGTGAGGCGGCTCCATGTCGACCGGCGGCGGCACTACACGATGAAAAATTGAACGAATTGAGAGGGGGGGAAGGAAAGAGGATGTCCGAGAACGCGACGTGACACGGTCCATTCGGCGAAGAACTCAACGGAGAAAGAGATCAATTGTCGGGGATGAAATCGGCCTAGAAGAAGCAACGGCCAAATCCCGGCGATACACTGCACGAAAATTGAAATTGATTGAGGGGTATTTATCACCGTACTCGGGAACACATCGTGACGCGACGGAGACATCAAGAAAATTCACGGATTGAAGAAATCACAATTTGGGTGTGATGCCCGACGTTTGGGAAAGCGGCGAATTTGTCGCCGTCGGAGTTCTGGTGGTCCTGGGGTTTTGAGAGAGTGCAAAGGGGGTACAAGGGTTCCAGTGCTCCCGTTTATAGATTCTTCCAAGATTTGAATTGACGGGAACGCGATTACGAATGCCGATGACAGTTTCGATTCAGTGCTAAATGGTGACGGAAATGACAATGTTTTGATAGAGGGCTACGTCAACAGAGGCTTTCATGGTGCATTGGTGAAGGCACGATGATGACGCGTCTTCGAAGGCGTCGATGGCATGGCGTGACCAAGAAGGGCGTGGTGAGCGCAATTGTGGTAACTTTCTTTGCGCACAAGAAAGCGGCGGCGAGCAGGGGCACACATGAGCGCCACGACGATCCACGCCACCGCGCAGCTAGGCCAAGAGGCGACGCGGCAAGACATTGATGAGCGCCAATGTGCGCACCAGGCTACTAGTTCTCAATAACTGCAGAGACCTCCTAATAATTGGTCAATTGCATAGCAGCCAACTGTTGCAGATATGCTACTAGCATCAGTGTTCATTGTTTGATCAATCACGCCACTGGTAGAGTGATGTGTAGCATGGGAAGGCCCTCTTCTCCTGTTCATCCGGAGCGTGTGGATGCTGCTCTTTATGGCATTGCGACATCCACGAGGAGATAGGGAGATAGTAGCTATCTGTTCTTGGGAATACATGGGGCCAAATGGATCGTGCCAGCCGGCTGCCCTGAAGCATGTGAGTGTTGATTTGACCTAGGCACGGCACAACCCACCACATAAACAAACCATGCCGGTCTGGCCTGGTTGGGTGTGAATAGTATCAGGCCTAGCATGAAACGGCTTATGCACTTTCATTTCGTTAGGCCCATTCATTTTTATATATTTATATAATTTATTTTGTAGTTTTTGAATTTTACATAGTTCATTTTATAAGTATATATAAATCTATTTTATATTTTTAAAATTTTATATATTTTCTTTAAATTTTCATGCCAAATGGGCTGAGACTAGCATGGCACAACCTGTGAGCTATAGTGTCGTGCTTGGGTCGGTGCCCCGGCCCATGGACCAGTATGGCACGACCCGTCTAAGTAACGGTCCAAATGGGCCCGTGACTACATGGGCCCATGCCGTGATGTGACGCCCATTTTACCACCTCTATCTTGGAAGTTGCTTGCTTTGTGCATTTGATACTTCGATGCTGGTAAAAAAAAAAGTCGGGACCTTTTATGTGTGTTGTTGAGGGCATCTCCAATAGCATTATATCAACGTCTCTAAGCAGTGCTAGCTGGAATTTGTGAATGACATTGGGGGGGCGGGGGAGAAGTTGTATGTTCGGGATGCGACGATCGCATCACGCAAAACAAGACTCAAGCAATGTCATTTTTTTTTCTTATTGGGGCGATGTCACTATTTCCCTATGCATTTTGTGGGCCCCTCCTCGAGGAATAAGCTCAAGCTTGGCACACCGGTCCCCTTCTACCTCTCTTCTGGCCGGGTAGGCACATCCGCCGGTGATGTGACCTCAACGACGGCGGAGACCTCCACAGTCATCGGTGGCGTAGATCTAGCCGGATCCGACCGCCGACAGCTCCGAGCTAGCCGAATTCGATCGAATCTGGCATCCGGTGGCTCAGATCCTGCGATGAGGGAGCAAGGGGAGGGCGACGGCGATGGAAGGCGGTGATGGCGAGGGAGAAGGCGGCGGAGACCAGAACCGGCATACGGTGGCTCAGATCCGATGAGGATGGGGAGCAAGGGGCGGTCTACGGTGGAGAGAGGCGGTGATGGCGCGGGAGAAGGCGGTACGAGACCTGTGCCATAAAATACAAGTAAGTCTTGCATGCTGGACATTACATAAAGCCACAACAACCAAATGCACATGTTACGAGTAATTCACCGTTCTTTACTATACACAATAAAATAAGTATGCCACAATATTTAGTCTACATTTCCCTACCTCTCAAAAATAAATACACTTAGGTAATCCTTATGTACAATTTTAACCTAATTAGTGCATAATAAAAAAAACAACTAAATTTCTGCAAAAATAGTAATCCTTATAACTAAATTATTACAAGTAATTAATTATGACTAATTAACTACAATTAACTAATTATGACTAAATTAATTACGACTAACTAAGTACGACTATTTTATTACAATTAATTAACCACGAATCGATTAACTACGACTAATTAATTCCAAATAAATAACTACGACTAATTAACTAGGACCCATTAATTATGACTAAATAAATACGACTAATTAATCCCAACTATTTAATTATGACTACTTAATTACGACTAATTCATTATACTAAACTAATTATAACTATTTAATTACAAATAATTAACTACGAATAATTAATTATGACTAATTAACTAGGACTAATTAACTAGCGCTAATTAATTACGACTACTAAACTACAACTAATTAATTATGAAAAATATTAATTATGACTACTAAACTATGAATAATTAATTACGACTTACTAAATATGCCTAAATATGCTGCCTAATCAGGGCCTACTTAACAACTTGCTGTAACTCTTAATAGTTTGCACTAATAAATTAACATTTTAGAAAAGTTAATTTAACACTAATTACACAATTAATAAACATAATGCATGCAGGAAAAATTACCTCTTCTTGAAGATCTTTGCTTGATGTCAAACTTTCTCTACTAATACGACCGCTAAACACTGCTCTTAACGCTCAAATCAGCAGTGAAATCAGAACTAATTTCAGTCGATCGTGCTACCTCTCGCTCGCTTGATCCTCTCTATCTCTCTACACCGAGCGAAATGGTTGGTGTGGAGGATGACAGCGACGTGTGATGGGTTTTATAGCCACAGGAAAGCACTCGACTGATCGCAAAGTGACGCGACCACTCCTAATTTTTCCGCATGCGAGGGACAGGGGAATCCCGGTGTGAAAAAACTAGACTAGATTGAGAGCGAAAGGTTTAGCAGATTGTGCAATCAATTGATCCGCACTAGCATTGCTTTATATACTATTTTTGGATATGCTATAGTAACCGAAAACAGAGATTACAACAGGAGTATAACAAGAAGATTACTACAGGTGTAATATGATATTACAACAACCAACTCACCTTAAGTTGGAGATAAAAATCAATAGAGATATAATCTATCTACAGATTGATTCAGATACTTTAACATCCTCCCTCAATCCTAACTTGGCCAAACAATAAGATTGTATCTAAGTATCCGAAAAGGTCTCTCTGATAATGGTTTCGTAGGAACATCTACAAGCTGATCATGTGAAGATACAAACTTGATCTCCCAAGCATGTTGGGCAACCTTCTCTCTGAAAAAAAATGAAAATCTACCTCAATGTGTTTCGTCCTTGCGTGAAAAATAGGATTAGTCGAAAGGTATGTGGCACCTAAGTTATCACACAACAGAACTAGAGGATGCGACTAATACACGCCAAGTTCAGAAAGAAGTGGCTGCACCTAGACTAGCTCAACTACAACATTAGGTAGTGCCTTATACTCAAATTCTGTGCTCGATCGCAAGACTGTGGCTTGCTTTCTTAAGCTCCAAGATATGAGATTGGATCTAAAGAAGATAGCAAATCATCCCATTGAGTGACAATCATCAACACATCCGGCCCAATCGGCATCAATAAAGGCACTAAGAAGAGTATAATTAATTTTCTAAATTTCTAACCCCATATCATGAGTAAACTTTAGATAACGCAAAATGTGTTTTACCACTGTCCAGTGACTATCGATGGGCATATGTAAATACTAACATACCTTATTGGCCGCAAAAGCAATGTTGGGTCTGGTTATTGTCAGATATTGTAATGCACCGACAACACTCCTATACTTTGTCACCTCAGATGCTGACAAAACATTGCCAACTTCCTTTGACAGCTTCTCAGAAGTAGACAAAGCGGTTGAAATAAGCCGACAATTGCTCATATTGGTGCGCTGTAACAGCTAAGCTATATATTTCTTCTGTGTCAACCGGATTCCCTTATTTTCATTGACCACTTCAATCCCAAGAAAATAAGGCAATGGACCAAGATCCTTGATTGCAAATTCAGTATTGAGATGCTACAATAGTTTATTCGATGCTTGAGCTGACGAGCTTGTTATAATCAAATCATCAACATATATGAGAACAAACTTAGTGATATCTGGACGGCGAAAGACAAACAAGGAAATATTTGATTTGGACGGAACAAACCCAAGCTCTTGTAGTTTCTTGCTTAGTTTGGAATACCACTCCCGTGGGGCTTGTTTCAGCCCGTAGATTGCTTTCTCAAGTTTGCAGATATGTTGAGGAAACGCTGAACTTTCAGAACCTAGTGGCTACCACATATAGACTTCCTCCTACAGTTCTCCATGCAAGAACGCGTTCTTTACTGTTAGAGATATATGTATAATGTGTTATTCCCCATTGTTATGAGGGGTTATTTGCATATTCACCACCTGTACTTTGTGTATATATACTGGCCCATTGGCCTCATATTGAATACAAGCGCTGTTCATAACATGGTATCAGAGCGTACCTAGGGTTTGTCGAGCCGCCGCCGCCGACTTAAGCAGCGTCCGGACCGGACTCGGCGCGCTTGCTTGGCGTCGCCTCCACCACCGTCGCCTCGGTCACAACCGAGCCCGACTCCGTTACCGTTACCTTCGCCACCGTCGCCGTTCCGCCGCCACCGCCGCCGCTTCGCCACGATCCGTCTTGGGGTGCTTCCTGCTGCCCGCCGCCTCTACCGCCACCAAGCGCATGTGCCTCACGCTATGCTGCAGACGCGAGGGCAGCATGCCGCTCCCAAGCGCGCCGCGTGTGGCGCGCCTCAAAGCTCCGCCGACGACGCAGCACGCCCTTGCCGCCGCCACGGCCGAATCTGTGCCGTTGCCGCCGCGGCCTCGCTCCTCGCTCCCGGAGACGGGAGCGCGCCATGCGCGCTTCGAACCCGCGCCGGATCTGCGACGATCCGTGAGCTCGAGGCCGTGGCGCCTCCAACCTCCGCCGACGCACGCGGCACGCCCTTGCCGCCCGCCGTCGGCGAATCCCGTTGCCTTGCCGCTCGCCGCCGCCATCAGAGGGCTCCGAGCCGCCACCATCAAAGAATCACGGGGAACCAAAACTAGGGTTCCCCTGCCTCGGCTGGGCTGATTTTTAGTCGGGCCGGCCAGCCCACAAAAAGAGAGAGAGAGAGAGAACGTCGATCTAACCGCCGCGCCGTCCAGCGCCGCCTGTTAGACTTCGTTGCCTTGGTCGCCGCGCCGTCCAGCGCCGCCTACCAATGGCTTCCGTTCGCCTGAGTGGTGCTGGTCTTATGCCACTCCCCTCCGTGCTCACCGCTCGTCCACCTGCTACACCGATTGCTCCACGCGTCGACGACAAGGTTTCCTCCAACGATCGCCACGGTGGTGGTGGCGTCTCATCGCTCCTCTCGCGACAAGGTCGGCCACATTGAGTCCCAGTGCTATAAGAAGCAGCGGCATCGTTCACGTCGTTCTTCTACTAGCACTGGCACTGGTGCTTCTACATCGACGTCTGCATCGACTCCTTCAGCAGTTTCTCTCACTGAGCAGGAGATAGCCAGACTTCGACGCTTACTTGCCGCCGGTTCTCCTTGACGAGTTCTGCGGTTCCTACATTGACGTCTCAGATCGACTCCTTCAGCATTTCTCTCATCGAAAGCAGAGATAGCCGACTTGACGCTTTTTTTTTACTTCAGATTCTCCTCGGCGAGTTCTCGCGGCTTACATCGACTCTTGGGCACTCTGAAACCACCACCTCCACATCCAAGACCTCCCGTGGATTCTTGATTTTGGAGCATCTTTTCACATGACTCTGATTCTTCCACTCTGTCCTTCATTACACCTCTTGATTCTCCCGCGGTGTTCTTCTGCGATGGTACCTCTCTTTCGTCTCGGTCGAGGACCTCTTAGCAACTCATCCTTTCATGTTCCTCTGTTGCTCATGTTCCTCGCCTTACCATGCAAACTTCTTTACATTGGGCGACATCGATCTTGGTTGTCGAGTCATTCTCGACTCTGACTCTTGTTGTGTTCAGGACCGCCACACGGGAGCTATGGTTGGTTCTGGCCCTCGGCGCCTTGACTCACAACATCTTTGGGAGCTTGACTGGTTTCACCTTCCTTCCGCTGCCACCGTCGCTACCAGTCAGAGCGGGCTTTAGGTCCGTGGCGAATAGATTAGTTAAAATTTGCTAATGGCTAATCAACTTAAAATTTGACACACTGGTGCACAGTAGGATGGGAATGGGCTAAGCATTGCATTTCCGTTTTCATTATGTTGTATTGTTAATCTATGATACGA
Source organism: Phyllostachys edulis (assembly GCA_036346405.1). Classification (NCBI taxonomy): domain Eukaryota; kingdom Viridiplantae; phylum Streptophyta; class Magnoliopsida; order Poales; family Poaceae; genus Phyllostachys; species Phyllostachys edulis. Next base: position 61,474,832 of record CM070549.1, read on the forward strand.
TATGATCTTGTATACTCATAATTGATTATATTGGTTATGTGTGATGATAGTTGATATTGAGAGGGTGAGGTTGTGGTTGTGACCCTGGGCTTTGCCAGGTTACACCACCGTACGTGGTATGGAAATAGGGAAGTAGCTACCCCGAGTACCATATTTATGTATTGAGGGTGAGTTTCTTTAGAAAGGTTGTTCCATCTTTCCTATTGGAGAACATGACTCAATTACTCGTTTGATATTTTGGATAATGAATGTTTCTATTGCAAATTTGTTAGCATGTCAAAGCTTTGGGTTCTATGTATTCATTTTGGATTATTTCGAGTGTTGAAGTTTCATCCATCTCTTTTCTAAAAGAGAGTATTAAAACTCTTTGTGGTGTCTTGACTTGTTTAAGTGGGAGATGGTGATCATATAGATTCATTGAAAAGGTATGAAATATCAAGATGAGACTTTTGCGTGGTGCATAATTAATTTCAACTGACATCTTTGGAAGTGTAGTTGATTAATTTGATTTTGTCTTCTAGTAGTTCTTGATGAATTATGTTTATGAGTATGGCTATACCTAATTGGAATCAATAGAGTTATTAAGAAGTATGGAACATTGATAAACCGGTCTGGTCATTAAAATTGCTTAGTTTGCTAAACTTGTTGGATTAATTGATCCCAATAGATTAGTATAAATTTGTTGAAAGGGAAACTGGAGGAGATGCTAAGTTATTGCCTTAATAGATATTATTCGTGGGGTTATCTTTTCTATAGATACTAGATGATCATCTATGGTTGCTAGATTTACATAATCCTCAGTATGATTAATTATTGGAATTGTGCACAAAAGGTTGAAGGATTGAATATCGGTGGATCTAGAATTTATGGGAGTAATCTTGGATAGTTCTTCTATATAGAATGATGGGATGAATTTGGTTGTAAGGTTGTTGAGACTTTTGATCGATGGAATATTTCGATTCTTGAAGTTTTAGTGTGATTTTGCTCAAATCTAAACATGAGGAGGAACAGTTGAATATGTGTTTGTAAATATCCATGTGACATGGAAATGAAAGTAAGTAGCAACTAGACTTTATAATGAGGCCAGTTGATAACAACCTGGTTGGAGTACAATTGTTGTGTGTTGAATTTCGATGTTGAGCATCACTAAGAGTTGAACTAATATGATTTAAGAGGTGGCTTATGCCCACATGATTGTGGAATCATCGGATGATATCGTGTCCTGGATGAAAGGATTTTGGTAGGACCTTTTCAATTGTGTAGTAGATTCCTTCTAAAATAAAGTGGTTGTTGTAGTGAGGTTGTATGGTTTGGTATACTCTCAATTTGAAGATGGGATAAAAAAAAAGTAGTATGGAACAATTTGGTGAACCTTGGGGGCTTTATATGGAAGAGTTGACGATAAAGATTCGTGTTAAGAGGGTATTATTCTTGAAGTTAGTAAGATTGTCTGCAAGGGATTGTGACTTGTGGGTATGGTGATGATTCTTTTAGAAATAAAGTAATTTGGTCACCTTTCATTATATCGGTGACATGAAAGTTTGGAGTTTTGCATTCATGACCTTGGTAGTTTATGAATTATGTGGTAGCTGAAATTTGTTGAGCAAAGAGACGTGTTGGAAAGTTCTATTTGGTTCTTGAGTGATTCATGTGATTTGCTCTTAAAGGCTCTTTTGTTTGAGATGGCAAAGTGAAGTTATAATCAAAGAGATTGTTTTCTTTGTTAAAAGAAAGAGTCACGATAGAAGTATTTGATGGTGGACTCAAGTTTTGTAGTTTATGCTTGTTGAAGCGTGCTTAACCTAGTTGTTTGGCTGCATAAGAGCTTCTTAAGATTCAAACGCAATATTTTATTCTTATTGATTGAGGTTTGGTATTCTCTTCTTATGGAACTTGTGCCCTTAACTGTGGTGTCATCTTTTGCCTTTCGAGATCATTACTATTTGACCATCTCTCTTGGTCTTGTGTACTGCAAATGGTAAACATTTCTTGTGTGCTGAAAATTATTGTTATCGCCTCTTCTTTTGAGAAAAGGGATAATCGATTTGTTTTATAAAACCTTATAGAGTGTTTAAAGGCAACTAGTTGGTGGTGATCAAGTGAATGACTTTGTGAAACTTGGGGTTTCGAGTTGTTTGAGACGCATTGGGTGATAAACTAATTGCGTGGAATACTCCTTGGAGAGGATTTGATTTAAATAGAATGTCGTTCTCTATAGCTAAACTGATTGCATTGATACAACTAGTAGAACCTACAGTGATTTGTGGTCCAAGATCTTTTGTTCATATTGGATGGAACATTAGAATTATCGAAAGTATGAAAAATCTTGGTTAGTTTATTAGAGTACCACGATTGGGTACCTTACACGGTTGTGTAGAAGAATTGTGAAGAAATCTAATCGTTAAGACAACTATTGGGATGGTACAAAATGTTGAGTTAATGTCAGGTATAACTTGGCCTTAATGAGTAACCCTCTTGGTACAAAATGTTGAGTTAATGTCAGGTATAACTTGGCCTTAATGAGTAACCCTCTGAGAGTTAAAATCTCTCTAAAGGTAATTTGGTCCTAAAAATGTTTCCATGTTGATGTTAAGGAGTGAGTATGTTTGGATTGTGGGAATTTTAGGGATTTAATCTAAGGATTTCCCTATCTTTTATATAAGGGATTTAATCTAAGGATTTCCCTGTCTTTTATATAAGACATTCGATGTAGGAGTCTTGGAGGTTAATTTTTGGGCTTTGCATTTTTTATGCTAGAATTTTGATCGCCCAATGATAATGTGTAGAAGAAGTACAATAAGGGTGGATTTGAGCAAAGGGATATTCATTGATAGAACTCTTTTGATGAAGTACATGAGAATGTGTGATGTGAATTCCAAGTTGTTCATTCTTATAGGATTGAGGTGACGCGATTACATGTGAAGATCCATTTTGGGAAGCATTTGGAAGTCATCTGTCAAAGTAATTCCGTCAGTATAGGAGTTGGATAGAGTATGTTTTTGTGGAAGTCATTAGAGTCTCTCTACAAAGGTGTGGATGGTGAATTCGGTTTGAGCATAGCATTGAGGTTGCTAATTTAAGAGAAATGAGTTAGTATGATATGCGATGAATTAGAATTCCATAACTTGAGAGAAATTTTATTCCTAAAAGAGAAATTGAGAAAAGAATGTTTCCTCGAGTAGTGAAACACTCTCTTGATTCTTGTTTGAGCTATGTGTTTATGACGGATATGACGGATGTCTTTTGCAAATTGAGTTTGACTTGATGATTGGCATGTGTGGTTCTTATCGGTTTAGAAAGAATAAAGGAAAATGATTGTTTTAGTCTTATATGGTGTTTTTCTCCAATTGCCTACTTGGAAAGTGGAAAAGTTTTCATGATGAATCTTTTGATTTTGGATTGGAGTCTTTTGGAGGGACGTTGGTTATGAGTGGGTTGCATTGTGAACCCTTTATTTTCAGTTGGGTTCTGATTATAAACAGTTTGTTTAAAATAAGTTCGTTCGTGTGTCCCTGGTTAAAGGAGATGCTCGTTGTTAAGATAAATAGCATTTATTTCTAAACTGCCTACTTGAAAAGTGGAAAAGTTTTCCTGATAAATCCATTGATTTTGGATTGGGCTCTTCTAAGGGAAGATGGTTTTGAGTTGGATGCATTATGACTCTTTTGTTTCCAGTTTAGTTCTTCGGATAAGTGAGTTGGAAGGCGACTTCTTTGTGTGTCCCTTATTAAAGGAGATGCCGCTTGCATAGGTAAAGTGCTCGATCGAGAGTTGGAACAAGAGTCCCATGTGTTTGGTGCGATTTGTAATTCGGTGCCAAAAGGAAGTTTAACCAAAGGTGTGTTGGATAGGTTCGATAGTTACGAGATTTGTAGATTGGCGAATCGCTAGGACCGTCTCGAGTGCATGCGCGGAATATGCAATTTCTTGTATATTCCGTTGCTGAGTGAGTACATGAGAGGTTCGAAACTTGAGTTTTTGTTAGAGCTGTTGGCCAATAAGTAAGACCTTATCTTTGAGTCCCATGTCTTGAGTGTATCTATAAAGGTCGAGACTAATGTTGAGGTGTAAGACATTGGTATCCGTCAAGGTGATATGATCCCATAAGTCCGAGAGGAAGCAACTTGTGAATTGAGTCTACAGCATGCTGTGGCAAGATCCGAATTGTTCACAAAGCAGTGCGTGGTAATGTTAATAAGCTATTCTTTGGCGTAAAGCGTGATTAGAATTAGAATTCGAATTCCGTTTAAGGGGTAGAATGTAATACCCCAAATGTATTCGAGAGAGAAGAAATAAATTAGAGAGAATGACCAATTAGGAAAGTGTTTTAACAGGAGATGAGAGGGGGGTTTACGCATAATTTGGACAACCTGGGCTGTGGGCTTCCGGCTCACAGCATTTAGGCCCAAGGGGAAGGGGTAGGTGGCCACATAAGAAGGAGAGGGGGCAACCCTAGGGTTGCTACAGTAGCATGGCTACAGTGCTGCCGCCATGCTACAGTACCATGGCGTGCTACAGTACCCCTCCCACCCCTAGCTTTCGCTGCCGGCCAAGAAGGAGGAAGGGAGAAGCCTCCTCGGGTGCTGCCGGCCAAGGAAGAGAAAGGAAGAAGGAAGGAGAGAAGGGAGGGAAAGTGGGATCGCGTGGTGTTCTTCGTGATCTACATCAGTTCTCCAAAGGTAACGATGGGTTTCTTCGCTGTTGGTTTCGTTTTAGATGCGAATTCGTTGCGGTTAGTAAAATCGGTTGTTCTGCGGGAATTAGATCGGTTCTGTCCAGAACCTTGCGCGACGGTTTTCATGTATTTAGAAGCAGAATCTGGGGATCCACTCTCTTAGAGATATTTGCATCATGTCCTTAGCTTTACGTGGCCACCAAGAACGCCCAAATCCGATTAACGGTCAGGGAGATATGAATTTTCTAGTGTCGCTATCCTGATAATCTGTCGGCATTCAAACAGTCTGTAGAAATTTGAGTTAATATATTAGTTAAATAAGAAATTAGAGGATCTCATTATAATGAAAAAGATGGGTAATTTCCTCACCTTTTTAGAAAGCTAAAGAACGTAAGGATTGGACCTCCGTAGCAAAAGTTATGATAATTTTAGTGAACTGTCCAGAGAACCCGACGTGATAATTGATGTTCTGTAGTTTGGCTTGATAGGGGTAGTAGATGGCAGAATTGGTCTAGGACGTCTCTTAGGATATTGTATAGGACGTCGCCATCTTTCCACGAAGGGCTAGAACACGTAATTTGGACCCCTGTAGCAGAAGTTATGATTTTATTAGTGGGACTGTTCTGCAGAATCGTTGGAGTTCTGACAGGTTTTAGTAATCTGGTTTAAACAACTAGTTAAAGGGGAAATCAGAGAAGCTCAGTATAACCAAAGTTGTAGATCAGTGCCTCAGCTTTTCAGAAAGCTCAAGAACATGGGATTTGGATACACGTACTGAAAGTTATGGCATTTTTAGTGCTCTGTCCAGAGAGCCTGACGGGAAATCGATGTTTTATTAACTGGCTTAGTAGGGGTATTATTTGGCCGATTCAGAGAGGTTCACCAACTAGACTTAGTTGAATAATTTAATTACCTTTCCATAAAGTCTAAGAAAACTTTAATTGGACTTCTTAATCAATAGATATGAATTTTAGAAGTTGACAGTCCACCGAGGGGACAGATCGACGTGTAGGATTTGGGGTTGGGATCGAGTTAGACGATCTTCAAGTTAGCGATTGCTGTTGTATGCTTTGGTTTGTTCCGCTACTGCTATCTTAGTATGCGTTATATTAATTACTTAGGTGGTGGACGGGTCCCGGGGGCGGCACCTTCGGCGCATCCTTCACTCTCTCGCGGTTAAGGCAAGTATAATGACGGTTATAATAGATATTGCTGATTGGCATTGTGTGTTCATGATCGTGATGATGGCATGTTTGATAATGTTCATGGTTGCTAGAGTTGTGATTTACGTGTTAATCATGGATATCTGATAATTTGTGAGTTCTATGTTGATGAGCTTTATGAATAGGATATTCATATGAAATATTGATGTGGATGCATGTTGTGATAATTTTGAGAGTTCTTACATATGCATCATGCTGAATTATTGAAGTCTTGGTCACGTGATGACCAAGCATCTCTGAGGTCCCCGTCATGTTGATGACGGTTAAAGGTCCCCATGCTTGAAGAGCATGGGCTTAGGTCCCCATACGCGTGGCGTATGAGCAATGGTCCCCGTGCATCAGATGGTACAGGCATGGGTGTGCATCGACGGATCGACTTTGCATTACCGTAAAATGCAAAAGGAAAGAGAAGGAAGAGAATTGTCTTTTTGAGCATATTGTATACATGCATGTGTAAGATAGTTGATATGTGAAATTGAGAGGTTTAAATGCTGATTTACATGGTTGTTCATTGTTGATGCCTTTTATTATACTTGCTGAGTCATTAGGCTCACCTCTTGTTTTTGCTGTGTTTTTAGGTACTTCTTGTAAGAACGGCATACATGGGAGGGAGTAGGATTTGCTAAGGATGCACTCACTATCACACATTCTTTTAGAGATGATCATCATTAGTTCATACCTTAACAAAAGCAAACTGCTTAAGGAATAATTTTGGTTATGCTTGAATGCATTGAACTATTTGTAATAATGAGGGTGGTAAATCTTGATTATGCTTACTTATGCTTTAGCTGAATAGATTCACTATGGTTGCTTGATGGATTTTAGATATTGAGATATTGATAATAAATTATGCATCTGACGGAACCTCCGGTATACTTAGTTATACAAAGGAGGTTCTGCCGAATTTTTGTATGAAGTTTTAGTTTGTATATGTTTTAAATTATTTTTTTTAGTAGCATCCTAGGCCTTTGTTGGGCTGGGGTGTTCTCCACAAGGTATGGGCATTTTGAATTTAAGGTTATGTCTTTTGGACTAACGAATGCCCCTGCTGCCTTCATGGAGACAATGAACAGGATGCTGCATGAGTATCTGGATGATTTTGTCGTCGTCTTTATTGATGATATTTTGATCTACTCCAAGAGTGAAGCAGATCATGGGCGTCATCTGAGGCTGGTGTTGGAGACGCTAAGAGAGAATAGGTTTTATGCCAAGCTGAAGAAGTGCGAGTTCTGGATGTCTGAGGTGGGATTTTTGGGGCATGTTATCAATGATAAGGGGATATCAGTTGATCCAAGCAAGATTTCCACAGTGGTAGAATGGGGAAGGCCGACCAACGTCAAAGAAGTGAGAAGCTTCCTTGGAATGGCAGGCTATTATCGGCGATTCGTGAAGGATTTCTCCATCATTGCCAAGCCCTTATCCAGACTCACTCAGAAGGATGTGAAGTTTCGGTGGGATGATGACTGTGAACGCAGTTTTCAGACTTTGAAAGAAAGGTTGGTGACTGCTCCTGTTATCACTGTTCCTGAGCCTGGGAAACGTTTCACAGTTTACTCTGACGCTTCTCGAGTTGGTCTGGGTTGTGTGCTCATGCAAGAAGGAAGGGTTCTGGCTTATGCATCTAGACAGTTGAAGAAGCATGAGCAGAACTACCCAACACATGATTTGGAGCTGGCTGCGGTAGTGTTCGCCTTGAAACTTTGGAGACACTATTTGTATGGTGAATCTTGTGATGTCTTTACTGATCACAAAAGCCTTAAGTACATTTTTACACAGAAGGATCTGAATTTGAGGCAACGCAGATGGTTGGAGCTGATCAAGGATTACGACCTCACGATTCAGTACCATCCCGGCAAGGCCAATGTGGTGGCTGATGCTCTTAGTCGCAAGGCAACGCCTGCTACTCTGGATTGCTTAATTGCTGATTTTGATCGCATGGGAATATCTTACTGCTATGCAGGCACGGCTCATGTCGAAACACAGTTGATCTTAGAGTTAGCCATTCCAGAGCGGGTGCGGGAGGCACAACAGAATGACCAATTATTGTAGAGGGTCGAAAGTGCGGATATGGGCAAGGAAGGGATTTCAGTTTGATGGGTCTCGAGCATTGCGATTTAAGGGTCGTTTTGTGTACCGCAGAAGGCGGAGGTTAAGAGTGACATTTTGAGGGAGGCACATCGCACCCCATATCTGAGCTCATCCAGTGAGACGAAGATGTACTGTGATCCGAGCGTAACTTCGGTGGAAAAGAATGAAAATGGATATTGCTAATTATGTAGCCTCTTGTGGCGTTTGTCGACAAGTGAAGGCAGAATATAAGCGCCCCGCAGGTTATTGCACCTTTAGAAGTCCCTCAATGGCCTTGGGATGATATCTCCATGGACTTTGTAGTGGCATTACCTCGATCGCCGCGAGGAAAGGATGCGATTTTGGTGATAGTGGATCGATTCACAGAATCGGCAAGACTTTATTCCTATCCGCACGACGACCAACTCCATAGCGACTTGGCTCCTATCTATGTGCGGAGATTGTGAGATTGCATGGGGTGCCAAAGACCATCATTTCGACAAAGATGCCAAGTTTGTATCCAAGTTTTGGGAGAGTTTGCAGAGTGCACCGGGCACCCAAATCCGCTTGAGTACTGACCTTTCATCCGAGACAGATGGATGGTCGAGCGCACCATTCTGACCTTGGAGGACATGTTGCGGTCCGTGTTCTCATCTGGAAGGCTAGTTGGGAGGACCGATTGCCATTGGCGGAGTTTGCTTACAATAACAGCTACCACTCAAGTATTAAAGCCGCACTGCTCGAGGTTTTGTATGGGCGAAATGCAGTCACCTCTTTGCTTTGGGAAGCGGTGGGTGAGAAGGCAGTCTTGGGCCCAGATTGGGTCCAAAAGACAGTTGAACGAGTGGCCTTGGTGAGATAGAATCTATTAGCAGCCCAGAGCAGGCAAAAAAGTTATGCAGATGTGAGGAGAAGGGATTTGGAATTTGAAGTGGGGGATCAGGTGCTCTTGAGAGTATCTCCCACTAAGGGTGTGGTGAGGTTCGGCACTAAAGGAAAGCTTGGCCCGAGGTACGTTGGGCCTTTCACGATCTTGGCTCGGATTGGGAAGTTGGCATACCGCTTGGACCTTCCAGAGTCCATGCGCGGAGTTCACAATGTGTTTCACGTCTCCATGCTGAGAAAATTTTTGAGAGACCCAGAGCATGAGATTTTGTTGGAGCCGCTGACTATTGAGCAAGACCTCACAATTGAGTCGCGTCTGGTGTGTATTCTAGAGAGGTCGGAGTGAGTGCTAAGGCACAAGACGTTGGTATATGTCAAGGTGTTGTGGACGCATCAAACCGAGAGAGAGGCAACTTGGGAGTTGGAGTCTCGCATGCGCGAGCAATATCCTGAGTTGTTCACGTCGGATAAGTGTTATTGTTGAATAATTTCAGTTGTGGTTGTTCTTCGAGAGAATTCGGGTCGAATTACATTAAGGAGGGTAGAATGTAATATCTCGTTTAGTTCAACACGTGCATGAGAAGAACCATTTTAGAATAAGGCCGCCAGCTACGTGCCTCATGTTGATCTTCTGTTTTTTTTTAAGATAGCTAATTAAAGGACCTATGCCTTGCATGGAGTACGTAAGTAAAACAAAAGAAAGTAAAAGAGAGAAAAAAAAACGTTCTGGTCCAAGAAGGATTGGGCCAGCCCAATTCCTAGCCAACTCAGTCACGGCGCCAACATATAAAGTCAAAGTGAGAAGGCAAATTAACCTAGTCTGTGCGTGCGCTGCCCTGACCTGCCATCAGCGCCGCCTCACACCTGCCTGCATCTTGCCTGCTGCTGCACAACCGGCTACCACCGAGTGCCACCGCCGCTGCCGCGTGTAGCCAGCCGCCTGTGCGTGTACGTGGGAGATCATCCGACTCATTTGCGTTGGTTGCTGCCGCTCGTGGAAGATCCGTTTTGTTGCTGCGTCGGTTTGTGTTGTTTTTCCTTGGTTCATTGCATTGCTACGACTTGATAGGTGGTGCATGCGTGTTTGGAGTAGTAGGGGCGAGAGAAATTTAATAGTGCTGTATACATGCGTTTCAGGAGAGATTAATCTACTAGTGCTTTGTCTAGTAAATGGTGTACTACGGTGTACATAGTTTAGTCAATAGTGCACTCCTAGGATTATTTTAATGGAACCTGCAAGCTTGTTCATTAATTGGAGTATGTAACTAGTGCTGCATGCACGTTTTACAAATTGGAGTAGTAAGGGATAGGATTAAATTAGGTAGTACTAATTATTAGTTTACTAGTTTTATCCTCGTAGCATTGTATGTATGCATGCATGCTTAAATAGTAAATAGAGAGAGATTTAATTAGAGATTTGAATCGAGATTAATTAGAGAGGGGTTTTAGAATTTTCTAGACGAGGGGACAGATCGACGTCTAGGATTTGGGGATGGGATCAAGTTAGACGCGTTTGCAAGTTAGTGATTGTTGTTGTATACTTTGGTTTAGTCCGTTATTGCCATCTTAGTGTGCGTTATAATAATTACTCAGGTGGTGGACGGTTCGGGGCGGCACCTTCTTGCAAGATCCTCACTCTCCGCGTTAAGGCAAGTATAATGATGGTTATAATGGTTATCGCTGAATGGCAATGTTTAATATATATAATGGGTATTTGTGTGTTCATGATCGTGATGATGGCATGTTTGATAATGTTCATGGTTGCTAGAGTTATGATTTACGTGTTAATCATGGATATCTGTTAATTGTGAGTTCTATGTTGATGAGCTTTATGAATAGGATATTCATATGAAATATTGATGTGGATGCATGTTGTGATACTTTTGAGAGTTCTTACATATGCATCATCTTGAATTATTGAAGTCTTGGTCACGTGATGACCAAGCATCTCTGAGTCCCCGCATGTTGATGACGGGCTAAAGGTCCCCATGCTTGAAGAGCATGGGCTTAGGTCCCCATACGCGTGGCGTATGGGCAATGGTCCCTGTACCAGATGGTACAGGCATGGGTGTGCATCGACGGATGCGCACTTTGCATTACCGGTAAAATGCAAAAGGGAAAGAGAAGGAAGAGAAATGTCTTTTTGAGCATATTGCATACATGCATGTGTGAGATAGTTGATATATGGAATTGAGAAGTTTAATTGCTGATTTACATGATTGTTCATTGTTGATGCCTTTTATTATACTTGCTGAGTCTCTGGGCTCACCTCTTGTTTTTGCTGTGTTTTTAGGTACTCCTTGCAAGACCCAAGCATACATGGGAGGGAGTAGGATTTGCTAAGGATGCACTCACTACCACACATTCTTTTAGAGATAATCATCATTAGTTCATACCTTAATAAAAAGCAAACCGCTTAGGAATAATTTTGGTTATGCTTGAATGCATTGAGCGATTTGTAATAATGAGGGTGGTAAATCTTGATTATGTTTACTTATGCTTAGTGAATAGATTCACTATGGTTGCTTGATGGATTTTAGATATTGAGATATTGATAATAAATTATGCATCGATGGAACCTTCGGTATACTTAGTTATACAAAGGAGGTTCTCACTAATTTTTGTATGAAGTTTTAGTTGAATATGATTTAAATTACTTATTTTAGTAGCATTCTAGGCCTTTGTATGGTCAGGTGTTACAGATTGGTATCGAGCGGGCGATGGGTCCGTGGTTAATGAAATCTTAAATTTGACACACTAAGCACAAGAGTGGGTTTGGGTTTGCATTGCATCTACGCTTCATTGATTAATATAGTTTTATGTATACTTAATATTTGAGTTTATGTCGTTTGTGATGTTTTAGAGATGGCAACGGTGGAGGCCGTGGCAGTCGTGGTCGTGGCGGCGGTGCCGGACGAGGCCGCAACGCCCGCCTCAAGTTCGTGAGCTCAGGGTGGAGAGCCCGAGGGTCGAAGAAGAAGTGGCCAGCAGCTCGAGGAGGTCAGCGCCACCAATCGCACCGCGGCGCTCTGTGGCGGTTCCTGCGATGGTGCAGGCGGTGGGTGCTATGGGACTACATCAGTGGAATGCTTTGCGACTGGACACCCATGGTGGGCTGGGCATTGAGCGGATTTTGGGCCACGGTGTTACAGATGGTATCAGAGCATCAACCTTCGCTGCACGGGCGCGTGCGGGACAGGGGCGCGGGCATATGGCGCATGGCGCGTGTGGTCCCGGAGTGGACACACGGCATGGCATATGTGTCGGCACTGGACGCACGGACGTGTACCGAGGGGTGGTTCAGGCATTTGTCACAGATGCGGTGTCTTTGCCGAGGCGTCGGCAAATTTCTTAAGGGGGTGAATGTAATACCTCGGCCTACTCAGATGCGCCCATGTGGCCCATGAGGAGTTGTGTGATGGGATTAGTCCCACATTGCTTGTCTAAAGTGAGTTGTACTAGTATATAATGCTCGTTGGTCCAAACATAGCACCTTCGGGTTAACCCTTTTACACGGCGAGGACGAAAGTGTAAGTGGGGTGCTATGTGTGCTGGTCCGCCCATGGTGGGTTTGGACATTGAGCGGATTTTGGGCCGTGGTGTTACACTCTCCGCTTCGCCACTCGCGTCTCCGGCTCTTTCCAAAGAAAGGCATCACCGTCTTGGCCATCTGTGTGGATCTCGCCTGCCGCCTTTAGTTCGTCGTGGTCTTCGGGTCTGCCTCAGAGACGATCTTTAGATTGTCGTGGCGTAAGTTAGGCAAACAGATTCAGCTTCCTTATCCTCATAGTGAGTCAGTGTCTCAGCGTCCTTTTGATCTTGTTCATTCTGATGTTTGGGGTCCGCTCCTTCGCTTCGAAGGGGTCATCGATACTATATCATATTTATAGATGATTTCTCTCGCCACACTTGGATATATTTCATGTCTTCTCGTAGTGAGGCCTTGTCTATCTATAAACAGCTTTGCCACTATGGTTCGCACATAGTTCTCCACTCCTATTCGTGTCTTTCGTCTCGACTCTGTTTGGTGAGTACCTCTCTCATTACTCGCAGCCTTCCCATCGAAAGCGAGGCACTCTCGCCGCCTCTCTTGTCCCGGTGCTCATGCTCGTAATGGTGTTGCCGAGCGCAAGCATCGCCACCTCCTTGAGTCGGCTCGTGCAATCGATGATTGCCGCCTATTCCACCTCACTTTTGGGCCGAGGTCGTTTCCCTCGCCACTTATCTCGCCAACATCCAAATTTCTTACGCTTCTTCGTATGCAATCCTGAGCGCGTCTCGTAGTCTCCTTCCGACTACTCGCCCTTCGCTTTGCTTGGCTCGTTCTCCTCGCTTCTCGCCGAGAACGCACCAAACCGACCGCCACCGTTGAGTGTGTCTTTCGGGATCAATGCGAGCACAAGGGCTATCGGTCTTTGGGATCTTGTTGGTCAACGGATGCGGATTTCTCGGGATGTGACTTTCGACGAGTCTCGCCCCTTCTACCCACGCCCCGCTCTCCTTCGCTTCCTCTGTGGAGTCTCTGTCTTTTGACCTTTCCAGATACACCTATCTCTGCCTTGCCCTCGCCCACCCGTCCCCATCGAAGTCTCCACATATTTCTCCTGGGCCCTCCGCCATTGTCGCCTCCTGCGCTCCTCAGCTCCCCACTACACTCGTCTACACTCGCCGACCTCGATTGAGGATCTTCCAGATGAGCCCTCTTCTCCGATGCTTCATCTTCTTCGATGCTTCATCTTCCCGATGGGTCAGTTTCTCCTCGCTACGCTCTTCGTGATCGCCATCGATTCGCCCCCGCCTTTGCTTTTCTTTTGGCGGGCGCAGCTACTGTGAGCTTGCCTCCCTGGGATGTTGTTACTCACCCTGAGTGGCAGCATGCCATGGCCGAGGAGATTGCTACCCTCGAGCATACCGGTACTTGGGATCTTGTTCCTTTTCCATCTCATTCTCGCCCCATCACATGTAAGTGGGTCTATAAGATTAAGACTCGCTCGATGGCTCTCTTGAGCGCTATAAGGCGCGTCTTGTTGCTCGTGGCTTCCAGCAAGAGCATGGTCGTGACTACGACGAGACTTTTGCTCTGTGGCCCACATGACCACCGTCCGCGACTCTTCTTTCGGTGGCGTCTGCTCGCCATCGGGTCTGCATTCTCGGCTTGATGTCAAGAATGCCTTTCTTAATGGCGAGTTGCGTGAGGAGGTCTACATGCATCCGCCACCGGGTATTCTGCTCTCGAGGGCATGGTCTGCCGCTTCGCCGCTCTCTCTATGGCCTTAAGCAAGCCCCTTGTGCTTGGTTTGAGCGCTTCTCCTCTATGGTCATCTTCGCCGCTTTTCAAAAGTGATCATGATCCTCGCTCTTTGTCCACACTTCGCCTCGTGGTCGGACTCTTCTTCTTCTCAGATGTTGATGATATGATCATTACCGGAGATGACTCGAGTACATTGCCTTTGTCAAGGCTCGCCTTAGTGAGCGCCTTATGTCTGATCTTGGTCCTCTTCGTTACTTCCTTGGGATTGAGGTTACTTCCACTCCATATGATTTCTTTATGTCCCAAGAGAAGTATATTCAGATCTTCTTGATCGCGCTCCCTCATCGATCAACAGATCGTTGAGACTCCCATGGAGCTCAATGTTCACCTCCGACCCTCGATGGCGAGCCTCTTTACGATCCGACTCGCTATTGTCATCTTGTTGGGAGTCTTGTCTATCTTGTCATTACTCGTCCGGATATCACTTATCCAGCTCACATTCTCGAGTCGATTCGTTTACGCTCCCACTCAGTCCACTATGCCCACCTTCTTCGAAGTTCTCGCGATACCTTCGTGGGACTATCTCTCGCCGTCTCTTCTTTCCACGCCCTCGTTCTGACTTCAGTTTATTCGGATGCTACTTGGGCGGCGATCCTCCGATCGCCGGTCTATCTCGCCATCGTGTTTTTTCTTGGTGGTTCGCTTATTGCCCGGAAGACGAAGAAACAGATCGCAGTGTCCTGCTCGAGTCAGAGGTGAGTTGCGAGCTATGGCTCTCTTGACAAAGAGATTACTTGGCTACAGTGGTTACTTGAGGATTTTGGTGTTTCTGTCACTACACCGACTCCTCTCTTGTCAGACAGTACAGGTGCTATCAGTATTGCCCGTGACCCTGTGAAGCATGAGCTCACCAAGCATATTGGTGTTGATGCTTCCTTCATGAGGTCTTGTGTGCATGATCAGGTGATTGCCCTTCAGTATGTGCCTTCAGAGCTTCAGATAGCGGATTTCTTCACGAAGGCCTAGACTCGAGCACAGCACGGCTTCTACCTCTCCAAACTCAGTGTTGTTGATCCACCATGAGTTTGAGGGGGGGTGTTAGAGATATATGTATAATGTGTTATTCCCCATTGTTATGAGGGGTTATTTGCATATTCACCACCTGTACTTTGTGTATATATACTGGCCCATTGGCCTCATATTGAATACAAGCGCTATTCATAACATTTACATCTACTTGTTATAGCATCCAACCACGGGAAACCACAATTGACAAAACCAAGCGAATTGTGACCGGTTTCAATGCAGGACTAAACATGTCCTCATAGTCAATCCCGAACCTCTACTTGAATCCCTTAGCAACCAATCATGCCTTGTGTCTTTCAATTGTGCCATCTACCTTTTTCTTCAGTTTGTATACCCATTTACAATCGATGAGATTGATTCCAGAATGTGGCTCAACAAGTTTCCAAGTCCCATTCTGTCGAAGCGCCTCAAACTCTTCATCCATAGCCTCTTTCCACACTGGCTGAGTCAAGGCTTCAGCATGTGTTGTCGGTTCAGTAGTAGCATCTTTAGTCAATGACTTTGTCGGTTCCCTAACAGTAACTGGCATTGCTCAATGTTTGCCAGAACAGGGGACCGTACCATCAGTTTGTATCTTTGGCATGCGAATGCTATTTTGGATCCTGGTGCGAACACCTCGTGGCTCATGTTGTTGTTGTTCTTGCAAACTTACAACTTATGTAGACAAAGATCGATTAGCAGAATTAGATTTAGATGAATTAACATCAGAGTTATGACCATCTCTTTGTTGGCCAATTATAGAAGGTGTGGGTATAGAAACAGCTGGAGTTGGTAGCTGAATAGACACATGATCAGAAGACTGACACACTTGAGATGAAGGAAATTAGGAAGTTTGACAAAAGGAAACACACTTTCATTGAAGACCACATCTCATGAAATGTAGATGTGTCCAATGGCAACATGAAGGCACTTGTACCCTTTATGCAGATTGCTATAACCGATAAGCACACACTACTGTGATCAGTATTACAATTTGTGTGCATTGCAGGGCCTCAAATTCGGCCAACACGCACAACCAAAGATATTTAATGAGTTATACTCTGGTTTGGTGTCAAACAAACGCTCAAAAGGAGTACGATCATCAATGACCTTGCTTGGGAGTCAGTTGATGAGGTGGCAAGCGGAAACAAAGGCACCCCCTAGAATCTGATAGGAACCAAGGAGTGTGCTAAAAGTGCTAAGCCTACCTCAACAATATGTTGATGTTTCCTTTCTACGGTCCCATTTTGCTGATGCGGGTGTGGACACAATACTCGGCGATGAATTCCTATTTGGTTAAAGAAGGTATGGAGTTTTCTGTATTCACCTCCATAGTCGGTTTGTATGCATTGAATTTTCCTATTGAGAAGTCATTCTACTTGAGATTGAAACTAAAGAAAGATATTGGCAACATTAGATTTCTTCTTGAAGAGATAAATCCAGGTGTATCGACTATAAGCATCAATGAAACTAACATAGTATTGATAGCTATTGACAATTTTGATAGCCGCCGCCCACACATCAGAGTGCACAAGCTCTGAAGGAACTGAATACTGACTTGATGAACTAGAAAAAGGAAGTTGATGACTCTTGGCCATCTAACATGAATCACAAACTGAAGAACTAGATTTATTTGGAGAAAAGGACAAATTATTGGACTACAAGACTTGTTGAAGGACTGCTTCTAAGGGGTGACCAAGCCGACCATGCCATTGCTCCACCATGGGTTTAGCAACAAGCAAAGACTTCTTGGATTGGATGACACTTTCTGGATTAATGGGGTAGAGACCATTCTCACATCTGCCTTGTAGAAGGAGACTCCTCGAAGTTTGATCCTTTACACAGAAATTATGAGGATGAAACTCAAAAAAGATATTATTGTCCCTAGCTAGACATTGAACAAAAAGGAGATGTTTGTCAATATGAGGGACATGAAGAACATTCTTGAGTTTCAAGGTTTTAAGAGGAGTATCAATGTGTGATTGGCCAACATGGGAGATAGACATACATGTGCCATTGGCAGCATGAATATTCTCCTTCCCATTGTAACGCTCACGAATGGTGAGTCGATCTAGATCACTCGTGATGTGATCCACAACTCCAGTGCCTCTATACCAATTTGTGTCAACTCCATAGTTTGGTGTAGTGGTAAGTGTAGCGACATGCTTCTCTTGAGCCTGATATGAATGATCAAACGCGCGATAGCATTTCAATGCTGTGTGTCCAGGCTTTCCACATACTTGGTAGATCAATCAAGGATTGCTCCCATTGGATCGTGCACCTGCGAGCTTGAATTATTGTTGTTGTTGTTGTAGCTACCTTTGTTGATTTAGCTACCATGACCTTTGACTTTGTGGTTATAACTTTTGCTCCCTCCATGATTGTTCTTGGCGACGAAGTTTGCTGAAGCACCATCAATCTATACTGACTGATTGTGTTCCTCTAATCGTAGATCAAAGGCCATAAGATGAGCATAGAGATCGCTCAAAGACACAACATCAATGCGTGTCGTCACAGAGGTGACAAGAGGATCATACTCCTCGTTGAGACCACAGAGAAGATATGAAATAACTTCTTCATCCCGGAGAGGTTGTCCTATGGATGCCAGAGTATCAGTAAGTCGCTTGCCTTTGCTGAAGTACTCCACTACAGTCAGATCATTCTTCTTCAGATTTGCCAGCTGCATGCGGACGTTCATTGCCCTTGCTCCAGAATGAGAAGAGAACATGTGTTCAAGGGTTGTCCATACCTCAACCGAAGTGGCAAGAAACAACACCTAAGATAGCACCTCTTCAGATAAAGAGGAGAGCAACGTAGTCAATACTTGTTGATAATGTTGCCGCCAAGCGAGATACGCTGGATTGAGGAAATTTTTTAAATAATATTATTTTAAAAGATAATTACAAAATTAAATAGTCAAAAAAATTACAAAACTAGGATCATGACGCCATTTGAAATGGTGACAGGCTCCTGTCGCCATTTCAATTGGCAACAGGGACCCTGTCGCCAAAGGGAATAGTGGGGGAGGTTTCTGTCGCCAGTTCAATTGGCGATAGGGTTCCTGTCACTATTTGAATTGGTGACAGGATTCTATGAATTTTTAAATATAACACATGAGCTCAAAAAATTACAAATTATTTTGTGAAGCCTCCCGATACAGTGTACTTACTTGTGTAATTTTTTCATAATGTTATCCGTTCTGAATTTTCGTCCAAAATTCATTTACGTATACTGTTTGTAGCAATTCCTAAATATATAAAATGAGCTCCAAACATTATGTTTTTTTTAAGGATCCTTACATATTGGAATTGATTATGTAATTTTCAATGATTTTATATGTTCTGAAATTGTCTACAAAATTAAGAGTTTAGGTCTCGAAAATTAGGATTATAGGTTTCACAAATTAGGATTTTAGGTTTCGAAAATTAAGAGCTACTTTTTGTCTTTGTTGGATCGTGTGCCTTCCTCATCAACATTTTCTGACCACACCACAATCTTTGCCGAATCGTGAAACCATGAAACCCTAATTTTTGAAACCTAAAATCCTAATTTTTGAGACCTAAATCCTTAATTTTCGAGTCAATTTCAGAACATATAAAATTCTGAAAAAATTACACAATCAAGTCCACTATGTAAGGAGCCTTAAAAAATTCATAATTTTTGGAGCATTTCATATATTTAGAAATTCCTACAAATAGTATACATAAATAAATTTTGGAGGAAAATTCAGAATGGATAAAATTATGAAAAAATTACACAAGCAATTACACTATGTCGGGAGGCTCCACAAAAAAAATCGTAATTTTTTAGCTCATTTGCTATATTTAAAACTCCTAGAAACCTATCACCAATTTAAATGGTGACAGGAACCCTATCACCAATTGAATTAGCGACAGGAACCTCCCCCACTGTTTTCTTTGGTGACAAGGTCCCTGTCGCCATTTCTAATGGCGACAGAAGCCTAGTTTTGTAATTTTTTGGGCAACTACCTAGTTTTGTAATTTTTCTAAAAATAATATTATTTTAAAAAATTCTTGGAAGATTCCCTAGTCGATTAAGCCCACATGTCTGTAAGCCCCATCGACTAGGGACTGGTCATAGAAGAGCTTACGACCAGGTGGTGGTCGTAGAAGAGCTTATGACCACAGACTGATCGTAAAAGAGCTTACGATCATAGCATTGTCGTAGAAAGGCTTACGACTATGGAGTAGTCGTAGGACTTATGACTATGGGGTGGTCGTAGAAGAACTTACGACCTCCAGCTTCTCCCTTATGAATATTAAGGGGTATACTCAAGAACCATATGACGTCATTATTATCCATAATATGAATTATAGATAAATAATTAAATGAGGATTGTTATATCCTCGTCATCTTGCCCCCCAGATTCAAGTGAAAATAACTTTCTTGGGAAAGGATCAATAGATGATATTACGACCAGTAGATGGTCGTAGAAAGGTAGTCGAAGGAAAAACTCTTTGACTGGTGTTTCATTTGACCAGAAATTAACTTGGTCAAGAAGGTTGTAGAGAGGCTTACGATTTACAAGGTGGTCGTAGAAGATCTTACGATCACCTAATAGTGGCAGAACTGTAGTCGGAAGCAAAAACATTTCTGATTGCTGTTGCATTTGACCAGAAAAAGACTTGGTCAAGAAGGTAATTTCGCTTGAGGTGTAAAGACGGACTCGGTTTTCTCGGCGCATACAAATTTAAGAATCTCAATCGACTCTCACAGACTGCATTGGAGCGGTTCAGCGGTGGGAACCGCGGTCGGTGCATACGTCTTTAACTCAAGCGTGCAGTTATAAATACTTACCGTGGGTAAGTCTTAGGCATTTTACCTTTCCCCAAATTGTTCCCATTGTTCATCAAGTTCTTGCACTCTCCGTCATCGATCAAATCAAGCGTTCTCCTGAAATCTTCCCAAATCCAAATCTCCGACCCTTAAGATAAATGGCCGGAGCCGCTTCCCAGTGGGCCAAATCGGAGATGGATGCGACCAAGATCAAAGCTTTGGTCGCTGCCGAGAATATCCCAACAAGCCATTTCGTGAAGTGGATCGAGGCTGCTGGGCAGCATTGGACGTCGGGGGAGATTGGGCAAATCCCTGTCTTCTAGGCGTTCTATGAGTGTGGCCTTTGATTGCTAGCTCACCCTTTCCTCACTCTTGTACTCGAACACTTCGGTGTAGAGTTGGTGAACCTTGTTTCCAATTCCATCACGATGTTGGGTGTGTTCGTGTACTTGTGTGAGGACTACCTGGGGATTCCAGCCGACTTGGAGTTGTTCCAGTACTTCTATGGAATGACCAGACTGGCTGGAGTCACCGGTAGTTGTAGTTTGAAGCTCCACGACGGGAAGTTGAAGGAGTATATTCAGATGTTCACCCGGTCATCGTGGTCGGAATGGAAGAAGAGGTGGTTCTATTGGGAGATAACCAATGAGGACAGCCTCTCCTTCGTCGAAAAGCTGGCCGAGAAGATCTTTGCTTGGGATTCGACTCCCAAGGATCTCAGTCGAATCGCCCCCTTCATTCAAGCCATCAAAGACTTGAAGGAAGATGAACTTACTGGATGGCACGTGGTGAAGGATTTCATCACGTGTCGCGTTAGCCCTCTGAAGAAGATGGCTCATCCCATGTGGAGGTATTTGGGGTCACATGACCCGACCAGAGACTACGAGGAGGGTAAATAAACTTCTAGTCTTAGCATTCTTTTTGTTAATTTTGGACTTAGCTTATTGAAAGTTTACTTGCTTTTGCAGACCTCTCGTAAGAAGAGATTGACAGTCGGGTCAAGCTCATTTGTGAGAAGTCACTGCCACCAAATGTGGGGGCTCCTCAAATCTTGGCGGTCCTGTCCGCAGAGGACAAAATGGAACACCTAAAGGTAATCAAGAGTTGATTTCATCTTTAGGATCTTGTAGTCGTAGAAGTACTTACGACTAGATACAGGTCATAAAAAAACTTATGACCAGGGGGTTGTCGTCGAAAAACTTACGACAAGATGATGGTCGTAAAAAGACTTACGACTGCTTTGTAATATCTCTCTGTCTGATTTCTGCAGAAACTAGGTAGGGAGAACCGTCGAAACGATGAAGAAGTTATACTGATGGTTGTTGGTGCGGTAGTGGAGCAGGTTGACACCCCTCCAGCCAAAAAGTGTCGGCTCGTTCAAGTCGCCAACAAGGGAGTCGCAAGTTTGAGCACCGCTACTTCGTCCGCGCCCTTTGCGAAATTTGCTGTGGGCATGGCTACCGCAGAGGAGGCAAGGGCGATCAAAGCAAACATCAATGCTCTTATGCCTAGAACCCCCAAGATCAAGGTACCCTTCTATTATGACAACATGACTTTCGCAGTTTCTGCCTCTCGTGGCTTTGTCAAGCAACTAGAAAAGGAGAACTAGAAGAGTTTTATGTCTTTGGTGAAGAAAACTGATGCGTTAGCAGTACCTGTGGTCGAGGGTAGTGCTGCCCTTGAGGTGGTCGAGACAGGTCTCGACCATCCGGAGAGCTAGGAGGCTCAAGGAGCAATGGTGTTCGTTCAAGACCCACGACTAGACGTGGTCGTGGCCATTCCTCAACTCGAGTCTCGACCAGACGTGGTTGAGAAAAAGTCGAAGAAACCTTCCTTAGGTTTCTTCCAAATTCAAGATCAACTCCGGCACACGAAGGTATTTAGAAAGATAAAAGTGTAAAAACAACATTTACCTTTTGGTTTTTACCATCTAACGTGTTTCCTTTTTTGTGATCTTAGCTCGGCTCCTTTGACCATCAACGATGTTCTTGTCGAGGAACCCACTACCATCTCTCCGGCACTCAGAGAAATGATGGTGGTGGTGGTCGAAGGATTGTCCACCGTCCGAGTGGTGGAAGGTGTCGTTTTTGCCGAAGCGGCTATGGCCACGGAGGTGGTCGTGGAGCCAGAAGCAAAGATGGTAGAGGTAGCGGCAGAGGGATCCGGGCATGGGGGTGAATTGCTCGATCACCGTGCCGGGAAGGAGATCGTTGTGGATGATCCCCCCAGCCCCTAGGGTCAAGCTTCTGATACTGCTACCACCGAAGAAGAGGAAGGGTCCAATTTCTTCGACCATTCCTTCGGTTTCTTCGTTCCTGCTACCGTCGTGGGATCTCGTGCGTTCAGATCTCGTGCTCGTGTCCCTCACCTTATGGACATTCCCAATAGAGGGGACGTTTTCGATGACGAGCGTCTCGAAAAGGTGTGGTGGGACCGAGTTCGAGAGATCGATGAACTGAAAAACCATACGGGGGTTTTATCCTCGTTTGCTCGAACGACTATGAATGTAAGTATCTATTGTTCGGTACTTACATACGTGTCTTTTCTCATTTTTTACTGTCTTTCTTTATGCAGAAAGCTTTGGAACAAATTGTCACTGTTGCTGAATACAACAGGCAACTTGTCCAGCTGCGACAGGAGAAAGCGGTACTCTACTAGCGGGCAGAGAGATGGTAAGTAACTGGTATTCGTAGTCATTTCATGTTTCGACTACTTATACAGTACTAACAGGGGTTGTTGTAGAAGATCTTACGATTAGGTACTGGTCATAGAAAAACTTACGACCAAGTACTGTCGTAGAAAGACTTACAACTAGGGTGTTGTCGTAGAAAAGCTTACGACAAGGTTTCGGTCGTATAAGAACTTACGACCGCTTGTTTTATGCTGATGTCTACTCTTTTCCTCTGTAGGTTCAAGAGCGACAAGAAATCCTTAGCTAATTCACTCGACTTTGAGAAAGCCGAGACGAAAAAGCTAAGTGAGAAGAATAAAAACATCCTGAATAAACTTCAGGAGGCAAACTCTGCAATCCAAAGGTTGCAGGGACAAATAAACGGTAAGTACTACACTTAAAATTGCTTACGACCTTCCTTTCTTTTTCTAACTCTTATTCTTTTCTAGAAAAAGAGGCTAAAGTGGGGAAGCTCGAAACCGAGGTCAAAGAAAAGACCTTGGTTCTTCACGAGATTACTCGCATCGCCAAAGAAAAAGATCGAGAGCTCCAATCGTGGGAGGAGCGCCATATAAAGAACACTGCTTCTCATGATGAGGAAGTCAAGAAGTTGAATTCTCGACTAGCTGGTAAGCAAATCTTTACCTGTGATCAATTTTATTTTCCTTTCGAGGTCATTTTATCTGACTGGACTTATTCTTTTCAGAGCAAGCAGTCGAAATAAAACGACTCTGTGAGGCTTCGACTCGTAATCAGGAGGAGATGAAGTTTTTGAAGGTCAACCTCCAAGACAACATTTCTCTTCTGAGCAATGTACTCGGTGGGCTTCATGCTAAGGGGATCACTCCTCGTGAAGACACGATGATTACCCACTCGAGCGCCATTGGTGATCAAGTCAGAAATTTGCAAGACTTGGTGACCACTCTGAAGACAAATCAAGCCGATTCGATAAAGGAAGCGATCAAAGAGGGAATAAGTTTTATTTTGGCAAAACTTAAAACTCATAACCCTAGCCTTAATTTGCAACCCATCAAAGATGACTTCTACTGCTCTGAGGCAGAAGCGGAGCGGTTGATGACAGAGATGCAGTCGATCGGCGAGGAAGTCACGGAGGAGATGCAAATAGGATCTCCTTTGTCAAAGTAGTCTGTACTTGAATTCTGTAAAGAGATGTTTTTTGCTGTTGATATACATAATCCTTTCTTCTTCTTGCAAATCATCTTGTCGAGTAGTTAGTAACTCATAAGATAATGAATGGAAAAAGAGATTAAGACTAAGAATTGAAGTCATATTAATAACTTTATTCTAGCCCTCGTCTATTTGCTTGGTTTATTTAGATAAAGCGAGTAAATAGTGTAAAATGGGTTTTCCGATCTCGATTGTCTCGCACTGGTCGAAAGTGTAGGAACGAGTCGACACTAGGAAGTTCCTTCTAGTGGGCAGGACCACGTGCAGAAAGGAAAGGCTTCGACTAGGTAATGTTACTTTCTCCGACCAGTTTAATCAAACCAAGAACGGTCAACTTGAGTTAAACAAACATCTGGAGTACCTTAAAATTTTGTTTAACTCATTCCAGTGCACTCGGTAGGTTCACTCTGGTAGCAAGAGTTGGAAACCGGACGACGCTAGGAATTTCCTTCTAGTGGGCAGGACCACGTGCAGAGAGGAAAGTCTTCGACTAGCTGTCGTCTCTTCCTCCGACCAGTTAAAACAACACAAGTTTACCAAAAGTAGCCGAGCAAATTGGAAAAGTATACTCTGGTTAGTTTACTTTTCAAAAATGAATGAAGAAATAATCTAAGATACTAAGAGTTGGCTTGAAAATATTTCGATCATGTGAGTTGAACCCAAGCACTTTGTATTGGTAGCAAAAAGGAGGAACGAGTCGACACTAGGAAGTTCCTTCTAGTGGGCTGAATCACGTGTAGAAAGGAAATGCTTCGACTAGGTGATGTCACCATCCTTTCTACCAGTGTAAAGAAAGTTTGGGTACTGGTCGTAGGAGCACTTACGACCAGGTAATGATCGAAAAATTATCAAAGCGCTATTCAAAATAAGACAATAAAGATAGAATGAACCTGATACTTTGTTGTAGGGTTGGTCAGTTTACATATTAAATTTGCGTAACTGGTCGATGTTCCAAGAATTGGAGAGAATTCTGCCGTCTTCCATCGCTAGTCGTACTGACCCTGGTCGCATAACTTCGACCATAGTATAAGGACCTTCCCACTAGGGGGAAAGCTTGTTTCAATTAGACTGGGATTGAATTTTCCTCAATATCAAGTCACCTACAGCAAGGTTGAGAGGTTGGACCTTACGATCGTAGTATTTGCGCAGAGCTTGCTGGTAGACTGCTGAACGGATTAATGTTTGATTTCTCTTCTCTTCGAGTAGGTTAATGTCATCAAGCCCCCGAGCTCTTGACAAGCTGGTCGAAGACTTGAGTTTTGATTCCCTGTATTATTTGGCCATTCGCTCTTTCGACTGCCCATTGCTTTGGAGATGGGCAACAGAGGCGTAACATAGCTTGGTACCCAACTCGTCGCAAAATTCTTGGAATTTTGTGCTCAAAAATTATTTACCATTATCTGTGATTATTCGACTTGGGACTCCAAACCGAGTGATCACGCTTCTTATCATGAACTGTTTTGCTGCTTCCGTTGTTATCCCAGTCATAGGTTCGGCTTCGATCCATTTTGTGAACGTATCAATAGCCACAAAAAGGAACTCGAAGCCTCCTGGAGCTTTTGGGAACGGTTCTAGGATATCGAGACCCCATGTCACAAAAGACCAAGAGAGAGGAATTATTTGCAATGCTTGAGCTGGTTGGTGTTGTTTGCTATGAAACTGGCATTGTACACATTTCTTTACCAACTCTTTGGCATCGTAGAGAATTGTTGGCCAGTAAAATCCTTGTCAAAAAGCTTTTCCGACCAACGTTCTGTAGGAAGCATGAGTTCCACAAATGCCCCCGTGTATGTCGTGAAGGAGGGTTAGTCCTTCTTTCTGCGATATGCATCGCATGAGTACCCCTTGAGTGCCTCATTTATAGAGGACTCCTTCGACCAAAGTATACATTCTGGCCTTTCGGGATAAGCGATCCACCTCGAGATGATCATCAAGTATGGAACCCGTCTGAAGATACTCATAGATGGGATTCATCCAGGTATCCTTATATTCTAGAGAGGCTGTCTTAATAGGAGGTGTCGCTGGTGCTTCAACCAGAGATGACTTCTAGAGCTGTTCCAAAAAGACTCCTTTTGGTACTTGTGATCGGGAAGAAGCTATTCGAGCAAGCTGGTCTGCGAGAAATTATCCTTTCGAGGGATGAATTGTACCTCGAAACCGAAGAAATGCTTTTCAAGCTTTCGAACCTCCGATAAGTACCGAGACATGGTTGGATTATAGCACTGGTACTCTTTTCCGACCTGATTCACGACTAGTTGAGAGTCTCTTCTTACGAGTAGTCATCGAATCGCGAGTGCTTTCGCAGCTTGTATGCCAGCTAGAAAATCTTCGTATTCTGCCATGTTGTTAGTGGCAGGAAAGTTTAATTGAATAGCATACTTTAAGGTCTCTTCGTTAGAAGATTCCAAGACCACCCAACTCCCGAGCCACATAAAGTAAGTGACAAGTCAAAGTATATCGTCCACTAGTCATGGGTATCGTATTGGGGATCCTAAACAAGTTTAGGATTTGTCCATTCGGCGACAAAGTCTACCAGGATCTGGGATTTAATGGTCGTTCGAGACACGAAATAGAGGTCGAACTCCCTAAGTTCTACTGACCATTTTGACATGCGTCCCGCTGCTTCCCTATTCTGGAGGATCACTCCTAAGGGAAACTCAGACGGCACAATTATCTTGTGCGCCTGAAAATAATGTCGCAGTTTCCTCAAAGACATGAGGAGGGCATAGAGAAGTTTTTGGACTTGAGGGTAACGCTCCTTAGGCCTGTGCAAAACTTCACTTACGTAGTAAACCGGTTGTTGGACGTTTCCACACTCTACGACCAGTATTGCGCTCACTGCCTGTGGCGTGACAGCTAGATAAATTAAGAGCGTCTCTTCTGGTTTCGGAAAAACCAAAACAGGAGCACTCATAAGATATCTCTTAACATCCTCAATGGCAGCGTTTGCCTCTTCCGATCACTCGAAATCCTCGTGCTTCCTTAGAATTTTGAAGAAAGGTAGTCCTTTTTCTCGCAGTCGTGCGATGAAACGACTTAAAGCAGCCATGCATCCTATGAGTTTCTTGACTTTTTTCTTCGTGGTTGGATGGCGCATTTGCACGATGGTCTTTATCTTTTCGGGATTTGCTTCGGTCCCTCGTACAGAGACCAGAATCTAAGCAATTTTCCCAAAGAGATTCCAAACACACACTTCTCAGGATTGAGTTTCAGGCGATGTTTTTTGAGGCTGTCGAATGTCTCCTGTAAGTCTGAAATATGATTAAGCCACTTGATGCTTTTTACGACTAGATCGTCAACATAGGCTTCCAAATTTCGGCCTAGTTGAGGTGAAAAAATCGATTGCATCAAGCATTGAAAAGAAACGCCAATATTTTTTAGACCAAATATCATTTTGACATAACAAAATGTTCCAAATAGAGTAATAAATGTGGTATTTTCTTCATCTTCTAGACACATATTAATCTGATGGTAGTCAGAATATGCGTCCTGAAAACTTAATGTTTCATAACTAGCAGTAGAATCAACCAACTGATCGATGCGAGGTAAAGGAAAATCATCTTTTGGACAAGCTTTATTAAGACCAGTGAAGTCTACACACATTCGTCACTTGCCATTAGACTTCCTAACTATTACAGGGTTGGCCAACCACTCTGGGTGGTCGACTTCTCTTATAAAGTCTGCATTAAGTAGCTTGTCCAATTCTATCCTTATAGCATCTCGTCGATCAGGGGCAAATCTCCATAATTTTTATTTTGCGGGTACTTTGTCAAGCCGTAGAGTTAGCCTGTGCTCGATTACTTCCCTAGGGACTCCGGACATGTCGGATGCTTGCCACGCGAAGATATCTGCGTTTGCTCGGAGGAAAACGATGAGGGCGTCTTCCTATTTGGGGTCAGAAGTATCCCCGATGCGAATAGTCTTCGAGGGCTCCTCTGGATTCAAAGGAACCTCCTTGACCTGGTCATTCAGCTTAGGTGCAGCTTTAGACTTCGACTGCTTGGTCGAAGGTCGTCGCTTATTTCTTCTCGGTATATCCGCCAACCATCTCGAGGGACCGAGCGGTCTGCGTGTGCGCCATCTTTTGTCACAATGAATTTTGATCACTCCTTTGGGACTCGCATCTTAAGACTTTGATACCCATAATGAGTAGCGATTAAGAATTTTGCCAAAGTTGGTCGTCCGAGTATGACGTTATATGCCGTATCGAAATCGACCACATCAAAGGAGATCTTCTCGTCACGAAATTACTTGGAGAACTAAATGTTAAAGAAGAAAACTTGGCCAATAGGTTTGGCGAAGACCCCGGTACAATACCATGAAAAGTGTATCGTACCGGTCTTACCTTAGTCCTGGGTACTTGCATCTCGTCCAGGGTACTCGTAAACAGAATGTTTAACGAGCTACCACCATCAATCAACACTCAATTTACTCGACAATTATTAATGGTGGGCTTGACCACGATCGGAAAAAGACCTGGTTGAGTGGAAGGAATCGGGCAATCACCCTTCTCGAAGGAGATGGTGACTTCCGACCACTTCGATAGTTTATTGACAAGAGGAGGGTCAATGGAGTTTACCTCGCGTTCGATAGCCTTAGGCTATCGTCTTGACTCGTATACCGATAATCCTCCATAGATATGTTCGATGGTGTGCTTGGGATCTTGGAATGGCATCTCCTCGTTGTCGTCAGACTACGTACGATCACTGGCTTGCCCTACCTCTTCGAGGGTAGGAAGTGGTCCTTTGCCATTGTAGTAGTCCTCGAGTTTTCGTTGGAAAACTCAGCAGTTGTGAAGGTCGTGGCCTCTTTTTTATGGAAAGGGCACCACCTAGGCTTGTCATTCTTCTGCTCGGGGTGTTTACCTTTGCCTCGACCAGAGTATGGCTTGGAGCCTTGATGATTTTTATCGCTCACGACCAAGACCTCCTTGGAACTATTGGCTTAAAGCTTTTCGCCCTTTGCCTTATTCTTAGATTTCTTGGCCTTCTTATCCTTCTTCTTACCACTTTCGCCCACCTCTTGAGGAACTTTATCTTCTCAATCAATAGTGTTGTTCCACTCGACCGCTTCAACAGCGGTAGCATACCAATCGGCCATCTCGAAGAGTTCGGCGACAGTGGTGGAAGGATTCAAGGCGATGTCCTTTGTGATCCTTCTACTACGGACTCCCTGTTTGAAAGCTCTAATAACAGAAGAATAAAAAACCTCAGGAATGGAATTTCGAACCTGACTGAAATGTCGAATGAACTAGCGTAGAGTCTCGTGATCGTTCTGTCTCATCCTGTGCAGGTCGTCCTCTTTCCTAGGACGATGGTAGGTGCCTTAGAAATTCACCAGTAGGAGGCCGCAATGGTGCTGCCATGAATAAATCAACTCAAGTGGCTGATTTAACAACCACGATCGAGCGGGTCCCTCGAGCACAGTAGGAAGGTAATTTGCCATTACATGCTCTCCTCCTCTTGCAGCTCGGACATCAGTTGTATAGATCTAGAGAAATTCAATGGGGTTTTGAGATCCATCGAACATCTCCGTATTCACTGGTCGAAACCGAGATGGCCAGTGAACTGCTCGGAGGTCGTGTGAGAAAGCCCGATATTCGGTAATGACTTCTTGACGCCTTCTTTGCAGAAAAGAAGGATTGACGTCACCAGGTGATCGTACGCGACGATACCCGGTCATAGGTGGACCTGGCCTGTGGTTGGTCTCAACCCTACGAGGGGAATACTCCTCGTATTCCATCTACTGTCGCAAACTTTTAGGTTGGAGTGGTGATCGATCACCTCTCTTGGGAGCTTGTTGGTCTTCAGCTGTTTGATGAACTTTCCTTCGACTGGAGCGAAGGTCATGAGAGTGTTGTGACCGGTTGTCACGGCGATCTCCATGCGGTGAGTTTTTCGAATGACTGGAAGCAGATGAGGTCTCACCACCACGACTTCTAGGTTGAAGTCGATGAGGGTGCTCAAGCTTGGCCACCGTGCTTCGAAGCCTTTGTGCGATTTCTTCAGCAAAGAGGTTGTAGCTTGGCGTTTGAGCAAGCTCTCAAGATGGGTTCTCGACAAGGTCTTTGATACGCTGGAGTTCTTGAGCTTCCTCCGACTGATAATGAACGCGCCTAGACGGATTTTTCTGAGCTACGATTCTTCTCTGTCGGGTTGCCTCAGAAGCGTCCATACCAGAGCCTTAAGCTTGCCTCTGTGGAGTACGAGTATTTCGAGAATCTCCATGATACTCATCAGAGTGTTGAATCTGTTCATCGCTGGAGGTGTCCTCGTCATTGCCACGAGGGGTCGCAACGTGTAATCGTTGGGGAGCATCCTCAGTCCTATCTCTAGGAGAGCAATCGTCACCTGAGGGAACGATGAAGACCTCCCATTGATGATCTCTACCTGCGCTTGAGGTGTAGTCAAGAGACACCATCTGGCAACTTGGAGCAAACCCCTCTAAGAAGGGGAATTCCGGGTTATAACCGTCTCCGTCCGCAAGTGAGCCCTACGATGGGATGGTCAAATCCACAGGAAAAGCATGTTCGACCCCCTTCTTCATGGGGCTAACCTAAGAGAGACGACCACCAAGTGCTGATGAAGCTCCGGAATGTTTGCCTCCAAGACTTGTCATGCCAGGTCGGACTGTCTCAGACAGACTTGAACACTTGGAGAGGGAACCCTCGCCCTGCTCTGAGTCTGTCCTGATGCAATCCTAATTGTGGTCGGATTTGCCCTTGCCATCTGAGGAAACTGGTTCCTCATTCGGACGTAATGTTGCGGGGGATAGGGATCCCTCCTCAACTCCATCGGTGGTATGGTCTCTTGGAGAATGATCTCCTGAGGCGACATCACCATCGGATGATGCAATACTCGACTCGTAGTTGAAACTGGCATCCATTTCGATATCTGCATAATCGGCCAAGTCAAACCAGTTCTCCTCATTCCACTCTCCTGCCATGAGAGCATTAGAGTTGAAAAAGAGCAAAGAAAGCTGGTGACTCAAAGATCCCCACGGTCGGCGCCAATTATCAGTGTTTTGAACCGAACTTACGTAAATATTGTTTGATTCGGGGGGTCTCCAAGACTCAAATCACGCAGAGAGAGGTGACACAGGGATTTTTATACAGGTTCGGGCCTTCTCCCAGGGAGAATAACAACTCTACTCTTGTGTGTATGTATTGAGTATGCTGGATTACAAGATCAAGAGAAATACTAGAATGAGGTGTCTTGTGCTCCTCATTCCTCTCTCCTCCCTCCCTGATGATTCTGCCTTTTATACAGTACTTAGAGCGTGCTGCTGTTCCTCCAGTCCAAAGGGCGCATTAATGCTTCAGATAATGGAGCCATTACTGGAGATTATTGTGGGAGTAGTAACGTTCCCACGTCACGAGGCAGTTATCACCATAACAGAGAGTTAAATCGTGCCATTATTCTAGAGAATAATAGCGTAGTTTGCTGCTCATATCTTTAGATATGATGCGAAAGATTTCTTGGTCGATTAGGCCCACATGTCTGTAAGTCTCATCGACTAGGAACTGGTCATAGAAGAGCTTACGACCACAGACTGATCGTAGAAGAGCTTACAATTAGGGCATAGTCGTAGAAAGGCTTATGACTATGGAGTAGTCGTAGAAGGACTTACGACTATAGGGTGGTCGTAGAAGAACTTACGACATCCAGTTTCTCCCTTATGAATATTAAGGGGTATACTCAAGAACCATGTGACATCATTATTATCCATAGTATAAATTACAGATAAATAATTAAATGAGGATTGTTATATCCTCGTCAACAACAACCAACTCACCTTAAGTTGGAGATGAAATAAGTTGAGATATAATCTATCTATAGATTGATTCAGATACTTTAACACCCGGGGGCGATGGGACGGCTCGGGAATCCCATGCCACGGGTGCACGGACGATGGCGGTTCGGGTCCCTGGCATGCGGACGAGGTGTGTTCGGGCCACAGGCGTGCAGGCGAGGCCCGTCCGGACCCCTAGCATGCAGACAAGGTGGGTCCGGTCGCTTGGCCCGCAGACGAGGGGGTCCAGTCGCCTGGCGCGCGGACGCGAACACATGTCACCTGTCGGCGACTCTGCGGTGCTATTTTTTACTTTGATATCCGGATGTGGCTAGATTTGTTATTTAGAGCGTAAACAGTGACATTAAAGCCAAAAAAAAAACTCGAGTTTCGTTTCCTTAACTGCTGCTTAATTTGTTGCTTTATTTCTTCCTTTAAAATGTTTACTGCGTTACTACTATTTTCTTGGTAGCAATGAAAGAAGGAAGCAATCTGGATGAGTCCCATGGAGCCATAGGTGACGGGTCTTGTGCTGTTGCTTGTACATCTTTCATCCTATCTGCAGCAAAAGAGACGAGATTCTCGGTTTGGTTCATGAGCTAATCTTGGTAAGAAACAAGATTAGCATTTCTAGGCATTTGTTATAGTTCGACTACTACTACATAAGTAGGTAGAAGACATGAGCAAATCTTTTGCTTCCTCTGTTGCTATAAGTTGTGATTGATTCGTTAGCATTGGTTCCTTGTCGATGTAGACCTTGTGGCTCATCCGATCCTTGCCCTATCAAGAAGACTAGATGGGCAGGCGCGCAATGCTGCGCCTGGCTGGTAGATGTTTTTTTTGGGGGAACTATGCGTCTATATATTGATGCGTATCTCTTTTAGGAGAGGCAAAGAGAAGGAAGTTTCATAGCAGAGGCAAAGGAAAGGAATTTTCGTGTGCAATGAACAAGGATGCGGCATAGGATTTGAGTGTAAACAGACTAAATTGGCATGCACTTTGTACTGTGAGTCTTCGACTCTAAGCAACTTTGTTGGAACGGCAGCAAAACATAATTGTTTTTCAGCACTTTTTTTGTATGTGTACAACAACATTTGTAGCTTAACCGGGGAAATGGAAAACATGCTAGTATCTGCTGCAATGCTAGCAATCTGTAGTGGCAAGATAACATGGTACCATTCATCTGGGGATAGGACAACAGCAAGGGCAAAACAACGATAGCAAAGATATCATGTACATCACAGGAAATATATAAACATTCAGATAGTTTTTGAGGTAGCATATAATGTTTGTAGGTTCTAGTTCGCAGATTCTCATAGGTCTAGCTTTGTGCGAACTGGTTTGACTAAAATATGGCAGGTACTGGACATGACTCAGAAGATTAGCAAGCGTCTCTGAAGAAATATGTGCTTACAGTTTGTCACTGACATGCATGGCAATCAAATCAATGAACACATACAGTACCTGTTTATGTACAGTAACTATGCTATTTAGGAATATAGGTTTAAAAAAATAGGCGAACAATGCAATTAGGAATGCATGGAGCTAGATATCTCAAACAAATACTGCTATGAAAATATGGGGAAAAGGAAAGAGGAGAACAAGAGGAAAAACAGAAGCTAAAATGTATATATAACCTTGTGAAAAATCTGGGAAGATGAGAAACAAGGAGTTCCTATCATGGGCACCTCAGTTATGGAAGTATTGAATATTGGCTAAAATAGGTTCGACAAAAGAGACAATAGAGACAATCTAGCGTAATCTGACAGCTAGTCATAAATAAATGTTCAACTTTGAAGACCTATTGATGTTGAGAACCCTGTAGCCGAAAAACATTTTTCACGTTTGATATCTAATGAAAGCATATGTCATACAACCAATGCAATGACAGTGTGGTATAAACAAAAGTACTCTAGTGTATTGCTCTTGTGTAATCCTGAAAGCAATCAACTAAATTTAACTCCTTTCTATTTATGGCCATCTGGACATCTAAGTTCAAATCTGCCAGCATAGTTCTTCTTTCTAAAAAACACAATGCAATACTTGTGAAGATAAATATGAATAAATAACGAATCAATGATGAATAGGCAAAATTATAATATGCAGATACCTCATTGGAAGCACATGAGGCCTTTTGTAATTGGTAGGAGCAGTCGAGCAACATCCTCATGGGCAAGTGGAGGCAAGCAAATTTCTACTCCATGCAACTGTCATTTCCATGTAACTCAGAATTACAAAATGTTAAAGAAGCTCAAATCCTTTACCTGTCATTTCCATGTAAATCAAAATTACAAAATATTAAAGAAACCCAAATCCTTTTGAATCATTTGATCTAGGCACGACTGAAAGTAATGGATCCTCAATGCAGCTTTCATCTCCATGTAACTCAGAATTACAAAATATTGAAGAAGATTAAATCTTTTTGAATCATTTGATCTAGGCACAACTGGAAGTAATAGATCCTTTGTAGGCTGATTTACGCGAGAAAGGGGAAGAACTCACCCTATTGGTAGGGAGGAAAACCGGGAGGCACAGATGGGAAAGGGGGCTCTTTTTCTTCTTGTTCGCAAGAAAGGGGAAGAACTCACCCTGTTGGTAGGGATGAGAACCGGGAGGCACATATGGGGAAAGGGGGCGGGGCTGGTGGGGAAGACAGCGCACCAACACACTCGGGGAGGACGGGGCGCTGATGCACTCGGGAAGGAGGGACCGGGATCCTGTAATCACTAGAAGCACATGAGGCCTTTTGTAATTGGTAGGAGCAAAGGGGAAGAACTAACCCTCTTGGTAAGGAGGAGAACCGGGAGGCACAGATGGGGAATGGGGGCGGCACAGTCGGGGAGGATGGTGCGCCGATGCACTCGGGGAGGACAGGGCGCCGACGGACTCGGGGAGGACGGGGCGCCGACACAGTCGGGGAGGACGTATCGTGATCCTACAATCATTGGAAGCACATGAGGCCTTTTTTAATTGGTAGGAGCAAAGGGGAAGGATTGGTAGGAGCAAAGGGTAAGAAGTAACCCTCTTGGTAGGGAGGAGAACCGGGAGGCACAGATGGGGAACGTGGGCGGCGCAGTTGGGGAGGACAGGGCGCCGACGGACTCGGGAAGGACGGGGCACCGACGCACTCGGGGAGGAGGGACTGGGACGCGGCGGCCTCGGAGCCGACCAGCGTGACATAGTCGAGAAGGAGGATGCATGCAATGAGGCGAGACAACCAACAAGAATCGAAACACGTGTAATCCGCGGCAGGAGCAAATGAGACAGAGGCAAAGAAGATGGCTCGTGACGCTTACAGGTGGTGTTATGCGTAGCGTAGCGTGAAGAAAAATGCGAATGGACGGGAGACGCGTGGCAGATGAACCGAAACATGGATGGACGGACGGACGGACCGACGCGAAAACGACACACACGCGAAATGAAACGAAATGACGAAAACAGCCAACGCACACTGACAAGCGAGACCCGAATGAAGGAGAGGCCAGGGATTCTTCCGCGTATAGATTAAAATTAAAAAGAGATACCCACAAAGATTGCGTTCTTTAGGCCTCCCCAATAAACAGACAGAATACTTTGGAGTTTAGATTAGAACATCTTTATATATAAAGAGAGACGGGATTGAGGAGCTGGGAGAGACGCTACGTCGCCGTTTTTCTCCTTGCCGTTGGATCCGATTTCAGTTTGCTCCGCGCCCTCCGATTAGATCCGCGCCTCTCCTCTTCGTTTAGTTTGCCACGTGCGTCGTAGGCTGGGCGCGTGGCAGTGGCGTGGGTCTCCCGCACGCTTCGTTCCCTCCGCTGCTGCCATTCATCCCCTCGGCTGCTTCCATTCATCCCCTTCCCCTCCCGATCCCAATCTGCCTCTCTTGCCCGGTTCGGGGGGGCGCAGCCACCCGCCTCCCTTCCCCGCCGCCTCTCGCCGCTCCAGCGCCTCCTAATCCTCTCCCGCTTGCTGCGCCGTCGTCCAGGCCGTGCCTCCGCCCGGACGACCACGCCAGGGCCGCCAAGCCGAAGAGGGGCGCAACCACCCCGCCTCCCTTCCCCGCCGCCTCTCGCCGCTCCAGCGCCGTCATCCGCGCCTCCTCATCCTCTCCCTTCATTGCGCCATCGTCGGCCGTGCCTCGCCGGACGACCACGCCAGGCCGCCAAGCCAAGATGAGTTCCTCAAGACGGGCGGCCACATTCTCCTGCTCCCTCCTTCTTCGCCAAGACTCAACCCAACTGTGGGGCGAACCACCCCGCCTCCCTTCCCGCCTCCCCGCTGAAGGCCAGATGTATGGAGCGCTCCCATGCGGGTCTCCAGCGCCCCATCCCGAATAGTCTGAAGAGTTCGCATCTTCCTCGCGATCTCGGGTTTATTGCAAAGAGCCGATATGAAAATGGAAATGGAAAATATTTTGTTTTGGGCTCTGCTCGGGTCATTGAGCTATGCTCGGTATGTCCCAATCTCTATTTTCAATTGCGAGATGGGAAGAACATGGGTAAGCAATGTACTTACTACAAACGATGACATGTGGATGTATCTAGATGTTCATTTACGACAACAAGGTCAGGAGTATGGGACCAAGAACTCGAAAAGTTACCAATATGCAATTGCTGGACTCAAATTGCTGCTGACGAGTGATCTCATGCTGAAGCAAAGGTAATGTTTTTTTACAGGAGAGGCTTCAGTTTGTTGCTTTTGCTATTTTTTTTAGGGGAGGTTATATTGGACGAGCATTTCGGCGTCCATTAGTATCTCTGAATCTTTACGAAATATTATATCGAGTGTAATATTTAGTGCCAAATAGAACCTCTGAAAAAATACTAAATACTGAGATGACCTTCTTGACACTTAAATTTTCGCTAGTTGCTTTTTTCGACAAAATGGCACCGCTAAATGAGTATTTTATTAAGAGGATGTTTACATTCGGTGTGCCTTTTTTGGATAGGTGGGTATAGTATGGAGGCCATAGACGCCGATGATGAAGAGAATCTGTTTGTTTTCGTGTTGTTATATTTTATATTTATATTTGTGTTATTAGCTGCTTGTGTGCATTGAAAAGTTGTAGTTTGTGCATAGAAACGGAGAGTAGAGAGAAGCACATTGTTTCCCATTGCTTGCTTACATTTCTTTTTATGGGAGCT
This sequence comes from Phyllostachys edulis, assembly GCA_036346405.1. Taxonomy (NCBI): domain Eukaryota; kingdom Viridiplantae; phylum Streptophyta; class Magnoliopsida; order Poales; family Poaceae; genus Phyllostachys; species Phyllostachys edulis. The sequence continues at coordinate 61,511,571 of CM070549.1, forward strand.
TATTTACGTTTGAATCGCAATTGGTCCCACCAAAGAGCATACTTCCCATGCCATTCTTGACGATTTAAATCAATCCCATCGAGGAAAAACACAAGATAAGTAAGTAAACACCGTCATGACCCTATAGATTACTGTGGTCGATATTAAATCTCTGTGCCATTTCTACGTCCTGTATATCCAACTTTTTAGCTTGCTCCATACTACCTCAGTATTGATCCCTTGTTTAGACTCTGATTCCAATAAAATAACATTATATCAACCATTCTTACATCTACTTTAGTACTTTGATTGAGTGTACAATATACCTTTTTTGCTCACAGATTATATATTAGCACATACAGATACGTTATAGCCTACCTTACAGATACACCTCGCAGCTACATTAGTTTGGTTATTATTCTGCGTGTGCAGGATCTTTTTATAGAATGGTATACTGTTTGTTCATCGATTTGTTTTGTATATATTTTACCTGCACATATCAGAGACTTGTGTGCTGCTAAAAAAATGCCTTTCTAATCTTAGTGGACATAAGACAACACATACTACGGCACCTATCTCTGCTCTGTTCATACAGGCTTTGTATTGTAATTATGTTCTGTCTACAAACGATAGAGACTGCATGTTAATGTTGCTACTCTTTTTTTGCCCGCATGAGAGCCTCACTTATCTTTCTTTTTATGCAGCTCACCTTGCGGTTCATCAGACAACTAACAAATGTGAGATTCGATATAGCGGATTGTCTATTGATGTTTATCTCCTCCTATCTGTTATATGTGACTTCTAGAGCTCTCTTCACGTGTCTGTAGAATGTAGCAAAGATTGTTAGTCTCTCATAGCATCCTCTTATACATCAAGTAACACAAAGGTGATGCAATTATTTATCACTACTTCCATAGCCATACAATCTCCAATTTATTAGCTAAAATCATTTTGATGGTTGTACCCTTTGATTGTCTAAAAAGATTGGCACGTACTTCGCACATGCATGACTTCTTTATCTCCGAGTCTTACTCTATGAGCTGCTGTACTATAGCTTCATTTGGGACAAAACTGGGCCATGGCCAGCCTTGCAAACCTAAACTAAGCAAAGAAGTATTGTGTATTTTCTTGCTACTTGAACCCTAACCACATCTTTGACCCCATAGGGTTAAAGTTCAGCATCTCTATTGACCCTAATCAAGTATTGATCGAATTGGACCTTAACAGTGAGGATGTGAACAATGATTCTAGTGGGTTGGCACTCATAGTTTTTACCTCAAACTCGCTAGCAATTGTGTTTATTGTATAAGCACAATAATCTCAACAAGGCCCAAACCGATTCACCACTAACTGTTAATTGCATCAAGATTTGTCCGACCTTAGCATGGTGGTTACTATGTCGATCTATGCAAGTTGTTAAGCGACATTACTACTCATTGTTCTTAGTACGGTGGTCTCTCACTCTGCCCTCTTTTGTAAACTACAGTTCCAGACTTTGGACGGTTCCTGCAGTCTTTTAGTACCTACAAGCCAACTTTATGTAATGTGTAATAGCGTAAAACATCCTCTAATATTTTGCGAACAACTACATGTAATATATGGCCAATCGGCGTATCTTGTGCTCTTTTGTAACGGCGATATCTATTAGTGTGCACTTTTATCTATGCTTAGTTTTTTCTTATTTCTTCCTGCCAAATGGTACATGCTACATCTGACTAAACAATTTCCTTTTTTGATGTATGTATTGTTATAACAATGTTTCCATTTTCTTCCAAAAGCAGCAGAGGATTAGAGCTAATGGACCGTCTAGCTAACTACAGACAGTAAGTCTGCAATGCCTGCTTATTACAATTGATATCGGTATGAACAATAATAGCTTGCTCAAAAAAATGGTACATCATACTTTGCCAGCAGCTCACCTCTACAATTGGTGAATCACCATTTCCATTTCAAAGGATAACTTTTGTTTATGTGCTTTATGTTTTCCAAGACACCGTGGATCTGACTAAACAATTTCCTTTTTTGATGTATGTATTGTTATAACAATGTTTCCATTTTCTTCCAAAAGGAGTAGAGGATTAGAGCTAATGGACCGTCTAGCTAACTACAGACAGTAAGTCTGCAATGCCTGCTTATTACAATTGATATCGGTATGAACAATAATAGCTTGCTCAAAAAAATGGTACATCATACTTTGCCAGCAGCTCACCCCTACAATTGGTGAATCACCATTTCCATTTCAGTGATAACTTTTGTTTATGTGCTTTAAGTTTTCCAGACACACCGTGGCCATCTTGAAAAGCTGGACACCACAGTTAAACAAAGCTACAACGAGAAGGTACCTGCCCCAGATTGACTTTAATGATTCCTAACAATTGCTGCTACCTCAACGATTCCTAATGATAGATGCTCATCTATAATATAACTGTGCCCAACACGTGCCTAAAAACAATCTCACATGCAGGTACAGGTGCTTGGGGCCCATCTCCATAGGTTTGACAGCAGAATTCCGGATCAATCCAATGTTAGTGACAATTTAGATTACCAGCCTGTATTATATAGAACACAGAACAAAAAAGATATGAGAATGTAATCGTTCCTTCTTTGTTTTGCACTTGCTTGGTAGAAGAAGCTGCCAACTAAGGAATTGACATTACCGCCTCCAAAGAGACAGACCAAATTTGAATTTCTTAAGGCTGCTTTCAGCCAATCAAAGCCAAGTAGTATCCTCTCCTTGTTTGCTCCCGCTTGGTGGCTGAACAGTTAGCTGAGGTTTGATGAGCAGCTGAGTCACACACTACAGGATGTCTAAAGGTATCTCTTTGCTACAGAATGCCTTGTATTATATATTCCTAGAGATTTTCTCATGTCCAAAACATTCCTTCCCAAAGTGTTGTGCTAGATCGACTGCTTTTTCCCCCTTTTGCTTGTTACAGCAATGTATTTTGGGATTATAACTCATTTCATAGTTTTTTGTATAGGTCGTATACATTACCTCTAGACAATACATATGTGCCGTATAGATATCATCTTTTTACTTGGATATTGAGTAAAAATCTTTGGAGGATGATATATTGTCGCATATAAAAACGATTGCTATGATCGTCTTTGCCCATTCTGGACTCAACATACGAATTATCACTCTATACAGCATGCTGATTCTTACTTTGAGAAAATCACCGTTATTTTTTTTATCTAAAAGTATATGACATGTCTTGCAGGTTCCTTTTACATCTGGTATAGCTCAAAACAAAAACCGGAGTACCAGCCAAAACAGCATGTTCGTTCCAGAGGAGATGCATGTGCATGATTCCACAGTCCCTTAGTTCAGGACTTTTTAGAGCTTAAAATACTTTACGTACTTATTGATGGACTCTCTACTATATTACTAGCTTATCCATATTTTGGTTCCTCACAAATTACATGTAGAGTCTCTCAAATTAAAATCCCATATTGACGGATCCAGATAAGACTTATGTATTATTTGACCACACAGATGTATATTGTGCCATTTCCGATCTAATTATTTTACTCACACACACACACACACACACACACACACATATATATATATATATATATATATATATATATATATATACACACTTAAAACTTCCAAATCATTATCATACATGGGATTTTTATTTCGCCCGCGGCAACGCGCGGGTCTACCGCTAGTTGATATAATAGCTAGCTTCTTGCATTGATTTGTGATAACAACACTAGCTAGGATTCTTAGGAACAGGTCACGTCACACACGTGGGGGAAAGGGTAGAAGAATTCCAACTTCGTTTCTCCAGGATTAGGACCCTGTACTGATCTAGAAGGAGGCTTTCATGGCCCTTCATTGCTCCAGCAGTAAGCGTCTTAAAGTGGGGAGATGGAGACCACATGCATCTGTCCGTAGTTTCACATGGCTTGCTCCTTCTCTACTCTACTCCCCCACGCATTTTTTGGCGCCTTTCGGATTGCCTCGAGACAGCACCCTTCTTTGCACATCTCCATCCATGGATTTGTAGATTGCTAGTAGATGTGACCTGGTAAGGAGTATTTTTAGTTCATTTTGTATGTTGTATTGCTCGGGTATCTCTTGGCTCTTGCTTGTTGGTAGGGGGAGTGAATGATAGTAGTAGCGATGGGTCTGCGACTTCCAGAACACGTGGCCTTCTTTCCCTCACCTCTCGGTCTCTCCCCATTAGAGCCAGCCCGATGGACGACCCGGTACGGACATGATACGGTACGGTCCATCATACCCTGGCTAACCGGTAGGCCGTGCCGTACCAGCCTATGTACTAAGGAGACGGTCTCGGCACAGCTCGATAGCCTGTCGTGCCGGGCTAGCCCGAGTTCATTTAGCCGGATGGACTGTTTTGGCCCACTTAGCCTGCTATGCCCGAAAAAACAAAAACAAAACAGAGCATATTGAAAATGTAATAAATATGTAGAATTTAGAAATAAATATGAAAATTATATAAAAAAAATATGTAGAATTTAGAAATAAATATGAAAATTATATAAAAAAAATGAGACAAGCATATTGAAAATGTAATAAAGAGCTTTATTAATGTTCAAATGGCTACCTCATTAAAACCTTTGCTAAGTAAAAATTCAACATGAGAAAACCTTGGCAAAAAAAAAAATAAAGAGTACAACATATAGCTCTACATACATCCTTGTTCTACGTGGCGTTGTCTAGGTGCAGATTTTCGAATACCTCCGACAATTATAGATTTTCCACAGAATGTTGTGTTCGTGAATCAGCTTGTTCCCTGTCCTTCACAGTTAGAAGTATCTCCACCATCTCACTTGTGAGACTTGTTCTTCTCTCCTCCAATATTCTTCTAGAAAGACTGAAAGCAGACTCGGAGGAAACCGTTGAGACATGAACAGTTAACACATCACGTGCAAGTATGGATAGCACGGGATATGTTAACTTATGAGCTTGCCACCAATGCTAAATTTCGAAGCCTTCTGAGTTAAAATCTACCGTATCGCTGTCCAGATAGGTGGATAGTTCCCCGCTCCTTGGGGTTCTTGGCTGAGTAGGCGATACTGTAGAAGAAGACGATCTGGACCTGGAGGAAGAGCCACTGAAGATCTTACCCCACATATTTGTCTTGCTACTTGAGGCGGGGGATACTGGAGGTCGTTGCAAGCGGACTCTCCGAAACTTATTTTTATACCTTTGGTAAACCTCATGTAATCGAGAACGAACTTCTGCAAAATAGTTAGTATAGTATAGCCCTGCAGCATCACTAAGAAGATCAAATACACTACTAAATGCTTCCATTTTATCTCTAGGATCTAAAACAAATGCAAATGCATATAGAAAAGGGATTTTTCTCCAATATTTAATGTATTTACTTTTCATAGCAACAATAGCCTCGTGTAAAACTAAGTCATTTTCATACATTTTCAATTGAGTGGCAATCTGTAAAATACTATACACAATGATAGGAGATGTTGGATAATAGACAGCGGACAAAGCAACAGTGGCCTTATAAAAAAATTCTAAAAACTGTAGTATCTTCTCAGAACGAACTAATGTTGCTCAGTCAATAGTATACTACCGTCAATAGTCTGATAGTGCGTTTGAATAAAAATAGAAAAAAAAGCTCTTATATGGTAAAATACTCTTAAGCATCAAGTAAGTAGAGTTCCATTTTACTGGCATGTTCAAATCGAACTTTCTTGGACGTATACCCCCTCGCCCTGCAGAAGTTCTTATATGCTGCTATTCTTACATTAGAATTATTCAAGAAATAAATTGCATCGCGAAAAGCTTTAATATACGAACTCAACCTCTTCAAACCACATTTGACTATAAGGTTAATAATATGACAAGCGCATCGCTGATATAGCAAGAATGAATCGACATATGTACTCAACACTGGAGTAAGAATATCCATGGCCCTAGAGTTCGAAGCAGCAATGTCTAAAGTAATTAAGATTGTTTTGTCTGTAAGACCAAAGTCTTCCACGACTTTGATATTATAGTTTGCAATATTCTCACTCGTGTGTGCTATATCAATTAATTTCAAACCTATAATTCTTTTTTCCATTACCCAATCGTCATTAACATGATGAGCAACTACACTAAGATAAACCTCCCTAGTCCGACCACTCCATATGTCTGAGGTCAGGGGCCACCGAAAATGTGCACGTACTAAATAGTTCCTTTATTTTATCACGTCGTTCATTGTAGTATTTTACTAGATCCCTAGTTGTTGTCTGTCTAGAAACAGCAGAAAATCTAAAATTATGCACAGTCCTAATGTAATTTTGGAAAGCAGCAGACTCCCCAAAGTCTAACAATAAATCACCAGAAGCAATTAAACGACAGAGAGATTAACAGGCTACCTCAGGATCGTAGTCCCAGCTACGTACTGTACCGTCGGGGTTGTACTGCAGCTGCGTTTGCCTTATCACCAATCCTTGCTTGGCCTTACATCTTGTAGATGTCTAAGCAAGGGCTTCATTCCACCTGTAGACCTTGCAGACAATTCGTTGTGATAAATTTTGCAAATAGCATATGGTACTTGATTTTCCTGTGCATCTTGCTTGGTTGTCCTATCGAAATTCTCCTACACTCTCGATGTAGATGGCCTCGACCTCTTTGCTCTGGTGGTCGCCGACGTAGATGCTGTTGTAGAGCCTGATGACGGAACTCCGCCTTGCCCTTTTGGTTGGCTTCACGCAGCCGCCTCTATGGACGCAACTTCCTCCGGTGAAAGTCCGTAATCACCAAGAGCAAAGCTGTCATAACTGTCCATAACGAAAACTGCAAAATCGAAACTAGCACTATTATTACTTTCATCTTAGCATAACAAGTACTAACAATAAAATATGCAAAAAATATAATTGTACCTCTTTTGCTGACTTGTTGCCAAAAGTTGAATTTTCCAAAATTTGGCAAAGCTTTTTTTTTAATTTTGCCAAATTATCTCACAACAAATTTGAATTTGCACAACATAATTTCAAAGAGAGATTGAGGAATGAATGAGTGTTGAATGAGGGGTGGGGGTATGGTGGCTATTTATAGAAAAAAATTGAGGGTTTTTTTGGCTATTTTAAAGGGCCAAATGGTAAAAAAAATGGTTAAAAAACGCCAACAGCCAGATTCTCCCAGGCCGTGTTGTGCAGCACCCCCCTCCCCCCGCCCACGCTGCCCCCCCCTATCCTCCCCGCACATGCAGGTACTGCGTGTGGCAAGTCTTGCTGAGCGCAGACTTGCCACGCCAGAGTGCCACCTCCACGCCTCGAGCCGCCCCACCGCCACCGCCCTCCATGCCAGCGCTGCCCCCTACCAACCTCCTCCCTCCACGCCAACACCGCACCATCCTCCTCCTCCTCACGGCTCCCTCCTTCCTGAGCCAGGCCCGCCGCCTTCTCCTCCCTCCACGCTGGGGCCCCTCCTTCCTCCACGCCGGTGCCTCCTCCTTCTGGCTCCTTCCCTCCCGCGCCGACTCGCCGCACCGCTCCTCCTCCCTCCTTATCGAGCTGGCCTCCTCCCTCCTTCCCCCACGCCGACGCCTCCTCCTCCACTTCCCTCCCTTCCTCACTGACTCGCCGCTCCTCCTCTCTCACTCCTAGTCCTGACACTCCCTCTCCCTACGGCGGTGGCCTGCATGGGCTGCACCTTCCTCGGGCCATGTGGGTCGTGCCTAGCATGGCATGGCACGACATGACACCATTTGTGCCGTACCGGGTCGGCCCACTGTGCCTGAGTGGAGGCCAAGCATGACACGGCACGACCAATAAATAGTGTAGGCCGTGTCGTGTCGAGGCCGGGCCAACAGTGCCATGCCTCGGGCCGGGCTAGGCGGCACGGCCCATCTGGCCAGCTCTACTCGAGTTTTTGGCCGTATTGGCACGTTTCCTGGATGAATTAGTCAAAATAGCTCTTGTCGCACCAGATTTGCAGAAATAGAGCCTCGTCCATATGGCTGCGGTGCGGTTTTCCCAGGGGGTTGACACATAGCGAAAACCGCACGGCCACCGTGCGGTGGAGCCAAAACCGCACGGCCACCATGCGGTGGAGCCAAAACCGCACGGCCACCGTGCGATGCAACCCTTTCCCCCGCCTGGCCCCCCTCCTATCACCTTTTCCACCTCCCGGCCCCCTTCCCATCACCTTTTCCACAGCCCAGCCCCCCTCTCGTCACCTCCATTAGTCGCCGTCGCCTTTAATCCCCGTGCCATCGTTTTCTGCCGCATGCATGCAAAGTTGAATTGGCTCGTGCGGGGGAAGGATTCCCTCCCACAGCGGCTATAAATTAGCGAGTGAGCGCGATTTTGTTTGACCATCGCTCTCTCTCTCTCGTTCGCTCTCTTGCTCTCTATCGATTTTATTTTCAGGAATGTTTTAGCGTTATTAACCGCCGTCATTAGAAGCCGTATTAGCAGGTTATTTTTATCTCTGTCGATTTTTCCTCGTTTGTAAATTCTTTATTAACTACGTTGTTAGTAAGTAAGTCGTAGTAAAGTTTGCGCACTTAAGTAGTTGTAATTTTCCAAGCGCACATATTTTAGTCGTTCTGAAATTTTCGTAGCAAAATTTGTTTGACTTTATTAGTCGTAATTAATTAGCTGCAGTTGAACTAATGTTATATAATTAATTAGTTTTAATTCTTAAGGCATCATTAATTAGTTACCAAATAACTAGTCGTAATTGAAGATGTTACATGTATTTAGTAAATATATCATCCATTGTATGTGTATGACCATGTAGGATCTTTCAAACAATATGTGCATGTTTTTTTAAAACATAAATAGGAATAACAAGATACGCAAGAAACAACAATGAACACTCATGCAGGCAATGTTATCATAGTACAACCAAAATCATATGCTTCATCCGATAGAGCAAAATGAACTGATTTAGTAGTTGTATTTAATTTTATACTAGGAAATTAGTGTACATTAATTTGTAATGTTCATTTTGTCGTAATTTTTAATATGTTGTATTTTATTATCATTATCAATCTTCTCACTAATATTCCGTGTTTTCCATCTGTTGCAAGCTATGTCTCTACCGGAGCTTTTGGAACCCTTCTACAATGAGAACCACCAATGCAAGCTGTGGATCATCGGTGACGCGGATGGCCCTCCGCCCCTGCTGCTTCGGTCGGGGAGGGATTATTGGGAACTGGATGCTCGCTACGTCCCAATCCTCCGAGACACGGGCTTGTTGCCCCTTGCGAGGCTGGTCTCCGTCGGACGTCAGTTCACCCTAGACGCCTGTCTACTGTCGGCACTTGTCGACAGGTGGAGGCCCGAGACACACACCTTTCACTTTCGTTGGGGGTGAGATGACGGCCACTCTGTAGGACGTGTCATTCTTAACCGGTCTCTCGATCCAAGGTGAGCCACTTGTTCCAGACCAACCGTCGACTGACTGGAAGGCCAGGCTAGAGCATCGGTTCGGCATACATGTCCCAGAGCATACACGTGGTGTCCCCGGACTTGGCTGAGGCATTTCAGTCAATATCCGAAAGATGCACCTAACGAGGTCGTTAGGACGCACCTCGTTGCTTACTTTCTTCAGCTCTTTAATTGGCACTAGTTTCCAACCACACAGGGCGACTGGTGCTACCCCAGCTTCATCCGTGTCACCGAGTCTTTGGCTGACGCGGAGGCTGAGGTGATGCCTCCTTACAGCTAGGGATCAGCTGTCCTTTGCACCACATACCGAGGGTTGTGTGACGCTTCACGGCGCGGCACCGGTGCTACCCCGAACCTACCCGTCTGCTACTTGCTCTAGCAACTGTGGAGTTGAGAGTACTTCCCTGTTAGACGGTCGGCTGTTCACAATCGAGTCGTCAATCTTACGAAATAAACAAAGAAAAATGGCAAAGAGTTATTGGGAGAGAATGAGATTGCTCTTTGTTGCTATGAACTGGATCCTTTACGGAGGGTGCCCTCGACAAGACTGTGGACTAATCCTAATTACACTGAGTGTAATGCTTGCTATGCTATTGAATCATACTTGAAACATGAGCCTAATGCTGATTGCAGTGCTTCAATCCGATGCCCTTGTTCTTCCGTGCTCCAACTTCAAATAACCATCGAAGGGGTGGCAGTTACTCCTGGAGAAGACACCTGTTGGAAGCGACACGTCCGGTCGGAGGGTTAGTTTCAGTTAACGAAACAGTAACTGATCATTGGTTGGTGTCTGTGAGACACTAAACCGTATAGTGGTTGTTGTCAGTGTCTTAGGACCATGAAACGTCACATGATATGAAGCAAATATGACATGTGTTCCATTTATCATACGGTAAGGAATATACTTGGAGTCAGATCTAGATGCCAGTTCATTACTTCTTCGAGCAGTCATCTGGTTAGGGACTGGGTACAAGACCTCATCCGACTAGGGTACCTATTATGTAACCTCTCGAATCCTTACGACCATAGGGGTCGTTAGCCTTAGGGGTTATGACCATGAAGACGTACGGTCTTCAATTATGTATTAAGGTAATAGACAGAGATTTTAATCCTTGCAAGCTAGCCCCCGAACTTTAAATGAATTGGTCGTGTGAACCCTCTCCCAACGAAAGTCATATCGGGCAGACCCTCATTTAATGTCGTGACAAACGAGGTGGTCTGTATTCCCTTTAAAGTTGAGAAAGTGCCTTGGGAACCGAAGAGTTTTTTGTCCGTTGGAAAAAGTTTGTCTGTTGGATTTTTGGGTAACTCCCGGATGTAGTTAAAGAATTGAGACTATAAAATCAACAGTATGCACAACTTTAGGGTTTTTACGCCTTCAGCTTTTTCTTCAATCATTTTCATCTTCTTGCAAAGACCTCTTCTCACCTTCTCACTCAAGAACGTTTTCCAACCTCTCTTGATTTCTTCGCCCAACATCCTATCATGTCGGACTCAATCACCAAGTGGTTGGTTTCTAACCTAAGTGGAAAGAAGCTCAAAGCTCTGGAAGAGATCGGGTTGCTTCCCGACAAGAATCTGATCAAGTGGAGGTCTGTGCCCAGAGAACACTTTTCGAGACGTGAGGAAGGGGAAATCCCTATTTTCCTTGCCTACATCGAGTGTGGGCTCAGGTTCCTGGTTCACAAATTCCTCTCCCGGGTCCTGGAGTATTACGAGGTAGAGTTGGTGAATCTAGCCCCTAATTCCATTACCAACCTCAGTGTCTTTGTCTACCTCTGTGAGGCGTACTTGGGGATTCGACCAAGTCTGAAGGTCTTCAGATATTTGTACAAGATGGTGAGGTCAAGAAAATCGGTGGTCGGACCTAGGGAGTGCTCGCTGTGACTCCACGATGGGAAGGCCAACGAGTACATCCGGATGTAACCATTGCCCTTGTGGTCGTCATGAAAGAAAAGCTGGTTCTACATGACAGTCACAAAAGAGGACAGACTCTACTTCGCTGGCAAGGTGGCGAGCAAGAACCTGTACTAGCTGTCCACCGAGAAGAAAGAAGGACGGGTTGGAAGGGTGGTTGAGGCCATCCAAGGCCTCAGTGCCAAGGGATTAACTGCTTCGCATGTGGTTAGGAACTTTTCCATAGGCCATATTAGTCCCCTAAAGCTCTGATCACATTCCCTGCTCTGGCATATTGGTCGTGACGAAGCAACCAAGGATCCCAGGGATGGTAAGTTCTAAAAAAACCCGACCAGTTTGGTTTATTTAGTTGATTATTTTGTAAAATTAAAATCTCTTTATCCTTTTGAAGCCCTTTCTTTTGACGATGTCAGAGAGCGAATCAAAATGATCTACGCTAGGGAGCCTGATATGAAGGCCACTTTTCCCCCATATTCTGGCTGCCGTCTCTCTAGAAGAGAGGATTCGAAGACTTAATGTAAATATTAGTATATGATTATTCTCTAATATGCAGGCGGTCGGCTTGAGGGAAAAAGAGTCCAATGATGGCTCTACTCCGACCATTGTTCCGATCGACTCCTGCTCTGCGACCACACAAGATGATGGCCTTTCAAAGGCAAGAAGAGCATTTGTGATGGAGTATATATCTTAGATGGAAATTTTATCACCTGATCAAATTATATTTATGACTTAGGTGGGAGAAAAAGAGAACCCGCAACGAGAAGCTACAGAGGTCGTAGGCCTAGAGTGGTGTTCACGACCTGTCGGTTGCTACCGAAGTAGCTATTCTGGAGACCAACGAGACCACACCCTCCGACCCGATGGTCAGGGATCTTATTCTCGATCAACTGGTCGAGAATATTTCTTCTGACCTCCAATCGGTGGATGTGAGGGGTCTAACCAACCCTACCGGTTCGGGACCGGTGAAGTCGGTTGAGAAGAAGAAAAGGTAGGCAAGTGCGACGGACTTTGCTCCAGCGCACTTCAAGCTCAAGACCAAGAAGACGACCAAGTATGAAAGAAAAACTTATATAAGTACTTACCTCTCATGTTCTATAGTCTTAATCTTTTTCTTCTTCTTTCTTTATAGGTCCTCCGGTGTTTTGGTTGCTTCCAACCAGAACTCTCCTCAAGAGAAAATCCCTGAGGAAGAAGAGGTCAAGCCAGCCTCCGAGCAGGTGGCAGCGCTAGTACCTACTCAGGAGCCTGTGGCGGCTCTATCCCTGCCTATGGAGGCAGAGGTTCCTGAAGGGTCCCAGCAGGTTCCGACCACTGCTGGAAAGTCTCCTGTTCATGGCAACTTCCTTTATTGCCCCCGGTTCAACGATAATAAAGAACTCGATGAGGCTTGGGTAAGGATATCAGACCGTCAGGCAGAGATGAGTCCTGATAATATTTTCGCCGAATATAATGACATGGTGATCCGGGTAAGCATCCACGACTACTTTTACAGATTTTTCCTTAAACTTAAAAAAAACTTAAAGAAGTTTACTATTTTTGTAAAACATGGTAGAAAATTTCGCTGTGATCGGAGGATTAACTCAACGAATTAATTTTTTTGGAGAAAAGAACTCTGAATTAGAAAGTAAGTACTTTCTTCTTGACTTTCCCTCTCTTTCTTTGCCTATTTTGATCTTCTCTTATTAACTTCTCCACTTATCATATTTGATAGATGTAGAGAAAATTGAGGAAGAGATTATGGCCAAAGAAGCCAGCCTGAAAATGAATGCCAAACCAAGGACCAGTCGATCGAATACTTGACGATTAGGCACAAAGAAGACCTTGAGACTGTCGAGAAGAAAAGTCAAGGTAATCGGTCGTAGATTCGACCAATGTACTATCTTTTCTAATTATATGTATTTATTCTTTGGTCTACTCATGCATAACAAACTCAAGCATTGCAGAGAGCAGAAAAAACTCTTGAGTTCGATCGTGGCAAGGAGGCAGCCTTTGGGCAGAATCTTGAAGAGAAGGTCAAGGCCTTCAACAAGATGCTCGTTAACATGGGGTTGGGAGCTCAACTGCTTCTCCTCGGAGATCCAACGAAGAAGATAAACTTCCTTGGCCAACGACTCGAAGATCTCCGACATTTGCTGAAAACTACTCGGGAGAACCGTGCGTAGATCATTAAGGAAGTTGTTGCTAACGGAGTCAGCCTTGCTTTGGCAAAGCTGAAAGCTTCTGACCCCTCTATTCACCTTCAAGTTGTTGAAGAAGACTTCAACTACTCGAGTGAAGAAGCGACTAAATTATACGAGGAAGTAATGCCTCCTAGAAATAAGGTCATAGAGGAAATAGAAGTCGAGTTTCCATCCCATAGTGGCTAGTCTGGTGGCTCCAAAAAATAGATGATTGTAGTATAAGAATTACGAATGTAAAAACTTACCTTTTTATCATCAATAAAGAATTTGTTGTATCTCTTCATTTTGCTAAATACTTATATATTTCCTAGCCCCCGACTGCTTGCGTTAGTAGAAGAACTTACTAAAGAAGCAGTAGACTTAGAAAAATAGCAAAAGCCAGGACCATAGTACAAAGTATGTACTAACTATGTTGCAAATAAGATCTAATTAGCACTAGGAAATCAATTTTGGTCAGAACCATTGTATGACTATGACTAGATCTATTTCCATAATCGAAAATATTGTATAGTACATTGTGTGGTCGGAAGATGTTACTAGACATAGCTTGATGATAAGAAAAATATGCAAAGATGTATGCATAAACGAAAAGTGGTCTGGTTTATACATAGTATCCAAACTGGTCATAAGTGTTGCTAAGAGCTGAAGACATGAGAAACAATTTGCGAAACGTGCTCGTGCTTAAGTCCGACTGGCAGCGAAGATCGTAAGAAAAGGACCGTCGCTAGAAAACTCCTTCCAGTGGGTTGGGCCACATGCAGAGAGGAGAGATTTCGACTAGGAGACTTTCCGTGTCCCGACCAGTAGCCAAACGAGAGTAGAACAGAATGTTGAAATGAATAAATGTAGTCTCCGAAATCTTAAGCATGTAAGTAACTATTTGTAGTTGTTTGTATTATGTTTCTTTTACTCGTATGCTTCTTTGAGAAAAGAGTATGGTCGCGCGCAAGAACCATTGATGTAATGGTCACGACTAGGACCTTTATGGCGTTTGACTTATTTGCCTAAGCCAGAGAGTAAAAGAGATCCCTTTTTTAAAAAGGATATCAGAGAGAATTTGGTCTTCTCTAACCAGTTAAACAACAACAGTATGCAACCAGATTATAGATAACAGACATATAAACAATATCACTCATCGAAGAAAGTAAAGAAATGATGAATCTTTATTGAAATTAAAAGAATGAAAAATATAGTTATACAAAGAACTTACACAATTGATAAATATTCCAAGAATTAGACAAACACGCCCATTTGACATGGCTAGTTGTACCGAACCTGGTCTGGTGACTTCGACCATAGTGTATGGACCTTCTTATTTGGGAGAAAGTTTATTGCGATTAGCCTGGCTCTGAGTTTTTCTGAGAACCAAATCACCTACAGCTAGGCTGCGAGGTTGCACCTTACGACTGTGGTACCTTCGCATGGCTTGTTGGTAAACCGCCGATCGTATAAGGGCTTGGTTTCTTCGTTCTTCAAGGAAATTGATGTCGTCGAGTCTTCGTTCTTCTTGATCGTTTTCGTTAAAACAATCGATTCGGCGAGCCAATTTTCGCCTGGATGAAGCATGGCTTGAAAGACCGTAAACTAGAAAAATGGCGTTTCACCGGCCGCATAACCGTCGTGGTTGAACGGCCCATATCTGTAAAGAAGTTCTTGAACCCAAGCTCTGATCGTTTAGATTAGCGGTCGAACACTCGGCGTTTCACTCCTTGCATTATGATACCATTAGTTCGCTCGACCGCTCCATTGCTCTACGGACGAGCAACAGAAGCAAAATGTATTTTGATACCTAGATCCTCGCAGAATTCCTGAAAATTTCCGCTAGACAACTGGGCACCGTTATCTGTGATAATACGACTGGGTACACCGAATCGTGTAATCACATTTTTGTGAGGAACCTCTTAGCAGCTTCAGTTATTGTTTTAACTACTGGCACGGCCTCTATCTATTTTGTAAATGTGCCAATCATGAAAAAAAGGAATTCAAAGCCCCTAGGTGCTCTCGGAAAAGGTCCTAGAATGTCTAGTCCCCATGTTGCAAAAGGCTAAGAAAGAGGTATTGTTTGCAAAGCTTGTGTCGGCTGATGTACTTGTTGACTATGAAATTAACACCGTACGCACTTCGTCACGAGCTCTTTTGCATCATGAAGGGCAGTTGGCCAGTAATATCCTTACCTGAAGGCTTTACTGTCGGGACCCAAAATATACAATTCTGGACCCTCTGTGTATACTGCACTAGTCCAGGATCACGCTAGTGCACACAGTGGCAAATTTTCATATACAAAGATAACTAATAAATAGACAAATAACAATAAATATCAGAGTAAAGACCTTAAGGTCAAAGCTTACAATTAATGCTTCAGAGGGCAAATAGCTCAATGAAGGCAGCAATGAACAAAATGAATAACCCGTGAAGCCCATCCATATGCCCACAATCGGTATCTAAGTAGCGACCTAGTTCTCCACAATCCTTGAAGTAGACCTTGTTGGTCGACGATTCCTTCACCTCTGCTTGATTTATTAAAGCAAGCATGAGTACACACCGCACTCGCAAGTCATACCACGTAAATGCAATTATAGATGCAGGCTTATTCCAAAGGAATGGCTTCTGTGGTTCTTTTGCAGAAATGCGACATTTGCAATTTGAATACGAATAATAGATTGAAAGCATAATTCAAAACAAATAACTAATAGAAATTTTATCAGTTGTTTTCCAAAGACACATGCCCTAAACAAGTTATTCACATAGCCATATGACTTAAGTCACACAGCTCCCTTCCCAAGTTTTATGAAAATCTACCCCTCGTGTGAAATCCCGAGTATGTCTATGATCATGACGCCGCTATTCAATAGATTGATTAACACTCTGCAGAGGTTGTACACTTTACCCACAAGATGCAATCAACTTGATCAGAGCTGACCACAACAAAACCTTTCAAAAATTTCATCTCAACATTGACACTCCCGGTATGCTTAGCCGCCACAGACGCACACCGTTGGAGTGAAGCGGCGAACCGTCCGTGATGCGACTACTTGGTAGTACACACCTCCACCCAATCCGAAACACTGCCTAACCTATAACTTTGATTAATCAATGTCAAGACTCCATAACTTACTAAGTTAGGCCTCCCATCGGGCATGTGGTTGTCTGAAAGGCCAGTTCAATGGCGCACAAGGTTAAGTCCTTAAGCGGCCGAGGCAAGACTTCTAAATTCTAACCTATCATTCCCGCCAACAAAGATCCACCATAAAAGTATACCAGACCATTTGCTTCCGTCCAAAACCTTTTCCCACCCTGTTGGTTAAGTGCAACATATGCTATCAACGAGTAATAGCACATAGTACACACAATTTTATCAAATGGTTTCATAGTCACTTAGTCAAGTATTATTGCGACTCACATGAAATGATGACTCGTAGCATGGCTAAGCAAACTAATCGCATCTAACCATCCCACGTTGGTAATACAATAGCACCAACTAAATAAACCGAACTAGGGTGATAAAAGATTATGGCATACAATTAGACAAGGAGGTCATAACAAATTGGATATTAACTAATCCCAAAAGCATTGAAATAAATAATTAAAGTAAATGTAATAATTTGAATCAAAGTAGTTTTTGAAAACTGGGTTCAATATGATCAAAGGTATAACTTACCTTGGAAAAAGTCTAAATACTGATCTTGCTCTTGAGGTGCTCCTTCTTCTTCAAACATTCCTGAAGTATCGACGTCTACTCGCAAACAAAAGCAAATAAACAAAACAAATAAATAGCAAAGGCAAAACAAACTCCAAAAATTAAATAAAAATCTCAGATAAATCGATCTTGAATTTAGATGAATTTAGAAATTTGAATGGACTCAATCGGAGTTTGGATGCAAAAGATATGGGCTTTGGAAGATTGAATCTAAAAGAAAACCCTAAAAAGGATTTATGGATTAATCCGAATTATTTTCCTATTGGAAAACCCGAATTATGACATATGGCTGACGTCAGCGAAGATTTTTCGCCGGAAAGAAAATAAAAAGGAAACCACCTGACAAGTGGGACCCATTGTCGGTGTAATGGCTCACGGTGGACTTGGTTCACCGAGCCAGGGTTGGGATTGGATCTAGATCACCACATAGCAGGGCTGACTGGGCTCCACGCAGGCGACAGCGAGGCACAGGGCTGAGGTGGCAGCTGAGCTAGCAGGTGACACGACGCCGAGGTGGCAAGGACACAGGCTTCTTGCGCCACGCCTTCCGCAAGCACGGGATCTGGCGAGCGAATCTGGATCTCCAACGACGGCGACGACGCGCATCCGAACGAGAAGGACCTAGCAAACATGATGACGCGATCCACTCTCAGCGCCGACGACCACAGTAGCAGCGGCGGCAAGAAAAGCAGCGGAGCAGTTCGGGTGATCGGCGGCGAGACGATGCGGGATCTCTCCGAAGAAGGTCGTGCGCGCATCGGGATGAACACGCTACGACGATCTCGAATCCGGTGATGGCGAAGACCAAGGCTCACCAGCGGCGATGCAAGGCGGCGAAGAAGGTTGCGGCGGTGGCGATCCTCTCTTGGGAAATTCGCCCAAACGACAAGGGGATCCGAGGCGGCGCGTTAGGGCTTTGAGGGAGGATGGCGGTGCGAAGGTTGTGACGCAGGGGCGGCTTTAAATATCCACGAGATGGAGGGGATCGTCCCGGACACGGCGGCGCTGCCCGTGAGACCTTCGGACTCAAGAGTCCAGGAGGTTGACGATGGGTACGTGGCGAACGGCGGTCCCACCTGCAGCGAGACAGGAGCACGGGGCCATATGGCGAGAGGCGAAAGGCGAGGTTCTTGCCATGAGAAAAAAGGCCAAGTCACAAGACAGGAAGAGGATACAGCCCCGCGGAGAGGGAGAAATGAGCGGGCCATGCTGAGGAACGGGTCGGACGGGAATAGGATTGGGCCGGAGTTAAGGAATTTGGCCCAAGCACGGTTTATCTGAGATTTAATAGCTTTTCTTTTTAGAAAATAGCAAGAACTCCAAATAAAACATAGAAAATAGCAAATGAACTCAGAAAATTTCTAGAAAATTCTAGAAAATACATCCAAGCTCATAGAACCCAAATCAAATAGTTTTGACCATTGTTGATGTTGACTTTAATCATATTAAATTGTTTTGATGTATAAAGTCCATATTAAGCTTTTGATTTAAATTCAAATGAAATCAAATGGTGAATTTTATCCTACTTACTATTGAAAGGATTTTTAAAGCTCAGAAAATTGGGATATTACAAACCTCCCCCCCTTAAAGGAATCTCGTCCCCGAGATTCAGGCTAGCTAGAGAAAAGGCTAGGAGACTCGGCTTTCAGCTCTTCTTCACGCTCCCACGTTGCTTCTCCTTCTGAGTGGTTGCTCCACTGAACTTTGCAAAAACGAACCGTCTTGCTTCTGGTACGGTGCTCTGCGACATCCAAAATCTTGATTGGCTGCTCTTTATAAGTGAGATCTTCTTTCAGCTCGATTGATTCCAACAGGGTTTGTTCTTCCAGCACGCGAAGACACTTCTTCAACTGAGAGACATGAAAGACATCATGTACTCCTGCTAATGACTGCAGTAGCTCTAATTGATAGGCTACTTCTCCACGACGAGCCAATATTTTGAACGGACCAACATATCTAGGGGCAAGCCTCCCTTTGGCTTGAAATTTTTTTACACCTTTGAGTGGCGTAACTCGAAGATAAACAAAATCCTCTGGCTCAAAGCTGAGATCACAACGATGATTATCAGCATAACTCTTCTACCTCGACTAAGCTATCTTTAGCGTCTCTCTGATTATAGACACTTGCTTTTCTGCCTCTTGAATGATGTCTGGCCCAAAAACCAAACGTTTGGCTATTTCTGACCAATTCAAAGGGGTTCTACAGGCACGACCATACAAAGCTTCAAACGGTGACATTTGCAGATGGCACGATAGTCGTTGTTGTACGAAAATTCTACATACTGCAAACTCTTATCGGCCAAATAGTAGCATTGGCTAGAGCATAAGCTCTCAACATATCCTCCAATATTTGATTAACTCTTTCAGTCTGTCCATCTGTCTGGGGATGGTAAGCAGTACTGAAATTCAAATAAGTCCCTAAGGCTTCAGGCAAGCCTTGCCAGAAACGAGAGGTGAACTGAGATCCTCGATCTAACACTATCTTCTTAGGCACACCATGCAAACTGACTATCCTTGACATGTACAGCTCTGCTAGGCGGTCTCCTGAGTGAGTGGTTTTGACTGGAAAGAAATGGGCAACTTTAGTCAGATGATCTACTATTACCCAAATTGAATCATAACCCAATTGGGTCCGGGGTAAACCAGTGACGAACCCCATTCCGATCTCCTTCCACTTCCATTCTGGAATTTCCACAGGTTGCAGCAGACTTACTGGTCTCTGATGTTCTGCTTTTACCTTTTGACACACGTCGCACCAGGCAACGAATTTCTACGGCTTCTTGTTTCGACGAAAACTTAACAAACTGGCTGTTGGTAGGAAGGCATCTTGAAACTTGATTGCTTCTAACCGGCTGCTTGATCGGTGCTCGAAGACACTCCTGGAGTTGAGGAGGTCCTACTGTTGACTGGTAACTTAGGCTAACAACTAACTCTTCTTCTGAGCTTCGGAATCTGAACAGACTAACACACCTTTGTCACCGCTGTCCTACAATCCTTAACACAAATCTTCAACAGGTATCCTGACAATAGACTTGACTACGAGGGTGATAATCTCCACAATCCGCGTAGTTCTTCTGGTTGAACTAACCCCTTTACAATTCCTTTAGGATTAATGACAGTTGGCCTTATGTTTCCTGATTAATGCAAAGATCCACACACTTCGAGAGCTGATTTGCTTCTAGCTGAGCAAATGACTTAAGATCAACCATTGAAAACTTCAGATGGTGACAACTGCGAACTAGCTGGCAGTTGGTGCTGCAAGGGAACTCAGCACAAAACACTACTTGCTCGACCTGGTACCATGAGTTAAGGTACAACTCATATTTCTTTCACTCTGTCTCACCGGTTCGTGGTGATATACAAGATCTTGAATCGGAATGAGCATCCAAGGCTTCATAGACACTCATCAGCGACCACGAGGTAAACCGATCCTCGGTCCAACACTAACTTTTTCCGACACATCGTGCAATTTGATCAACTCATCGATCGGCACTATACCAATTCTGGCGAATACCATCTCTGTCGTGTACAACCTCTGTCATATACCACTTTGCTAAGCGGTCTCCAAACTTGGTGATATAAACAGGACTGAAACGATATATTTCTCGGAAATGAACTTTGCTATTTCCTAGGACTTAATTGCTATTCATGAGATGAAATGGAGGTCGAACACCCAAGCTCTACCGCCCATTTTGCTATTCATCCTAATGATTCCCTGTTTCTGAGAACTTGACCTAGGGAATATCCGGTTGGTACAACCACTTTGTGGGCCTGAAAGTAATGCCTTAGTTTCCTTGAAGCCATAAGGAGACCATAGAGCAACTTTTGTACCTGTGGATATCGTTCCATTGGTCCATGTAAGACTTCACTTATATAATATACTAGTCGTTGGACGTTTTCACGATCTACGACTAGTATGTCATTGACCGCTTGTTGTGTTACAGCCACGTATATCAGCAATGTTTCTCTCGATCTCGGAGATACTAAGATCGGGCCACTCATAAGGTACTTCTTAAGTTCTTCAAAGACATCATTTGCCTCTTTAGTTCATTCGAAACTTCCATGTTTTCGAAGAAGTTTGATGAAAGGTAATCCTTTTTCTCCTAACCGTGCTATGAAACGACTTAACGCCGCCATACAGCTGATTAGTTTTTGGACTTCCTTCTTTGTGGTTGGAGGGCGCATCTGGTCGATGACCGATATTTTTGCTGGATTAGCTTCTATTTCCCTAGCCGAAACTAGGAGCCCAAGAAGCTTTCCAAAAGAAACTTCGAACACACACTTCTCTGGATTTAATTTAAGGTTATGCCTTCTTAAGTTATTGAAAGTCTCGTGCAGGTCGAAAATGTGGTCGCCAACGTTAATGCTTTTCACAACCAAGTCATTAACATAGACTTCTAGGTTTTGACCTATCTGAGGATTAAAGGTTTTTTGCATTAACCTCTGAAAAGTTGCACCAGCATTTTTGAGTCCAAATGACATCTTTACATAGCAGTAAGTGCCATATGGAGTGATGAAGGAAGTTTTCTCTTCATCATCCTTGCTCATATTGGTCTGGTGGTACCCTGAATACGCATCTAGAAAACTTAGAAAGTCATCCTATAGACAAGCTTTATTAAGATCTGTGAAGTCAATACACATTCGCTATTTCCCATTGCTTTTTTCTAACCATGACAGGGTTGGTGAGCCACTCTGGGTGGTCGACTTCACGAATGAATCTAGCCTCGAGAAGCTTGTCGATCTTCGACTGGATTGTCTCATTCCGATCAGGTGCGAAGCGCCTTAGCTTCTGCTTGACCGGTTTTTCGTCAGGCTGGAGAGCTATCCTGTGCTCGATCACCTCCCTAGAGACTCTGGGCATGTCGGACGCCTGCTAGACGAATACATCCAGGTTTGCTCAGAGGAAGGAGATGAGCGACTCTACCTATTTGGGATTGAGTCTTGCCCCGACCAATACCTTTTGGGTAGATGCATCAATATTTCCTGACCCAAACGGCATTTTGACACTTTCCGGAGAAGCGTCTTTGCCGATTGGAGCCTCCTTGGTCTGATCGAAAGGCTTCGCCACCAACTTTGGCCTCGAGTGTTTGACTTGCATGGTAGGCGTAGTAGTTTTCCTGGTCGAAAGCTTGTCGACCAATTCTAAGGATTTCTGATCACATGCATAAGCTATTTTTCGATCTCCTCGAACCGTGATGACTCCTCTCGGTCTTAGCATTTTTAAACTCTAATAACCATAATGAGTGGCTATCAAGAATTTTGCCAATGCCAGACGACCGAGGATTCCATTGTATGCGGTTTCAAAATCCACCACATCAAAGGGAATCATCTCTGTTCGGAAGTTGTCGGGTCTTCCGAATGTAATTGGTAGGGACAGTTGCCCTATCGATTTAGCGGTAGAACCATGGACTATACCATAGAAGGCATATTTCACAGGTTTTACCTTCGAACGGGTAATTTGTATATCTTCCAATGCTCCCAAAAATAAAATATTTAAAGAGTTACCTCCATCTGTTAAGACTCAATTAACTTTACAATTGTTAGTAGTAGGTTCAACTACGATAGGGAACCTACCTAGTTGAGTCGACGGGGGCAGTCCTCTTTGCTGAAGGAGATAGTTGTCTCCGACCACCTGGATGACTTGATGTCGATTGGAGACTCAGCGAGGTTCACTTCCTGCTCCACAGCTTTTAGATGGCGCCTTGAGTCGTACGAAGAAGATCTTCCGAAGATCATATCCATAGTGTGTTGCTATTCTCGGTACTCCATCTCCTCGTCGCCATCTTTGTCCTTCTTGGAACTTGGTTCTCCAAGTTCTGTTATGGAGGGGAAGAGTCCTTTACCTGAGTAGTAGTCTTCCAGTTTCTTTTGCCAGGCTCAACAGGTGCGCAGGTCATGCCCTGCTGCCTGGTGAAGTGGACACCACTTCTTGTTCTTCTTGTAGTCGTCGGTTCGAGCTTTAGCCTTGTTCCGACCGGAAAAGTCTTTCTTGCCCTTGGTAAATTTTTCTGGAATCACAAGGACTTCTTTATTGTTGGGCTTGCCATTTTTCTTACTCTTGAGAGACTTCTTGCTTTTCTTCTCTTGTTTCTCCAAGCCAGTTGAGGCATCTTATCTTTTCAATCAATAGCTTCGCACCATTCAACTGCTTCACTCACAGCTGCATATTTGTCAGCCATGTCAAAAAGTTCAATGGTCGTTCGTGGAGGATTCATTGCGATATCCTCCATAAACCACCGATTCCCCAGCCCTGCTTTAAAAGCCTAGATAACAGAAAACTCCGTGACATTCTCGCCCAGTCCTTGAACATTTTGAGCATTGTTCAAGGACTGGGCGAGAAGGTCAATCAAGTGTGTCTAATTCGCCATCATTTGGCCTTGATCAGTCCTTCTACGGTGGTGGTGGTGGTTGCGAGATTAGGTTGGCTCGATAATATGCTCGATCATTCCTCGCCGCTAGCACGCCGCCACCGTCTGCCGCGAGGTCACCATCTGTTGGATCATCCAAAGACTTAGAAGAGAGAAAGAAAGCTCTAAGGGGGATAAATCTAAAATAGCCCAAGAACCAAACAAACATAAGGCAAGGAACAACTTTTCAAAATAGTTCTTTTGTTAATTTATTTCATTATTAAATTGTGGCTATCACAAAATGGGTTGGCAGCTCACAATTCGCATCTAATGGAAATACTAAAGGCAAAATCTATGGGGTTACAGGAGTGTAGTCTGGGGTGTTGTTGGTACTAGTGTCGCCTTCCTTGTAGCGAGCTAGTTCCTCTTCTGCTGCCTCTAGTTTCTCCTGGGAGGCATGTAGTTCATCCAAGGTGCGCCAGTGGGCATACTCCATAGCAATCATCAGGTCTACCTGGTGTGTTAGCTCCGGAAAGTCCTCATCTCTGGCCGAACAAAAAGTACTACCGAGCTGGATGGGGATGTGCATCGGGTAGTAGTGGAATCCGGTGCTGTGGAAGCGGTGGTCGTAGATGTAGCGGAGTCGGCGAACAGCTTCTTTGGTAGCATCTTGGATACCCTCGGGAAAGGAGCCATGCTACATCGGGGCGTCGAAGGTATGGAACTCCATGTTAGGCTGCAGGTTGGAGTAGAGTATTACTTCTACCCTCCAATGCTCTTGAGTGCCCACAACGTACTTGTACCCCTGGTACGTTGGCCTCTTCTGGAAGTGTAGATGCTACATCATCTTCCAGAGTGTTGTAGCCCAGTGTCCAGTGAAGATCCCATGGGAAACAGCGTTTGGTGCTTCGGCCATCTACAATTTTTGAGAGCGAGATGAGTTAGTAACCATTTTTAAAGAGAAGGGTTGAGGAAGGACACTAGAAAGACAAAAGTATTTTTAGTTTTCAAAAATAACTCCTTAAGAGTTTTATCCATTCTAAGACCACGACCTACAGTTGATATGGCTCTGATACCGCTCTTGTCAAACCCGGGAATGAAGGATCCCGAGTTCTCTGTGTTTCATACACTAGTCCAGGAATAGCTAGTATACAGAGCCAAACAAAAGTGATAGCAAAAATCATATCACATATTTATTAACTGATATTCAGAGTTTATTATAAAATTGGGCACTAGGCCAAATATAAAGAAACAACGGAAGCAAAATAAATAGGTAGGCCACACAATTCACCACATGTAATCGTCTGGAGGCGTAGCCTAGTCGTCCTGATCCTCACCGTCTTGATAATAAACTTCACCTAAATAAATTTTATTCAGCAAGAGTGAGCACAACTTCCGTGCTCGCAAGTTACACCCAATAACAGAATATAATACATGCAAGTGTAGTCAAGTGAAGCTAATAGGGTTCATTTTTGCATAAAGTAGCATTTTCAATTTTAAATACTTATACTAAGTTTTAAGGCAATTTTTAATCTATAACTAAAATCAAATTTTAAATTGACAGTTTTATAGTGGATAACCTCCATAAATGAATGGTGAAGGATACCCTCCTATCACAAGGCTGACCGCCCAATTTACCACAAGGATTAACCATCCTGAAATTATTTGCTAAAACCATTTTAAAATCAAAACCAAATTCTAACTTAGAGTGGCTTTGCTTAGCATGTCCATGATCGGGGACATAGCTATTCGAATAGTTTCTACTATGCAGAGGATGTACAACTTTACCCACAAGAGATAATTTGCTTTTAATGTCGATCAATACACGCTTCTGAAGGCGTGTGACTAAGCAATTATCACTAGGCTTTTACAATGTTCTACTCTAAGGTTGTTATGCCCGCTAAGGTTTCACTTCCATTATGCTAACCACCCGCTGGGACCGCCTCTTGCGCCAAGTGGGAATACTGTCTAACCGACACCCACATAGCAACATGGCATAAAAACAATGAAGTATTACAAATTAATAAGCCTAATCTGTTCCATTCCAGATATGTGGTAGTACGGTGGAGCTTAGTAAGATGCAACTCGAAGACCAGTCCTTAACTGACTTGGGCAACATTCCACAACCCTGGACTCACTCATTGAAATAAATCGATCCTGTGCATTGACTTGTACCACACCAACATCCATTATTCTCGAGTCCAAACCATTTTAATTTATTTCACAAGTAAAAGCATTTTCTAAAATTTCTATGGTAAGACAATACCATAGAATTAATTTGAAGCAACTTTAAATACTTTAGCTAAACTCCCCACATTCAAGGTTTTGGTCTAAGCATTGTCTAAGCATATACTCTTTCAAACTTTATTTTATTTTGACTATGGTGACAAGGGAATGACAATTCAAACATCAGCATTGGCCATACAAAGGAAATAGATTAACTAAGAACTTAAAACAGGAATTTAAAATAACTGAATAGAATTATGCATGCAATAATAATTTAAAATAGAATTAAATAATTTAAAATAATAGGATCAACATGGTCAAAGATATAACTTGCCTTGCTCAAATTATTCGTCTTCAACTAACTTAGGTTTCTCGAAATCGTCAAAATCTATACGTGAAATTAAGCCAAATTCAAATAAACACAAATAAATTCAAATAAAAATTCAAATTAACATCAAATTAAATAATTTTGGTTTAGTTGGCTAGATCTTGAATTTATATGAAGTTAGAAATTTGAATCGTCGAAATCGGAGTTCGTATGAACGAGAACGAACCCTTGGAAGTTTAAACCCTAAAGAAATTCTAAAATCAAGATTTTATTGAATTACCGATTATTTTTTCTAAAGGAAAGTTTCTTTATTGCGCATGTTGACGTCATCGACTGAAAATCAATTAACCGGCCGAAATATTTTCCTAAAGAAAAATATTTTCTATCTATGACATATGGGCCCATGGTCAAAGACCAGGTCCACAGCTAGTCAATGGTCTCAGAGACTGGTGCATGGAAACGATGCGAAGAAGTGCGCTACAAGCGCGCATCTGCTGGCACAACAGCCACGTGGATGCTGACGAGATCCTAGGGCTAATGTGGTGCATGCGTGGCAGTGACATGGCTGAGCCATGTCAGCCCGTGATTGGTGGCGTTCCGGCGATGAGCTCATCGGCGCTCTACGCCACCGCGAGTCTCGTGGGTGTGCGCAATCGTGAGAGGAGGTCAAGGCGATCTTGGTGCTTACTAAAGATGTGAGAGGGCGCGGCGGAAAGGTCGTCGACGTTGAGGTTTAGCAGTGGCGGTTTAGGGCTCCGACGAAGATGGTGCTACGGGGTCCTTAGGCCAAGACGCGCAAGGATCGGGCGATGATCTTGAAATCTTTGTAGAGGTCGGGGTCATCGAAGAAGGCCTGACGGTGCCGGAGACGACGAAGAACCAAGCTTTGGGTGCCACCGCGAAAACTCAAAATACGGGCGCTAGAGGAAAGGGGGTGCTAGGGGATCTTGGGCGCTGGGATGAGCGTGAAATGCACTCCCGAGGTGCACTTATATAGTGGCCGAGGAGGTTTGTGTCATCGTAAGCGCAAGAAGGTCCAAATGGCATTGTCGCTGATGATTAAGACAATCAGGGCAAGATAAGGAATGGGAGAGGTAGAATCGAGTGTGGGATTGATGTTGGTTTTTAATGCGCGCGAAATCACGGGATTTGATATGGGCTTGCACTGGTTTTGTAAGCTTTCCCTTGAGGCATCAATGGCGGGTGAAAAAGGAAGGCGCCGAGGAAGAAGAAGGAAAGATGAAGAAGGGGGACATGACATGGTGCGAGTGGGGCCGAGGTGGCAGCGGAAGAGAGAGAGGCGGTGAGAGAGAGGAGAGGATGATAGGTGGGCCCCGTGTGTCGGTGAGATGGAGAGAGAGGAAGAGACGCGCGGGTGGAGTGGGCCGAGCGGGCCGCGCGTGCGTGAAAATAGGGATGGGCTATGGAAGATTCGACCCAAAGAGGTTTTCCGGTTTTAATTTGGTTTAGTGATTTTAAATAATTCAGTTAATTCATTTAGGCTTTAGAAAATATCACATAAAGTCCAAAAAATCTAGAAAAGCTCACAGAAATTTCTAGAAAATAATTAAATAAGGAAAAGCTTTTAAAATTTCAGAAAATTCTAAGAAAATAATTAAATTTTATTTTTATCTGGAAATTGGAAATTGGGCTATTACAACGTAGGAGCCATTGGCGAATACCGGTCGCCCATGATTGTAACGAGAGTACATTAACCATCTGATTGTGGCGTTGGGCTTCTGTTGCCGTTCTTGCCGGTCGGAGGGACCAGGCTTGTTGAGGCATTTGGTCGTTCCGAACTGGTCGGAGCGATGTGTTCCTCTAGGAGCGCCACGGATGGAGACGGCTAATCCTCATTCTTCCGGTCGATTTCGCTGGTCTCAACGCATGGTGAGCCGGCGGAGGAGGAGGATGACGACATCCCGTTTTCTTCTATGGTGCGCATGCATACGTCTATATCGAGGTTGGAGTAGTCCGCCAAGTTGAACTAGTTTTTCTCATCCCAAGTCCCTACCATTTCGCACGAGTGATGATCGAGCGAAGGGAGTGAATGAGTAATGCTTGAGCAAAGTAATTATCAAGAACTCAAAACACCTTCTTCCCCACGGATGGCGCCAGCTGTCGATGATCGAGTCGCCAATCTTACGAAATAAATAGCGAAAAATGACAAAGAGTTCTTGGGAGAGAATGAGATTGCTCTTTATTGCTATGAACTGAATCCTTTACCGAGGGTGCTCTCGACAAGGCTGTAGACTAATCCTAATTACACTTAGCGTAATACTTGTTATGCTAGTGAATCAGACTTAAAACATGAGCCTAATGCTGATTGCAGTGCTTTAATCCAATGCCCTTATTCCTTCGTGCTCCATCTTTAAATAACCATCAAAGGGGTGGCAGTTACTCCTAGAGAAAACGCTTGTTGGAAGCGACACATCCGATCGGAGGGTCAGTTACAGTTAGCAAAACAGTAACTGATCATCGGTTGGTGTATGTGAGACACTAAACCGTATGCTGGTTGTTGTCAGCGTCGTAGGACCATGAAACGTCGCTTGGTATGGACCAAATATGATATGTGTTCCATTCATCGCATGGTAAGGAATATACTTGGAGTCAGATCCAGATGTCAGTTCATTACTTCTTGACGATCATCTCGTCGGGGACCGTCTGAGACCTCATCTGACTAGAGTACCTATTATGTAACCTCTGGAATCCTTACGACCACAGGGGTCGTTAGCCTTAGGGGTTACGACTATGAAGGCGTACGGTGTTTAATTATGTATTAAGGTAATACACAGAGATTTTAATCCTCGTCACCGACCTTGCGAGCGATACACCGCACCGAGTTGGGCGACGATAGATGGGCGCCCACTATAGGGTTCGATGGTGGGATCGCTACCTATCTTTGAGCCCGCGAACAGACTGGCAAGGTGCTACTTGTTATTCCACAACGAGTTTGAGTCGTTGCACGACAACGATATCATCTGGGCTACATGAACTCCAGATTTTGTGCACACGGTAGCGCCACACGGGCTGTCCGTGCAATGCACCCAGGACGCCGTGTTATGGGCGACCACCTGCCATGTGGTGTTCGCACATATTGTGGAGCCTTGCGCGCCACAGCGTGTAATGCGATAGTTTGGTTTGTACCAGGTCGTGCCCCCTTCGGACGACAGGGACCTGCAGTGAACCGTCCACCTGTGAGTCAAACTTCGTCCGAGTAATGTTTACACTTCTTATGTATTCTTTTCTAACATCAGTGCTTTGAAATCTGGTGTCAGTATGGGCGTCATCTTTGGCAAGCGATCCGGCATGAGTGGAGTTCTGACATGGATGGAGGCGACGCACTTGGAGGTCTTGCAGGAGCAGTGTCCGTATAACGTTCAAACGTACGATGAGTACCTGGAATGGTATGTACGATGGTCGAACGCCAGACCCCCTTCCTCCACCGGAGCGCCCGGAGTAGGTGACACACCAGGAGAGCCTCTGCTACTCGTTCGATCGTCATAGTGCTTCGCGACGTGACGACACCGTAAGACACTTACAATCTCTGGTCATTTCATTGATGATATTTGTACTCTTCATTACTGAACCTGTTTTGTATGTCTCTTCAGTGCATCGGAGACCACCATCCGCAGCCCACACACAGTACTGGGGCTACTGAGCACTCTGAAGTACATCTTCGCGGAGTCGAAGAACATAATAAAAACATGAGTTGCGGTCGTTCGACGGACGACGTCCTGCGCATCGGGCACCAAGTGGAGGGATCGTGCTCACCTGCTAGGTCATCACGACCCAGCGAGACCAGTCGGTGTCGTAGCACTCCCCGTCGATCATCCGCAGGCTAGGTCGGCGGGGAGGTAAGTTATGTATAAATCTACGTTCTGTTTTTTTGGTTATGCCTTACGTTCCGCTGACATCATGTCGTTCTCCCGTCGCAGCTCCGTCAGGATGCATCACTTCTATCGTTCGCACCCCGTACACAGACTAGCGCTCCCCCTTGGTCATCTGAACTGCACATCCGGGAGGTACGAGATTCTCAGTTTACGTCCAAAGTATTTATTTTGACTAACATCATTCCATCGTGCAGGCTTCAGTTGACCGTGGGGGTGACGGCCAGTTTACATCTTGTGATGAGGATACAGGCCTCCCAAATCGTGCCAGGGAGCAGTACACGGCACCAAAGTTTGGAGTACCGTACCACCCAAGGCACTCACCCCTGTCGTACATTGACCAGTACGGTGAACTGTACGCATGGCAGAGCTTCTCTAGGGTCGTTGCCACACCGTACGTTCAAGGCCAAAGCTCCTCTGCACGACCGGAGTTGCAGACATCGTACCTTGGGGCAGACAATTCGGGAGTGGATTTATATAGTCCCTTGTTCATGACTTCATTATAGGTGGCCCCCAGTTCGGCATGTCTCAGCAGGCTGACATCAATGCTTACCAGACTCAGCTTCCTCTGACTCAGCTTACTGGTGCACCTCTCCCACTCAACAGACTCAACGGTCTCCGTACCCTCTCCGATTCGACACGCGCTCTCCGGACCAGCTAATGTATCCCACGGGACATGCTCAACACAAAACAAGGACGCACACGTGCACGCAGACACAGTGAGTAGAGAGTTGTGGCTCAAACGAGTGAGTCATATTGTATCCCATGTTATGCGATTTTGTTTTCGTATATTTGTATGCTTATTTTGTTGTGCTAAATTTGTATGCTCTGTTAGGTAGTCAGACTGATCCAAAAGAACAGTCAAGCTTCTTGTTAGGATGTACTGGATTCTCTCCCTTGACAAAATAAAAATGAGCTCAGGTAGGCATATGTATGCGTTTACTAAAGCGTTTGATTACTCAATTAACATGTAGCTAATTAGGAATAAAACATACTTGAATATTCATAAGTACTATACAACACAAGGATCTCAGTAGCACATGTGGCTAATTAGGAATAAATTAACATGTGGCTAATTAGAACAAGCTTAGCTAGCCTGTGGTACAATACAATATTACTCGAACTCCATAGGCTCAGGGTCCTCCTCCTCGACGTCCTCCTCAATCTCCACCTCAATGATACGCTCCCCAAGGTCCTCTGGATCATCATTGAGCCACCAACGTCCCTGCACTGAAGAGTATGAAGAATTCTCTCCTCTGGCAGCTACAATCAGACCGTGGATCTCCTGAACTGAAGGACTAGCAGTTTCCGGGCGGCACACCTTCTTGCGTGCAGCCATCCTGTGGGGTACGTCTCTAAGGCGTCTAGTTGGCTATGGGTCTAGAGTCACTCCACGATAAGGTAAATCATCCTGAGTTGGTGGAGGATGATGCTAAGCTGTCTTCAGTTGGGCGAGCTCTCACTCTGCAGCATCCAGGCTCTCGTACACTCGCTCCATCTCATTGGCCATGAACAGATAGGCCTCGTCCTGCACCTTGATCAAGGACGCCATGTGGGTGATGGTGGTGTCCTGCTCCCCTTCAGTGGATCTAAACCTGCTAAAGACCTCCCCCTTCTTGCAGTAGGGAAAGTAACGGAAGGTGGTACATCCCAGTGCACTGCGGTAGTGGAACCCTAGACAGATGATGGCCTCCCTTGTAGCATCCTGCATCCCGAGCTTGTCTGTCTCCCTCTCTATCGTGAAGCGGTAGGATCTATCTCCTCGTAGATGGCTCTTCGAGTAGATAGTGACCTTGACGAGCCACATTTTTTTAGCGCACTTGTTGATAGTGAAGTCATGATACTCCGGTCGGTGGACGTAGCCCAAACTCTAAACTATGCACCACAACTCTGTATAGAAACCTCCCTCCTTCTCAGCATAGGTGTTCATGAAACACATCTACAAATTTTTGAAATTAAGAGAAGATCAATATCCAATTTAAATAACAAAGGTAAAGACAAGAAAAATATACTAAGAAAGTAGCAAAGAAACTTAATAGTTCATAAATTAATTTTTAGAAAATATAAATCCTTAAGGCCCGTACGAGTAAGTCTTTACATCTAGGTAATTCACACTCAATTAAATACAATTAAGGTAACTAATTAACTACGAGTCATTATGTGCCATAAAATTTATTACAGTAATATAAATTCGACCACTTATTTTGCGCTGATGTAACTTGTACTACTCAACTACTAAGTAATTACAACTGCTTAACTAACTGACACTAACTAATTACGACTGCATAAATTGTAACTAATTAACTAGGCCACGAATAAATACTTAGGATTAATATAACAACGACTAATTCGTTACGACCTATTTTATCGCAACTAACTAAATAACAAAAAATTAATAAGGCCTAGATGATAAGGATTAAATTAATTACGCCTAAATAACTGCAACTAATTAACAGCATATTTAATAATGACAATTCATACGAGAAAAAATTACCTGTTAATATGACCACTAATGACGACACTAAACAATCTTTAATCGTCTACGAAGAAAGCGAGCAAAGGGTGCGACCGAGGAGTGCAAGCGAAGACTGTGAGAGTGCAAGCGAATAGTGCGATCTTAATGGCTTCTAATGACGGCAATTAATAATGCTAAAACGTCTCCGAAAATGAAATCCACAGAGAGCCAGAGAGGGACTGAAAGAGAGAGCGAGCGACTGACAACGAAACAAAATCACGCTCGCTCGCTGCTTTATAGTCGTCGCGAGAGGGAATCCTTCCCTCGAGCGAGAGGAAATCGCACGCTAACGACGCGCCGATAATGGCGGGAGGGAATCGGGCGCAACATGCATGCTTAGACAACGATGGGATGGGAGGGGGCCGAGAGGTGGAAAAGGTGACGGGAGGGGGCCGGGCAGGGGAAAGGGGAGCACCGCACGGTGGCCGTGCAGTTTTGGCGTCACCGACGTGTCACCCTCCTGAGAAAACCGCACGATGATCATACGGACGAGACCCTATTTCTATAAATCCGATACGATGAGAACTATTTTCACTAATTCGTGCCAAAAGGGTAGGGCTATTCATTTCAAAACCGAACCGAAAGAACCGTACCGAATACACCGAACTGAACCGGTCAACTCGGTTTGACCGATTTTCAGTTTTCGGTACGGTTTTTGAAATTTAGGTTTTTTGGGATTTCGGTTTTTTCCGTAAACACCGGCTGAAAACCGAAAAAACTGAAACCCGCTCTTTTTCGCGTCTTGGCGTGGCGTGGTGATTCATTATTTGCTCATTGGCGCTTAGGCTCGGGGAGGCCCATGCGGGTGCGGCCCATCTCAGAGACTCAAAGGAGCCGGCCATTTCTTCTCTTCCTAGTTCTTTCCCCCGGCTGCTAAGTGCCTAAGTGCTAACCCTAAGTGGCTACTAGCATCTAGAGACTGGAGAGAGGGTGGAGAGACTGGAGTGGCGGCGACTGGCGAGTGGGGTGGTGGCGGACGGCAGCTCGCCGGCTCTCTGACTCTCCCTCTTCCTCTCCACCTCAGCGCCTCCAGATCTGGGCTCCGGCCCACCGGCCTGCGCGCCTCTGCCTCCACTCCAGAAGACAGTCGGCGCCACTACGGGTGCCTGCTACGGTCCTCCGCCGGTCCGCCCTCCTGCCGTCCTGCCCTGCCCTCCACCTCGAGGTCCTCCACAGACCACCGCGAGTCCACGACGGCCGACGGCGCCCAGGCCTCCCCCGCCCCCCGGTTCCACTTCCAAGTTCCAAGGTAACTCACTAATGAGGCTCTGACCTCCCCCAGTCCCCCTTCATGGTTTGATCTTTGATGAATCATTGATGCTTTGATGGCTGATGCGGTGCGTGAGCCGAGCCCTGATGAAGATGGATTGATTGATGGTTGTCGGATTTTATAGATCAAGGGATTTAGGGTTGCACAGTGCACACTTGCATTGGAAGTCTGGATCGTGCAAGTTTTACCAACAACGGAGTCAATAGGATCGTGCAATGTAAATTTCTTTGCCAATTACTGTCAATTGCTACTTTGTTTGTTGTGATGATGATATGGGATCATACTGTCCACTATCAATCACTAAATTGCTAATCACTGCAATGTAAATTTCAGATGTCTGAGTTTGATGATATAGAGATTCTTCCTGTTGCTGGGTCATTTAACGTGGGCAGTGATGAAGCTGTTGGACCCAATCAAGTCCTAAACACTGGCAAGAAACAAATGAGTTCCAGATCGGAGATATGGAGCCACTTCACACAACTTGAAGATAACCGGAACAAGGCTAAGTGCAACTATTGCTCTCGGGTGCTCAAATGTGATTCACAAAAGAACGGTACCTCCTCACTAGTCTCTCATGCAAAATGTTGTAAGATGCATCCTGATAGGAGCAATAATCAAACTCAACTAAGCTACCAACGTAATGCAGATGGAAGTAGTTGTGTAGTTCCTTGGCAATACAATGCTGAAGAAGTTAGGGCAGCATTTACACGCATGATAATTATAGATGAGTTGCCTTTTATATTTCCAGAAAAAGAAGGTTTTACGGACTTCATTTCCAAAGCTTGTCTTCAGTTCAAAGTTCCATCTAGGATAACAATGTATAGAGATGTTCTACGCCTTTATGAAGATGAGAAAGCAAAGCTAAAGAAATATTTTAAGGATTCTCATCAAACAGTTAGCCTCACAACTGACACATGGACATCTTCAACTCTTCAAAATTACATGGTTCTTACTGCACACTACATTGATAGCAATTGGCAACTTAACAAAAAAAATCCTTAGCTTCTGTTTGGTAGACAGCCACAAAGGGGAAGACATCGGGAAAGCACTAGATAAACGCTTGCTTAAGTGGGGTATTGAGAATGTGTGCACTATCACTGTAGATAATGCTAGTTCAAATGATGGTGCTATAGGCTACATGAGGAGTTCTTTGTCAAATCGTGGTGCTACTTTTGCAAAAGGTAGACATCTTCACATGAGATGTGTAGCTCATATTATGAATCTTGTGGTGCAAGATGGGTTGAAAACAATAGCTTCTTCTATTTCCCGTATTCGTAGTGCTATCAAATATGTGAGAAGCTCCCCTGCACGAATGAATAACTTCAAGAAATGTGTGCAAATCAGCAAGGTGGAAGAAAAAGGTTTGGTGTCTCTTGACGTGTGCACTTAATGGAACTCAACATATCTTATGTTAGAGAGTGATGTGGGTTTTGAGAAGGCATTTGAAAGGCTTGAACTCTAGGTCCCCTCGTACAAGACATAATTGATTGTGAATGGGGTTCCAAAACATAATGATTGGGTGTTTGCAAATGAATTCAAGGTCTTTCTAAAACATTTCTTCAACCTTACAGAAAAAGTTTCTGGCACGAAGTATGTTACTTCCAACACTTTCTTTGAAGATATTGCTGGTGTTAATTATTTATTGTTCAATTTGAGTCAACGTGAGGATGATGATGATGATGATATCTTCAAACACATGGCTGCTGACATGAAGAAAAAATATGATAAGTATTGGGGGGATCCTGAGAAGATGAATGATTTAATTTTTATTGTTGCAATGCTTGATCCTAGGTGGAAGCTTTTTCCTCTTTTTTTGTGTATTTTATCAAGATAACGCCAATCTGGTTATTTTATCACTGACTAATCTTACTTTTGTTTAATGTTTATGCAAGGACCAAACAATATGATTATTTGCACGATATTATCAACTCGACATATGGCCAGATTAAATGTGACAAGATATGGGACTAGGCTCTCAAGGCATTCTTAGATCTTTTTAAAGAATACAAGAATTTGTATTCTCCTCAAGTTGGAAGGTAATGTGATGGACAAGCTTCATCACAATCACAAACTAGTGGTAGTGCTACTGAGCATTCAAAATCTGATTCTACAAATATAATGAGGTCTTTATACAACAAGAGAATGAAAGTTTCTAGTGGTGGCAAATCTGAATTGGACAAGTACCTTGTCAAGATACCAAGATGATGTTAAAGGTTTTGACATTCTCTCTTGGTGGAAATCACAGTTCACCTCGTTTTCCTATCCTTTCACGCATGGCTAGTGATATATTAGCAATCTCCATATCAACTGCTGTTTACAATCACTATTAGTACTAGTGGTGCGTGTTCTCGATGATTTTAGAAGCTCCTTGTCTCCATTAACACTCCAATGCTTGATATGTGCACAAGATTTGTTGCGTGGTTCAAAGCGTATAAATGTTGAAGCTGATCTAGTGGATCTATCTCAATTTGAAGGTACTATAAGTCTAGGCATCATATTTATATTTATGAGTGTTACAAATGCTCAACTTATTATCTTCTTTTTGTGTCATATTGTCATGTAGTTATCAGGGAGATGGTCCAAGATGACGATGTGGAAGATATTCCAACGGCAAGTGTCTTCTCCTCGGACTTTGGTACTTAACTTTGATGCTTGAAGAACTACGAAATTGGACTATGTAGACCGTAATATGAGTAATCTTTTGTAATTGTTTATTTGCTATTTGGACTGTTGGATATTTTGGACATTGAACTAAAGTTTTGAACTATGGACTAAATTACTGTGACCATGCTTGCTAGTTAATGGTTATTACTTTGTATTTCCTTAATCCTTGGTCCTTGCCAACTTGCTGTTGAATCAATGGACTGAATACTGATGTAGTAGTTAATGATTGATGGTGTAGTAGTGTATTGCTGTGATGGATGAATGGAATATTGAATTATCGATCATGGACTGAATACCGATGTGATGTCTGAATGCCTTGAGCTGGACTGCTGCTGCCTGCTGCTTTGCTTTGTGCTTGGCGCCTTCACTCCAGACTAGTAGGATTATCAAGGAAAGCCACTCTATGATTTTAAGCTAAGTAGCATCTTGATTCTTGAAGGATCAATTTGCACTCATTAGTACTTTCCTAAACGAATGTGTTGGTGTTTTAGGACCAAACTTACATAAAGATTGTTTGATTCGGGGGGTTCCTCTAGGCTCAAAATCACACAGAGATGGAGACACGGGAATTTTATGCAGGTTTGGGCCTTCTCCTGGGAGAATAACAACCCTACTCCTGTATGTATGTATTGAGTATACTGGATTACAAGATCAAGCCAGAAAACTAGAGTATTGTGCTTCTCATAATTGGGCTCCTCCCATTGCTCTGATGATCCTTGCCTTTTATACCGTTCCCAGAATGTACGCCGTTGGACCTCTAATAAATGGTCACTTAATCATCCAGATCGTGGCGCCGTTACTAGAGGTTACTTCAGGAGTTAAAATGTTCCCACGTCGCCAGGCAATTATCGTCATAAAAGGGAGTTAAAATCGTGCCATTATCTTAGAAAATAATGGTGTAGTTTACTGCCTGTATTTTGAATACGGTGCGGAAGATTCCTTTATCGACTAGGCCCACATGTCTGTGAGCCTTGTCGACTAGAACTGATCGTGAAGGTCTTACGAGGATGGTCGTAGGAAAGCTTACGACTGCATACTGATCGTAGTAGAGCTTACGATCATGGGATAGTCATATAAGGACTTACGACTATAGGGTAGTCGTAGGAAGACTCACGACTACAGGGCGGTTGTAGAAGAACTTACGACCTCCAGCTTCTCCCTTATTAATATTTAAGGGGTATACTCAAGAGTTATGTGACGTCTTTATTACCTCATAATATGAATTATGGATAAATGTTAAATGAGGATTGTTATATCCTCGTCATCTAGCCCCCCAACTTAAGCAAAAAATAGCTTGCTTGAGAAAGGAGCAGTAGATGATCTTACGACCAGAAGATGATCGTGAAAAAGGTGGTCGAAGGAAAAACTCTTTGACTAATGTTTCATTTGACTAGAAATTTACTTAGTCAAGAAAGTTGTAGGATAACCTTGCGGCTCACAAGGTGATCGTAGAAGATCTAACGGTCCCAGTGGTCGCGATCTTGTGGTTGGAAGTAGAAACTTTCCAACCGTTGTTACTGACGACCGTAAAAGGCTTGGTTAAGAAGGTAATTTAAGCTTGAGGTGTAAAACAGACTGACTTCCTCGGCGGACAAATTTTAAGAATCCCAATCAACTCCCTTGTCGTTGTCTGCTGGAGCAGCTTCCCAAAGCGTTAGCAACCGTTGGGTAGCCGTCTTTTCATCTTGAGCGTCTTGGTTATAAAGTTTCACAGCGGTGAGGTAAGGTCTTTACCGCCCCCAATTTGTTCTTCTTTGTTCAAAACTTTCGAGTTCTCCGCCGCCGACCAAATCGAGCTTCCTTCTCCAACCCTTCCACATCCAATCTCTTAGCTTTCAGGAGAAATGGCCAGAGCCGCTTCCCAGTGGGCTGAATTGGAGATGGACGCAGCCAAGATTCAAGCTTTGGTCGACTTCGAGAAGATCCCGAAGGCTGAATTCGTGAGATGGATCGAAGCTGCCGGGCAGTATTGGCCGTCGGGGGTGATGGGGCAAATCCCCGTGTTCCAAGTATTCTGTGAGTGCGGCCTCCGATTACCTGTTCATCCTTTTCTTACATTGGTACTTGAATACTTCCAAGTAGAGTTGGTGAACCTCGTTCCCAATTCTATCACCATGTTGGGGGTATTCGTGTACCTTTGCGAGGCCTACCTGGGGATCCCGGCTGACTTGGAGTTGTTCTGGTATTACTACGGAATGACTCGGTTAGGCGGAATTGTCAGTGGCTGTAGTCTGAAGCTCCATGACGGAAAGTCGAGGGAGTACATTCAGATGTTTACCCGGTCGTCATGGCCGGGGTGGAAGAAGAAGTGGTTCTATTGGGAGATCACAAGTGAGGACAGCCTCTCCTTCATTGGAAAGCTGGCAGAGAAGGTTTCTTCATGGGATGCGATTCCTAAGGACCTTCGCCGGATTGCCCCCTTCATCCAAGCCATCGTAGATTTGAAGGAAGAGGGGTTTACTGGATGGCACGTGGTGAAGGATTTCATCACGCGCCGCATCAGCCCTCTAAAGAAGAGGGCTCACCAGATGTGGAGGTACTCGGGTTCATTGGACCCGACGAGGGACTATCGGAGGGTAAGTAAACCTTAAGCTTTAGCCTTCTTTCTGTTGATTCCAGAATTGACTTTATTTAAGTTTCTCTTGTTTCTGCAAACCTCTCGCAAGAGGAGATTGACGCCCGAGTCAAGCTTATCTGCGAGAAGCCCCAGCCATCTAACGTGGCTCCTCCTCCAATTTTGGCGGTCTTGTCCCCAGAAGACAAGGTAGAGCGTCTAAAGGTAATCGAGAATTGATTTCATCTTTACGACTTTGTGGTCATAGAAGAACTTATGACAGGGTACTAATCGTAGAAAAACTTACGATCAGGTTCTGGTCATAAAAGAACTTACAACCGAGGAATTTGTCGTAGAAGAACTTACGACTAGGAACTGATCGTAGAAGAAACTTACGACCAGGTTCTATGCTTACATCTACCCTTTTCCTTTGCAGGATTAAGAGTAATAAGAAGTCCCTAGCTGATTCTCTTGACTACGAAAAAGCTGAGACAAAAAAACTAAGGGAGGAGAAAGAAGACCTCCGAAAAAAGCTTCAGGAGGCAGACTCTGCAAACCGAAAGTTGTAGGGACAACTAAGCAGTAAGTGCTGAACTTAAGACCGCTTTCGACTGCTTCTTCTTTTTCTGAATCTTATTTCCTTTCAGATAAAGACCAAGAGGTCGAGGGGTGGGAGCAGCGTTACCTTAAGGACACTGCGGTCCACGCTGAAGAAGTTAAGAGGTTGAATTCTCTCAACTCGTTGGTAAGCAAATCTTTACCTGTGATTGATTGTGTTTTCCTCTCGAGGTCATTTTATTTGACTGGCCTTATTCTTTTCAGAACAAGTAGCACAAGTGAAACGACTTCGCGAGGCTTCGACTCGTAGTCAGGAGGAAATGAAGGCTTTGAAGATTAATATTCAAGACAACGTTTCACTTCTGAGCCATGTACTCGGTGGGCTTCATGCTGAGGAGATTACTCCTCATGACGACACCTTGCCTACCCACTCGAGTGCTATTGGTGAACAAGTCGGGACTTTGCAAGAGCTGGTGACTACTCTGAGGACTAACCAATTCGACTCGATAAAGGATGCGACTCA
The DNA here is from genome assembly GCA_036346405.1 of Phyllostachys edulis. NCBI lineage: Eukaryota > Viridiplantae > Streptophyta > Magnoliopsida > Poales > Poaceae > Phyllostachys > Phyllostachys edulis. The sequence continues at coordinate 61,551,602 of CM070549.1, forward strand.
GGAGGGAATAAGATTTGCTTTAGCAAAACTTAAATCTCATGATCCCAATTTGAGTCTGACTGTCATAAGCGACTTTACATCTGAAGCGAAGCGGAAGCGGTTGATAGCGTCAATGCATCCGATTGCCGAGTTAATCACGCGGGGTATGGAAATAAAACCCCCGTCGCCAGAGTAGTTTGTACCGGAGTCTTGTAAAGACAAGCTTTTTGATGTTGATATATAATCCTTCCTTTTTCTTGAAAAATCATCTTGTCGAGTAGTTAGCAACTCTTAAGATAATGGATGGGAAAAAAGAGCAAGACTAAGAATTGAAGTCAAGTTAATAACTTTATCCTAGCCCCCGACTATTTACTTGGTTTATTTAGATAAACTGAGTAAATAGTACTAAATGGGTTTTCTGAAAAAGAGAGCGGTTTAGCTAACTTGTAGTTTTGCGATCATGATTATCTCGCACTGATCGAAAGAGTAGGAACAGGTCGACACTAGGAAGTTCCTTCTAGTGGGCAGGACCACATGTAGAGAGGAAAGGCTTCGACTAGGTGATGTTACCATCTCCGATCAGATTAATCAAATCAAGAACGGTCAACTTGAGTTAGATAAACTTCTGAAGTCCCTTTATAAAATTTGTCCAACTTATTTCAATGCACTCAATATGTTCACTATGGTAGCAAGAGTTAGAAACAAAACGACGCTAGGAAGTTCCTTCTAGTGGACAAGACCACGTGCAGAGAGGAAAGTTTTCGACTAGGTGTTGCAACTTCCTCCGACTAGTTAAAACAAACTGAGTTTATCGAGAGTAGTTGAGCAAATTTGAAAGTGTACTCTGCTTAGTTTATTTTCCAAAAAAGATGAATGAAGAAATAAACTAAGCTCTTTGTGTTGGTAAAAAAAGGGAGGAACGAGTCAACTCTAGGAAGTTCCTTCTAGTGGGCGAGACCACGTGCAGAGAGGAAAGGCTTCGACTAGGTGGCGTTACCATCCTTTCGACCAGTGTAAAGATGAACTGGGTATTGGTCGTAGGATGTCTTACGACCAATGTGTTGTCATGAGAAAGCTCACGACTAGGAACTAGTCGAGGGCGGACCTTCGACCAGGTTATGGTTGAAAGAATTATCAAAGCGCTACTCAAAATAAAACAATAAAGATAGAAAGAACCTGATGCTTTATTGAATGGTTGGTCGTTTACCGTAGAATTTGCGTGGCGGTCGATATTCCAAGAATTAGAGAGAACCCGGTAGTCTTCCATTGCCCGGTCGTCTGAGAACGGGCGCATAACCGACCATTGTATAAGGACCTTCCCACTTAGGAGAAAGTTTGTTCCGATTAGATTGGGATTGAATCTTCCTCAATACCAAGTAACCTCTGATAAGAAGGTGCGAGGTTGGACCTTCGATCGTAGTATTTCTTGCGAGGCTTGTTGGTATCTTCTTTGAGCGGATTAAGGCTGATTTCTCTTCTCTTGAGCGAGTTAATGTCATCTGCTCAAAGTTGTTCTTGGGCTGAGTCATTGAAACTCTCGACCCTTGTAGACCTGATCTTTAGTTCTAGCGGAAGCACGGCTTCGGCACCAAAGACTAGGAAAAAAGTGTTTACTTTGTTGCTGACTAGCGGTCGTGTGAATCGCCCATATCTTGAGGGTAATTCTTGTACCCAAGCCCCGAGCGCTTAACAAGCTGGTCAAAGACTCGAGTTTTAATTCCCTGCATTATTTGACCATTCGCTCGTTCGACTGCCCCATTTCTTTGGGGATGGGCGATAGAGGCATAACAGAGCTTGGTACCCAACTCGTCGCAAAATTTTTGAAATTTTGCGCTCGAAAATTGTTTACCATTGTCTGTGATTATTCGATTGGAGACTCCAAATCGAGTAATCACGCTTCTCATTATGAACCGTTTTGCGGCTTCCGTTGTTATCGATCCACGAGTTAAACCCGATCCATTTTGTGAACGTATCAATAGCCACAAAAAGGAACTCGAAACCTCCTGGAGCCCTTGGGAACGGTCCTAGGATATCGAGACCCCAGGTTGCAAAAAGCCATGATAGAGGAATTGTTTGTAATACCTGAGCTGGTTAATGTATTTACTTGTTATGAAACTGGCATTGTACACATTTCTTAACCATCTCTTTGGCATCATAGAGGGCTGTTGTCTAGTAAAATCATTGTCGAAAGGCTTTACCAACCAACGTTCTGTAGGAAGCATGAGTTCCACAGATGCCCCCGTGTATGTCATGAAGAAGGTTTAGTCCTTCTCTCTGCGGTATGCATCGCATGAGTACCCCTTGAGTACCTCTTTTATAGAGGACTCCTTCGACCAAAGTATACATTTTGACCTTTCGGGATAAACGATCTGCTTCGAGATCGTCATCGGGCACGGAACCCGTCTGAAGGTACTTGTAAATGGGATCCATCCAAGTATCCTCGTATTCTAGAGAGGTTGTCTCAATAGGAGATGTCTCTGGTGTTTCCACTAGAAACGGCTTCTGGAGTTGCTCCAAGAAGACTCCTTTTGGTACCGTGATCGGGAAGAAGCTATTCGAGCAAAATTGATGCGAGAAATTATCCTTCGAGGATGAATTGTACCTCGAAACCGAAAAAATGCTTTTAAGCTTTGAACTTCCGATAAAATCTTAGAGACATGGTCGGGTTAGAAACCTTGGTACTCTTTTCGGCTGATTCACGACTAGTTGAGAGTCTCCACTCACGAGTAGTCGTCGAATCCTGGCGCTTTTCGTAGCTTCGTATCTTGGCTAGTAAACCTTCGTACTCTGCCACATTGTTAGTGGCCTGAAAGTTTAGCTGTATGGCATACTTTAAGGTCTCTCCGTTAGGAGATTCCAGGACCACCCCAACCCCCTTAAGGTCTCTCCGTTAGGAGATTCCAGGACCACCCCAACCCCCGAGCCATTTAAAGTAAATGACCCGTCAAAGTACATCGTCCACTTGTCGTGAGTATCGTACTGGGGATCCTGAACAGGTTCAGGATTTGTCCATTCGACGACAAAGTCTGCCAAGATCTGGGATTTAATGGCCATTCAGGACACGAAATGGAGGTTGAACTCCCCAAGCTCTACTGACCATTTAGACATGCGTCCCGCTGCTTCCCTATTCTGGAGGATTACTCCCAATGGAAACTCAGATGACATAATTATCTTGTGCGCTTGAAAATAATGCCGCAGTTTCCTCGAAGACATGAGGAGGGCATAGAGAAGCTTTTGGACCTGAGGGTAACGCTCCTTAGGTCCGTGCAAAACTTCACTTACGTAGTACACTGGTCGTTGAACGTGTTCACGTTCTACGACTAGTATTGCGCTCACTGCCTGTGGCATGGCAGCTAGATAAATCAAGAGCGTGTCTTCTGATTTCGGGGAAACCAGAACAGGAGCACTCGTAAGATATCTCTTGACATCCTCGAAGGCAGCGTTTGCCTCTTCCGACCACTTGAAACCCTCGTGTTTCCTTAGAAGTTTGAAGAAAGGTAGTCCTTTTTCTTCCAATCGTGCTATGAAACGACTTAAAGCCGCCATATACCCTGTGAGTTTTTGGACTTCTTTCTTCGTGGTTGGAGAGCGCATTTGGACAATGGATTTTATCTTTTGAGATTTGCTTGATCCTCGTGCGAGACCGGAATCCAAGCAACTTTCGAAGAGACTCCAAACACACACTTCTCGAGATTGAGTTTCAAGCGGTGCTTTCTGAGGTTGTCGAATGTCTCCTGCAAGTCTGAAACATGATCAAGCCGTTTGATGCTTTTTACGACTAGATCGTCAATATAGGCTTCCAAATTTCGGCCTAACTGAGGTGAAAAAATCGATTGCATCAAACGTTTAAAAGAAGCGCCAGCATTTTTTAGACCAAATGGCATTTTGACATAGCAAAATATACCAAATAGAGTAATAAATGCGGTCTTTTCTTCATCTTCTAGACACATATTAATCTAATAGTAGCTAGAATATGCATCTAGAAAACTTAATGTTTCGCAACCAGCAGTAGAGTCAACCAATTGATCGATACGAGGTAAAGGGAAATAATCTTTTGGACAAGCTTTATTAAGATCAGTGAAGTCAACGCACATTCGCCACTTGCCGTTAGACTTCCTAACCATTATAGGGTTGGCCAACCACTCTAGGTGGTCGACTTCTCTTATAAAGCCTGCTTTAAGTAGCTTGTCCAATTCTGACCTTATAGCGTCTCGTCGATCAGGGGCAAATCTCCGTAATTTTTGTTTTACAGGTACTTTGTCAGGCCGTAAAGCTAGCCTGTGCTCAATCACTTTCCTAGGGACTCCGAGCATGTCGGATGCTTGCCATGCGAAGACATCTGCGTTTGCTCAGAGAAAAGTGATGAGGGTGTCTTCCTACTTGGGGTCGGAAGTATCCCCGATGCAAACAGTCTTCGAAGGTTCCTCCTGATCCAGGGGAACCTCTTTGACTCGATCGTTCGGTTTGGGCGCAGCTTTAGGCTTCGAGCACTTGGTCGAAGGCTGCCCTTTTTCTTCCCGAGCTGGTATCTGACCTACCATCTCGAGGGATCGATGGTCAGACGTGTGCGTCATCTTCTTATCATAATGAATTGTGATTACTCCTTTAGGACCTGGCATCTTAAGACATTGATACCCATAATGAGTTACCATTAAGAAATTTGCCAAAGCTGGTCGTCCAAGTATGGCGTTATATGCCGTATTGAAATCGACCACATCAAAGGAGATCTTCTCCGTCTTGAAATTACTTGGTGAACCAAATGTAACAGGAAGGGAAACTTGACCAATAGGTTTGGCCGAAGATCTCGGTATAATACCATGAAATGAATATCTTACCGGCCTTACCTTGGTCCTGGGTACTTGCATCTTGTCTAGGGTGTTCGTCAACAAAATATTTAACGAACTACCACCATCAATCAACACTCGATTCACTCGACAGTTGTTGATGGTGGGTTCGACCATGATCGGGTAATGACCTGGTGGATCGAAGGATCGGCGGTCACCCTTCTCAAAAGAGATGGTGACTTGAGCCACTTGATACTTTTATTGACAAGAGAGAGTCAATGGAGTTTACCTCACGTTCGATTGCCTTAACTCGTCGCCTTGACTCGATCGCCGATGATCCCCAAAGATGTGCTCGATGGTGTGCTCGGGATCTGAAACGGCATGTCCTCGTTGTCGTTCATTGCGTCGACCAGCGGCTTGCCCTACTTCTTCGAGGCGTGGAGGCCCTTCTTGGTGTAGTAGTCTTCTAGTTTTCGTTGGAAAACTTCGGCAATTCTGAGGTCATGCCCTTCCTTTTTATGGAAAGGGCACCACCTAGGCTTGTCGTTCTTCCGTTCGGGGCACTTACCTTTGCCTCGATCGGGGTATTGTTTGGTAGTTCGTGGCTCCTTATCACTTACGGCCAAGACCTCCTTAGAAGCATTGGCTTGAGGCTTTTGACCATTTGCCTTGTTCTTGGATTTCTCGGTCTTTTATCCCTTTTTTGTTACCTTCACGCCGTCTCCTGAGGGTGCTGGTCATCTCGATCGATGATTTTGGTCCACTCGACTGCTTTATCGGCGATGGCGTCGATCGACCATCTCGAAGAGTTCACTCTGATGGCGTGAGGGTTTAAAGCGATGTCCTCCGTGATCCTTCTGCTGTGGACTCCTGGCTGAAGGCTCGATATGAGATGAGTCAAAACTTCGGGAATCGAATGCGAACTGGTAAACGCTGATGAATTGACGTAGTGTTTCGTCGTCGTTTTGTCGCATCCGATGTAGGTCGTCTTCCTATCGGGGGCGATGGTAGGTGCCCTGAAAATTGGCCAGCAATAGATCGCAGAGATGTTGCCACGAGTAGATCGACTCGACTGGTTGGTTTAATAACCATGATCGAGCAGACCCTTCGAGCACAGTTGGAAGGTAATTCGCCATGACGCGCTCTCCTCCTCCTACTACTCGAACAGTGGTTGTGTAGATTTGAAGGAATTCAATGGGATTTTGAGACCCATCAAATTTCTCCATGTTCCCTGGTCGAAACCGCGGCGGCCAGTGAACTGCTCGGAGGTCAGGTGAGAATGCCCGACATCCGGTAATTACGTCGTAACGCCTCCTTTACATAAAAGAGGGGTTGACGTCGCTAGGTGATCGTACTCGACGATACCTAGCCATTGGTGAATCTGACTTATGGTAAATCTCGATCCTACAAGGGTAATACTCCTCGTATCTTGTCTGCTGTTGCAGACCTTTGGGTCGGAGTGGTGAATGATCACCTCTCCTAGGAGCTTTATGTTCTTCAGATGTTCTTCAGACCTTTGGGGAGCGATGTACCTTGCGACGATCTCCATGAGGTGAATTATTCGAACGACTGGAAGCTGATGGAGTTGTACTGCCACGACTTCCAGAATGATGTCGGCGGGGTCGTTCGAGCTTGCTCATCGTATTCTGCAGCCTTTGTGCGATCTCTTCAGCGAAGAGGTCGTAGCCGGGCGCTCGAGCAAGTTCTCGAGAGGGGTTCTCGAACAGGTCGTTGATGTGCTGAAGTTCCTGAGCTTCCTCCGACTGGTATTGAGCGCGCCCAAGCAATTTTCTCTGAGTTGCGACTTGTTTCCGTCAGACTATTTCAAAATCACCCATACCTGACCTTTGACCTTGCTTTAGCGGAGTGTGATGATCTCGAGAATTTCCCGCGCGTTCATCAGAGTGTTGACTCTGTTCGTCGTTGGAGGCATCCTCGTCATCGCCACGGCGGTCGTGAAATGTGATCTTGAGGAGCATCCTCACTACTGTTTCGGAGAGTTATTGCTACGAGGCGGGGCGAAGACCTCTCGTTGATGATCTCCACTTACACTAGAGGCCTCCTCACTTGAGGAGTCGTCGAATGACACCATCTGGCGACTTGGAGCAAACCCCTCCAGGAAGGGGAATTCCGGGTTATAATCGTCTTCGTCGGCAAGTGAATCCTGCGTTGGGATGGTCGGACACGCAGTAAGAGCATGTTCGATCGCATCCTTGGCTGGGTTAGCCGGAGAGAAAGAATCACCAGATGCTGATGAAGATCCAGAATTACGGCTTCCAAGAGTTGTCGCGCTAGGTTAGACTGTCTTAGGTGGACTTGGACATTTGGAGAGGGAACCTTCGCCATGCCCTGAGTCTGCCTTGGGATAGTCCTCATTGAGGTCGGATTGACCCTTGCCCTCTGAGGAAGCTGGTTCCCCTTCTGGGCGTATAGTTGTGGGGATATGGATCCTCCTCAACTCCATCGGTGTAAAGTCTCACGGAGAAAGATCTCTAGGGGCGACATCACCATCGGAGGATGCATCACTTGGCTCGTAGTCGAAACCAGCATCCATGTCAATGTCTGCATAATCGGCCAAGTCGAACCAGTTCTCCTCGTTCCACTCTCCTGCCATGAGAGCATGAGAATTGGAAGGATGGAGGGAAAAACTGATAACTCGAAGATCCCCACGGTCGCCGTCAACTATCGGTGTTTTAGGACCGAACTTACGTAAAGATTGTTTGATTCGGGGGTTCCTCTAGGCTCAAAATCACACAGAGATGGAGACAAGGGAATTTTATACAGGTTCAGGCCTTCTCCTGAGAGAATAACAACCCTACTCCTGTGTGTATGTATTGAGTATATTGGATTACAAGATAAGCCAAAAAAACTAGAGTATTGTGCTTCTCAGAATTGGGCCCCTCCAATTGCTCTGATGATCCTTGCCTTTTATACCGTTCCCAGAATGTACGCTGTTGGACCTCTAATAAAAGGTCACTTAATCATCTAGATCGTAGCGCCGTTACTTGAGGTTACTGCAGGAGTTAAAACGTTCCCACGTCGCTAGGCAATTATCATCATAAAAGGGGGTTAAAATCGTGCCATTATCTTAGGAAATAATGGCGTAGTTTACTACCCGTATTTTGAATACGTTGCGGAAGATTTCTTTATCGACTAGGCCCACATGTCCGTGAGCCTTGTCGACTAGAACTGATGGTAGAAGGTCTTACGACCAAGGGATGGTCGTAGAAAGCTTCTGATGCATCTTGATCGTAGTAGAGCTTACGATCATGTGATAGTCGTATAAGGACTTACGGTTATGGGGTAGTCGTAGGAAGACCCACGACTATAGGGTGGTCGTAGAAGAACTTACAATCTCCAGCTTCTCTCTTATTAATATTTAAGGGGTATACTCAAGAGTTATGTGATGTCATTATTACATCATAATATGAATTATGGATAAATGATTAAATGAGGATTGTTATATCCTCGTCAGAATGTTTACACAATTGATCCATGATCGATATTCCAAAGATTAGTACAGACTAATCTTTGGAATATCGATCATGGATCAATTGTGTAAACATTCGTTTAGGAAAGTACTAATGAGCGCAAATTGATCCTTCAAGAATCAAGATGCTACTTAGCTGAAAATCATAGAGTGGCTTTCCTTGATAATCTTACTAGTCCGGGCTACCGAGCTAGACCAAGGGTTTGGACTCTTGGGCACTGGCTCATTGCACAGCTCTTGGTGGTGCTCTCTTTGGAGACTACTGCATCTTCTTTGCTTTGTGCTTGAGCCTCGAGTCTTGACTGCTTGCTAATGGGAATGGCACCAGCGTACCGTCGACCACCAGCACACCAGTAAGGCGACCAGATGCATCGTGAGCGTCTGACAAGTCGACAAGCGGCAGTGAGGCGGTGAGTAGCCGCAAGAAGGCGTGACCATGTGTCACCAAATGATGGCGCCAATGACCAATGAGAGTGAGCATTGCTTTGCTTTGTCGTTCGACATTCGCAATTCGCCAATTCGCGTCAACTTTGGTAAATATGGTATTTACCGATACCGCACCGAAATAAATTGGGATTTACCGAAATCAAACCGTATTTTTAAAAACACCGTATTTACCGAAATAACAAAACTGTATTTACCGTATATACCGAACCGAACAAATCGAAAAAACCGAACGAACACCTTACGAAAAAAAAAGCTACCAATTCTTAAAAAAAACTCGCTCTACGTCCAATCGCAGTAACCACGGGGGCTCCACCAATCCACCGTCTTTTCACCATGGCATGTGTCTTTTGCTTTGTCTGGTCGGGTGGTCCTTTGCTCTAGTCTATCCCCTTCTTTCATTCAGCCTGTTGAGCTGGGTTCCTAGCTCAATGCTTGCAGTGTTTTTTTTTTCTTGGCTGTTTTGAGGTATTTTTTCCTCTTGTTTTTGACCAATTTAATTTGTTTGGATTTTGGAACAACAGGGTTTTAAGATGGTGTTATTTCTTGAAGTAGGAAAGCTGAGCCTAATGTGTAAAGGCTAACTTCTCACCGAGCAATGGATCTTGAGTTTGGGAGGGGCATGAGATCCCCAAAGGTTTGAATCTCTCTTAAACTGTTGTGTAATCTAGCAACTGGTAGACTGTTTATGAGATAAAGGAGCAATGCTTGTTGAGCTTTAGTGGTTTGGGTTCTTGCAGAGGGACTCCTGGAAGACCACCTTGCTCCTGGCATATCAGAGCTTAGGGGTGGTCTATGGAGACCTGAGCATATCTCCTTTGTATGTGTACAAGAGCACCTTCGCTGAGGACATCCAGCACTCAGAGACAAATGAGGAGATCTTTGGCGTGCTCTCTTTCGTGTTCTGGACTCTTACCTTGATCCCTCTCCTCAAGTATGTCTCCATTGTCCTAAGAGCTGACGACAATGGCGAGGGTATGCATGAACTCTAGTAGTTTCGGCTTGTTCTGCCAACTTTGTACGCTAAGCTTTTAAGCGCGTATATTTTGCAATCTCGCAGGAGGAACTTTTGCTCTGTACTCTCTAATTTGCCGACATGCCAATGTGAGCCTTCTCCCGAATAGGCAAATCGCTGATGAGGAGCTTTCCACATATAAAATGGAATGCGCTCCTGAAAGAACTGATAAGTCCCGCATGAAGGTGTGGATTGAGAAGCACAAGAAGCTGCATACTGCCCTGCTCATCATGGTTTTGATTGGCACATGCATGGTGATTGGGGACGGTGTTCTCACGCCAGCTATATCCGGTATCCGCAGCCTTCTTTTCTTAGCTCTGCTTGGCTGTTTTCTACAGGTTGATTGACTGGTTACTTACTTTGAGTTTTGTCTTTCATCTGTCACAGTGTTTTCAGCAGTTTCAGGTCTTGAGTTCTCTTTGTCCAAAGATCACCGCGAATGTAAGTTTTGTAGGAAATTTCCTTGTAATGTTCATTTTCCTTTTCCTATCTTTGCAGATGTTTGGATAGAGTTGAATATGAGCATATGGACACGGGTCAAAACTCCAGTCCATCCGTTAGTGACTTCTTGCTTGCATTGGCATTGAATACTCCACTGGATTAACTGGTGCTTCTATAGGCCATAGCTGCGAAATACTCAAATACCTCCACGCCCTTCTAGGTTGAAGATTCCTACTCTTTACTGTGAGCAGTGGGCGGCGTAGCTTTTCCTAGAAGATAGCACTGGCTGTCTTGCCTTCTGGATGTGACCTTTTGTTCCCAATGTATCTTTTAGTTCATCATGGCACAGTGAGATAGCAAAGTTGATCATCTTTGGGCAATGCTGTGTTAGTGAGTTCAGTTAGTAGCAAATTAATATTCCTATCCAAGTAATGCTGGACCAAGAATGTTGATGAAATAGCCGGCAGCTAGACCATAACAAAACCAATAATCTGAATCACAAGTTTTTTCTTCCTAGTGCATATTTGTATTCGTATACTAAATTACAAATGAAGGTCTGTATCATTTTTGTTATCACCAAATGGGTCAAAACACCTGTAAATTGTCTTGCAATGATATTTCTCCTTTTCCCAATTCAAACCTCCTCGTTTGGCTGTGATTATTGATCTCTTTTACATGCAGATGCTGTCATTCCAATAACCTGCGTCATACTAGTATTCCTGTTTGCCCTCCAGCATTATGGTACACATCGGGTTGGATTTCTCTTTGCCCCGATAGTTCTAGCCTGGCTACTCTGCATGAGTGCTCTTGGCCTTTATAATATCATACATTGGAATCCTCATGTCTACCAAGCTCTAAATCCCTATTACATGTTCAAGTTCTTAAAAAAGACCAGAAAATATGGTTGGATGTCACTTGGTGGAATTTTACTCTGCATGACAGGTATGCTACAGTATGCTTGTAAATATCTGTGTCATGGAATGTAAACAGGAGTCAGAAATTCCTTTCTTCTTTTTCAAAGAAAAAAAAGTTCCTTTCTTCCGTTTGCATTGATTCTATAACAAGAGTAAATTTGGTTAACTCTCTAGCTTGCCTGACGGTGCAGGATCTGAAGCAATGTTTGCGGATCTTGGACACTTCTCATACAGTGCAATCCAGGTAATTGGTTGATCCTGCATGAGAATTCCTACATAATATTTTGTATATATTTTTTGTGCTGATCATTTAGTTTTTATCACAGCTTGCTTTCACTTCTTTAGTTTACCCTGCGCTGATTCTGGCATACATGGGTCAAGCTGCTTACTTATCAAAACATCATGACTTTTACTCGAACTCCCAAGTTGGATTTTACATCGCAGTTCCAGGTATGTATTGGCATTGCAGCTCATGTATTCTTATGACAGAAACTAGTATGTACATGAATAACTTAAACATCAGGCAATATTACTCTTTTGAAAAAATATCATATTCCTGCTTTATTTTATTGTCGCACTCTAGATATGAAGAGGCATTTGACAGTTTGGATTAATTAAATTGAAAATTAGTCTGGCAAAATCTACTGTACATCCTGAATTCATGATCTACCACTTCGTATGATGATCAATTTTTTTTTCTATTTGGAGATTTATTTGAATACCATTTAGGGAAAAGTCCATTTGACACCTCTAAACTCTTCCGAAAGTTCGGAAATCAATCAACCAGACACCTGACCCTCTCAACTATCAATGTCATTCACTTTACCCCCTTGAGTCCATTCCACTCCGGGTTTAAGCTGGTGTGGTGGTGGTTTTGACATGTAGACTGGTTTGACCAACATAGCATCCTACTAGGCAATAATTTGCTGATGTGGCATACATTTTCTGAATCAGCAAATAAAAAATAAAAAATGGGACTCACGTGCCAGCCTGCTCATTCTTCTTCCTCCCTCTTGTTTGGGCTCTTTATCTGCATTCCTCTCCTCTCCTCCAAAGTCCCAACCGTGCAGCCGCAAGCTCCGTCAGCTGTCAGGCCCTTGCCCCCCTGATGACCGCCATAGGCCACTGCCGGCACCCCGCTTATTCATACCAATGGGTAGTACACCATTCCAAGAAAACACATTGCAAAGGAGCAGATCTACAAGATTACAACAGCAACAGCATTCCTTGCCTTGCTATTTCCGTTCCCTTGTTTCCTTTTTCGTGCCTGAGAAAAAATAAATTAAGATGAGAATTTTGCTTGTGCGAAGGATTTCCACTGGAAATAGCAAAATGCTGCTAAAAATTCTGGAAAGTTCGTTTCTTCTTTACCTCCTGTGGGATTCTCCGCCGTAGCAAGCAATTGGTGCTCGGATCGCTGTCGTTGCGCTGTTTCCACCTCGATGGTGTGGAAGCCCCCGCCGCCGCCATGACCAACTACGGCGTAGACGGCCTCGCTTGGGAATGTGGCGAACCCAACATGGTGGCACCAGCGGCGGAGAGCTTGCGCTTGACCACCTTGAGCACTTCCCTAAGGCGTGCCTAGCCCATCTGCTAGCTCTTCCCCATGGCCGCTTCCTTTTCTCCATGTACTACAACTTCGACTGCTTCCCATCGTGGCTTCACTGCCCCCCGCGGGCTAGCTCCAGAGCGTTGGGGTGGAACAGCTGCACACGGTCTTATCGGGTTCTTTGGCGGTGGCCATTGCATCTGCCATATTGCTCTAGTGCGACATCGCGGCAGCGGCTAGCTTCCGGTCTCGCTCCAAGCTATAGCCACAACCTTGCGAAAACGGCCTCGGCCGACGAAGCCGCCGTCCTTGCCGAGGTGGGCCTTCTTGTTGGGAAAGATGGAGTGGGGGACCAACAGTGGAGGAGGGAGGCGGCTAGGAGGAGGACAGAGGAGATCGTGGCTGCTACGGATGGAAGGCGGGGGAAGGAGCAGGAGAGGAGGATGGCCATGTCCAGGAGCTTTGGGAGAGGAGAGTAGAGGAGGAAGAGACTCAAGCATATTCCTTCTCCACATCAACAAATTATTACCTACTAGGATGCTATGTTGCTCAAAGCTAGTCTTCATGTGAAAATCACCGTCACGTCAGCTTAAAACCGGAGTGGAATGGACTCAAAAGGGTAAAGCGAATGGTATTGGTACTTGAGGGGTGTCGGGTGTCTAGTTTAGCAGTTCATGATTGATTTCCGGGTTTTCGGAAGAGTTTAGGTGTGTCAAATGGACTTTTTCCTACCATTTATAGAAGAGAAAATTCACAATATGCCACTGAAGAACTGCATGATTCACAATATGTCACTTATTGTGAGGCGTGAGACACCAGTGACATATTATGAAGATTTGATGTTATTCAATGGCATATAACGAATTGCCCTTTTATAGAAATAAACACCATTGTATTATTAAACAATAGCTCAATGATTGATATTTCATATGTGGTCTTGCATAATTTTTTTTGAAAAGGATGATCTTGCATAAATTCGAGAGGTTAATTCTATCTTGCTTTATGTAATCTAAATTGTAATTACTCTGTACTTGCATCCATACTCTGCCCTGTCTAACTTAATGAAGATGTATACTACAAACCCTGCAAAAAGTGTCTGATGAGTGATAGCTCTTCTAGTAATTTCTTATTTCTTAGGAATTCATTTACCATTTGAATTCATATGAAGTTATAGTTTTTACTTATCCAAACCTCAGATATGGTCAGATGGCCTGTGCTTCTACTTGCAATTTTGGCTTCAGTGGTCGGAAGCCAAGCAATCATCAGTGGAACATTCTCAATTATCAATCAGAGTCAGTCCTTAAGTTGCTTCCCTCGAGTAAAAGTTGTGCACACATCTGAGAAAATTCATGGCCAGATATATATCCCTGAGGTCAATTGGCTGCTCATGATCCTCTGCATTGCTGTGACTGTTGGATTTAGAGACACAAAGCACATGGGAAACGCATCTGGTAAGATAAACTACTCCACGGTTTTTACCACTTCTTGTCAATGTTAGCACCAGTCAAGGGCAATGCAACAAAACCTATAAAAGTGAAAGGCAGAATAATAAACGGATTGTAATTTCTTGAGTGCTTTGAAATCAAACTTGATCACTTGACTACTATGGTATTATGCACAAAATAATCATATTTATAGTTGTTTTTTTGCAATGCTACTCTAGTCGTACAACAATTACAATGCAATTATATTGTTTTCGCAAAAGATTACATGATCTGATCATATGTATGTTCCTATTAGTATCGTCAAGTCTTAAGATTTTTGTTGTTGTTGTAATGACGAGTTGCTTTCTGAACCTTGTGCTGTTGTGCAGGACTAGCAGTGATCACGGTGATGCTGGTTACCACATGTCTCACATCCCTGGTCATCATGCTGTGCTGGCACAGGCCACCGCTGCTGGCCCTGGGCTTCCTCCTCTTCTTCGGCTCCATCGAAGCGCTCTACTTCTCGGCATCGCTCATCAAGTTCCTCGAGGGCGCATGGCTCCCGATCCTGCTCGCCCTCATCCTCATGGCCGTCATGCTCGTCTGGCACTATACGACCATCATGAAGTATGAGTTCGACCTGCACAACAAGGTCACCCTGGAGTGGCTCCTCGCCCTCGGCGACAAGCTCGGCATGGTCCGCGTCCCCGGCATTGGCCTCGTGTACACCGACCTCACGTCAGGCATCCCCGCCAACTTCTCCCGCTTTGTGACCAACCTCCCGGCATTCCATCAGGTCCTGGTCTTCGTCTGCGTCAAGTCGGTGCCAGTGCCGTACGTGTTCCCCGCCGAGCGGTACCTCATCGGCCACGTCGGTCCACCGGGCCACCGGTCGTACCGGTGCATTGTGCGGTACGGCTACCGCGACGTGCACCAGGACGTCGACTCCTTCGAGACCGAGCTCATCGAGAGCCTGGCCACCTTCATAAAGCTCGACGCCTCCTACCGGCGCAGCGAGGCCAGCGAGCAGCAGCTGGAGGAGCGGGAGCGGGGGCTGACTGTGATCGGCAGCAACCCACTCCGGGAGCACGCGAGCTACGACTTCGAAGACAGCGTCCAGCACTCGGCCGCGTCCGTGGAGATGCGCGCCGCCGACAGCCCCGGCATCGTTCGCGCGGAGCTCGCGGAGCCGGCCAACTCGGCGAAGCAGGTGAGGTTCTTCATAGACAGCCACGTGGCGAGCCCCGAGGCGGACAAGCACGTGGAGGAGGAGCTGGAGGCGCTGTCGGCGGCGAGGGAGGCCGGCACGGCGTTTATCCTCGGGCACTCGCACGTGCAGTGCAAGCCCGGGTCGTCGGTGCTGAAGAAGCTGGCGGTGGACATCGGGTACAACTTCTTGCGGCGCAACTGCCGCAGCCCGGACGTGGCGCTGCGCGTGCCGCCGGCGTCGCTCCTCGAGGTCGGCATGGTGTATGTGCTATGAAATGACGTGTTTTTTTCTTGTAATGTCGTCTGAATTCTGATAAGGTAAATGCTTACTGGTCATACACCTTTTCTTGTATTGATTTGGACCGCTCGCCCTCGACCGCTCGATTCGGACGGTGCGCGCACCGTTTGGAGTGGCCGTGAGCCCGTGGTGTTGAGGACATTCCGGCCTGGAGTGGGAAGAGGGTGCCGGTTTGGATCCCTTGTGCTCGATGACTTGACATCCTCTCCCAATCTGATGATGCGGCCGCGAGGCATTCCTCGCTTGCCATCGACTCGTGGTCACGGGCCCATGGCACAGCGTCGTCGGCCCGTTTTTACATATCAGCGTATGCACGCCGCTCTGTTGGGAGTTCACATGGGCTTGTCTGAAAATTAAATGATTTTTGTTTGATGGGACAAATCTAAAAATAAATTGTTTGGTTAGAAACATGTGCATAAAATTGATGAATGAGAAATATGATGATGGATTGAAGCCGTGATGGCTGGAGCAGCCAGGCGCTAGTTTTTGAACGCCTGAACCTAGCAGCTAGGTTGGAAGGCAAACAAGCAATCACCCGCAGCTTCTGGTCCCTCTCTCGGCCAGGCAATTTGTCGTCAGGGCTGAGGGTATGTTTGGTTCGAGGTCTGAGAGCTGTGTCTGAGAAAAAGTGGTGCTTCAGAAATAGATGGTTTTTGTTTGATCAAGCAAACCTGAATATATGGTGTTTAGTTGGTGATAGGTGACTGAAGATAGAAATGAGAGAGAAAGAACTAGAGAGAGAAGATACAGCTGTCTGAGCCAGATCTTTATTTTCTACGCCTAATGACCTGGTCTTTAATCAAGCAAGACCTAGGCAGCCATCCTGCTGCTCTTGGCCAGGTTCATCCAAACAGGCTCTGAATCACTCCCCCAAAACAAACGCTCGCCTTCTCGAGAGCCCATCGCAGTGGCCCACATTATTATCCGCCTAAACACCATCTCATCCCCACATCTCCGTCCGTCTCATCTCAAATACCTCATCACATTCGCACCCCATCCCCTTGAGATTCTACCCGAGCCTGCGCCAGCCAAGTCATCGCCTTCCCACTCACCGCCTTTCCCATTCGCGTGCGCGGCGGCGGCAGCAGCTCGGATCCTATCCCCCACCCCCCCAATGGCGACCGCGTGCCCGCCGCTCTCGCTGCCGTCCACATCCCTCCTCCGCAGGTCCGCCCGCGCTGGCCCTGCCCGCCGGCCGCTCCCCGCCGTCCGCTGCAGCGCCGTCGGAGGTGAGCGCCTGCCTCCTCTTCCGTTTTACCAATTGGACGGTTTTTAGTGAAGATTGAGTAGTGTTGAGAATATTTTGCTTTTGGTGGTGATTCAGAGGCTGTGGCGGAGGAAGCGGCTGTCGGGACGGCGGAGGAGCCGCTGCTGGTGAGCGCAATCAAGGGGAGGAAGGTGGAGAGGCCGCCGGTCTGGCTAATGAGGCAGGCCGGGAGGTACATGAAGGCATGTTCACTTTTATTTTTATCACATGCTTTACATCCCCTTATTCATTTCGCTACCATTGTATAATTACCGTTCACATTGCAGTTAGAGAAAGAGAAACTAAAGTACTTGCAATTGTTATCGTTTCACTAAAGAATTGAGATGGACGAAATAACAGAATTGGACCAAGATAATCCATGGTAGCAAATTAGAGTACTAAATATTAGCAGGGTTCTAGACTACTAGGGTGAAGAGGCTTGTGGCAATAAGGACTAGTTAATGTAACTATTAAAACGTTACTACCAAAACATACTGCAGAATTAATGATCACTCAACAGTCTATTATACTGTATCTTATTTTTGGAAGCATCTTAGGACGGTTTTTATATACTGCTTTGTTCTATAAAAATGAGGGTAAGTTCTCGGATAGCAAATGTTCCATTCTATAAAAATGAGGCATGCATTAGTAAATACCTAAATTCATTTTATTCTAGTTGACCCTTCTTTAGAAAATTTTTCCCTTGATTTGTTCAAAGTAAACATGAAATATTTCTTCCATGGTAAATAACACTCAATAGTGAGCTATGGTTCTTTGAATCATCATGCACGCTTCTTTTCTTTCAAGGAACGGTTTATTTTCCTTTTGGAATATCCAAGCAATGAGGACCCTTCTCCTTACAAACCTTTTGCCTTTGTGAATTTTTCTACAGAGTTATCAATTGCTCTGTGAGCGACATCCTTCGTTCCGTGAAAGATCAGAAAATGTTGACCTTGTTGTTGAGATCTCTCTGCAACCATGGAAGGTTTTCAGGCCTGATGGAGTAAGCTGTGGACTTTGGCCCTTTCTGTATGTTATTTGGAATTTCTCTTTTGCAATTATCTCAAATGCTTACATGGACTTGAGATGTTGCGCACCTGTAATATACTAATATCTGATGTTTGTTATTCATGCTGTTTATTGATATGCTTTTTTTATTTGCTTTTGCTAGGTTATCTTGTTCTCTGATATCCTTACTCCACTTCCTGGGATGAACATACCTTTTGACATTGTGAAAGGAAAAGGTCCAGTGATATATGATCCCTTGAGAACAGCAGCTGCTGTGGATGAAGTCAGAGAATTTGTTCCAGAGGAGTGGGTCCCTTATGTAGGGCAGGCTTTAAATTTGTTGCGAGAAGAGGTTAGTATACTTTTCAGCATCCAAGCATGGAAATTGGAAATAGTTGGTCATTTTGAAAGTGTTCTAGCATGGAAGTAGGTAGTCATTCATTTACATTTTTGTAGTCAGTCCATAACTTTCTTCTTCCAAGTGTCACAGTCTAATTGATCAATTATATTAAGTTGCTGACTATTTTTATTGATTTCTGAATGTGACATTACTTGGAGCTTGTCAGAGTCATGACAATATCATAGATCAAGTAAATCACGATAGTTACTGAGGCTGAAAAGCTCATGTGAATATATTTGCATGGGCTTCATGGCTTTATAAGAATTCAATGTTTTTTTTACAATTCTCCGATTCGTAATGTATCCATTATACTTTTATGTGGTCAGCATCAATCCATGACTGACTTTTAGATAGGGTTGATATATTCTGGAGACTGGCATACAGAGAGTCTGGGGCTATATAACAGCTGAATTTTCCATCCTCTCTATGGGAATAGGCTTCCTCTATTTATTTTATGATATATGAACTGCATACGGCTTATTGGCATTGGTATCATTAATACCATTATTGTCTGAATCTGTATGGGTGCACAGTAGCAGATCCAGTGATGGGTGCATGCAAGGGTCGGAAACCCGGTCCCGGGTTGCATCCTGGCCCCCCTGGTACCGGTAACTGGCCGGTAACCGGTCCGGTTACCGGTCAAACCGGAAATGGGATCCCGGCCACCCTCCGATAGGCGGTTACCGGCCGGTAACCGCCGGGTTTTTTATCCCTGGGTGCATGTAATCTGACTTGACATGTGCTTGGCATTGCAATGGTTTTTTTTAAGAACTTTCATTATAGTACTTTTGGATGTATTGGTTAATTAATAACACCTTTTCAGATCTGTAACAAAAGGTATATTACTACAGTTAATAAAATTATCTATAACTAACCACATTCCACCACTCAGTACACTAATGTCAAACTGATCCTTATTATATTTGCATCCCTGTGTAATGAAGTGGATATTTCTTTATAAGGTGTTCAATGTTGATTTTAAATGATTCTGCTCATTAAGAGAATTGCAAATGTGAGGACAGATTGAGAATTGGATACTTGGTTCAATGCTCATCGACAGAAGAACTTTGTGAGAGTTAAAAGAATTAAATAATCTTGTGCTCTTGTGTGGATTGTGCGTGCGTGTGTGACATGTGCAAGAACAACAGCAGCATGAGGAATCGGCAGAACAACTGCAAGCTGCCGATGATGTCCTTGTTACTATCGATCAAGAAGTCCCAGGCGTACAGCAGGAGTAACGAGTTCCAGTTCGAGTCTGAGTAGGAGTCCTTGTATTAGATAGCAAGATAAGCTAGCCTATATATTTGAGTCCAATGTATTCGATCAGGCAGCAAGAAATAAACTTCCTCTTTCTATTATGCTATCTCTGTCCCTCTCGATTCTCTAATCCTACTCCTGCTACCTTTCATCCTTCACCACGGCACCAACTCGCTGGAGATGTCCGCGGCCAGCCATAAACCACCCATATTTTCCTACGCAGCAACTGTAGTCACAACAGTGGGGGGGGGGGTGGGGGGTGGTTGTTAGACTAACTGAATGTGTCTTTGCATGGTATTATTTTCCAACAAAATGTAAGAATGTATGAGCATTCCTTTTGTGCTGTTGTTTTGCACAGTTAACCATTTCAAGGGAGTGACCCCACTGTTTCTTTCCCAGGTTAAGAATGAAGCTGCCGTGCTAGGTTTTGTTGGAGCTCCCTTTACCTTGGCATCTTATTGTGTGGAAGGAGGTTCATCAAAGAACTTTTCAAAGATTAAGAAAATGGCCTTCTCAAATCCAGCGGTATTGAGAACATCCTATTGCTAATCAAAGATTTTGCAGACGAATTCTCATCCATTAAAGACAATTTATTATTGCTTCTTTCAAAACTGTGCTGGGCTGCTGGCATATAGAATACTGAATGTTATGCAACTTTCTTACAGTGCTTTTTTAGAGGACTTGGAGTTGGTGGTATTGCTAGGCTGTTAGCATGGTATTCCAACCAAAATAATATAGTTGACTGATATCTGACAAAATACTGCAAATGAAAGTATTAGATTTGATTAGCATGAAGCATATGTGAGGGCGTTGTCATTATTCATTGGCTAGATTAATTGTTCAGTGTGAATCAAATTGGAGATGCATATTGGGATTATGCTTCCTTTACTTCTCTGATCTTTTAGGGTCTTGTTAAAATGAGTTTTGACCTGGATCGTTGCTCTGCATTCTTGTAGATTCTACACAATTTGCTCAAGAAATTTACGACATCCATGGCTAACTACATTAAATACCAAGCGGACAATGGGGCACAAGCTGTGCAAATTTTTGACTCATGGGCTACAGAACTCAGCCCAGTTGATTTTGAGGAGTTTAGCTTGCCTTACCTGAAGCAAATCGTGGATTCTGTTAGGGAAACACATCCTAACTTGCCTCTGATACTGTATGCAAGTGGATCTGGTGGATTGCTGGAGAGGCTTCCGTTGACAGGTGTTGATGTTGTTAGCTTGGACTGGACGGTTGATATGGCTGAGGGCAGGAAAAGATTGGGATCTAATATAGCGGTTCAAGGGAATGTGGATCCTGGTGTTCTTTTTGGGTCGAAAGAGTTCATAAGCAAGCGGATTTATGACACTGTGCAGAAGGCTGGTAATGACCGACATGTATTGAACCTTGGTCATGGCATTAAGGTGGGGACTCCCGAGGAAAATGTTGCCCATTTCTTTGAGGTTGCAAAAGGAATCAGATACTGAAAGTCCTCGGTTGTTGAATGTATTGCTTTCTCCCAATCGGCAGAAGTTGTAGATTCCACCGCTTGAGGATAGATGCAGGAAGCCATGTGTAGCTTAGAGTACCTCAAGAACACATCTTTTTGTGATTGATTCTGTGTTCTGCGTTTCAATTTCCATTTCACTATAATCTTGTAAGCTTATTTCAGTTGAGGTGTAAAAAGTGCCTACTTGTTTATACCAAGTATACTGTATACTACTTTAATCTTATCAGCACATTCGAGATTATCAATTTATAGTTGTAAGAGAAATATTTTACCTGAAAAATGTAAGTTGTAAGCTCACCCTATTTTTCGGACATCGCTCTTCAGGCTAGCTTTGGTCTGAGCTCCGTAGATACATTGCTTATTGTTTACCTTGTGAAGCTTAAAATTCGGCAATACTTTGTCATGCACTATTGGGTTGATTTCGTGGTTGGATGCTAAGGACGTCCTAGTTTGTTCCATTGATCTAACTAAAAGGGGCTATGATATTCAGGCATTACCCTAGGGGCATTTTATTTGATTATGCTTATAATATTGGAAAGTTTATCAGATGTCTGTAGCTCGTTGTGAATCATCTCTTGATGACTAGTTGAATGATTTTATTCATCTTTTCTTTTTAGACCAAATGATTTTATTCATCGGGTCATGCTCAGTCTAATGCTATGTTTGTACCATAAATAACCTGGGCATTGGCCATATCCAACTATCCAACGAATGAGAAATCCTTTGCTGTGTCTTTCTCCCACGTGCTATATGCGGCAAATGACATGCAAATTTATATTTTTCAAGAAAAAAATACTATTATCATTCTGTCTTTTTAAAAAGAAAAATGATGGTAATGGAGCAGCAATTGTTATTTCTGTCAAAAAATTATTTCAATAGGTTATCGATCAACCAAATGTAGGTGATTGCTGATCAACTTCTTTTGAGCTTTTCTGATACCCTGGTAGTGCTTAGATGCAAGTGAAACATCTGTTTCATATTTTAAAGTTGGTTGCAAACAACAAAAAGCAAGAGGTTAGGCTTGTGATAAGCCTGCACTAAAATATCTTAACCAAATCATTGCGGCCACTGAACATGTCAGTGGAGTAACCCATTTATGCTGCTTAAACATTCAGCAAAGTAGACTACAGGAGATGCAGTGTTTAACTTGCTTTTATCTTTGTATCCCTTTGACAATCATATTGTCTTCAGGAAAGATAAGAACTGGTTATAGTATACGAGTCGAGAACTTGTGCTGCATTCTACCCAGTGCGTTGAACTAATTTGCTGCTACAAGTTTGATAAACACAAGTATTCCTCAATCTTCATAGCTTATACACTTCACCTAGAAAATTTGCCACTAATTAAAAAATGCATGATTATGTTGAACTAGATAGATCAATCAAAGCTCACGAAATGATCATATTCTGGGCAGAATCAACAAAGTATCATACAAATCGACAACTCAATTCCTTCGTGCCTTTGCATTGCAGCTTGCAGGTGGGGAAACATGTAGGTACACTAGAAGCCTGCTCCAGTTAGCAGCTGGGAGCACAAGGGTCAAGGGCCTGTATTCTGCAGGGCAAATGAAGAATAAACAATGCCTATTATGGAATTGACAGTACGGGCCATATTGAGTTGTGTACTATCATCAGTCTGCATGTACCAGCATGTGAAGGAAAGAACATGATAGATGGCAGTTCTGGTAGGACTAAGCCCTCTTTTGGCCTTCATATTTTAGTCAGTTATTATTGCAGCAACTTTGGAGTCACTCCATTTTAGAAAGGTTGCCTTTGTTAATTGATTCTTTGCTTATTTAAGTCTCATTGCTTGCTTCAGGTGAAAGCACTGAGAAGGTCGACTAATTAGGTCGATATTATTTTTCCATAGCTGCATCATTACTTCCATTGCAAATTTAGCCCTTCAGCATAGACCAGTTTGGCACGGTATATTTCTTGATAAGTATCCTGCTTGGGCTTGGTCAAGTTGGAAGTCTACCATGAGGTGCTACTAAAAACATTCTTAATTCTGTAGAATATAGTAATGAAATTGTAATGCAAACATCAGGCCATGTCTGGTTCCTTGCCATGCTTATCCTTGCCTTCGTCGTTCTTCTTGTCGATAACGAGTCAATTTTATATTTAGTCTTAGTTTGTTCTTCCTGTTTTTTAGCTTTTGAACCGAGGAACGACTTGTTTATGCCGGGCTGAAAGCTTGATGCCTGTCTGCATTTGGTCGAGTGATGCGATATCGATGCCTACAACATAAAGTAAAGAAGATATTTATCAGCTTGATTGCAATTTGCAGGGTGATTCAGACAGGTGACTTTTGAAAAAGAAATTGCAGCTTTTGTGAACATGGTTAGGTCCCAAATTGATTCTGAATGCCTAATGCGTGGCTAGCTCAGTGGATTAGTCCTAGTTGAGGAAAATGGCATGGTCATTTTATACTCTGCCAGGCAAGCCAACTCGTTCTATTTCTCTGGCAAAAGAATACATACGAAGACAGAAATATCGAAGAAAACGGAGGAAAGCCAAGAGTCTGCTAGCTTTTGTTTTAAGATGCTAATGCTATGACTCTAATTGTTCCTTGTGAATGTATCTCTAATGTTTCAAGAGTGAAGAGGTAGGTTGCTCTCCCAAAAACTATGTCCGGAACAAATGGTTTTCGTAAGGACTTCACTATTTTCTACTACAAATTTCTTGCATCACATATGAGCCTTTATCTCAATTGATTACGGTTCCAGGTTCCAAACAAAGCCTAATATAATATCTTATTAAAGCAAAGTCAAAAGAAGCTATCACGTTTGCTCTCAGGGATAGAAATTTCCATGTTAATCGGTAGAAAAAGAAAAAGATCTACACCATCGATCATGGTGGGTCCAGATTATAACAGTCTAGATTAAAACAAAACGTCCATGTCAAGTACAATAAAACTGAAACTTAGAATAAAAATAAAATAAAATAAGCAATTTAATTTCCATAAATCCATAAATAATTATAATTTGGGGTAAAAATAAAAAAAATTGGAAATTAGATTTGTATGAGAAACACAACAAAAAAAAACAAATTTGGAATAAAAATAACACTTTGATTTTGATACAAATTCCAATAATTATAATCTAGAATAATAATTAAATAATAATAGGCAATTAGTTTTGTGTACTAAATCCAACCCAAAAATAACAAAATTGAATAACCATAAAATAAAATTAGCAATTTGATTTCAATACAAATTCCAAATTAATCCCTAAATAACTTAAATCGAATAAAAACTAAAGAAAAAAATAGCAATTGGATTCAGATACCAATTCCAAGAAAAATGAAATTCGGAATAAAAAATAAAAGAAAATTTGCGATTTGATTTCCATACAAATTCCAAAATAAAATCCCAAAATAACTAAAATTCAAAATAAATTAAATAAATATAGCAATTTGGTTTGTATACGAACTGCAATAAAAATAACTAAAATGTTGAATAAAAATATAATTTATAACGAGGATGACACAAATGATGTCGGAGGAGACACAAAAGAAGCCGCCATGTTCACTCTCAAGGTCACGTGTTTCTATTGTTGCTTCCTATGGAATAAAAATAAAAAATAACTGAAATTTTGATTAAAAAAATATAAGTTATAACGAGGATAGGACGAATGGTGTCGGATGATACCACGAAAGAGTGCAATGGCATCGATCTGTCCTGTAAGAAAACATTGACCCACAAGGAAGCGAAGAGCTGAGGCAGTGACGACAGAGATGAGGATAATGTCGTGCTGCTCACCCAAGTCATTGAAGAGAAAATCCAATGTTAAAGGAGCTAAGGGCCGTGATGACAAGTGATGAGCTTCAGCGTTGTTGAAGAAGTTAGTGGCCAAAGAAGCTCGATGATGGGGAAGCTCTAGCAGAGAGGAGATGAGGCTTTGCATTGAAGATGATTTATGGACGATATAGGGTCATTGCGTAGCTAGGAGTGTGTCATCATTGGTGAGGGGCACGTCGTCGCTGGCGATGGTGAAAATATTCTCCGTATCATTAGACAACAACTAAAGTAGACATACCGATATTGGTGAAGATGAGAGGTTGCCACGGTTAGTGAGGAAGCCACAACGTTGAGCTGGCCAACGACGAAGAAGAAGAGCAATCCACACGAGAGAAGAGGACGTCGAGCATGTATAACAGCATGCATCCGTACGAATAAAAGTGCAGGCATACGGAGACAAGAGCAAAAAAACTTGTAGTAGCGATGGCGCAGCCGTAGAGAATATGCTCGGGGTCAACAGAGAGAGCGTGACATGTGTCCCCAGCTGGGATCGGCGATGGTTGTATGTGTATGCGTATTGATGTCGCAACAATTACCACTAAGCAATAATTCGGGAGAAGTAGAAGATAATTATGTGGTAAATTATTGCATTGGAAGGAGTAGCAGCTGAGAGGAATCGATAGTGAGGAAGCCACAACATTGAGTTGACCAACGTCGAAGAAGAGGAGCGACCGACATGAGAGAAGAGGACGTCGAGTATGTATAATACCATGCATCCATACGAATAGAAGCAGGGACATACAGAGGCAGAGGAGTAAGAAGCTTGGAGTAGAGATGACGAAACCATAGGAAATATTCTCAGGGTCACTGGAGAGAGCGTGACACGTGTCCCCAGCTGAAATCAGCGACGGATGCATATATATGCGCATTGATGTCGCAATGGTTAATATTAAGAAATAATTGGAGAGAAGTAGAAGATAACTATGTGGCAAAGTATTGTATTGGAAGGGGTAGCAACTAAGATGGATCGATCAAGATTTGAGCTTACTGTTGGAGGTTGAAGCAAAACGTTGTGACAGCAAGAAGAGATAGAAGCCATACGGTTTGGTGGGGCAGCCAGCGTGTGAGGGAAGATAAGTTCAAGGTAGGTCGCGCCATGTTGTATCGGTGTACGTGTGATCAAGGTACTCTAATACATTATAATATGTAAGCTAATAAGATCATTTGTTGCACACATAATCAACATATTGCTTGAGATTAAATATAGGTACATATGCATGCATATAATTTGAAAAAAAAACTAATAGAGTAAAAATATGGACATGCAGCTACATGATCTAGGCATGAAGGAGAGTTGTTAGTTTCTAAGAACCCCAACAACTTATTATGCTCAAAGATTTTCTTCCATCAAAACACATACTTCAATTATGTTCCTCATGTTGTAATTTCCTTCAAGCTTATATTGTCATTTCCAATGTTTAGGATATCTTAAAAGCCTAAATAGCATACCAGATAGTAAATATATTCTCAAGCATTTATACAAACTTCGAAACCAATCTAGTCGCGCAAATGCGCAGGCCACCCAACTAGTTGGAAAGAAAGGAAGGGTTTTGGGGACACCAAAAGTAAACATGTCAAGCCGTGAGAAGTCATTGGACGTATTGAATAAAAATGTAGCTTGGAATAAGATAAATACATACTCCATCCATTTCAAAATATAAGGTGCTCCCACTGTTTCTTTTTATTAGGCGTATTTTAGTTGGACACAGATATTAAGGAGTGCATGAAACCAAAATAAATGTGCAAGGGAAATGACCATAGCGTCCGTGTTGTTAATATCTTAGGAATAAGAGAGATAATATTTGTGTGGGTGTTTACTCATAAATATTTAAGAGAGATGGAAGATTAATGAGGGCAAAATAGAGAAAATATCATGACTCTGCATGCACGCCTTATATTTTGAAACAATGTTGCAAAAATTACAGGCCTTATATTTTGAAACGGATGGAGTATATAGTTTTTTAGATTTGTTTCAAAATATAAGGTTTGATTTTGGTTTGAGATTTCTGACCACACATGCCATGTGGTGTTCCAAAATATAAGGTGTGTATGCGAATTTAATGACTTTCTCTATCTTTTGCCCTTATCTTACATCTATCTTCAACATTTATGAATAAACACCCACCAACAATATTCTCTCCCTTATTCCCAAGACATGAACACTAGGAGACATCGTGGTCATTTCTCTCTACCATCCTCTTGGTTTTACAACTTTCTTAATCTCCGTGCGTGACAAAAAATACGCCTTATAAAAAGAAACGGAGGGAGTAGGAATGAAATGTCACCTACAATAAAATTCTACATGAATAAAAAATATAAATTATTCTAAATATATGTATGTATGGTTTAAAAAGAAATATAAAAAATTTAGGAGAAAACATCACTTGAAAGGGGAACAAGGAAGAGACCTTGTTAGATGCTGATTCTCAAGGAGCCACCTAAAGGAAAATTTCCCATAGGGTTTAAACATATGTTTGAATCTATTATATTATTAAAACAAAGAAAAAAATGTAATACCCCAGTCTGCTCGTAGTACAGCCCATGTGGAGTTGTGTGGTGGGATTAGTCCCACATTGTTTTGTCTAAAGTGAGTTATGGTAGTATATAATGCATGTTGGGCCCTAACGTGGCACCTCCGAGTTAACCATTTTATACGAAGTGGGGACGGAAGTGTAAGTGGGGTTCTATGTGTGCGCAGATCCGCCCTAGGGTGGGCTACGCATTGAGTGGATTTTGGGCCAGGGTCATCGCGTTACTCTTAAGGACTACAAATTAGAAAAAATTCCTTATTTACCACTAGAAGTTGGTCGGTTCCCTGATATGCCACTAAAAAATGTGTGTTTCCATCTATGTCACTCGAATTCAATTTCCATCCCTTCTATGCTACTGTCGTTAGCTCCGTTAGGCCTACCCTCGTTAAACCCCGAAAAGGTGTCAAATTTTTTATCCAAATGACCATATTTCCTATGGGACCCAGATGTCATCTTGAGTTCTATAAAAACAAGAAAAACACTTTCTTTCATCTGGTTTGGCTTCGGCTTCACTAGGGAGGAGGATGGTAGCACTGGCAGGAGCTAGGGAGGCTGGTGGTGAGCGATGGGAAGGAGGTCGATGGGCGCTGGGTAGAGGGCCACGGCAGCGGCAGGGCGGACCATGGGGAAGGTGGCCAGCAGACGCAAGGGTGGAGAGTTGCGACAGTAGCAGCAAGAGCTGAGGAGGGCGGCGACGGGCAATGGAGAGTAGGTCAGCGGCTGGCCACGGGGAGGAGCCCAGTGGCGACGAGAGCTAGGTAGGTCGACGATGGTGGAAGCTAGGGAGGCTGGCTGCTGGCCACAGGGAGCCGGCCAAATTTCAGTGGCAAACAAGGAATTTCCTCTAGAAATTACCACATTAATCGGAGGAAAAAGAGAATGATTTGCACTATTGAGTATGGTGGGTTCAGATTGTAATGGTGTAGATTAGATTAAACAAGTATATATATGAGAGTTGTCAATTGCATAAGGAATACATATGTATTTCCATCATAAGTACAACTCTAAGTTTAGATATAAACATATGCATTGTAGTATCTAGTCGTGCAATTGCACAGGAAATCCAGCTAGTTCCTCTATAGAGGGATGTTTCATATAGAGATGTTTTGAAGTTTGTTGACGATCTAGATGACAATTTTGTGGAATAATGAGGGAAAAGCTAGAACCCATAGACAAGAAATTAAAAAGAGATGTATTTATTACTAAGAATATATTACAGGGGTGCTTCTTAATCACAGGGAAGAATAACGTGATGTGGTTACAATTGTCTCTGGCCTATCCTACTACCCAACTGGACCTTATATACTACCCAAGAGGTGGCAATTAGTGATGTCGGATGAGGCGTCTTCTTGTTTCAAAGAGCGACACATGTGGTAGCGGTTCTTGTGCGACTCATCTCTTGGCGACTTGGAAGAAAAGACTCCAAGTAGTTATTGTCAGAGACGTAGATGCGATTAGCAGTTATTTGTCAAACACATATGAAGTAGTTATGTTTGTGTGTGTGTGTGTGTCCATGGTAAACACGTAAACCGGTTGGTAAGTGGGTCCATAGTAGCCTTACGGGCCCCTCAATTGATATGGCTTATTTAGTCACATGCTTATTGTCAGGACCCGAATATACAAATCCAAACCCTCTGTGTATTTTGCACTAGTCTAGGATCACGCTAGTGCACATAGTTGCAACATCGATGCAATATCATCTATACACACGAATAACTAAGAAACAAACAAACATCAGTAATGATCAAAGTAGCGACCTTAGGGTCAAAGCTTACAAGTAGTGCCTCAGAAGGCAATCTTCTCAAATAATCTACAACGTAATTAGTAAAGTTAATCTTCAAAAGTAGCACATCCATACACCCACAAATAATTAAATGGGGTAGCGTGGCTTAGTTCTCCATGATCCTTGACGTACTCCTCATTTTCCAACTCCACATTGATGTCTTTAGCAACTGAGCAACATTGTGTATAGCAAGGATGAGTACATAGAGTACTAAGCAAGTTGTGCACAAAATGTAATATATATGTAGATGCAAGGTTTATTACAAAGAAGAGGCTATTGTGGCTTATTTTGCATAAAGCAACAGTTGACTTTGAAATACATTAAATAGATCAAAGGCATAATTTGAGAAAACAACGTAGTAAGTAAATATCAAGTAAACAATTGTCACACAACCCATTGAGTTGAACACATTCCCTTTCCTTCTCAACTTTTGTTTTATGAAAATCCACCCCTTGTGTTAAATTCCCGAGCATATCCATGACCATGGACACGATTATTTGAATAGTTTTACTAACACTCTGTAGAGGTTGTACAACTTTACCCACACAATATGCTCAACTTGTAGCATCTCCGGAATAACACGCTTCCTTAGGTGTGTCTACCAAGAAGATCATAACAAAACCTTTCAGAAAATTCGCCTCAACATGGACCCTCCCATCAAGCATAAAGTCAGTAACCTAACCCCAACACATGCGAGTTGACCCAAAGCTCAACGTTGGATTTGAGGACAGTGCCTATCCATGATGTGAAACAACTGATGAGATCACACCCTACAGCCTCTATTCACTAAGCCTACTACAACCTGAGATGTCAATGATGAAACTCGGAATCTTACTAAGTTAGGCCCTTTCAATAGAGCATGTGGTTGTACGATGTGGCTCAGTTCAATGGCACACAAAGTAAAGTCCTTAATTAACCAGAGCATATAAAAAAGTGCACTGAGCGTACAACAAACTAACACACATTTCTTCCATTCACCCCAGTTGAAAATCATTTATCCACTAATATTCATCTTAAGGTGCAACACATGCCATCAACAGTTGATAGCACACAACGCACAACATTACAAAAACAATTCAATATATCATTAGCTAGGAGCAGAGATTTCATTCCAAAACATGATTTCATAGCCTTAAGAATGGCTAAGCAAAACTACACCAACCCACGTTGGTACTATATACATGTCCAACTAGTAATTTCCCAACCGAGGGTGACAAATGATTAATGGCATACAAGTAATCAAGGTGGGTAAATGAGCAACTATTAACTACTCCCAAGTGGATTTGGTATAAAAGTACCATACAAGTTTAATAAACACAAAGTAGTTCTGTAAAACTAGTTTCAACAAGATCAAAGCACAACTTGCCTTGATATGGCTATGCTACTTCCTTTATCTCTGATCTTCGACTTCCTTTGTCCACGACTTCCTTTGTCTTCGATTCCCTCGAATGACTTTGGAACGTCAACGTCTAACGAGAAAGAAAATGCAAAATGGAAACAAAATTCAAAAAGGCAACTCATATAAACTCTAAATTAATAAATAAAGGTGCTGTAAGATAGGGCTTGAATTTAGTTAAATTTAAAAAGAAGAATAAACTCAATTAGAGCTCGTATGAAGGAGAACGGGCTTCCGGAAGTTTTGTCAAGAGAGAAATTCAAGAATGAGAACAGAAGCTGACAGTGGGGCTAGGGAATATTTTGGAATATTTCTTTTTCTGGAATTTTGAAAAAAAAACGGCAGAGGCTGACAAATGGGTCAAATGTCTATAGACCGGGTCCACAGACAAAGGATGGTTCACGGTGGACCACATCCACGCATGGTTTGATCGGGTTTGACCTAACATGTGGGTCCCAAATGTCGGTGAGAAGATGGGATTTAATCTCAGCTGACATGCAGGTGTCCACGTGGTGGCTAATACGGATGATGAAGCTGATGCAGTGCTGATGTGGCAACGAGGTAGCACTGAGGTGGCAGGTCGGGGCTGACGTGGACGACGATGGCAGCGGTGCCACTTAGGAACCGAGGGTCGCCAGAGATAGCAGACACGGTAGGGACGGTGGAGGAGGACACGACGATCACTATGGCACAGACGCGGGGATCCCAAGTTGCTGAAGTTGACCGGCGATGATTAGATGGCGGCGACGCAACTATGGCTCATGGAGGCGACGACGAAGCGAGGGCGCTCTGGCGATGGTGAGATGGGCACTGGGTAGAACACAAAGAGGGTAAGCTAGGGACATAGATCGTGATGGCAGCTGTATTTGACGGTGACGACGTGCGATTAGACTCAGGGAAGGCAGTCTCGATCTCATCGATGGATGTTCCTCAGCTTTATTTGGTTGAGGGGTTTGGACGAGGGAGCTCAGGAACACAGCGTGACTAGATCCAATTCGACGGAGACAAATCGAATCAGCAGATTGGCGAAGCTTCTTCGGCTCCAATGGCGGCGGCTTCATCCTCAGAGATTCTGGCTATATCAGTTAGGATTTCAAGGTGGTGCGGCCCATGGCGGAGAGAACGGAGGAGGGGCACCTTTTATAGCCAAAGGGATGGTGGTGCGAGGAGGAGTTCATGGCACGCACGCCAAGGCCATGGTGGTGGTGTGGAGGAGTTTGGGGGCAGCCACGAGAAGAAGATGAATAAGGGGCAGCTGGCAAATGGGTCTGAACCCGCTGGTTAGAAAGAGAAACAGAGGAACAAAGAGGAGAGGCTAGGTCTCTGGTTGATGTTGTGGTGGGTGAATCCTGATCCATCAGAGAGAGGATTGTAGAGTAAGTAAAACTTTCCCTGGCTGGCTCAGTGAGGGCAGCTTCACGATCATCGTCACCATGTGACGATCCAGTGCTAGATTACGTAAGAACATCAGTGGAATGCGCATGGGCTGCATCACCAGTGGCGAAACTCCTGCTCTCAAGGGCTAGAACCGTGCTCCCGGGTTGCTTGGAGTCCTCTAATGGTTGTTGTTCCTTTGCACCATTTGGCGCTCAATGTCGGGGGATTCTGATTCTCCCTAGCCTGCTTGGTTGCATCGGACGGCAAGGACTCTTCCATGATGTCAACACCCTTGCCCTCAACGACAGGCGAACCACCATCGGAGTGTTCAATGGGCGTTGGGAAGGAATCATCCGGCTCGAGCATGGCCATGCAGGAATCCATGTCGATGTGCACATAATCCGCGATGTCGAAGGAGTTCTCCTCATCCCAGAGGTCCGCTATTAGTGCGTGACTAGTAGCCCGTGCGTGCCCCTGGGCATGCTAGTTTTGAGGATCCTAAAAAGCTTGCAATTCGATAACAGTGTTGATTGTACGTTTAGTATTGTATCTATGAGTCTTGTATGGCAGTAGGAAGTGGCTATATAACTTATTCAAATAGCAAGCACTATATTTATAGGAGCATATTCTAAGATGTGCAAATAGAAAGGCTATAAGAAGATGTTCATAATAGAATAGGCTAACTGGCAACTGCTTCAGAGTACAACTGGCTGAACATAGGTTGGTTGAGCAGAAAGATCTATGTAGTGAATATTGCATATGGACTGAGTATTACATATGGCCTACAGAACTTCGCATCCTGTTAGCTACCACTACACAGGACGAAACGTGGAGATATATTGCACAAATACACAACAAAAGTAAATGTTCTGCTATTAGCCTGCAGAGCATGTTATAAACATTTTCTGTAGGGTCTGAGTAGACGGCGTGAGGCAGAAACGTGTTGTCTGCAATATGTTGTTTGTAAGATGCAAAATAAGTGAGTAACTGGTATGTGTATGTACCAAGAAGAAAAAATTATATAATCTAGAAATGATGTATATAAAATACCTTACGTTCACTAGGAGGGGGCGTCGTCTGGATTGATCTTTCTGGTAGTAGAAGATGGCACTAGATCTGTAGGTAACGTATGCTGAGATCTGTGTGGTACAGTAAACATGCAAGATACAAAATTGATAATGTGCAACCTATCTAAGATGTATGTAATTTAATATAGAAAGTAATGTTCTAGGCCTGATCACTACTGTATGTTCGGTTGGCAATAACTGTGAGAGATAATAGGAATATGTCACTAAAGAGCGAGATAGACGTATGTATTTAAGAATTCTTTTTTTTTTGTTTGCCTAGCTGAAGCAGCAAGCAATAACTATAGGTACTGGTAAAATAGTTTGCATATATAACTGAGTAGCAGATTGACAAATCTAAATGTGATGATAAAAGATGGCAAGGCAAATATATACGTCCAGTTATGTAGATATAGTAAGCTTAGTCTAGTGTTTTATATATGTACTTGAGTTGTTGCATATAGAGACTGGTAAGAAAATGGTATAAGGTATTACATGGAGTAGAAACGGTTATTTATATATGTATTTCAGGTATCGTATACGGAGATTGGTAAAACAACGGTATAAGATATCATATAGAGTACGAACGAAGTGCTCTATAGTTACAGCGGAATAGGTCCATTAGTGAGATGAAAGGATAGGCACAGAAACATGTACACATCCACAGGGTGACCGTCAAAGGACCTATATTAAGGTAATAAGGAGTAAGCATATATCTCCATTATATATTAGTAAAAAAAGAGAGGGATAATCTGATGTATTGGATGTAGTTGTATGTAGGGTAGTCAAGGTAATA
This sequence comes from Phyllostachys edulis, assembly GCA_036346405.1. Classification (NCBI taxonomy): domain Eukaryota; kingdom Viridiplantae; phylum Streptophyta; class Magnoliopsida; order Poales; family Poaceae; genus Phyllostachys; species Phyllostachys edulis. The sequence goes on from CM070549.1 coordinate 61,585,300, forward strand.
ACTCATAGTATACTTTTTTTTTGTTGAGGACCAGCTAGGCTACCTTTGTCAACGGGCAAACAAAATTTTTCTTGAGAGTATGTGGACTGAACATTCCATAGATAGTAAGTATGTAGAAACATATGTGCTAATAACAACGGTATGTGTGATGGTATGAATGTGCTGTGGATGCGGTGTGAGTTATATGCGAAGATAGGAGGAAAATACATCAATGTTTATAACCCGATCCAAAGGCTACGATGATTCAAAAAGTCTTTCTCGAGTAGAATAAGCTGGCACATGTACTGCAGTTGGGTTGCCGCTAGAAAAGGTTACGAGTCTGTTATTTAGAAATGGATGCCTATGAATGAATAATAGCGATAGTAAAGCAGGGCTAAGAACATACTGTTTTGGAGATTGTGGTGATGTTGCGGGCAGATGCGTTGGAGTTAATGGGGTGTGTTTCCATGTCTAGTTGCAAAGAGGCATGTATACTGTTAAAAATGGAGGGTTCTTTTTTTTCTTGGCAGTAAGTATTGTAGGTACTATTGAATCTGAGAAATCATGTGTGGATTAGTTTGAAGTAACAACACACTAAAGAAAGTAAGCTGCAACAGAATAAGCGCTAGAATGAAAGAGATACTAAGTACCTCAATAGGCAATGGATTGTAAGTAACAACACACTAAATAAAGTACGCTGCAATAGAATAAGCGCTAGAATGAAAGAAAAATTCAGTACCTCAATAGGCAACATTTTGTGTGACGCATCGGTATCGGCTCTTTAACGCAGAGTTTCATCGACATGTTGGACAATGAAAATGGCTATTTCGGCTGATGATGAAGTGGGCAACAAAGGGTGTATCGTAGAATAGTAGGTTGTCTTCCTAAAGCTAGTATAACACGGTTGACCTAGAAGGTTTTTTTTTTTGGACCATGAAAGCTTTTCTTAGTTATGGTTATGTGCAATGTGTATTTGCTGCAAACAATTTGAGCAATTTCTGGTGATATGGCATCTCCACCGCGGTTTGATCTTAGGACAGCATCGATGTGTTTACCGACTACAGATTGTCCGATATCTCCAAATAGCATTAATTCTGCGTCGTTGTACCATTGGTTGCAATAACACAAAGCTTGTATCTTTATAAGGTAGGCAGTACAAGTAAGAGGAACAACTGTAATAGATAAAGCTATTTATTGTTTACTGGCAGCATCAATACCTTGGTTTGGCTACTCTGCAGGGACACGATGAGCATCTATATGATCTGCTCTCTAGTAGAGATTTTTTATTGCACTTGTTGCAGGAGAAAAACCACCATGTCTGTCCAGGGCTTAATCTCAAGATGGTTACAGTACAGGTCAGTCCGGCACACTATAGAATGAGTCTATTGAAGTACTGAGTCAAGTAAGATATAGCTGAAGTAGGAAGGGAATGTAGGGAGCGAAGAGAAAAGCTTAACTGGAAATCAAAAGGGTTAATGTCCAGAATTTCTCTAGGAGTTTTTTTGTTCAAATTGTGTACAAACAAGGGCAACAGGAAGTACTTGATCGTGTATAACGATCTGGGATATCAGTTGAAAGTGTGAAATAAATAATGCAACAAACAGAACCCTAGGACGCAGAGATGGATTCATACAGATATAGTACCCAGGAGGCTTGGTCTTGCAAACCAAACACAGAAAGGAAGAGGAGAAAGGGGTCATCAGACACAATGATGCGATAGAACATCCTATGAAAGGAGGAGAACAGGGGGGCAAAAGGAGTACTGTGAGCGTACACTAAAGAGAGCCTGATAAGAAACGAAGAAAGCTGCACAAGACAGAACCGAGCGTACACAGGGGAAAGCAAGAAGAACACCGAGCGGACGGAGCGAGAAAACTAGAAAGAAGCATGTGTATTGTAGAGCATCAAATGTAAAAAAATAATTAAGAAGCAAAACAGATCGAAAGACACATGAGCTTTGCTCCTGCAAATAAAGCACAAAAAGCATGAGGAGAAAGGGGTAATCACACATAACGACGCGACCGAATAGCCGACGAAAGGAGGAAAACAGGGTGGAAAAAAGAGAACTACGAGTGTACACTAAAGAGAGACTGATAAGAAGGGGAGAAATCTGCACAAGACAAAACCGAGCGTGCACAGAAGAAAGCAAGAAGAATATCGAGGGTACGGGGCGAGAAAGCGGGAAAGAAGTATGTGTAGCATAGAACATCTCATGTAAAAAATGATGAAGCAAAACAGATCGAAAGAAGTAGGAGAGACAAGAAGCATGGAGCATAGAAAAGATGACCGTAAAGAAGGTGAAAGACAGGAGTATGGAATGGACAGATGACAGATTAACAAAGGCAAAAACAAAACCAGGCTATCAACATCATAGACGTATGCACACAGAGGTAGCTGTGATCATGCGCAGAGACTGCACATCCAAAAGGGAGTACACATAGTTAGAGGCAATGCATAGAACACTACAAACGGCAAGCAGCCGCAGACGAAGAAGTGTACATTCTGTTTACAACGCGAGTACGGAAGTTTGAGACGCACAACCGTAGTAACCGCAAACAGGGTGGAGTAACATAGTGACGTAAAGTTTTATGTAGATCAACATAGGAACGTAAAGCTATATGTAGCACGGGACTCACAGCGCGTACGATTGGGAAGTGAGGATTGGAGAGTTGTGCACGGCCAATCGAATACGATGTCGAACCACGGAACATGCAGATGAAACAAGAAAAATGGGTAAAGACGTAGCAAAGCAGGACACTGTCAAACTGAAATTCGGAGCACACGGGAAGAGCCGAAAGGAAGGGTCTGGACAACAAATCAATATCCAAAAGCACGGAGCTGCAACGAAAGAACCACAAAACCAGATGTAACCCAGAAAAGGGGAAAGGTGCTACAGAACCAGGACCGGGGGCGACAAAGCAAGAAATGGGAGCCGCCGAAACTACTCCACATCACTTGAAACGGAGATGCGAAACCAGGAAGAAGGAAATAGTGCGGGAGAGACAGGAAGAAAGGCAACAAAGAGAGTGCATCGACAAAGATGTACGCAGAAACACATAAATGAATAGCACCGGCGAGCAAGCCGGAGGCGAACGGGACTAAATCGAAGAGAACACGGGCAGGGCAGAAGTAGCAAATATGGGACAAAAAAGCGCAAGAGGAAGTAACATACCACAACGACGGTCGAGAACCTAACAACGACAAAATCAGTAAACCAAATGCACATATGAAAATGGCATGTGCTGCAGGAGCGCAGAAGGGAGCACCACCGAGAATCGTAAGGTGACAAAAGGGGCCCAAAAAAAGGCAAGCAAGAGAGAACATAGAAGAAGAAGTGCGCATAAATGCCGAAAGAAAGAGCAACGAAAAGGAGATCGGAGCAGAAACAAATCGAAGAGAAAAAGGCCAACGCAGAAGAGGCAAGTCGGAGCAAAAAGCTTGAAAGAGGAAGAAAGACGAGCACCACCGAGAACAGAGAGGCGCAACCAACAATAGGCGAAATGCGAGATGAAATCAACAAATGCAAAGTGCCGAAACCAGCCCGCATCAGCAAGAACGAAGATGAGAAAACAAGAAAAAAAAAGGGCAAGCGCTACAGAAGCGTGGAAGGGAGCACCACCGAGAATCGTAAGGCGACAAAGAGGCCCCAAAAAATTTCAAGTAAGAGCGAACATAGTAGAAGATGTGCACATAAACACAGAGAGAAAGAGTAGCGAAAAGGAGATCGGAGCAGAAACAAATCGCAAAGAAAAAAAAGCAATGCAGAAGAGGCAAGCTGGGGCAAAAAGCGCAAAAGAGGAAGTAAGACGAGCACCACCAAGAACAGAGATGCGCAACCAACAATAAGCGAAACGCGAGATGAAATCAACAAACACCATGAGCCGAAACCAGGCTGCATCAGCGGGAACAGAGACGAGAAACCAAGTAAATAAAAAAAGAGGAGCAAACACGAAAGACACAAAGCGAAAAACGAAGAAGTAGAGTAGGTAGGGAGTAGGACAGCAAAGCAAAAAGAATCGAAAGAAAGAGGAAGAGGGATCAGCGGGAAGTAGGAAGAAACAGAAACATGAGGGATGAACCAAAGACAGAGAAACTGTGAGAGGCGATAAGAACGAGAGGGAGCGGAGTGGACGATAGCGAAGAAGCAAAAGGACACAGAAGACGTAGGAGAAGGATGCATTAAAAAACAAGCACACGCGACGAGGCGAGAAGCGAGCGCATCGGTGAAGACGATCGAATGGGGCGAACAGCCCCAGCAGCATCGGACGAACAAAACAAGAGGAGAAACATTCGACACATCGTCCGAGTGATCGAGTGACGCAGAGATCCCCGAGGCAGGATCTGACGAAGAAAGAAAAGCGAACGACGTGGCCCAGGGAGCGCGCTAGCTCTCTGCCTCTAGTTATCTGATAGGATTCTCCAGGATTGCGATCTTGGCACTCCCCATACCTGGCACACCAAATGTCAACGATCTAGATGACGATTTTGTGGGATCTTGAGGGAAACGCTATAACTCGTGGACAAGCAATTAAAAAGAGATGTCTTTATTACTAAGAGTAGATTACGGGGGTGCTCCTTGATCATAGGGAACAATGAACGTGATGTGGTTACAAATGTCTATGCCCTATCATACTATCTAATATGTCCTTATATACTACCGAAGAGGTGGAAGTTGATGATGTCGGATGATGCGTCTTCTTATTTCAAAGGGTGGCACATGTGGTAACGGTTCTTGTCAGCGACTCATCTCTTGGCAACGTGGAAGAAACGGACTCCAGGTAGTTGTTGTCAGAGATGTAGATGCGATCAGCGGTTATTCGTTAGAGACACATATGAAGTAGTTATGCATGTGCAGGTCCATGATAGACCCGTACACCGGTTGGAAAGTGAATCCATAGTAGGCTTACGGCCCCATAACTGATATGGCTTATTTAGTCACATGCTTATAAAATAAAAGAAAATAGTCATAATATGGCGGATATAGATCCAACCAGTTGGGTTACAGGATAAATAATTATAGAGCATTAACAAAATATAATATCGTCGTCAAAGCTATTCTTGCAATTCATACATTCTTAAAAAGCATAGTTGTTCTTGTAGTGTATTTGTGCTAGAAAGCTTTGTTAAGACAATCAAGTTTAAAAATTGTTAATTAGTTGAAAAGTTTTAAAACCTCCTATTCACCCCCTCTAATCGGTTATCCTTGATCCTATAGCAACAAGTCAGCACTGACGTGGATGATAACGACGGCGGTGGCGCTCGGGAATCGAGGGTCGCCAGAGATAGCAGCCATGGTGGAGACGGTGGAGGAGGAGGACACATCAATCACTATGGCACAGATGCGGGGATCCCAGGATGCCAGAGTTGACTGGCGGGGAGCAGATGGTGGCGGTGCAGCTATGGCTCACGGCTGCGGCGATGAAGTGAGGGCGCTCTGACGATGGTGAGATGGGCACTGGGTAGAACACGAAGAGGGGAAGCTAGGGACGTAGATCGTGATGGCGGCGATATTTGACGGCGACGACGTGCGATTGGACTCAGGAAGACGATCTCGATCTCATTGACGGATGTTCCGCGACTTCAATTGGTTGAGGGGTTTGGACGAGGGAGCTCAGGAACATGGCGTGACGAGATCCAATTTGACGGAGACAAATTGAATCAGTGGATTGACAAAGCTTCTTTGGCTCCAATGGCGGCAGTTTCATCCTCGAAGATTTCGGCGGCATCGGGTAGGGTTTTGAGGTGGTGCGACCCATGGTGGTGAGAACGGAGGAGGGGGGCCTTTTATAGTCGAAGGGATGGCAGTGCGAGGAGGAGTTCGTGGCACACACGCCAAGGCCATGGTGGCGTTGTGGAGGAGTTCTGGGCGACCACGAGAAGAAGATGAATAAGGGGCGGCTGGCAAATGGGTCTAGACCCACTGGTTAGAAAGAGAAATGGAGGAACGGAGAGGAGAGGCCAGGTCTCTGGTTGATGTTGTGGTGGGTGAATCCTAATCCTTCAGGAAGAGGATTGTAGAGTAAGTAAAACTTTCCCTGGTTGGCTCAGTGAGGGCAGCTTCATGATCATCGTCACCATGTGATGATCCAGTGCTAGATTGCATCAGAACATCAGTGGAATGCACATGGGCTGCATCAACAATGGTGGAACTCTTGCTCTCAAGGGCTAGAACCGTGCTCTCGAGTTGCTTGGAGTCCTCTAACGGTTGTTGTTCCTTTGCACCATTTGGCGCTCAATGTCGGGGGATTTTGAGTTCTCCCCAGCTTGTTTGGTTGCATCGGACGGCAAGTCCTCTTCCATGACGTCAACGCCCTTGCCCTTAATGACGGGCAAACCACCATCGGAGTGTTCAATGGGCGTTGGGAAGGAATCGTCCGGCTCGAGCATGGCCATGCAGGAGTCCATGTCGATGTGCACGTAATCCGTGATGTCGAAGGAGTTCTCCTCATCCTAGAGGTCCACCATCAGTGCATGATTCTCTAGGATTGAGAACTTGGCGCTCCCCCTACCTGGCACGCCAAATGTCAATGATCTAGATGACGATTTTTTGGGATCTTGAGGGAAACGCTATAACTTGCGAACAAGCAATTAAAAAGAGATGTCTTTATTACTAAGAATATATTACAGGGGTGCTCCTTGATCACTGGGAATAATGATCGTGATGTGGTTACAATTGTCTGTGCCCTATCAATCCATCCTTATATACTATCGAAGAGGTGGCAGTTGATGATGTCGGATGATGCATCTTCTTGTTTCAAAGGGTGGCACACGTGGTAGCGGTTCTTGTCAGCGACTCATCTCTTGGCGATGTGGAAGGAACAGACTCCAGGTAGTTATTGTCAGAGATGTAGATGCAATCAGCGGTTATTCGTTAGACACATATGAAGTAGTTATGCGTGGTGCAGGCCTATGGTAGACCCGTAGATCGGTTGGCAAGTGGATCCACAGTAGACTTATGGCCCCTCAACTGATATAACTTATTTAGTCACATACTTATAAAATAAAAAAACATAATCGTAATATGGCGGATATAGACCCAACAGATTGGGTTATAGGATAAATAATTATAGAGTATTAACAAATTATAATATCGTCGTCAAAGCTATTCTTGCAAGTCATACATTCTTATAGAAAACATCATTACAGGATCCTATCCGACAAAATTCGTCCAAAGATCTCTAATTCCAAAGAAGCCCTCAACGAATGACGGACGATGTTACTTTCTTTGTCGCCACCTCGGCGCACAAGGCTCGCAGATTTCTAGTGTATGCATGAATGAATGAATGAACAGTGGGCCCGAGATTATGTGCCGTGGCTAGTCTATCGCTTATTCGCGCAGACAACGGCCTATCAGATGGTTACTGTTCAACCGTCTTTCATGACCAATCCTCCATTCTACCGATCATGGATTCACGGTACTAAGGAATCTACTAAAATGCTCAGTGTGCAAGACATTCCGTATGAACTTTATGCACAACCGAGGATTTTCGGAGGAATTTAAAAAGTTTCGTGTGAATTTTATGTCTTTTCGACAGTACTTCTAGTAGAAATTCTCTCCCCCTTTTTTTCCCCGAAAGAGGCCAGTACAAATACTCATCCATATACACACATTCGCACTTGCACGTTGGTATCAACACGTCAAAACAGCGATCGACCTCCCTAGATTGGGAGCTGCGCACAGTGCAGACTGCTCCATCAGACCCATTTGTAGCCCGACACAGCACACCTCTCTGCACGACAGTACGTGATCTCGTCCCGGAAAGCCGAAAACAGTCAAACACACACCGGAAAGCAGCGTCAGTCCATCACATCACACACTCAGCGGCGGCTTCTCGGGCTTCCGAAGAGCCCCTTCCAACGTCCAACACGACGTCCCACCGCCCGATCGCTCGACCCAACCGCAGCTCGAAATCTCGCCAAACATGCCAGATTTTTTTGCCAGCGTAGGTCCGGGGAGAAACGCCAACGTCCGACGGCGACGTGCCATATATTATGCCTAACCAAAGCGTTGTAGAGCCCGCGGCCGGTGTCGTGCTATATACGCTTTGATACGGTCTCAGTTTGTCATTTCAAGGAAACGGAGAGCCGTTTCTCGTTGTTCAATTCTACCGGTTAGTTCAGTTCATACGCACTTACGCAGTAAGTTCGTGCTTGCCTGTATCAGGTTTGGAAGGAGAGGCCTGGCCTCCCTTTCATTTCATTTGGACATGGTGTCAACCAAAGAAAACGTCCACCCTTCTTTTCTTGAGCTGTACAGTGGTACTACCTGACAAGACTCCACTGCCGATTTAAAAAACAAGTAATTACATAATGGTGGGTCCCTTCTAAAAAATGGTGGGACCCCTGATCAGTGAGGGCAAGTAGCACCCACTCAGCGAAAATAAATTTTATAGGGGAAAAAGATGCGATCGAACAGTAGAGAAGAGAGATATTACCGTGAGACCCCGTCCATATAATTTGCTTCCCTCACTCAGCACGCCCGTTTGGGTGCTTGCCAAAAGATCCCGTCGGGGCGCGTCTGTAAATAAGGCCTCCTCCAAAGCATATGGCTTTGTTCCGAATAATTTTCCTCCCCACTCACCTGGGGGCCTCGATTTGGGGGCTAGCTATTCCATCGCCGCAGTTCCGATCTCTTCCGCATCCCGGATCGCCGGGATCAGGTACTGAATTTTTTTCCCCGTTTTATGATTTGATCTGTTCTAGACTGGTATGTGTGCCTCAAAGATTTACCTTTGGAGGTTACAGGAGGTAGGTGTCAGTGCGCTTCTTGTTCTTGTTAACAAGGGTTTGAATATTTGTTTCGGTGGCACGTTTATGCGAATCTTGCTGGAATTTGCCGTCTTACACGGTTCAGTTTCAGTGAGCTAGTTAAACTAAGATTCTTGCCCTTGGTTCTTCACAACTTTAATAGATGATGCGGCCACGGATGTACTCTGCAGACTGCAGTAGTCTTTAGATTTAGATTTGATCTTTATAGGTATGGATGGATGCCACGGGATGGTCATTAGGTCTTAGTTTGCCTGCTGTTATGCAAAACATTTGAACATTTTTTTAGTTGATTGTCCTGTAATTCTGGAGCTTTCTGCCTGTGAGTGTTTGGGGTGTTTCTAGGATATTTTATTTCTCTTATTTGCTCGCAATTGTCCTAGTTGGTCCCGTCATGAACAAACCTGGAACTAGGATCCTTTTTTGGGTATGTTGTAGACTTCCGACTGGGAATCCTTGACCAACTGGTTTTCTGGAATCAGGACGTAGTCTCTAGAATCTGGGATATGGTGTTTGCCGATTTCATGTCATGTAGGCCTGTGCCGTCTTAATCTGGTTATAAAGGACAAGCACAGGTTTTGGTAGTTCGAACCAAAAGAATCGTAATTCATAAGGCATCCTATCTGTGCACGTACCTATCTTTATGTTTTCTTTTTTGCGTTAAGAGGCAACGAAATCATATGCGTGGAAATTTTCTCTTTGTTCAAAAAATTTTAGTTTGGTTAAGATTTCTTCACTATTCAGTAGTTCTGTACCTAATCGTTCATGCCTTTTCTCTTGGCAGTATTGGGCTTTCAGTAAGAAGGGAAAAAAAACATAAAGGAATGCTGGAAGATGTGCTTGTATGCTAGAGAGACACCTTGTGTGGGAATTGGCAGGGTAGCCGAACATATTTGCACTTTGCTTGCTCTTGATGACATTGAAATACAAGTGTGTGCACAACAGTTGCTCCATGTGCATACGCACGATGGGGCTAGATGTGGCAGCTCAACCATCATCTTAGATTACCATCTTGGTGGAGACGGTTGAATTCATCGGTCATCTGCAGGCTCCCTCCACATCATTGAGTGCCCCTCATCGCCACCTCAAGTTACAGGATCACTGCTTTCTGTGTAAATACGCATTTGGCAAGATGGTAGAGCAGAATGGGAATATTCTGATGCAGAGATATGACATAGGAAGGCTACTTGGTCAAGGGAGCTTTGCTAAAGTTTACCATGGTCGTAATGTTAAAACTTCACAGAGCGTTGCCATCAAGGTGATTGACAAAGAGAAGGTCTTGAAGTGTGGGCTTATGGATCAAATAAGACGAGAAATTTCGGTGATGAAGTTGGTGAGACATCCAAACATTGTCCAATTATATGAGGTGATGGCTACGAAAACCAAGATATATTTTGTGCTAGAGTATGTGAAAGGGGGCGAGCTGTTCAACAAGGTTCAACGTGGAAGGCTGAAAGAAGGAGTTGCTCGGAAGTACTTTCAACAGCTAATTAGTGCTGTTGACTTCTGTCATAGCAGGGGGGTCTATCACCGTGATCTGAAGCCTGAAAACCTTCTTCTCGATGAGAATTGCAATTTAAAGATCTCAGACTTCGGTTTGAGCGCACTTGCAGAATGCAAGCGACAAGATGGGTTGCTCCACACAACTTGTGGTACCCCTGCATATGTTGCTCCAGAAGTGATTAATAGAAAAGGATATGATGGTGCAAAAGCTGACATCTGGGCTTGCGGTGTGATCCTCTATGTATTGTTGGCTGGTTATCTCCCTTTTCAGGATAAGAATTTGATGGATATGTATAAGAAGATTTGCAAAGCAGAACTTAAATGGCCAAGCTGGTTTTCTTCAGATGTCCGGAAGCTTTTGCGGCGTATTCTTGATCCAAACCCTAGTACACGGATCTCTATCTCAGAAGTCATGGAAAATCCTTGGTTTAGGACAGGCCTTGATTCAAAGCTACTTAATTATAACACACCAACAGAGGATATTGTTCCTGGTGAAATGGATTCGACTGCTGATCCCTTCAACAGTAATACAACTGAGGGCAAACAAGAAGCAGAAAAACTCACTAACCTGAATGCTTTCGACATCATTTCTCTTTCATCTGGATTCGATCTCTCTGGTATGTTTGAGGAGAACACCAACAAAGTGGAGTCAAAATTCACATCTACCAACACAGCTACGACAATCATCACTAAGCTTGAGGACATTGCAAAGAGCTTGCGACTGAAGTTCATGAAGAAAGATGGTGGATTGTTGAAGATGGAGGGTTCTAAACCAGGAAGGAAAGGTGTAATGTCCATCAATGCTGAGATATTTCAAATTACACCAAACTTTCATCTGGTGGAGATCAATAAGGCCAATGGTGATACCCTTGAGTATCAGAAGGTTATGAAACAAGATATGAGGCCAGCATTGAAAGACATTGTTTGGGCTTGGCAAGGTGAGCAGTCCCAGCAGCAGAACGAACAATCATAAATATTTGTGACAAGTGAAATAAGCGTAAAAATTGTAACAATGTGCAATGTCTACTTGTTGGAGTCAGTAATAATGTACTTTTCTAAAAAAAAATGGTAGTTTGATTTTTCATTGTCATGTTTTCATTATGGAATGTTACGTGATGTGAGCAGATACAAGAGGTAGGGATGAAGCCGCAAGCCGAATAGGTTGTCGGCGCATGGTATTAATATTGCCGGTTTATGAACAGTAAACGATAATATTACATTTGGTAAGATTACAAACGATATGGTTAAGATTACAAGATCAAATCTAATCTAAACTACCAAATCTGTACAAAGTACATCTGAAAATAGATATCGGTAACGTCCCCTCGCAGTCGAATCGTTCAGTGTCCGAACGCAGAGATTGGACCGAAAATCTTGAAACAACTATATCGGAAGTCCTTTTGTCATGATGTCGGCAAACTGGAGGGAAGATGGTACATGCAAAACTCGGACATGGCCAAGAGACACCTTTTCGCGTACAAAATGAGTATCAATCTCGATGTGATGGTACATCAATGCTGAACAGGGCTTGACGACATGTACGTTGTCACAATAGACGACGATGGCCGAAGACAGGGGAAGATGCAACTCGGCTAAGAGTTGTTTGATCCAGCAGCATTCGGCCACGGCGCAATACTCGGCTTCAGCACTGGAGCACGAGACGATGGTCTGGCGCTTGGATGACTAGGAGATGAGGTTGTCACCAAGGTACACGGAATAGCCGGAGGTGGATCGACAAGAGTCCAGACAGCCTGCCCAGTCGGCGTCAGAGTAGGCCATAAGGGAGTCAACTGAAGAGGCGAGTAGCTCAAGTCCGTGGTCAAGGGTACCCTTAACATAGTGCAGGATGCGCTTGATAAGAGCGAGATAGGGCTCCCGTGGTGCGTGCATATGTAGACAAACTTGTTGGACTGCATATGCGAGATCCGGTCACGTCAAGGTCAAGTACTGAAGAGCACCAGCGAGACTCCAATACTTTGTGGGATCAGCGACAGGTGAGCCATCAGTAGCAGACAACTTAGACTGGGTGTCCACAGGAGTGGCGGTCGTGTGGCACTCTGGCATACCCGCACATTGTAGGAGATCATCAGCATACTGGTGTTGAGAGAGAAAGAGACCACGAGGCGAGCGTGTGACGGCAATCCAGAGGAAGTGGTGCAAGTCACTGAGGTCAGTCATGGCGAACTCAGTGTGAAGACAGTGAATGAGACGACCAAGAAGAGCAGTGGTCGAGGCAGTGAGAATGATGTCGTCAACGTATAAGAGGAGATAAGCGAGGTCAGAACCATCCTTGAACATGAACAAAGAGGTGTCTGAGGAGGAAGCGAAAAAGCCAATTGTGTGAATATATGTAGCGAAACGCTGGTACCACGCATGAGGGCCTACTTGATGCCGTATAGAGACTTGAGAAGATGGCATACATGCTGAGGTCGAGTAGGATCAATGAAACCGGATGGTTGGTAACAATACACGGTCTTGTCAAGTGTGTCGTGAAGGAAGGAGTTCTTGACATCTAACTGGTGTATCGGCCAACCAAGGGAAGTAGAGAGACTAAGAACGATACGGATGGTGGCGGGTTTTACAACGGGATTGAAGGTCTTATCATAATCGACGCGGGTTGTTGAGAATAGCTACGAACAACCCACCGAGCCTTGTATCGTGCAAGGGAACCGTCAGAGTGGTATTTGTGTTTGAAAATCCACTTGTCGGTGATAACGTTGGAACCTGGACGATGGGGAACAAGGGACCAAGTGTTGTTCTCAAGGGCGTGATGCTCGTCAGCCATGGCCTGACGCTAGTTAGGATCCTAAAGGGCAGCGCGATACGTCTTTGGAATAGGGGATACCAAAGATGCAATGGCCGAAAGGTTCAGACGATCAACTCGAAAGACCAGTTTTGGCGCTTGTGGCCATGTGATGAGGACCAGGTGCTGGGCGAGCAATGGGAGCCACCGAGACTACCACGGCAAGGGAAGCTTCTATCACGGCAGGAGAATTGGCAAGAGGCTGAACTAGAGAATCTGCCACGGCAGCGATTAGGTGTGATCGAACTGGAGAATCTGTCGCAGCAGTGATTGGGTGTGATCTGGTTATCGCAGCAGGGTGTTATGTTGCTGCGGTAGAGCTATCGGGTGTTGCTGCGGCAGGACTTTGCTGGCGGCTGAAGGCTGGCACGGTAGAAAAAGTTAGTGCAATAGAGCTGGCGTGTGTTGCCACGACAGGTGCGGCGGCAAAGGATGGTGTTGTGGCAGAGGATGTTCGGGAGAAACGTGCTGCGGCATGATGAACGGCGGCTTGTGTGGTTTGGTTGGAGACAAACTCAAGGAGGAAATCATGAGTATCATGTGTAGAAGAGGATGGACTACCAAGGAATGGAAAGACGTCTTCATCAAATACCACATGATGAGAAATGATGAGACATCGGCTTGACATGTCATGAGAGGAAGGATATCCAAGGAAAACACATGTGACTAATCGGGGGCTCAGTTTGTGTTTGGCGATGGAAGATAAGTTTGGAAAACATAAACATCCGAAAACACGAAGATGGTGGAGAGAGGGAGGCCGACGGTGCAGGCGCTCGTACAGAGTGATTGACTGGATTGCTTTGGAGGGACGACGGTTGACAAGATATCTGGCCATTGCAAGAGCTTCGGCCCAAAAGGAGGAGGGCATGTGTGCTTGAAAAAGGAGAGCACGCATGGTGTCATTAAGAGTCTGAATGGCGCATTCAGCCTTCCTGTTTTGTGGAGATGTTTAGGGGCAGGAGAGACAGAGATGAATCCCATGCCGACAAAAAAGATCCAGTGAGGCAGCGTTTACAAATTCAGTATTGTTGTCTGCTTGAATAGAGACAAGGGGTAATTGAAATTGTGTATGGACATAGCTAATGAACGAGGCAATGGTTTCATGAACACATGATTTTTGGCGAAGGGGAAAAGACAAAAAAAAAAGTGAGAGAAATCATCAACTATAATGATATAATATTTGAAACCAGAGTTGTTGGGTACAGGTGATGTCCATAAATCGCAATGAATCAACTGAAAAGGTAAACTAGTTTGCGAGGTGGAATGCGGAAAAGGCAGACGAATGTGCTTGCCTAGTTGACAGGCATGACACATAGAGCGATTTGCTTTATTACAATAAATCAAGGACGACTATTGGAGCAAGTTCATGGTGTCACAGCCAGGATGACCTAATCGCCGATGCCACAGGGATGCCGGGGCAGCGGTCAGGAGGGCATGATGGGAGGTTGCCGGTGCGGGGAATAGTGTGTAGAGGTCCCCGTCGCTATCGTAGCGAAGAATCTCGCTCTTGGTTCGAAGGTCCTTGATAGAGAAACCGAAGGAATCAAAATCAATGGAACAAGAATTATCACGGGTAAATTTGTGAATGGAAAGAAGGTTATGAACAATGGAAGGAACGATAAGAACGTCATGGAGGAGAAAGGAATTGCCAGAAGAAGTTTGGATGGATGTGTGACCCGTACGAGAAATTGGCATTGAGGCGCCGTTCCTGACCGTGACACTGGAGAGCCGCCATCATGTTGCACGCCTACGCCGGGCGCAGGCCAAGGAGACCAGTAGTGGATGGTGCGCGCCACACGCCGGCCCAAGGCTGGCATTGGCTGCCCGCCTGGCTACCTGCCTGGTTGCCTGCCCACTGTTGATCGGTCCATGGGTTTAAGCATACCCACGGGCCAGTAGGCGTCGGTGGACCGCGAGTTGGTGAGCCGTTGTACTGCTTTTGTCCGTAGGAGCCACCTTTCTTGTTTTTGTTCTTCCGGTTTTGCTGACCGCCTGAGGAGCTATCATTGCGGTCTCCTCAGCATGAGCCATCGATGCAGGGAGATGGCTTGCTAGTGGCTCTAGAGAAGAGCACTGTGGCGGTGGTGACCTTGGTAGCATTGTCAAAGTGGAGTTCTTCGAGAAGTAGCATGGACCTAGCGCGAACAAAAGATGGAAACGGTGTATTCAGGGAGATGATGGAGGCGACGTCGGAAAAACGAGGACTGAGGCCACACTGTGTATTGTGCACGAGCGTGCGATCAGACACTGGTTGGCCGACATCACGAAGAGCGTCGACGAGGGTCTTTAGCTTCTGGCAGTAAGTAGTGATGCAGAGATCTTCTTGAACCAAATTGTGAAATTCAGTGTCAAGGTAGATAGCCCTGCTCTCCGTATTGTACTTCAAGATTTCTTCGACGTCAATCCATAGAGCGTGAGCGGATTGCTCAGGCTCCATGATGATGTCGAGGATGTCATCGGAGATGGAGCTATAGAGCCATGTGAGGACGGTGAAATCCTGTTGAGTCCAAGCAGTGTTGTCAAGATGTGGAGGTGTGCCGTCAATGTGTTGAAAAAGCGCGAACTTGCCGAGCATGGCGGTGAAGAATGTCCACCACTTGGTGTAGTTCGAAGCTTTGAGATCAAGAACAATTGGGATGTGTGTCTTGATACTCGCAACATTCACAGCACTGGAGACCGGCGGCATGACCGGTGGGGAGACGAGGGCGCCGGCTTCGGTTGAAGGAGCAGCGGAGGCAATTGTGGTTGGCGGCGAGGAGCTCATGGCTGGTACCGACGAGCAAGAACGGGATCGAGAGAAGGTTGATACCATGTGAGCGAATACAAGAGGTAGGGATGAAGCTGCATGCCGAATAGGCTGCTGGCGCATGGTACTAATATTGCCGGTTTATGAACAGTAAACTGGAAGATTACATTTGGTAAGATTATAACCGATATGGTTACAGAAGATTACAAGATCAAATCTAATCTAAACTACTAAATCTGTACAAAGTACATCCGAAAATAGATATCGTTAACACGTGACGAAGAGAGGCACGATGAGAGCTGCCCTGGCCCAGGTTAGCCGCAGCAACCGACGCTTGCCTGCTCTCAGAAGCTTTCCCTCCTGTATGATTGGGCTGGAGAGACCCGCCGTTGCCAAAACGGAAACTTCTTGTGCTCGCCCACCTGCGTCCTGATACAACAAACCTTTTGCTTCGCCGGTGCGATTGTTGTCTGTGGCTTCTCTGGTTGCAGCAAAACAGATTATGAACCAGAGTTCTTGTGGATCCACGTATGCGTGTGTTTTGTTCATTATGCATTTGTGCAGTAATTGTACTTCAGACTAATCTTTTCGGTGCGTGTTCTTTCTTAATTTCGATCGCTAGGTGGTCTTCGCAACGAGCGAGCGCATTCAGGATTTGCATGCAAGCTTTTTTTTTCTCTCTCTCTCTCTGGGCCATGCATGAATCATGGCCACGAGCCCATGACCCTCTGCAGACTGAAAATCATTAACCATATGCTGTCGTGCATAGGGATGGGCCAGCATAGCCGGCTTTCTTGTCCTTAAAATCATGACCATAGATGTATTCTCTCTTCTAAAAAATGTAGTGTCTGGTTCGTATACTAAGATTCCCTAGGTTTGTCGTATTTTTATTTGCCAAACTCATCTATGTTTAGGTCATTAAAATTGAAGCCACACTTTACCTAGTAAAAGAGAATCTTATCATACTTTTTTAGTCACTGATATAGGTCCTAGTTAGCAGAAAACAAATCTTGCCAAAAGTGTTGCTACGAGAACCAAACGGACATCTAACTCGATCAAATTTGTTTAACTTAGAGCGTTACAAAGTTTAGCTACTAGCCAAATAAGCCCAGCCCGTATTCTCACGCTCGAGACTGCAATATGACAGTTTGTGCCAAACGCAGGTTGATCGGTGAACAGATAAAAAAACGAATACGCGAAGTTGAAGGGAGAAAATACAGTAGTCTATACCAAACAGATAGGCGTACTAAACGAGCACATGCACGAAAAAGACCCCAAAAAAAAAGGAAAACTGAAGGAAAAAGTATCGTCGACAGCAGGGTTCGAACCTGCGCGGGCGAAGCCCAACAGATTTCAAGTCTGTCTCCTTAACCACTCGGACATATCGACGATTGTGAAAGAAAACATACACAAACCTATACATGTAGAACATACATGCTGAGTAAACTCTTAATGATTTTATGGCACTCCTTACGAAGATTTAGTTGAGGACTTCGGATTCAAGGTCGTCTATAAGCTTAAGAACATATTACTTTATTAAATGTATACCTTGTGTTGGCTAAAATGTAAAAATTTAAGCCCGAGACAGAACAGTCAAAACTCAAAACACTTGTTAAAATGTAAAAAACCATGGGATTAAGGTTCTTTTATTTTAGAACAATATCACATGCGTAGAATCTATTATCTTATTAAAGTAAAACCAAAAGAAACTATCGTGTTCATGTTCACTCTTAAGGGGTTGAAATTCACACATTAATCGGTGGAAAAAGATAAAGATCTACATCGTCGATCGTGGTGGGTAGTCTAGATTAAAAGAAAGAGTCAACGTCAAGTATAATAAAACTAAAATTCAGAATAAAAAAATAAGATAAAATTAGCAATTTGATTTCCATACGAGTTCCTAAGTAAAAGAGTCCACGTCAAGTACAATAAAATTTAAATTTGAAACAAAAATAAAATAAAATTAGCAATTTCATATCCATATGAATTCCTAAGTAAAATCCGAAATTAATTATAATTCGAAATAAAAAATTGGAAACTAAATTTGTATACAAAATCCAATAAATTTTTTGAAATTCGGAATAAAAATAAAATAAAATTAGCAATTTGATTTTGATATGAATTTAAAGTAAAATCCTAAATAAGCGTAATTCAAAATAAAAATTAAAGAAAAATTAGCAATTAGATTCGGATATGAATTCCTAGAAAAAGAACTAAAATTTGGAATAAAAAGTAAAAGAAAATTTGCAATTTGATTTTCATACGAATTCCAAAGTAAAATCCCTAAATAACTAAAATTCGTCATAAATTAAATAAATTTAGCAATTTGATTTGTATATGAACTCCAATAAAAATAATTGAAATGTTGAATAAAAATAAAAGTTATAACGAGGATTACACAAATGGTGTCGGAGGAGGCATAAAAGGAACCACCACATTCACTCTCAAGGTTATGTGTTTTTATTGTTACTTCCTATGGAATAAAACAAACAAAATTTTGAAGAAAAAAATCCAAATTATAATGAGGATAGCAATAATGTTATTGGAGGAGACCACAAAAAAATGCAATAGCATCGATCAGTCCTACAAGAAGGCATTGACCCACAGGGAAATGAAGAGCTGAGGCGGCGACGACGGAGATAAGGACAATGTCGTGCTGCTCACCTTAGCATTTCAACGAGACAATGTTGTGCTGCTCACCGGAGCCAATGAAGAGAAAGTTCAGTGTTGAAAGATCCAAGGGCCGCGATGGCAAGTGGTGAGCGTCAGTGTTGTTGAAGAAGTTAGTGGCCAAAGAAGCTCGATTATGGGGAAGCCCTGGTAGAGAAAAGATGAAGTTTTGCATTGAAGACGAGCTATGGACGATATAGGGCTATCGGGTAGCTAGGAGTATGTCATCACTGGTGAGCGGCACGTTGTTGCCGACGATAGTGAAAAGATTCTCCATATCGTTAGATAATGACTAAAGCAGATATACCGACATGAGTGAAAGTGGAAAATCGTCACGGTTAGTGAGGAAGCAACAACATTGAGTTGGTCAATGTTGAAGAAGAAGAGCGACCGACACGAGAGAAGAGGACATCGAGCATGGATAACATCATGCATGCGTATGTACATACATGCATCCGTATGAATAGAACTGCAGGCATATAAAGGCAGAGGAGCAAAGAGCTTGGAGTAGAGATGGTGCGGCTGTAAAGAATATGCTCGGGGTCACCTGAGAGAGCGTGACACGTGTTCCCAGCTGGCACTACTACAAAATAGGCAATAGTAGACGCCTCATCACAGACGGTTCAAAAGGAATTGTCTGTGTTGGGTCTGTCGGGACGGACATTTGCAATGCCGATCTATCACTGCATTTGTTAAGTAATAAGAACCGCTCAGGATACGTACCTATCACATACGGTTTTTTAATAGAACTGTCTGTGATAATGATGGCATCACCGACGGTTCTTAACAAAGACCGTCTGTGAATTATCACCGATGGTTGTATTAAAAAACCGTCTGTGATACGTTCCACTGCTCATTTTATAGAGCTCGGGCTGTTCGGACCGTCCGATTCCAATCGAACGGTCCGAACAGACCCGGGTCTATAAAATAGCAAAAACATTCATAAAATCCTGAAATAATTCAAGGAGGTTCTTGGGATGTGCTAATACTCAAATAAAATTTGAAATCTCACTTTTCAAGTGTTATTTGTTTAACTAAATTCAAACTTAGCTTAGGTTGTTGAATGGAGTTTGAATAGAGGTCCAATTTTTTTACACTAGAAAATGCTTATAATTTTGGTATTATAATTTTATTTGAGTATTAGCACATCCCAGGAACCTCCTTGAATTATTTCAGGATTTTATGATTTTTTTTTATTTTATAGATCCCAGGTCTGTTCGGACTATTCAATCGGAATCGGACGGTCCCGATCAGAGGAGACGTTCAGACTGTCCGAACGACTCCTCCGATTGGGACCGTCCGATTCCGATCGAACGGTCCGAACAGACCGGGCTCTTAAAAATGAGCAGTGGAACGTATCACAAACGGATCTATTATGGAACCGTCTGTGCTGACTTGTCATAGACGGTTCCATAATAGAACCGTCTGTGATAATCACTAGTATCACAGATGGTTCTATTATGAAACCGTTTGTGATTATGTATCACAGACGGTTTGTAATAAGAACCATCTGTGATAGGCTGCCACTATAAATACTTGGACCCGACAGACCCCCTGCCCATTCCCATTTGAGCCGCCACCCAGGTCCTCCCCCACCGCCACCAGGTCCTCCCCCCATTGCGCCGACGACAGAGAGGAGAAGGAAGGGAATGAAGGAGGAAGGGAGGAGAAGGAGAAGGAGAGGATTCTCGAGAGATATTTGGTATTTTTGACGTGAGCTCCGAGGGTAATGATCTATAACCCTTTATGTTTGCTATAAATTAATCGCTAATTAATCAATTTAAGTATGTTTGGTAAATAGGAAGAGTACGTACTTGCAGTTTATTAATCTAATTTGATACTAATTTGTTACATGCGTAGCGTAGATGGACCAAAACGGGATGTACAGTGTGAACCGTGTGAGTGAAGAGTACATTAATAGCATGCTTGCTTTTAGAAGAGCCGCCGAGCAGGATATGTTGAAGAAAGGGATAAAATTTATGTCTTGTCCATGCATTGATTATGTAATCAAGATGTTTAACAACCCGGCGCAGATCGGCTAGCACACTTGATTGAAGGGTTTGAAAAGGGTATACATGTTGGACCATCCACGGTGAAGAGCAGATTATCTGAGAAGTTAATAATGACGGCATCGCCGAGGAAGTCAACGATATGCTGATATGGACTGTGCTTTTGATGAGGATAGGTCGCACGATGACAATCTGGATCAGATGCTACGCGATGCAGAAGAGAACTAAAGTGAGAGAGAGTTTTGTAAATTCGAGGGGTTAATGGAGGACTCGGTGAGACCTTTGTTCCCTAGCTGCAAGCCGGATTACATAAGGTTATCAACCGTGATTGAACTGCTAAAATTGAAGGCAAGCAATGGCTGGTCCGATAAGAGTTTTACGGCGTTGTTAGGTCTCCTAGCGGACGTCCTTCCGGAGGGAAACGTGTTGCCCAGCACTACATACCAAGCAAAGAAGGTTCTTTGTCCATTGAGAATGGAAGTAGAAAGAATACATACATGTCTGAACGACTGTATCCTCTACCGTAAAGAGTATGCAGACATGCATGTATGTCCTATGTGCAAAGCATCCCGATGCAAGCGTAAGAATACTACTAAGGTGAAGCAAGGACCTCCTGCTAAGATGTTGTGGTATTTGCCTGTGATCCCATGTTTGAAGCATTTATTTGCGAACCCAAAGGAGGCAAGATTGCTGCATTGGCACTCAGAGGAGCGTAAGAAAGATGGAAAGCTAAGACATCCTGCCGATTCTGCCTAGTGGAGAAACTTCGATCGGAGCTTCGAAGAGTTCGGTGCGGAACCGAGGAACATAAGGATAGGGTTGAGTATAGATGGAATGAATCCTTTCGGTAACATGAGTAGCCAACATAGCACCTGGCCTGTGAATCTATGTATGTACAACCTTCCTCCTTGGATGTATATGAAGCGGAAGTACATTTTGATGTCACTACTTATCCAAGGGCCGAAGCAATCTGGGAATGATATTGATGTGTACCTAGCACCATCGCTGGAAGATCTTGTGACACTGTGGAACGAAGGGGCACAGGTATAGGATGCGTACAAACGAGAGAACTTCACTTTACGTGACATGTTGTTCTGCATCATCAATGATTTTCCTGCCCTTGGTAACTGGTTTCAAGCCAAGACAAAAGGAGCCAAAGCACATACGTCTTCGCTTAGATGCTACGGAGAGTGTATGGCTGAGCAACTCGCGCAAAATTGTATATATGCGTCATCGTAGGTTCCTTCCCAGGAGTCACCTATACTGCAAGATGAATAAACAATTCGACAGAAATAAGGAGGACGATTCAGCTCCAAGGGCTTTTAGAGGGAAAGAGGTCTATGATATGGTTAAGGATATCAATGTTGTGCTTGGGAAGGGACGTAAATTAAGAACCCATCAGAAGAACATCTGAAAGAAGCGGTCAATTTTTTGGGACTTGCCTTATTAGGAGCACTTAGAAGTTCGCTACTGCATCGACGTCATGCACGTGGAGAAGAATGTATGTGATAATTTGATTGGTCTCTTTACTGAACATTAGTGGCAAAACAAATGATGGTGTTAACGCATGGTGTGACTTGGTTGATATGAACATAAGGACCGAGTTAGCACCGAAAGAGACCGATAAAGGATGAACGTACCTTCCCCCAACTTGCTATACTCTGTCCAAGGTCGAGAGAAATGAATTGTACCAGAGCTTGCATGGTATGAAAGTCACGTTTGGTTACTCCTTTAACATTAAGAAACTTGTTTCTATGGAAGATTTGAAATTAATTGGTATGAAGTCTCATGATTGTCATGTGCTAATGACACAAATGCTTCCTGTTGCAATTAGGAGTATCTTGCCGGACAGGTCCGAGTGGTAATCTTGAGACTGTGTTATTTCTTTAACTCAATTGCTTAGAAGGTCATCGATCCCCAAGGACTAGATGCTTTGCAGGCTGAGGTGGTGACGACTCTATGCCATCTTGAGATGTATTTTCCTCCATCATTTTTTTGATATGATGGTCCATCTTATTGTTCACCTTGTGAAAGAGATAAAGATATGTGGCCATGTGTTCCTACGTCATATGTACCCATTCGAGAGGTACATGGGCATTCTAAAGTCCTATGTACGGAACCGATCTCGACCGAAGGGTAGCATCATCGAAGGTTATGCAACCGAAGAGGTCATTGAGTTCTGCGTCGACTACATGGCTTAGGTGGAACTAATAGGTGTGCCTCTATCTCGTCATGAGAGGAGACTGGATGGTATCGGGACCATCGGAAGGAAATCAATCACTCCCGATCTAGATACGTACGCTCAAGCCCATTTCACGGTCTTGCAACACATGACCCAAGTGTCCCCGTACATCGACGAGCACAAAGACATGGTACACCAACAAAATCCAGACCGGTCAGAGGTTTGGATCACGAGAGAGCACAACCGTCGGTTCAATGAATGGTTAAAGGTGTGAATCACTGGGAGGTCATCAAGTGATGATACGCTGCTATGGTTGGCAAAATGGCCACAATTTATAATTGTGACATGGCAAGGATACGACATAAATGGGTACACATTTTATACTGGCATTTCGTGATAGAAAGAGCATGATCGAGCAATGGTGTCCGTGATAGATGCATTTCATGAGTAGTTCAATACCACTAGGGCACGTGGGTTGAACTCCTACTATGGGTTCGTAGAGGAGATTTGGGAGCTCGACTACGTACTTTTTAAGATCCCCCTGTTTCGATGCCATTGGGTTAAACTTCCACAAGGTGTGAAGGTCGACAAGTACGGCGTCACCACTGTGGACCTCAAATGTGTCGGATACAAGGATGAACCATTTGTACTCGCTAAGTAAGTTGTTCAAGTTTTTTATGTAACAGACCCAGCAAATAAGAACTGCCACGTAGTTCTTCATGGAAAAGAAGGATTCTCGGAGTTGAGAATGTCGAGATGAGGAAGAGTACAATCAATTTGACGAGTTGCCTCCTTTCGGAGACGACATCAAGCTCGAGGAAGAACCCAATGAGGAAGCTAGCTATATCTCGCGTCGATCATCATGAAGGGTCATATTTTAATTAAGAATTTACTCCACTGTAATTAATTTATTCCATAACATCATGTGTTATGGACTTGTAATCTCTCGTATATTTTGATTTCAACGTGGAATTGTCATGTGTTAATGTGTTATGGACTTGTCATCTTTGATATTGATGTCAATGTGGAGTATCAAAATTGGTTTCACTTGATTTGGAGTTGAGTTGAATTAGATATGAATTTTTGAAGTCAAATGTGTTATGAACTTGTCATCATACTTGTCACCAGGTTCATATAGACTTGTCATCATACTTGTCACCAGGTTCATATGGACTTGACAATCACTTGTCATCAGGTTTTGTCAGGATATCACAAACGGTTCTATTATGGAACCGTCGGTGATAAGGAATCACAGATAGTTCTTAATAAGAACCGTCTGCGATATGTCCACATCACAGACGGTTCTATTAAAGAATCGTCTGTGATGTGGACATATCACAGACGGTTCTTATTAAGAACTGTCTGTGATTCCTTATCACCGACGGTTCCATAATAGAACCGTCTGTGATCTGCCTTCATAACCCTAGGGCCCACCCATTCATCTCCCCAGTGCCGCCCATTCATCTCCCAGTGCACTTAGCCCGCTCAGCTCTCGCTCCTTTGCCTCCTCTAGGGCTCGCCCGTTCACCTCCCCGTAAGCCCCGACACCGCCGCCTCCGACCTCAACGCCGCCCTCCCCCCTGACATCGACGACGTTGCCGCCACCTCGACGTGCGGCCTCCTCCTCGTGTCGGTGTCCTCCCTCTGCACTGGCCTCCTCCCCGCGCCATCCTCCTCCCCGTGTTGGTGTCCTCCCTCTGCACCGGCCTCCTCCCCGCGGCCCCCTCCTCTGCACCGGCCTCCTCCCCCGCGCCGTCCTCCTCCCCGCGTCGACCTCCTCCCCTGCATCGGCCTCCTTGCACAGTGAGTTCTTGTGCGGCATCCTCTCTGTGAGTATTCCTATATTACGTTTGTGCATCACTTTGGCTATATATTTATGTGCTGGATTGGCTTCAAATTCTGTATTTGATTGTGCACTGAGAGATAGCAAGTGGTTATGTGGGCTCGATTGATCAGCTCTGTGATGAATGTCAAATCTGAAATCAATTTGATAATTGGAAACAATCTTGAGCTAAAACTATTGCTTTCTGTTGTTAGGTTTAATCTATAGATTTATTTCTTTTGGTTGTCAGTTCTGCATAGTTCAGATTATCCTCGTATGAGCTAGTTGATCTTTGTGAGATACATAGTTATTCTCAATCTGTGGATAAGGCTTATTACTGAAATGATATTGTGATTATCTTGATATCATTGCTCTATTCTGTTTTTCATAACATATTGCCTTCTGTTGTCTCGGTGAATATATTCAATCTGTGAACTAAAAGTTTATTTTGCTACCGTGAGATAAATTTGACATTCAACAGGAAAGTTTTAGGTTCATCTCAAGATCTGTTTGATAATTGTTAAATTTGATTTATGAAGATATATTGACTAATGTACTGAGATTGCAAAGGTTAAATCCTTTGCATCCAGCATACTGAGAGCACTCTTTAACATCAATACTTTGAGTTTTTTTGCTGAGTTCTTTAATATACATGTGGTATATGTTGAGCATATTATTCATTTTAAATGACATGGAGATGCTTCATATGTATATGTTGATTTGGTCATTTAAATGCTTGCAACAGTCCTTTAGTAGTATGATTGATCTGTGCCTACAAAAAGATTTCTTTTGGGCAAGTGTACATTTAGTGTTTTTATCTATTCTCTTGATTGTGTGCCCGATATGTTTTAACGATGCTTATGCCTTGACATGTGCAATTATGTATCTGTCTAGAACTCTTCACATGTGCAATTATTTATTTGTCGAGTTAGGATTTAAATTGCCTTAAGATTGACTAGGCATTTGTTATTCACAATAAGACTTCTATTGCTCTATGGGATATTGTAAATGCTCTGTGATGAAATTAGTCATATACTGAAATTGACATTGCAATCTAGTTTAGACTTGAGCTCTAAAAATATTGTTCAAATCTGTCAATTGATCTTGAGATAGTAGTCTGTTACTTTTGGATACTATGGTTGTTCACTGTCAGTGAATCAATATTGTTAAATCAAGGTTGTTGACCTTTTTAATTGCTGAATTGGTGTTATGTTAACTGTTTCTAGGATATTTGATAGATTAGAAGAAGTTTTTAGAGCTCAAGGCTTATATTGTTTTGTCAAATTCAATTAATGAAGAGTATAGACTGGTTGAGATGGCAAAAACTTGTTCTTTTGCAACTCTCCTTCTGAGAGCACAGACTATCATCAATCTTTATGCTGCTTATTGATGATTTACTACTTGCTGGTATTATGCTTGTTGTATAATTATTTCTGCTGTGATGAATGTCAAATCTTGCAATCCATTTTATTGCGTATGTAACTTATATAGATAGCAAGTAAGCGAGATGGCAGAGGCACTGTCTTCGCCGCCGTCACCGAATGCGTCTGGATGTCCGACGATAGCAATACGCAAGCGAGATGGCAGAGGAAAATTGAAATTGCCTGCGGGCCGACTGATCATCGCGGAGGTCAGTGACGTTGGGATCCCTCTGAGTCCCCAGAGATCAGCGGCGAGATTTCGGACCATCTGCGGGAAACTTGCAAGGGAACGGGTCTCCATCACCACAGTAAGCTGGAAGTCTCTAACGACCATAGAGAGAGGCGCGCTGCGGACAGAACTTTTAGCCTCATTCACTATCCCAGAAGCAGACATGGCACGCGTGGAACGGCAGGCGTTGATCGCGATGTGTCACGTGTGGAGGACCTTCAAGAGCAAGCTTGCCACGAAGTACGTGAACACTGGTTGGACACCCTTGTGGATATCATGGGGATATGCCCATGATCTTAGGATGATGAAACAATTGGCAATGTGGCTTTTGGTTTGAAGTTTCACGCGTTTTCGGCAAAGTAAAAAGGCTGATCTTTAGCCATTTTGGGAATTTGGCTTTGGGATAGATTGAGTTCATAGGCTATAGTGCATATGTGTTGCATGATGCATGTTTTCACTAACGTGGGTCAAGTTGTGAAGAACTTGTTCCCGGATTCGTGTTTGCTTGTCTATTGCTGTGCAGGTGGCTTGCAGGTCAATGATAGTCAACAGCGAGGAGGATCGGGACTAAGCTTGGAGAGCTGAGGTTCAGAACGATCATGGATGCCGGGTGAGGTCAAGTGACTCAAGCGTGGTGCAGAATGGACAAGGATGACCGAACGCAGGCGATTCGGCGATCGGGTTTGATCAAGCGGTGCGAGGTCGGTGCAAGTGCCAAGGTGGTCCGGTGGGAACCGGATGGGAGAGACTTGCCGACACGATGAGAGCCGCTGGATCAACCTACACGTGGCGAAGCAGGCGATTGCTTCAACTGGATTGGAATCAGTCTTCAGAAAAGATCGAGAAGGGGTATTTTGGTAATTGTACCAAATACCGCCTTGGTGACCTAATGCCAACCCGCGGCGCAAGACGGTGCGTCAAGAAGTGGATTAGGTCAAGTGAAGTGAAGACGGCGCTTTAAGATGCGCCCGTGAGAGAAGATATGAGCAAAGGGGCTTCTGTGGGTGGCGGCCGTTTCTAACAGGAGAAAAAAAAGATTGAGCGCCCCTGTACAAGCCGAGTGTGGCGGCGGCGTCCAAAGAAAAAAAAAGAGAATGAAGCTGGCGGCGGCCACTCCTGGAGTTGAGTTCTAGATGGCGGCGGCCATTTTCTTGCGCGCTGAGGGAAAAATTAAGGCATGGCGGCGGCTTGTGTTGGAGTTCACCCGAAAAATCCTTTTTAGCACTGTGTGCAGTTTTTCTTTGTTTCTTCAGATTTGTGCAGTTGCATCGGTCGACAGGAAATTTTGTAGCAGCGTGTAGCCTTGAAAAACTGCAAGATCTGGTGATTCACGGTTGATTTGATTTGTGCATGATCTTATTATTTGGCTGCCATTTCAATCCTGTGCTTGATGTTTGAGTTTGTCCAAGATCTGGTGATTTCCTTTGAGTTTAGCAATTTTTTATTGCCTTGAAGTCAGTGCATTTCATTCTCGTGGCTTCTGTAGCGCCCCTGATCCAGCCTTGTGGCGGCGCCCTTGGTAATTGCCTGTGCCCGCAAAACCGGGTTTTGTGGCGGCTGCTTGTTTCACGGAGATTGAGATGCCGATGGTGTAGCCTAGCTGAAATCAGGACGAGTGGCGGCCCGTAGAAAATTGAGCTTGCTAAACCAAGCAGGTGCGGCGCCCTGTCCTCCAAGGCAGCGGCTTTGAGCATTTTCGGCTGCCATCATTGATGAGACTCGACTGATCTTTGGCTCTCTTTGCTGAGTGTTCTCTGTTGTTAGATTTGTTTTGTTGGCTGCAGTCTTCTGCGTGAGTGGATTGATCTTGACTGGTGATGTGCAGACCGAGAAATGTATGGGTCTCGTACTTGAAGATTGGATGTTGCTTTAAATTAATCCTTCAAGTGGGTTTTCTGTTTCAAATTTTTGTACTTGGCTGTGTTCATCAGTATTGCTATTGAGTTAGGTTTGATGTCATACGTGTGATGCCGTGCTTGACTTTATGTGGATTGAATTGGCTGATGAGATAAAATCCAATCTCGGCTCTGCGTCTAATCTTTTGGTGCGGCAGCTTGTGTTTATTGTCAGTTCGGCTATGTGAGATCGACATATGCAGTCGCCATCTTGATGTAATTGATGCCCCACTATATGCATGTGTGATGTTCATTTTTGTGCTGTGTCTTGAAATGTTTTTGGTCCTTTGCTTGAGGTTTGATCGAATTCAACACGGTCATCTCTTTGTGCTCAGATATCTGATCTTCATAGCTTTTGTAGCTATTGAAGTGAAAGTAGTGTTGAATTTGATCGAAGGGAAAAATCGAAAAGCGTCTATTCACCCCCCCTCTAGTCGCCTTTCCGGCCCTACAGCCCTTCACGAAGTATCCATTCTTGATGCGGGATATATGGGACGCCTTTGTGGCTATGAACACGACGGTCGAATTTAAGGAGCAAAGTGCGGCGCACAAAGCTCTCCAGACACGAAACACTCACCCCCATAGACTTGGCACCGTTGGGTACGCGGGTAAATCCGCGGAATGGGCGGCGGAGGACGAAAATGCAACCGGGCCATTTCCTGTAGGTTCGTCGTGCGAGGAAGGAGGACATATGACTTGATTGACTCTGGGTGTTCTCGACACATGATTGGAGGTTCTAGATGGTTCTCCTCTCTCACACGTGCATCCGACGACGAGTGGATCATATTTGGAGATGTTTTTACTAGGATCATGACAACCAAGGGCGCTGTGAGCTTTCTTACACCTTCATGCCTTTATCTTCACGATTATTCAGTCCTGGCGTGTTGTGCTTTTCATTGTGCTCATTTGTATCTTATCGGCATGTGTTCTCTTATGATATTCTTCATCATGCCTTTGCATGTATTTTGTTTATATATCCTTGTATTATATTGTTATTCACTAGTTTCATGGATGTATAAGCTTGATTTAGTCTTCATGAGCTTGTGCTGTCTTGTATATTCTGTATTTTGCTCTTGTTGATCTTTGCCCTGTGTATTCACATGCTTACTTGATTTTCATGATTTGTTCCTTAACATATCTTATGCTCTCATGATATTGTGGATACATGGGTCTTGCCATAGATTTCACTAGCACACTTTACCTTTGACTGTAATATACGATGTGTGTTATGCTATGTGCGTGTTTGCTTGCTCCTATGCCTTATTGTGGACTTAGAATAGGTTGACCTTTGTCATATCTTGGATAGCATGTATTGAAATTGAGTTGTCTCTTTCCATGCTCATATCTTAAATTGTTGATTATATGCTTTCATGAGCTTTGGATCATTTGCTGCTATTCTTGCTAGTCATGTGTCTTGGTACTGTTTCTCTAGATTTTGTCTCACTAACCCAATGACCAAGGCATAGACTTTTCTGTCTCTTTGGTGTAGTCTTTTCGATTCGTAAGAAGAACATGTGATTCATGATTTCAAACTGTTGGTTCTTCTTCATATGTGCATTCAATGATGGCTATCACTTCTTGGAGACAAAGGAATTTGAGATGAGGATGATGGGTGAGCGCAACTACCTTCTAGAGCTTTAAGGAATGGATCTTCATCCATCATGACTACATCTCACTGCTAAGCAGTGCGACTCAGGTTCGAGCTTCTATACCTTACATTTTTGTATGGTATCCCTAGTCTACCTTGCATAGCATCTGTTTTTTGTTAGGTGTTGGGCTTGTTGTGTTCATGGTAGATAGGAGGCTCTGTTCTAGCACGTGTCTTTTCTAGGCACTCTTCTTATCCCTTGGTTTTCTAGGATGCACTCTTCTCACAGATTAGGTCGAGCTTGTCTCCCAGTCACTGGTCCTTAGCAGGTTTTTGAGTTGCCTGTAGGTCGTTTTAGTGATGGTGTTTCGCTCCTTAGCTTTTCGAGTTGCTTTCCTAGAGATCTTGTGGAGTTTGAAGTCTTTGTGCTAGTTTTTGTGGAGTCCAAGGCACTTTTGGCAAATATCCCCTCAAAGCTTTTTAGACCCAACAAGGTTTGCCACCTTGAGAAGTGAGTTAGGGTTAATTTTTCCCTATGGGATGTTTTGAGGGGGAGTTTGCTCTTTTTGCATTCATTTGTATCATAATGCATTTTAAAATTCAACAACTTGCATTGTAATATAACCTTGTGGAGCTTTGATTATTATCCATGTATGACATGATTTCATACTTTATACTTTGCCATGTCTTGTGCTAGTTTGCTATACTTCTTTTATGGCTTTTTATGTATAGCTTAGCTTTTGCCATGCTAGCTTTATTATCTGTGAGCAAACTGAATTATAATATGACTTGTTGGATCTTATGACTAGTTTTGCTTTAGTGATCCTCTCATGATTCATGCCATGTCATATAGGCTTAATTGAGTCTTGAACTTATTTTGAGTTTTAAATTGAGCTATGATAATTCTTAAGTCAAGCAAATGAAAAATGAGCTTTTTCTGTGCGAAAAAACTGATCTCACCAATTCTTTCTCATGAGACGGCTTGCCATTGCACTAGGCATGAACTCAGGGGGAGTTTTGGATGACCCAGACTATTCTCTTAAGCTTTTGTTGCTTGGGATGGTCGCAATGAGGCTTGAGATCTAGCACAATGCTATGAAAACAAATTGGCAATTGGTTGAAGCTTAGAAGGTAGTTGTAGATGGCTCCTAGTCCAAGACTTGCTTTACTAAGATAAAACCAATTATTTTCAGCAAAGTGCTCAATGTGCTAAATTCTAAATGCTTGCTCAAATTGTTTCAAATCTGAATGCTCAAACTAGACTCTTTTTCTAGGTTCTGGCTCAATCTCGCTTATAGACATGACCTGACTCATTTTTGGATACCTTTAGTTAAACTATGATCTTGAGCACCTTGTCATGTTGTCGATTCATTTAATCTCAGATTATTGCTATTTTGGCCTTAGCTTTGCTGTACATGTTTTGCCATGATTGAATATAGCTTCTTCACATAATATGGCTTGGTGTAATACTTGTACAGTCTTTATGTTTAATCTTCATGGCTCCTTTTGCTCAGGTTAAAAACAAAACAAAAAAATGAAAAAAAAAATGAAAAATGAAAAATTGCAGCCATTTCATTACTTTCATGCTCTATCTTCTTCCATGCACCTTGATGAATCCATTGTCAAAGGGGGAGAATGATTGGTCAAAAATGTTGTTTTAGAGCTTTTCATCTCAATGATCAAAGGTCAAATAGAACAATTGTTCTTTCATATGGACCTTAAGTGAGATTTTGTTGATTCTTTGGAAATTGAAGCTTTTGTGCTTTCTTTTGTCTTATCTCACTTGCTTATACTATTCTGAAGCCAGCTTGGTCATTTCCATTGCTTTCTCTTGCTAATGGACCAAGTTGTGAATTTGCGCGAAAACTGCAAGTATTTTACTTTTCAAACCATAAAACTACATTTTCTGAGAGATTGCCAATGTGTTCATCAAGGGGGAGATTGTGGATATCATGGGGATATGCCCATGATCTTAGGATGATGAAATAATTGGCAATGTGGCTTTTGGTTTGAAGTTTCACGCGTTTTCGGCAAAGTTAAAAGGCTGATCTTTAGCCATTTTGGGAATTTGGCTTTGGGATAGATTGAGTTCATAGGCTATAGTGCATATGTGTTGCATGATGCATGTTTTCACTAACGTGGGTCAAGTTGTGAAGAACTTGTTCCAGATTCGTGTTTGCTTGTCTATTCTTTGTCGGTGGTGGCTTGCGTGTCAATGACGGTCAGCGGCGAGGAGGATCGGGACTAAGCTTGGAGAGCCGAGGTCCGAAACGATCATGGATGCGGGTGAGGTCAAGTGACTCAAGCGTGGTGCGAATGGACAAGGATGACCGAACAGACGATTCGGTCGATTGGTTTGATCAAGCGGTGCGGGGGTCGGTGCAAGTGCCAAGGTGGTTCGGTGGGAACCGGATGGGAGAGACTTGCCGACACGATGAGAGCCGCTGGATCAACCTACACGCGTGAAAGCGGCGATTGCTTCAACTGGATTGGACTCGATCTTGAAAAAGATCGAGAAGGGGTATTTTGGTAATTGTACCAAATACCGTCTTGGTGACCTAATGCCAACCCGCGGCGCAAGACGGTGCGTCAAGAAGTGGATTAGGTCAAGTGAAGTGAAGACGGCGCTTTAAGATGCGCCCGTGAGAGAAGATATGAGCAAAGGGGCTTCTGTGGGTGGCGGCCGTTTCTAACAGGAGAAAAAAAAAGATTTAGCGCCCCTGTACAAGCCGAGTGTGGCGGCGGCGTCCAAAGAAAAAAAAAAGAGAATGAAGCTGGCGGCGGCCACTCCTGGAGTTGAGTTCTAGATGGCGGCGGCCATTTTCTTGCGCGCTGAGGGAAAAATTAAGGCATGGCGGCGGCTTGTGTTGGAGTTCACCCGAAAAATCCTTTTCAGCACTGTGTGCAGTTTTTCTTTGTTTCTTCAGATTTGTGCAGTTGCATCGGTCGACAGGAAATTTTGTAGCAGCGTGTAGCCTTGAAAAACTGCAAGATCTGGTGATTCACGGTTGATTTGATTTGTGCATGATCTTTTTATTTGGCTGCCATTTCAATCCTGTGCTTGATGTTTGAGTTTGTCCAAGATCTGGTGATTTCCTTTGAGTTTAGCAATTTTTATTGCCTTGAAGTCGATGCATTTCATTCTCGTGGCTTGGCGCCTGATCCACCTTGTGGCGGCGCCCTTAGTAATTACTGTGCCCATAAAACCGGGTTTTGTGGCGGCTGCTTGTTTCACGGAGATTGAGATGCCGATGGTGTAGCCTAGCTGAAATCAGGACGAGTGGCGGAGCCCGTAGAAAATTGAGCTTGCTAAACCAAGCAGGTGCGGCGCCCTGTCCTCCAAGGCAGCGGCTTTGAGCATTTTCGGCTGCCATCATTGATGAGACTCGACTGATCTTTGGCTCTCTTTGCTGAGTGTTCTCTGTTGTTAGATTTGTTTTGTTGGCTGCAGTCTTCTGCGTGAGTGGATTGATCTTGACTGGTGATGTGCAGACCGAGAAATGTATGGGTCTCGTACTTGAAGATTGGATGTTGCTTTAAATTAATCCTTCAAGTGGGTTTTCTGTTTCAAATTTTTGTACTTGGCTGTGTTCATCAGTATTGCTATTGAGTTAGGTTTGATGTCATACGTGTGATGCCGTGCTTGACTTTATGTGGATTGAATTGGCTGATGAGATAAAATCCAATCTCGGCTCTGCGTCTAATCTTTTGGTGCGGCAGCTTGTGTTTATTGTCAGTTCGGCTATGTGAGATCGACATATGCAGGCTGCCATCTTGATGTAATTGATGCCCGACTATATGCATGTGTGATGTTCATTTTTGTGCGCGCGGTCTTGAAATGTTTTTGGTCCTTTGCTTCGGGGTTTGATCGAATTCAACACAGGTCATCTGCTGTGCCTGTATACAGATCTTCATAGCTTTTGTAGCTATTGAAGTGAAAGTAGTGTTGAATTTGATCGAAGGGAAAAATCGAAAAGCGTCTATTCACCCCCCCTCTAGTCGCCTTTCGGCCCTCTGACCCTTCACGAAGTATCCATTCTTGATCGCGGATATATGGGACGCCTTTGTGGCTATGAACACGACGGTCGAATTTAAGGAGCAAAGTGCGGCGCACAAAGCTCTCCAGACACGAAACACTCACCCCCATAGACTTGGCACCGTTGGGTACGCGGGTAAATCCGCGGAATGGGCGGCGGAGGACGAAAATGCAACCGGGCCATTTCCTGATATCACAGACCCGCATGCCGTAAGCTAGTTAAAACCGAGGGCAAAAGTCTCATCTTCGGGCAGCATCTCTTTCACAAACCCGGCAGACCAGGAAGTGTCCCAACGTCTGGTAAATATGTCGAACTACCTAGTTGTTAATAAGTCCATAACTTCATAGTGTCTATAATAACATGATGACCTCTTGCAGCATGAATTGACTGCCGAAACTTCCAAAGCCTCCTTCCAAGTAGACAGGGAGAAGAATATACTATCTATGGCCCTGGAAAACAAGGAGCACCCGGGTCGCATGCGGGGCCTTGGGGTTACCGTACCTTGGAGTTATGGATTCCGATGCGACTACGACACGTATAGGAGTAGGAAGAGATCAAAGGCCGAGCACAAGGACCGGTTGGTACAGATGCTTACTGCAAAATTTCAAGGACAAATAACACAATTGCAGGATCAAATGAATCAACTCCTGAACCAGTCGCAAGCCGCCCACGTTATTTTGGGAGCCAGTCCTCCTCGACATCGGAGTAGCGTTGCGTCCACGCATAATTCTGAACATGACGACGTCCAATTACCTATTGATGACATCAAGGTAATGTACATCTCTAGAATACTCCAAAGATAGACCTATAGAACGTCTTAGCTAATTGTGTATTGTTTTGTAGGACCGAACGCCCTACAAGCTCCAAGTGAGGATGGTTGGGTCTATTTCTATTGAGGCTGGGCGGGGGGTGGCGTATCCATGCTAGGAAGGGGCAGTGCAGCAAGGTGCCCAGCTAGCGCAGGGTTACGCCAAAGTCCAGGTGGACATGGTACATGAAAATTTCATGGTCGTCCCGCTAGAGATTTGCCTGAACGAAGACATCAGAACATTAGAGGATGCCATGCACACTTTTATCCAGTGGCCCAAGAAGGACATTGCCCTAGACCCAGCAGTGTCACGATCTCGACACGACCATTCCTCTCCAACGGGACCCTCGATGACTCCACCTCATCCTTCACCTCAAAAGGCCACCTCATCGGTTCCCATGGAGAAGACGACGAAGGAACAAGAAAAGCGTGTCGCCGTATCGGTTCCCGAGTCGTCTCGCAGGAAGACGTGCAGCGGGCCAGTCGCTAAGGCCAAATCGAAATCGATGAATATTAAGGCGCCTCCTAATCCCTCGAAATACTCCATCGAAAAACCGTTGTGCTCCAACACAGTATTAACCCGCGCTGGATTAGGTTGTCAGACTTTGCATCTCTGGTACATGTGGAAGACCGAAAAGAAGGGGTGCGATACTAAAATCACTATCAGATACAAGGATGAGCATTTCTTCAATGGGTCGGGCAACTTCGTTGTGGGCTTCAGCGACTTATACGACCTATTCAACCTCATTGCCCTCAACGCCTTGCTTCTACGATGTTGGACACTGTAAGTGTGTACAATCAAGTTCTACATTCACGTAATACCGATAAATATCACAACTCATTGCTTATGTATAGATACATGATGAAAAAAGCTGAGGAATGGTTCGAACCGATGGGTTTCCTCGACCCACACGTGGTCTCTATGCAAACCATCTAAACAGACGCATCCTTCGTCGAGAAATACATAACGGCGTGATTGCATCGTCAAAACAACAAGGACTACATACTGGTGCCCTACAACCAGGGCTAAGTGCTTCACTACTTTCTATATAAATTTCATTTGTACTTTATATGCAGCATGAACTTAGGTTTAATGACTATAGCGACATACATGAGTAGGTACCACTAAATCCTTTTAGTCATTATACCAAAGAGGAACAAGGTAATATACCTTGATTCCCTAATCGACAAGCAACCGCGACTTGACATTCGACGAAATACTCGATGGTATTTGCTCATTTCCTCCATACATAACTCTATTGTAGTCTTCCTTCATTTGAAATGGCCGAGGATAACTTTTTGGAATCATATAGGTCGTTCATCGCTTATGTTGATGGGGAAGGACTATGCAAGGGGGGATTGAATAACACACTGACACACAGGACGTAATTTCTGGTACGCGCTACAACACAATAATGCTATATCATACTTCCTAATAATGCGTCTTGAACTAACTATACCTATATATGTAATTATATTTTTGCAGTGCCGCCAGCAAAAAAAATGATGAGCTATGTGCATTCTACGTTTGCCATCATATGCAACAAATCATTAGTGCTAAGATGAAGGATCCCAAGGTTTGTCAATCTCGAAATAATTATTTTTGAATTATAAATTTAAATATATATGCTTACCACTTTACTCTTGCTAGCGACAGGACTTGATGATAGAATTAGATGCACTCATTGCGAGATAGATCATGTACGTTCGAGGGAACCTCTGCGCCTTCATCAAGACAGCTATCATTAACCCCAACGGAGACTTTCACTCCGTCGCTGACCCAAAGTTTCACCTCGTCGACACCTCTCAACCACGTGCAAACAATTGATTAAATTGTAATCCAATTGTAACTATAGCGAGAATACTTGAACAAATTCTTTTGTAATTTATTTTGAGTAATGATCACTTTAAGTTGTCAACAATTGATTATCTATGATGTATTTGTTTTCTACATGCTTGTTTTCAGAGGGCATGGCTAGCAATTCCTGAGGCTAGCAAAAAAAAAAGGTAGTTAGGGTAATGAGCTATCACAGACGGTGTTTTGTTGAAATCGTCTGTAAAGGCATAGTATCACAGACGGTTTTCATTAAAAACCGTTTGTGATACGTAGCATATCACAGATGGTTTGTAAATAGAACCGTCTGTGATATGCTACGTATCATAGACGGTTTCAACAAAAAACCGTCTATGTTATGACACATCACAGACGGTTTTTGAACTGTCTGTGATAACCGACGTTATCACAGACGCACAAATTCAGATGGTTCAAAAACCGTTTGTGATGACGGTTCCGAACCGTCTGTGATGAGGCTGTATGTAGTAGTGTGGGATCGACGACAGTTACATGTGTATGCATGTTGCTGTCATAATGGTTAGCATTAAGCAATAATTGGAGAGAAGTAGAAGATAACTATGTGGTAAAATATTGCATTAGGAGGGGTAGCAGCTGAGAGTGATCGATCAAGATTTGGGCTTACTATTGGAGGTTGAAGCAAAAAAATCGTGACGACAAGAAGAAATAGAAGACACATGGTTTGGTGGGCAACCGGCATGCGAGGGAAGATAAGTTTAAGGTAGGTCATCCATGGTGCATCGTTGTATGTGTGAGCAAGGTACTCTAGTACCATGTAAACTAATAAGATAATTTGCAACACACATAATCAACATATTGCTCAAGATTAAATAGAGGTACATGTGCATGCACAAAATTTGGAAAAAAAATAACCAAAAGAATAATAATAGGAGCATGCAGCTCCATGATCTATGCATGATGAAGTGCGTTTAGTTTCTAATAACCCCAACAATTTATTATGCTCAATGATTTTCTTTCATCAAAGCTCATACTTCAATTACGTTCCATAGGTTGTAATTTCTTTTATGCTTCTGTTGTCATTTCTAATGTTTAGGACATCTTAAATATCTAAATAGTCTACAAGATACGTATACATATTCTCAAGAATTTATATAAAACTTCGAAACAAATCTAGCTACACAAATGCGCTGGCCACCTGCTAATTAGACTAAAGGAACTGCTAGGTTGCTCCCTAAAATTGGCATAAGCCCCACACGGCAATTGTCGTCACCAGAGCCGCTTCGCCAAGACGCTGTGGCTTAGCGCCCAGTGATCCAGCGTCTGACCCGAGCTTATCGTCGCTCACGCACAACATGCTGCTCCTCCGGTGGAACAACGGCGTCTGGCCGCTGCCTCCGCGCTGCGTCGTCGCGCGCCGCCCGCGTCGTCCCAACCTACAACCGCCTCGTAGATGTGTGTGCAGAGCACCGCCGCCACATGCTTTCGCTACGCCGCCACTCTCGGACCGACAAGCGTGCCGCCAGCGCCATCACGGTGCGTGTGCCGATGGCAGCTAAGGCGCCTCGCGCCAGCTAGAAACCGTCATATTCTTTTGGCCGAACCGCAAGCCCTCGCCACCTAGAGCCGCTGCCACCATGGGGAGCAGGGCAGGAGAAACCCTATCCCCTCCCCTGCCCATTTTGATTGGTCGGTTTTGGGCCGAATCGGGCCTAGGAAAAATGGCCCAGCCCAAGGAGATTTCGAGTGAGAGAAAATATTGAAAATCCCTAAAATTTTGCAAATGGGCCCTAAGTTTTCTGAAATTACGCAAAATTTTTGTCAGAACTAAAAATTAGCGGATAAGCCCTTGGAAATTGTAGAATTCACCGAAAATTCATATTCCAGCAGAAAAAAGGGTCTCGGGAATTCAAATTTTGAATCATTTTTACCATTTGAAGCATGTGTTAGCACTGTTATTTTTATTTTCTCTGCTTTTCTGCATTTATTTACTGTTTTGATTAATCGTAATTGCTTAAATTGCCTTTGATCACTAAAATTAGCAGTAAAATTATCGAAAAATGCGTAGAAAATTGTGGAACATTACGAGAGTATTTTGTACCATTATCCAATTTATTTCATGCATTTTTACCTGAAGTAAATTTATGTATTTCTTGCATGCACATGTAGATGTCAGGCATCACGAACCGGGAGTTTGAGGAGCTAGCCCAGCACGGCCAAAACTACTTGACTTGGGCTTCCAACGTCAAGATTGTACTTGGAGCCAAGAAGCTCCACGCTGCCATTGGGATTGGTGCATCAAAAGATGCCAAACCCACCCCTAAGGAAAATGATCAGGCACTTTATTTTCTTAGGCAACACCTCTGCCTCACACTCAAGAATGAGTTCATGGTAGAGAAGAGCGTGCTAGCCTTGTGGACTGCACTGAAGAAGCGGTTCGAGAAGTTAAAATACATCATTCTTCCTCAGGCAGAGCAGGATGGATCCGACTGAGGTTTGCTGACTGTAAGACCATGGGAGAGTAAAATTCTGCCTTGCACAGGATATGTGCCAATCTTCAACTCTGTGACAAGAAAGTCACAGATGAGCAGAAGATTGAGAAGACACTCTCCACCTTCCACTCCAGTGCAGTGTAGTCTACGCGCAACTATCGTCAAGACAGCTATAAGGAGTATGCCAAATTAATTGATATTATGCAGGTTGCAGAGGCTCAGGATGACATTCTCCGCAAGAATTTCGTTGCCCAGCCACTTGGGAGTTCCGCTGGTTGTGAGGCCAATGCTGGGAGCTTCAAGGTGCAGAAGCCTATAATGAAGAAAAGGGGAAGGAAGGGTAAGGTCACAGCCCAGAAAGTCAAGCCAAATGCTCCACGGGAAAAGAAGACCAACAAGCCAAAGCGGAACGACAAGCCCTATGGTCAACAAGACCAAACCTGCTACAAGTGTGGCAAGTAGGGGCACTGGTCGTGGATCTGTGAAGAAGCGCAGCATGTCGTCGACACTTTTAAGGCCAAAGAGAAGAAGGGCGGCAAAGGGCAGTATGAAACCCACTTTGCCTTTGCTGAGGGGGAGGACACACAACAGATGCCTGCACTGATGAAGGTGGACTCCACTCTTGCAGCCGCACCCCCTTGATATTGCAGCAGCAACCACCATGATTTCCCAGGAAGAGCATGTCACCCCTGAGAAGATAGCAGCCGAAATCTCTAACTTCTTTGTGGATTTAGTCTAGTGCACATAATGCACTTAGACTTTAAATGTTATTTATTTTGTGCGTAGATGGAATAAGTTATACTTTTGCATGGATGATGGTTGTATGCTCATGTAGAGCCTTAAACAATTTATTTCTCGTGATGGTTGGATGATATTACTTAATTCATTCATTTATTCAGTTAATAATAGCATGCTATGTTCTGACATTTGAAGTATTTTATTTATGTGTTGATTGCTTCCTGCTACATATTAATAAAATACTTTATATTAGAATGCGTGTGGCGCCCTGTAGAGGAAGTGTGCTTAGTTGATAGCGGCACAACGAATACCATCTTGAGAGAGACGAAATTCTTTCAATCGATCAACAAGAATACTGGTAGTCTTATGATAATCGCGGGCAGCATTGCTTGTATAATAGGCTAAGGCAGAGCCACAATTATACTGCCGATGGGCACAACTTTGGTCATTAAAGAAGCCTTGTTGTACCTAGAATCGACTAGAACTATCCTAAGTTTCAAGGATATTAGCGCTAACAGTTTGCACGTAGAGACTAAAGTAGAGTATGGTAAGGAATACCTGCTCATTACAAAGCGTGAAGAAAGTGGGAAAATGGTATTAGAACGACTTTCTTCATTTGTGACTGGGCTATAATACACTAATATTAAGGCACCCACCGCTTATACTGCCCTGAAAACTATATTTATAAGTTCTAAACTTTTCTGTCTCTAGTATGATAGATTACGCCACCTAGGTCTTAGAATGATGAGAAATATAATTAACAATTCATAGGGACATAATATCAATGTATAGAATTTCCCGAATCAGGAAGATTTTTTGTGCCCCGTATGTGCCACCAGGAAATTAATTACTAGACCTTCTGCTCTGAAAGTGAAAGATGAAATCCCTGCATTCCTAGAACGTATCCAGGGAGACATTTACGGTCCTATACAGCCCCTGTTAGGGCCATTTAGATATTTTATTGTGCTCATCAATGCTTCCTCGAAATGGCCGCATGTATGTTTATTGTCTACGAGAAACCATGGTTTTGCAAAGCTAATCTCGTAGATAATTAAAATTAAAAATAATTTTCCTGATCATCATGTGAAGTCCATTAGAATGGACAATACCGGAGAATTTACTTCGAAGGTATTTGATGATTATTACATGGCAATGGGAATTCAAGTTGAGCATTCCGTACCGCATGTCCATACCCAGAGTGGACTAGCAGAGGCATTAAATAAAAAGATTAAATTTATTGCCCGACCACTTTTGCATAATTGTAATTTACCAACTACATATTGGGGACACGCAGTCTCATGGCACAATCCTCTTCCTACTGAACCCCCTTTCTCCTCGGTCCGCAGAGAAAAAAATGTAGGACTGGTGCCGATAGTTCATCACAGAAGAAAGAACTCATAGAGTCGAGATCGCTAACTACTTGAATAGTACTACTAACTAATATTAATATATAGAAATAGATATCTAGAAATAGAAACGAACTAATATATAGATAATCGAAATTAAAATAACTATCTTTTTTGTATTCTTTTCCCAGTCTATTGGTGCTGCGGGTCTTATGTAATCGATCAGATCATATAGATATCCCCTCAACACAACATAGGCCATCGAAAGGATCTTGGACGACTCACCAAAGCACGACAGCCAGTTAGAAAATGGATTCCTATTTGGAGAGTGCCTAACCGCATGGATAAGCTCACATTAACCCGTCAATTTTGGATCCAATTCGGGATTTTTCTTGGGAAGTTTCGGGAAGAAATTGGAATGGAATAATATCGATTCATACAGAGAAAAAGGTTCTCTATTGATGCAAACGATGTACCTAGAGGATAGGGATAGAGGAAGAGGGAAAAATCAAAATGAAATAAAGAAAGAATAAAGCCAAAAAAAATAAGTCGAAGATAGAAGAGCCCAGATTCCGAACGAAGAAATGGAAACTCGAAAAGGATCCTTCTGATTCTCAAAGAATGAGGGCAAGGGATTGATACTGAGAAGGATTTCTTCTTATTATAAGGCGTGATTTGATCCGCATATGTTTGGTAAAAGAACAATCTTCACCTTTAATCATAAATGGAAAGTGTTCAATTAGAACATGAAAACGTGACTACATTGGTCTTAGTTAGTCTTGGAAT
This sequence comes from Phyllostachys edulis, assembly GCA_036346405.1. Lineage (NCBI taxonomy): Eukaryota > Viridiplantae > Streptophyta > Magnoliopsida > Poales > Poaceae > Phyllostachys > Phyllostachys edulis. The sequence continues at coordinate 61,626,930 of CM070549.1, forward strand.
GACCGGAAGAAGGGCGAGACTCTCAAACGAGGAAAAGGATCCTTGAAAGAATTGAATGAGGAGGCGTATGAGGTGAAAAATCTCATATGCGATTTTGTAGAGGGACAATAAGGGTCCTTATCTATCGACTTTTCCACTATCAACCCCAAAAACCCAACTCGCTTACGTAAAGTTGCGAGTACGATTAACCTCTGGATTTGAAATCACTGCTTATATACCAGGCATTGGCCATAATTTACAAGAACATTCTGTAGTATTAGTAAGAGGAGGAAGGGTTAAGGATTTACCTGGTGTGAGATATCGCATTATTCGAGGAACCCTAGATGCTATCGCAGTAAAGAATCGTTAACAAGGGCATTCTAGTGCGATGTAGATTCCTATCCAAGACTTGTATCATTTGATGATGCCATGTGAATCGCTCTGCACGTAGCAACTCTCATCAACTTTAGACCTTCGGCATATAACATCCATTCACCTATGCAACACGCGCAAGGGTCAGCACCAAAAATTTCTCATTTTCACAGATTTGGTTGCATGATTTATGTACCTATACCACCACCACAGCAAACTGCAATGGGCCATCTCCGAAAGTCTGGGATCTACGTTGGTTATGAGACAACATCCACTATCAGGTATTTGGACCTTATGACTGGATATTTGCATACTGTCTGTTTCGCTGATAGCATATTTGATGAGAATAGTTTCCCGTCATTAGGGGGAGGAAATCAACCCCTTGATGAAAAATATCAAAAAATAACGTGGCAAGCCACAAGAATCCATACACATGACCCATGCACTAGTGAAACAAATAGAGAAGTCCAGAAGATCATTGATTTACAAGCATTAGTGAATCAACTGCCTGACCACTTTAGTGATTTGAAGAGCGTGACCAAGTCGTATGTGCCTGCACGCAATGCACCGGAGAGGGTTGAAATACTGAAGAAAGTTGAAGGTACCCCTAATCCCGTCGAGAGACCTCAGAATAAAAGGACGAGAACTCCGACCCCTCGAATCCCAAGTAGCCAGGGACGCTTGGTGAAAAAAAGATAAGGACTTGATACAGCCGATCACCAAAGTTCCCCGAAACCAGAAGGGGAGCCAGTTGAGACCTCGCAATAGTACGATACCTTTAGAAAAAGGCATACCAGATTTGAACATTCCCACAGAGGGAGAAACCAGCAGGGATGTGTGCCCACACATCGGAGCTAAAAAAACTAAAGGGACTCGCCCCCATAATTGGAAGTAGCGGTGAGCAAGCAGAAGCATTAGAAGAATCGTCCCATGAAGAAATAGCTATAAACTATGTGACTACAGGAGAATCTATGAATATGACAACAGCCAATATCGATATTTATTTTGCAAAGAAAATTATCACAATCATCGATCTTGACCCAGAGCCTGCATCGCTCGATGAATGTAAGAAAAGATCAGATTGGAAAGATTGGAAGAAGGCAATAGAAACTAAATTATTATATCTGAATAAAAAAGAGGTGTTTGGGTCTGTAAGCTGCACGCCTCCCCATGTGCACCCCGTAGGGCATAAGTGAGTATTTGTTTGAAAGAGAAATAAAAATAATGAAGTTGTAAGATACAAAGCAAGACTCGTTGTATAAGATTCCACTCAACGTTCAGGAGTTGATTATGAAGAAACCTATTCCCCGGTCATGGGCGGAGTTACCTTTAGATATTTAATCTCAATGACAGTGAACTTGAATTTAGAAATGAAATTGATGGATGTGGTAACTGCATACCTTTATAAAAAATTGGATTCAGACATTTATATGAAGGTACCTGAAGGTATTCCTGTCCCGAACCAAGACAGAGCAAATAGAAATCTATATAGTGTGAAACTCAGCAAATCACTGTACGGACTTAAGCAATCAGGCAAAATATGGTATAATCGTTTGAACGTCTTTCTATGCAATAAAGACTACACGAACAATGAGGATTGTCCCTGTGTATTTATACAATGATCCCAGACTAGATTTTGTATAATCTCAGTGTATGTAGACGATATGAATATCATCGGAACCCTGAAAGATATTAAGGAAGTAAGCTCTTACCTAGAGTCAGAGTTCGAAATGAAAGATTTAGGTAAAACTAAATATTGCCTAGGCTTACAGTTTGAGCATGTCCCTGAAGGGATATTAGTGCATCAGTCAACCTATACTCAAAAAGTGTTAGAAAAGTTCGGTTTTGGGAAGACATATCATTCGAAAGTGTCGATGGTCGGGAGATCTTTGCAGGAAATTCTCGTACTTAAGTGCAATAGGAGCACTTATGTATTTAGCAAACTGTACTAGACCGAAAATTGTATTTGCCGTAAACCTATTAGCAAGGTATAGTGCAGAACCTACCAAAAGACATTAGCATACCTCCAATGAAGCAAAGACCTTGGTATGTTCTATAGAAAGAACCAAGACTTGACTACAACTGGCTATGCAGATGTCAGGTACCTGTCGGACCCGCATACAGCCAAGTCACAAATAGCCTATGTATTTATGTGTGGTGGAACTGTATTTTCATGAAAATCGTCTAAGCAAAATCTTGTATCGACTTCGACAAACCACTCGAAAATTATAGCACTGTACGAGACCTCACGAGAATATACTTGGCTTCGGCGGATAATTCACCGCATCCAGCAATCGTGTGGATTGAATACTGCACAAACTTTCACTATTATCTATGAAGATAATGCAGATTGTGTTGCACAAGTGTAGAATTCAGTGGGAGAATCTTCACGAACTCATTATTGAAACTTGATCACGAAGATCAAGTACCCAAAAAATAAATCCCGTAGATTAAATGAAATTAGGTGGATTGTGCTCTTTTTCCCTTGACGAGTTTTCCTGAAGTTTCTCGGCTAAGGTTTTTATTGAGGCAATTCGTGCAACGCAACAGAATGTGTATCATGTACTCTTTCTCCAAAAAAATTTCACTGGGTTTTTGAGGAGTTTTGACGAGACATAAACATATCGGATTTTGAGGAGTTTTGACGAGACATGAACATGTCGGATGAGTGCCCAAAAGGGAGTGTTGGGAAACCTGGGCCGTGCAGGCTTAGTCTATGGTGGGCTCCTTATTCACTTTTAGTCTGTATATAAGAGGGGATCTCCAATCATTGTACGTGCTTTGGCTGAGGAAAAGTCGATCGGACTGAACTCTCGTTCACTTTTAGTCTGTTCTTCAACAGTTTCCAGCACACATCCCCTTCTACATCTATTATTACCACGAGAATTATTAACTGTGATTTGGCCAAAGATGACATCAACAATCAAGCTCCGGTGTTGAGGGTGTAGTTGCTTGGAATTAATTGGGATCATGAGATCGATTCATCGTTTTTTGTGTGTGTATTAGATGCTTCCGTGCTTGCAATTTGCGAAGATTTCCTCAGCCATTCTTGGATCTTGCGACGGTGATTTCATTGGTCGCAGGGGCAGCTTGGATTCAAGAATCATTTAGCTGCACGAGAGATTCTTTCCTTTTGCCGGCCTGAATAGAATTAAGGCCGATTGGTGGTTTCTTGGCGCGGCAAATCTGATGCAATTCCCTTTTGCCGCGGCGACCAGAACCGACTTGATGGCGATGCAAGGTCCGATGGTCGCCGGTTGTGTCTGACGAGCCCGGAGGGAAAGGGGAAGGGGAAAAGAATGTGAGAACATAGGTTAGTGGTGGGTTGATGCTGAGATTTGTTTCGCCATGTGTCGACGTATGGAGATGGTCTATTTTGATGGGGAAAGATTTTTTTTCCGAACAGGAAAAAGCGCAGAGCAATGTTAAACTCTACTCTAATTAGCAACGCCAACTGCTGCAGTGCAGATTACATCAAACCAACTAGAGGGCCTTAGAAAACGGATATTATACAACCTCAGATGAAAGGGGTTCTGTAATTAGCTACTCATCAGGTTGAACTGCAGCACATAGTATAGGCTCAAAAGGATTCCCGCTTCTTCTTGCTCTTGGATTGCTTTGCCAAGAGAACTGAAAGTCCAGTCAGTGCGAATTTCTTCCTCTTTCCTGAAATTCTTTTGCGGGCAGCCATATCTTCGGTGCGCAACATTCCACTCTTTCTGTTCAGAATCTGGCCAAGTGAGACGTTTGGCGTCTCGCTTGTTTTGTCGTCCCAGATGCTTTTGTCATACCCGTCAGGTCCCATTAACTTCATACTTAGTATCTGACCAATTGACAGTGTTGGCTTGAAGGAACTATTCGAAACGTCAGACATGATATCCACGTTGTGTGAATCTCTACGACGGTGAGCTGCATTTTTGAACTTTGGAGAGCTACCAATGGAGCGCCTTTTGTGTCCATTCTCAGATCTCCACCTACGAAGAATCTCTTCGACTGCAAGTTTACCACGGTTTGCGGCTTCTACCCTCTTTAGGGCCTCTTGCAGTGCCTTCTTGCATTCCTCAACCTCTAGTTTAGCATCCTCTAGCTTTTTAACTGTGTCGGACTCTGAACTGTTAGCTACATCTACCTGCAGCATAGCGTCTTCTACTTTCTTCCTTGAGTTTTCATCAGCTTCTTGAGCTTCAGAATACAGCATGAAATACTCTTCCGCTGAAAGAGTCACTCCATCGGAAACAGTGCTGCCTTCAGACGAACTTTCACTGCTCAGTAGAGCTTTGATCTCAGCAAGTGCAAGAGCTTCGGCTGCACTCGCTGCTTCTTCCATCTTCTTGGCTGCAATACACCTGACCTCAGCTGTGCTAATGCTAGCCTTCGCCTGCTCAATTTCTGCTGTCAACATCATAGCTTCAGATTTTGAAGCATTTGCCATGCTCCTGAGCTGCCCTATCTCAGATGTCATTTTCTTGATCTCGATAAAAATGTCTGAGTGGTCTTCACGTCTCCTCTGAAGATCTTTCAGAGTTTGCAACTTTTGTGTTGTCTGATCCAGCTCAGCATCCAAGGAAGAAATCAAGGCAGTATTGGAAGAAAGCTTTTCTCGGCCTCTCTCGATCAAAATCTTCTCTTTCGCTATGCTGTTACACAGTAACTCAACTGCGGCTCGTATTGCAGCCAGATCACTTGTAGTTCTGTTTAGGTTTGCCTTTGCCTGGTCAAGTTCCATCAAGACTGAACCAGAAGGCTGCTGTGTATGTTCGTCTAGGCCTTCCATATCCACATCCGTGTTAATGTTTTCAGGTTGCAGCTCTTTAGATTCTGCCACAGGAACTTCAGTTTCGTCGTCAGACTTCACAGCTGCGGGAGATGTTTCAGTTTCTTCTTTCTGTATTTTCAGTTTTAAGTCTGCTATGATTTTCTTGGTTGACTCCAGTTCCTTTAACACATGAAGTGTTTCTCTTTCTTTGATGATAAGCTCGTTCTCTAGTTGTGCAGCCTGCTCCTTTACATTGATAGCTTGTACAATCTCTTCACATTGCTCGTGTGTCTGCTGGTAAATATAAAGCATCAGTGGAAAGGAAGACATTGAAGATTTGATAAGACGCGTGCATATGTTGAATCAAGGAACAAAAATCAGATCTAGCAATGCATGCAGACTCTGACATGACAAAATGAGAAGCTTAAGAAGAGTTTGTTATCCAAGCTGCATCAAGATGACATTAGTAACAAATATTTTACAAGGAAATATTTTGCTAACAGAGCTGAGGGTAAATGAAGTGTCTGCAGGGTAAAATTAAAAGCAAAGACGAAAGGAATTTTCATACTTCATGGACTTGTGGCCTCATAGGTTTGTTAAGAGTTAATATGTGAATTAATTGGACGAAAAATCTAGCTTTCCCAAAAGCAACCTGGTCTGTTGTGAACTTTTAACTTTATTCTATGACGTGCTTCAAAGTAGTACTACTTCTAGAAGATGCAACATACTTGCTGCCACTTGTGCTTTGCCAAAGCAGTTGAGACTGCTTTAAAGTATAAACTGGTATTACCTTACTAGAAAGATTCAACTCAACTCCTCTCTGTCAAAAATAAACAGCCGTAAGTATCCCAAAACCACCGTATTTACCATCAAACTAACCATCTAGTTATCAGGAACCTAAAGCAAAACGCGAACTACTACAATATACAGGTGCAGTGCAGAGTAGCAGCAGCCTAACTGGTGGCTTTGGCATTTCTGGACCCCGGATTCTTTTTTTTTTTTTTTTTGCAAAACTAGTCTTCTTCCCCCATAATTTGCAGATCTAGTGCACCTGGCCGTGCCCCGGGCGCGGCAGGTGACCTGCCCCATATAGGGTTCGCGGCAGGTCTGCTGGGGGTACTGTAGCAACACTGTAGCACATTTTCAGGAATTTTTTAGATGTAGCACATAAGCCCCGAAAATTATGAAAGTTTTTGTGGAGCCTCCGGACACAGTGTACTTGGTTGCGTAATTTTTCTATAATTTTATCCGTTCTCGATTTTTCTATAAATTTCCTGCAAATGGTATACTTAAATGAATTTTAAAGAAAAATTCAGAATGGATGAAATTATGGAAAAAATTACACAAATAAGTAAATTTATAACTTTTGGAGCTCATTTGTCACATCTAAAAATTCCTACAAAAAATATACTTCAATGGATTCTCTTGAGCACTGCTTAAATAGGTAGGAAATATAGACAACGAGTGACTCGATGAGACGACGACGTGATGTAAAGGAGAGAAAACGAAAAACGGAAAAAGACAAAAAAAAAAACTTTCGGCGAGCATGCAGCAGCAGTGCAGCACTTTCTCAGAAGAATCCATTTAAGTATATTTTTGTAGGAATTTTTAGATATGGCAAATGAGCTCCAAAAAGTATTAAAATTTTTGTGGAGCCTTCAGACGTAGTATACTTATTTGTGTAATTTTTCCATAATTTTATTTATTTTGAATTTTCCTCTAAAATTCATTTAATTATACCGTTTGCAGGAATTTTATGAAAAAATCGAGAACGAATAAAATTATGAAAAAATTACGCAACCAAGTAAAATGTGTCCAGAGGCTCCACAAAAAAATCATAATTTTTAAGCTCATGTGCTACATCTAAAATTCCTACAAAAAAATATACTTCAGTGGATTTTCCCCAAAAACGCTACCGTGTTGCTGCAGTGCCCAACGGACTTGCCGCGCACCCATATGGGGCAGGTCTCTATCGCGCCCGGGCCGGAGGGAGGTGTGGGCTAGATCTGCAAAATATGTCACAAGCGGCTATTTTTGAACAGAAAAAATCGGGGGCAGAACGCAGAAATGCCAAAATTTCGCCTAACTGAATCACAGATAGTCAGATAGGGAGCACTAACATAGCCAGTACTACATATGTTCGTCACCACTCACCACCCAGAAATTACAACCCCCTTTTCGCCGTGGTTCTCGAGCAAGAAATGGATAGCAACAGCAACGGATTCACGCCGTAATCGCTTGAGAGTAGACACGCGTTACTAATCCTGCGCTCATTAATGCCGTGCTAAATGGCCGACCACCAGCAATCCAGCATCCACCAATATTACTCAAGATTAATGTACTGCTCCTAATGGCGTGCTAAATGGCCAGCTACCAACATCAACAAGACAAGGGTGATGCGCGGAAGGAGCACGGAGGCCAGATTAATTAACGTGACCATCACCATTCGCCATAGGGAGTTTTAGCTAGCTTGTAGCTAGGGCGGAAGAAAAGAAATGGAAGGAAGGTGTCGTCACCTTTTGGGGCGCGAACATGCGCTTGATGAGGTGGGAGCTCCAGGCGGCGCTGCCGCCGAAGCGGTCGACGGCCTCGCGCACCGACTCGAACGGCGCCGACGTGTCGATCTCCGCCCTCCCGCCGCCGGCAGCTGCTGCGGCGGCCGGAGCTGGGGATTCGATCTCGGCGCTCATGGGGGAAATGGCCGCGTAAAGATGGGATGTTTTCGGTTCTTGGATTGATGGATTTGGTGGTGCGCGTGTAGAGTACTGGAGAATGGAGAGTTTTGTGTGTCGGAGCGAGGAGGGCATTGGAAGGAGGGAAAGCTGGTTTAATAGGGAGGGGAGCTATCATTGACTTGACCGGTTGAAGGAGCCGTTGCCCGTTGCCCGTTCAGTTGGATCTGCTTGGAACATTGAAAATTCATAAACCTTTTTACATAAAATAATGTGATTTCCGCACGTACGATTATTACAATATTTACATGTCTCAAACAATGTTTTATCTTAAAAAAAGGTATGCGGTAATCTTTGATCGTTCATCGCATTAGACTTTTTTTTGAAGACTATCACATTAGACTCGGGACAGAGATATTTGAAGAGGTAACGTAGTTTGTACCGATTTCTTTTTGGGGTACTATTACGCCAGCTGATCAGATTTTAATTTGCACCTGTCACCCCTACATTTGTTACTGCTAGTTGGCACTTGGTTCTGATACCACGCTAACGTTCCTCCGCGCTTGTTTCTCTCGCACATAAGTGATAGGCGTGCAAACGGAATAGGTAATTCCCGACTGATCGATAGTTTGTGAAGCGAATATAGAATAGATAAATAGTTATCTGATACTATCTGTGTTCGACTCTGACTTCAAGGAAAAAAAATGCAGATATCCGTCCGTATACATCCGTATATAAGGCGGTATATATGATGAAAGCTTGTTGTGACTTCACTTAAGAATATGATAACAGATAGGTGGGTTGTTGTATCTAAGCAGGTAAAAGGTATTGAGTGTTTTTGCTTCAATATCTCAGCGATTAGTCTCTTCGTGTTCACTTTGATTGGACATCTATTGTCTAATGTCCTGTGTAGGGGTGCAAAAAGAAGCAGATAATATCCATCCGATCGACTGACCGACCGAAGGTTTACGGAACAAATACGTGAATGATAAATAAATATTTGATACTATCTGTGTCTGACTCTAACTCAAAAAAAAAACTAGACCTAAGGGGAGAGACATCCCGAAGACATTTCATTAAGGTCTAGAAAAAGCTCCGAAAGCCGACTTTTACCCGTACGCGATCGTGCAAAAACTACGAGGAACACACAGCGAGGAGCTTTTTTTTTTTGAGAACCAGAGTTCGAGCTCTGATTGATAGCCTCATATCTGAAGGTCTTACCACTATGTTATTAGCATGTTCTCACCGACTCTAACTCAAGAAAAATACAAAATAAGTGATACCAGTATCGACTCCCATTCCACCTACCGAGTGAATCAGTGAACGGCGAGCACCGCGATCGCGCCGCATTAAAAGGAAAAAAATTGCACCAGGAAGGTTCGGTGCGGTGGCTTTAACGGTCGAGGAAGAAGTTGGCGGGGGCGGTGGCTCACTGTGAGAGGACTGAGGAGCGGACAGAACAGGAATCATAAAACAAAAAACGCCCGTTGCATGCACCGTAAGCGCGGCAGGATGCCAGAGGAAGACAGCAGGTGTAGCAACGCAGCAACTGGTTCCCATCACTATACCACTGGGCACCTCGTGTTGGCGCGAATCACGAGAAACCAACCGATACGACTGATGCGTCGCTATCTCCTGCCTCTTTTTCATCTTTAGTTCTGCCTACGCAGGCAGATCCAGACCGGACGGACACACGGCACATGCAACTTAACGTTGCCGAAAAAGAATAGGACGATATTTGCACAGATGAGTATGCTAATGCCGTCTCCAATTTTACTATATCAACTTCATATCATTGAAAGACAGATTTAAAGATAACATCTTTAACAAGTTGTCTCTAACAAATTGTCTTTAATATTCATACTAAACTTATAATATTATCACTCTTTCACCTTCTCTCATATACACTGGTTGTTTTATCTTGGTTCGTGTGTAGAGATAGTTGTTTGAGGAAGAGACGACTTTCCTTCTCTCATGCTTATCTCTCTTCCACCTAGGATTTTGCTGACATGGAAGAGCTAACCAACGGCTGACACGATACTATTGGAAATGCCCTGAGAACTGTTTCTAAGATCCGAATGGGATAAAAGCGGTGCTAATCCTGAGTTACTGTGGTTTTTCTCAACGAAATAACTCCGATTTATGCTAATTACTAACACTAAATCAGTTACGATTAGAGGTGTTCATGGGTGGCCCGGTCCGAGCCCGAGGCGATCCGGGCGAGCTTGGGATCATTTTGATCCGAAAGTCCGAAAAAATCAATTAAAAAATGAAAAACTATTTTTTATTCTAAAAATGAATTAAATATTATTTTAAATTTCAAAAAATAATTAAAATAATATTTTTAAATAAAAAACCTAACTTTCGGGCCTGCCCATTTCAGACCGAACTTTTCAATACTGGTCCAGCCCGACGTTTGAACACGCGCTACAACACAACACCCATGTAGAGACGTCCAATGTATAGGCTAGAGACGTGTTATTTCATCTCTAAAGGACCGTAGAGCCGTTTTCATAAAGCATCCTTGGAGCGTCTCCCCATGGACAGTGTCAAGAACCGTAGAGACGCTTGTAAAATATGTGTACAGAATATAAGACAATTTATAGAGATGTTAAAATTCATGTCTATGTATGTAGAGACGTTTTAGTAGATACACTTACATAACGTCTTTACTGATATAGGCACGTTCGATTTGCGCGTTAACAAACATAGAGACGCTTTTATTTTGAATTTAATTTTATTTCAAATTTAATTATATTATTTCGAATTTGATTCGTGTATTTTGCTAACAATGGAAACATATATCGTCATATGAAGACATTATTCCACATCCAAAAAAAAAACTAGAAAACAGTAGAGCACATGTCGTCATATGGAAGCATCATATTCTCACAATCAGCAAACCAACAAAACTATAGAGCATACATGCACTTCATAGCAACAACAAATATTTGAATTTACAGCAAGTGGAGTTTCACCACTGAATCAAACATCCATATAAAAAAGGTGCATATACATCAGGAAAAGATCCAATGGATTGACACATTTTTTTTTGTAAGTAGTTGGAATCTATCCATAAGTTTTGTCTAGGGAGAAACTAATACATTAGCTCCTCCATCTCCATTGCATTCTCTTTGTAGTTCTCAATTATCCTGCAAAGCCGATTGAAAAAGAAATAAATTTCCTAGTTAAAAAAATTGTAAGATAACAAGTTTATTTGATGAAATTAGAAGAATGTAACATACCAAGTTGTTTTGTGACCGATTTGAAGCTGTTTTCTTAGCTCTTTTGACCTAAAAAGCGCAAATCTGACACCTTGATACATGGTTCTACCATAGTAGTGTCGATTGAACCCTGCAGACTTAAGAGTGTTAACGTTGTCAAGTAACAAATGCGTCTACAATATTCAGTTGGTTAGGTAGACATAAAACTTCAGAAAGTCTCAAAAAAATATGGGCTTTTGCTAAGTGGCATAGGGACTGATGCACAATGTCTAGTCAACTATTAGGCATTTATTCTGTAACCTATCTTATTGCCTGTGAATGAAATCTGGAAAGGATAAAAAAAAGTTCTTTTTATGGAAAAGCCATGGAAAATGTTCATTCAAATTGAGGAAAGAATTATTTGCAACAAAAATGGACCACAGTATAACAGTATGAATATTAATCAATCACTAATGTCGTGTTGACATTTTTTTTTCTCATTCTAAGAAAATTACAATTATGGTGTGTTGTGCTTTCATTTGCTAACCCCGAATGACTCGTGAATGCATGAAATATAGACCAAGATAAATAACAGAGGCTGTTTAGTACTTACACAGCTCTGACGCCATTGTGCACGCAATTGAAGCAGCTTCTTGAAGAATCCTCAGTTCTTCCTCTTCTTCCAGGTTCATGTACAACAATTCAGTTGCACTCTCATATATTAACATGTAGGTAGGTTCGATGACTAGATTCTCTAGTGTATATTCTGCAATACTATGCACAACACAAATAAAACGTTAACAACATTGTTATGCTCTTATTATAAAAGAAAAACAAAGTCTCTCTCAAAATAGTGGAAGGTTACCTTCCATCTGGCTACAAAATCACAGACACGCTTACAAATTTACAATCTTTACCTTGTTGCATGCTCATAGCATTCATAGCAAGTCTCTCTGGGAACATTGGGAAGGTAGTAGTTGGTGCATTGCTTCCCTGTGGGAAAAAAGTTTTCTTCTAAATATAAGATACTACTGATAGAAAGGCTAGAACAGAGATGCAACAAGAACTTTGTCAATGATGCTCGAGGTTGAACCAAGCACGTTGGGTCAACAACATGTATCGAGACCTTTATCCTACCATCGGTAGTCTTGTTGCACTTAGTGCATCATCAAGTGAGTTACCAAAAAATCCCGGTGTTTAATGGATTTATATGTGGGCACTCTTGCTAAATTATATTATCCAATCTCTTGCTAAAGATGCAAGGGCAGAAGAAATAGAAACATACTTCATCAGCCTTGTCTACATCAATGGCATACACTTTCAAAGTTGAAAGATCTTCCTGATATGCTAAAAAGAGAATGCTAGAGATGTTGAATCTTGAATGATATACATACATGAAAAGCATGAGCAGTAACTAAATATATGAAAGACCTATGCTTAATAAGCTAACATGATGATAATCACAAGGATTTTGGATATCCAACAGAACAACACTGATGTAAACAAACCGCAAAAACTTATATATGATGATTACGCATGACAAAATAATGTTAGTGGAACCGGATATATTACATTTCCTGCCACTCTTCTTTGTTCACTGTCACATGCATCAACTGCGTATGCCTGAAGAGACCCAATTTTTTTGCCTGACTTTCTCTTCCGTCAACCATGAATTTTTAGGAGGCTTAGTCTAGAGGCAATCCTTTGGTGGACTTAAGCAAGTGGACAAATCCTTCCGGTTCCTTCTCAGCTGCCTCTTTAGCAAGTTTTCATCGTAAAAGTTCCTCCACCTACTACAAATGATAAAAAATTGACTCTAGAAGAGTGTATTTCAGTGGCTACCTCGTGTAGATTGCATCTCCAATTTACAAATAAAACATTAATTTCACATAATTAAATGACATACAAATCTAGTTGGACTGGTGTGAAACGAGGCTAGACATTATGATAGAGCAGAAACCGTATACCAGAACTTGAACTCAGGGAGGCGGCGGATGAAGGGCTTGAACTCGTCGGAGCCGCGGGTGGGGAGTGTGGGGTTGGTGTCGAGCTCTGGGTCGACCATGGGGGAGAGGAATCCGATGAGGAGGTTGAGCAGGTAGATGCCCATCCCATAGGTGACCACGTAGTACGTAGAAGCCCTGCAGGTAGTAGACCAATAGCGCATACACCGCCGCGTCCACGAGCGTGCCCGCCCATGGCCCCGCCGTGTGTGGCGTGTGCGGTCGAGTAGTCTTTGAACATGGCGACCATCCATGGCCACCGCTCCACCGAGCCGCCGCCGACGGGAGAGCTCTCCATGGTCGCCACAGGGACCGGTGAGGGGGCGCAGGGAGAAGGCCGACGCAAGGAGCCAGCCGGCAAAGTAGGGTTAGGACGACGGCCGCTAACCTCGACAGGAGAAGGAAGGGGAGGTCGTTGACGTCTCCGGTGGAAGCCGTGGAGGTCACCACTTCAAGCTGCGCCTCCCGCCCATATCCGGCGACCCGCGCTGCGCCATCGAGACTCACCTCCAAACTACGCCGCCGAGACTCACCTCTGAGTTGCGCCTCCCGCTTGGATCCGACGCCCCAAGCCTCGATGCTCCGGGCCTCCTCTGCTCCGCCACGTCTACCCAACGCCACCTTGAACTCCAAGTGCCACCTTGAGCCGCCCCACACAGGATCCGCCGCCGAGCGCCACCCTGTACCGCTCTGAGCCCCCAACGACGTTCGATGCCGCCCTCTGCTCCACGCTCGCTCGTCGCCGCGAAGCGGCCGCCAGTGAACTCTGCTCAAATCCACCCCAAGCCTCGATGCCCGACGCTGATGAGCAACCCCACACGACCGGATTCGCCCTTGGAGACCTGGAGATGGGGATTTGAGGGCCTGCGTGGGGGGGAGGCACAGGACCAGCCAGATTAGATTTATGTTGGGAGGTTGGAGAAGTGGGGAGGTGGAGAGAGAAAGATATGTCTATGATAAGAGATATTTTGTGGCGTCATATAAAGCGTTTTGAGAAGCGTTTTTACGTACGAGGTATTTCTCGGTATAGATACACATATAAAAGTGTCAAAATAAAAATATCTTTACATGATAGTTTGTTGTAGCGAGGTCAGTTACGAGCTAGCAAGCACGAGGCCAAAGCTTCCTGGGAGTATGTATGTATTTATGTCCTCTTCGAAACTGACGTACAGTACTATTTTGATTTGCAGCTGTGTGCTTCTATCACTGGGACGGGACTGGGTGTTGAGGGCAGCAAGAAAGGCCCACCGACGCTAGACTGGAGCCCAAGCTGGGTTGTTTTGCGGGCTCTAACTATTGTCGGGCCCATTACCGATGCGTTACATAGCTCTTGCAAGTTCAGGGTTATGGTTAGTCCAGAAAATAATTTAATTCGTTTAATCTCCTGAAAATGATGTTAATATTTGATGAAGTTGTTTACCGCGTAAGTTCTAGTGTTCCAAGAACTAGATACTCCCTACCGCCACAAAAGAAGTCGTTTTTAACTTTTTAAATTTAACCAGACGTCACTGACAACTAAATTTACAATCCTATTTTTTTTTAAAGTATAAAAGTATACTGTTATGAAAATATTTTTATGACAAATTTACTCGTACTATTCTTATATCCAAACAGCATATTTTAGATAATATCTTTATTCAAAATTGATATAATTTGATGCACGTGTTCTATCGTGGCTTCCTTTTGTAACTGGCTGAGTATATATTTAGTACTTGCAAAAAAAAAAATAAACATCCTCTCCGAAACTTGTGGTGAAGCCTGATGTAATCATGTATAAATAAGCTGCTATGTACGTAAGTACAGCTTCAAGTCAAATAAGTTGAGAGGTTTTACGTAGCTCTTCTGATTAGCTAGGAACACTTTAGCCATGGTGCGCTGTGGAACTGGAATTGCCCGGCGTGATCATAAGGTGAAAACAATGGGCCGGCAAACCAAAAGCAGCTTCTCTTTAGAAAACACTACGTGTCCTCCTTTGCTTGCATTTAGAGGTGTTCATAGGTGGCCCGAGTCGAGGCTGACCCAGTCTGAGCTAGGCTTGGGACTCTATTTTCAGCCCGATGGCTCGGCCCGAAAGCCCGACAAAACGAATAAAAAAAATATAAAAAACCCTTTTTTATTCTTAAAATGAATTAAATATTATTTTTTATTAAAAACATTAAAATAACATTTTTTACTAGAAAAGGCATATTTCAGGCTGGGCTCGGGCCTGCCCATTTATGGCCAAGCTTTTCAAGCCCAGCTCGAAGCCTGGCCCGGCCCGGTATTTGAACAGGTCTACTTGCATTGGACGCTTTGTCTACCAAAACAATTCACGCTTCGCACGGAACCTCCTATAGCCGATTCAACCACTTCCACTGGTTTCCACTTCCTTATCTCTTCGTTCTCATCCACTCACTCCCCCTGACTTAGACTTTCTTCTCTTCTTTCTCTAGAAGCTTTCTTCCTCTCAATCCCCCTGCTCTCCTTCTCCCTCCATTTCTTGTCGCCGCTTCTGTGCCACGCCTTGGTCTCGACCGCCAGTTATCATGAGTGCCATTTGTGCTCGGCGTCGTGCAAGCCACCGCGCCTGGCTGCCTTGGCCGTGTGCCGCGTCTCCTGGAGGCGCCGACATGCCTCTACGCTAACACGCTCAAGCTTGGCGGATGCGCCCTCGGCCTCACTGGCATACCAAGCTCCATCGCCGGCCACCTGGTCCAGGGTTGCCCCCTCCCACGCTTGGGGATGGCCACTAAGGCAGCCGGAGCACGTAGTTCCGAGGAGTCTCACTTCTTTGATAGTTTCTTTTTATTGCGACTGTTGAAAAAAAAATGTTGCGACCGTTGAACAAAAAATGTTGCACATTTTTTGTTCGCAATAGGTGTTTTCCAGATGCTCCACCTTTTCTTTTTTATAGTTATTTTCTTTTTGTTGGGACCGTTGAAATTTTTTTACGACCGTTGAAAAAAAATGTTGAAAAACCAACCCCTTTTACTGTTAGAAGCGTTCTTCTGCATCTAAGATTTTTTGAGATGTAATCTTCTTTGAAATGTTGCATCTGGTTTCTTTGATACGTTGTATCCTCCCCCATCACCTCTTCTTTGACGAGCAAGTCTTTTTTGTTGTGAGCATTAAAAAAATGTTGCATACAATGAAAAAAATAGTGCACATAATTAAAACAAATGTTACGTCAGAGCGTACGATGAGAAGTTTTCTATCGTACTGCGCATTTCTCTTTATTACTGAGAATTGGTTCAACCACACTCTAAATAAAGAACTGATGACTCGTTGAGCTGCTCTTGACACATCTTTAACTTCTAGAAAATAAAAGGTTCCGGATAATTCTAGAAAGCCACAGTTAAGAGGCTGCATATCTCATGCACATAGTGCATTTGGTGCACATATGCACACACTCTTTGTTTGGGTATCAAACAAGCATAAAAAATTCTGAAAAAAAATTTTAGATGTAGTTGATGGTGTTTTGTTCCACCCTTTAAAATTTCAAGTTCAAACTCAATGTATGTTAGAAGAAACAAAAAAGAGAAATTCACTGTGAATAGTATGGAAAGAGAAAACAGGAAAGAAAACAGAAATGTTACTATTCACAGTGAATTTCTTTTTTTTGTTTCTTCTAACATACATTGAGTTTGAACTTGAAATTTTAAAGGGTGGAACAACACACTATCAACTACATCTAGAATTTTTTTCAGAATTTTTTATGCTTATTTGATACCCAAACAAAGAGTGTGTGCATATGTGCACCAAATGCACTATGTGCATAGGATATGCCCCCAGTTAAGACTGGCATAGTACTCTAGCTAGACGACAGCAGTACGCAGTAGTAGTACAGCACGAGAGTACATTGTAAGAAACCTTGAGAGGAAGGGGAAGGAAGAACAAAAAGGGGATTGGGAAAACAGAGCCGACTTCTTTCTTGATCGATAAGTTGTACAGAGAGTTTCTGGCCACTTCTAGCCATCGGCGCACACTCACATACTCTTCAGAATCATGACATACATCAACTGCGTGGTAAGTAAGCACAACATGTTGCTTTGTGGATATTGGCATCATGCATCTCCCTAGCTAGTCCTACTACTTAACGTAAAAAAGTACAGGGAGCTGGTCGGGAGTTATTTTCTGGTAGGTTAATTAGATCACCTTCATCTCGGGCCCAGCCACCGAGCAAATCAAGGAAACTGATCGGGCGATTAGCTGCTGGCATTCGTCACGCGTTAGCTAGAAACCATGGTTAGCTAAATCGTTTAGCAGAAGCCTCACCGCACTTCATGCATCGATCTCCCTTTTTCCTACCTACTATTTGGAAATCATGAACATTCCGTACAAAGTCAAACACGCACACCTCTTCCTCTTAATTAATTAAGTCAGCATGTCTTGCTCTTTTTTAAACCTTTGCGCAACGCTAGCTTGCTAGAACCGAGTCGACGAGGTCAATTCGATGCGCTATTTAAGGACTTCTCGCCGTGCCTTGCTTCCTCACCTTCACACTCAAGCTTGATCAGCAAAGCCGTAGCTTAGCTAACCGCATAGGTTGTTAAAGTAGTATGCCATCTCGATCTATGGCTTCTCGTGGCTGCTTTGTGGCGTTTGTTGCGGCGATGGCGTTTGCTGTATTGGCCGCGACAAGCAATGGGCAACTGGACCCTCACTTCTACGACGCGGTGTGCCCGGAGGCGCTCCCCACCATCGAGAAGGCCGTGGAGGAGGCCGTCGCGGTGGAGCCGCGCATGGGCGCCTCCCTCCTGCGCTTGCACTTCCACGACTGCTTCGTCAACGTACGTATATGCTCGCATGATTAATCGTTTGCGCAATGCGCGTCATGCATTTGGATTGCAGCTTCACTAGCTAGTACTATGCACACGTACGTAATGCGCATGGATGCTGCATGCTTGTGCTTGATTCAGGGGTGTGACGGGTCCGTCCTGCTCGACGACACGCCCTTCTTCACCGGCGAGAAGAACGCCGCGCCGAACCTGAACTCCGCCCGCGGCTTCGACGTGATCGACCGCATCAAGGCCGCCGTCAACACCGCGTGCAGGGGCAACGTCGTCTCCTGCGCCGACATCGTGGCCGTCGCAGCCCGTGACTCCATCGTCGCGGTTCGCCGCCTCTTTCACACCACCAGAAAATTAACCTTTACCATTCGTACACCGTGCGGACTTAACTAGCTAATTGCACCATGCGTTACGTCGTGTGCCTGCATGCGTGCAGCTGGGAGGGCCGTCGTACCACGTGCCGCTGGGCCGGAGGGACGCGCGGACGGCGAGCCAGGCGGCGGCGAACAACAGCATCCCGGCGCCGACCTTCGACCTCGGCCGCCTCGTCTCCAACTTCGCCTCGCACGGCCTCTCCGTGCAGGACCTCGTCGTGCTCTCCGGCGGCCACACGCTGGGCTTCTCCCGCTGCACCAACTTCCGGGACCGCCTCTACAACGAGACCGCCACACTGGACGCCTCCCTCGCCGCGTCGCTCAGGGGGGCATGCCCGCTGGCCGGCGGCGATGACAACCTCGCGCCGCTCGACCCGACGCCGGCGCAGTTCGACGGTGGGTACTACGGCTCGCTACTGTGCAGCAGGGGGCTGATGCACTCGGACCAGCAGCTGTTCGCCGGCGGCCTCGGCGTCACCGACGGACTCGTGAGGTTCTACGGCGCCAACCCCGAGGCGTTCAGGAGGGACTTCGCGGAGGCCATGGTGAGGATGGCCAGCCTGAGCCCGCTAACCGGGAGCAGCGGCGAGATCCGCGTCAACTGCAGGACGGTGAACTACTAGTATGCGTCAAATCTGCTGGTACCGTGGGCTTGGCCCACCAGTCGGTCCATAGGAGTGGACGTTCTATCCAGTCCTAGCGGGTCTTTTAGTTTATATATAGAGGGCTCCTCATACAAGGTATGTACTTGATGAAAAAATAAGAAAAACAGAAGAATACCCCCTACACCTTCATCTCCCTGTATCAATTTTATTCTTGTACTTGTGTACTTGTGTACGTTCTACTTCTGTCTACGAGGTGATCGATCGGACTGGACTCACCAGCGACGGTTCCTCAACACATTATCAGCATGATCTGCTCTGGCCTATCTCTAGGCCTCCTTTACTTGGATCGGAAGGTAATCGTCGAAGCACAACACTCGTAGGTTGAATCATATCTTCTAGTTCGTTTTCTAGATTTTTCCTATGATGCAAACCCGCCCTAATCTACCGCTAACCGATTTGGAGTCGCCGGCCAAGCTGATAGGTAGATTGTTTGAAAGGGTAGACGACGATTGTACTGTAGATTGAAAAAAGCCGTACACGGCAGCTGCTGGCGTCGACATACGGCGCCTATGCCATGCATGGTGCGAGGACCCTGCATGGTCCCCACCGTGGCCACTGGTAGGCTTCGGGTCCCGCATGGCATCGTCGCCGCCGTGCACAGCGGGCGAATCCCCGCACAGGCCCTCTGCCACCATGAGCATGCACGCGGACCTCGCTTCTGCTGCCATGGCCGCCACCGCCTCCACGCCTGAAGTGGGTGAGCCGCGCAAGGCTCTGCCTCCGCGCCGCGCGAGCACGCGCTGGGCCCCACTGCCGTCGCACCTCTGCAATGTTGGCTCCGCCTCTCATCGCTGAAAGGCCACCGCCGCCCCACATGGCACCAGCGAGCGAGAACACCAGCTCCGACTTTGGCGGGCGACCTCGCATGGCTGCCATCGCATTCGGCTCTGCCTTCGACGGGCGACCCCGCATGGCTGCCGTCGCCTCGGCCCCGCTTTCAACGAGTGACGCGATGAGACCCCACAGGGCCACCGCCACCTCTAGTAGGAGGCGCGTGGGCCCCATACGGCCACCGCACTTGCCGCGCCCGTCGTCACACAAGCCGGCCTCACCTCGCACAGCTCGGGCGGCTCGAGTTTTAACCCTACCGCCGCACTAATTGGGCCGTAGGTGGTCGTTAGGCCCAAAGCCGAACAGGGCCAGGGGAGCCAAGCGGACCGGGCTACGGGATATTTTGCAAAAAAAAACCTCGGTCTTTAGAAAATTATGCGAAAAATTTCTCATAATTGAAATTTAACGAATTAGTCATCGAAAATTGCAGAATTCACTGAAAATTCATATTCCAGCATAAAAGGGCCTCGGGAATTCAAATTTTGAAACGTTTTTAGCATTCGAAGCATGTTTAGCACTGTTGTTATTATTTTCTATATATTTTTTGTATTTATTTACCATTTTGATTAATCGTAATTGCTTAAATTGCCTTTGGTCACTGAAATTAGCAGTAAATTTATAGAAAAATGCGTAGAAAATTTTGGAACATTACAGGAGTATTTTGTACTATTATCCAATTTATATCATGCATTTTACCCACAATAAATTTATGTACTTCTTGCATGCACATGTAGATGACAGGTATCACAAACCGGGAGTTCGAAAAGCTGGCCCAGCATGGCCAAAATTTCTTGACTTGCGCTTTCGACGTTGAGATTGTACTTAGAGCGAAGAAGCTCCGCGCTGCCATTGGGATTGATGCATCAAAGGATGCTAAACCCAACCCTGAGGAAAATGATCATACACTTCACTTTCTCAGGCACCTCCTTTGTCTCACACTCAAGAATGAGTATATGGCAGAAAAAAGCGCACTAGCCTTGTGGACTGCACTGAAGAAGTGGTTCAAGAAACTAAAGTACACCATTCTTCCTCAGGCAGAATATAAATGGATCCGACTGAG
This sequence comes from Phyllostachys edulis, assembly GCA_036346405.1. NCBI lineage: Eukaryota > Viridiplantae > Streptophyta > Magnoliopsida > Poales > Poaceae > Phyllostachys > Phyllostachys edulis. The sequence continues at coordinate 61,647,614 of CM070549.1, forward strand.
ATTTGCTGACTTCAAGACGATTGGGGAGTACAATTCTGCTCTACACATAATCTGTACCAATCTTCAACTCTGTGGCAGACAAGTACAAATGAGCAGAAGATTGAAAAGACACTCTCCACCTTCCACTCCAGTGCAGTGCAGTCTGCGCGCAACTATCGTAAAGACGGCTACAAGGAGTATGCCAAATTAATTGATATTATGCAGGTTGCAGAGGCTCAGGATGATGTTCTCTGCAAGAATTTCGTCGCCCAGCCACCTGGAAGCTCCGTTGGCTGTGAGGCCAATGCTAGGAGCTTCAAGGTGCAGAAACCTATAATGAAGAAAAGTGGAAGGAAGATCAAGGCCGCAGCCCAGAAAGGCAAGCCAAATGCTCCTCGGGAAAAGAAGGCCAGCAAGCCAAAGCGGAACGACAAGCTGTATGGTCAACAAGACCAAACCTGCTACAAGTGTGGCAAGTGGGGGCGCTAGTCGCAGATCTATGAAGAACCACAACAAGTCGTCGACGCTTTTCAGGCCAAGAAGATGAAGGGCGATAAAGGGCAGCATGAAACCCACTTTGCCATCATTGAGGGGGAGGACTCACAGCAGCTGCATGCACCGATGGAGGTAGACTCCACTCTTGCAGCCGCACCCCCCTTAATATTGCAGCAGCTGCCACCATGATTTCCCAGGAAGAGCATGTCACCCCTGAGAAGATAGCAGCTGAAGTCTCTAACTTCTTGGTGGATTCAGTCTAGTGCACATAATGCACTTAGACTTTAAATGTCATTTATTGTTTGTGTGGATGGAATAAGTCATACTTTGGCATGGATGATGGTTGTATTCTCGTGTAGAGTCTTAAAAAATTTATTTCTCATGATGGTTGGATGATATTATTTTATTCATTCATTTATTCAGCTAATAATAGCACAATATGTTTTGATGTTTGAAGTATTTTATTTATGTGTTGATTGCTTCCTACTACATATTAATAACGTACTTTATATTAGAATGCGTGTGGCGCCCTATGGAGAAAGTGTATTTAGCTGATAGCGACACAACGAATACCATCTTGAGAGAGACGGAATTCTTTCAGTCGATTAGCAAGAATGTTGGTAGTCTTACGACAATCGCAGGCAGTGATGCTTGTATAATAGGCCAGACATTGCATTTACCTTAAACCTATTAGTAAGGTATAGTTCAGAACCTACTAAAAAGCATTGGTACGTAGGGAATAAAGGACATCCTCCGATACCTCTAAGGAAGCAAAGATCTTGGTCTGTTTTACAGAAAGGACCAAGACCTGACTATGACAGGCTATGCAGATGCCGGATACCTGTCGAACCGACATACAACCAAGTCACAAACAGGCTATGTATTCTTGTGTGGTGGAACTATATTTTCATAAAAATTGTCTAAGCAAAGTCTTGTATCGACTTCGACGAACCACTCATAAATCATAACACTGTACGAGGCCTTACGAGAATTTGCTTGGCTTCGACGGATGATTCACCACATCCAGCTGTCGTGTGAATTGAATACCGCGTAAAATTCCACTATTATCTATGAAGATAATGTAGCTTGTGTTGCACAAGTGCAGATGGGTTATGTGAAGAGTCATCTCACAAAGCATATCAACCCCAAGTTCTTCTATGGTCATGAATTGCAAAAGATGGACGAAATTAAAGTACTGCATACTAAGTCATCTGAAAATCTTGCTGATTTATTCACTAAGTCACTTCCAACATCTAGCTTTGAAAGGTGCATACGTGGAATTGGATCGATGAGACTTAGAGAAGGGAAGAACTCAGGGGGAGAATCTTCACGAACTTATTATTGAAACTTGATCATGAAGATTGAGTACCCAAAGAATAAATTCTAGAGATTAAATAAAATTGGGTGGATTGTACTCCTTTTCCCTTAACAAGTTTTCCTGAAGTTTCTCAGCTAAGGTTTTTAATGAGGCAATTCGTGCAACGCAGCAGAAAGTGTATCATGTACTTTTTCTTCAAAATTTCCGACTAGGTTTTTGTGGAGTTTTGACGAGGCATGGACATGTGAGGATGGATACCCAAGGGGGAGTGCTGGGAAACCGTAGGCTTGGCCCAGCAGTCGGCCCATGGGGTGAGCACCCCATCCAACCCTAGCAAGGTCGTTTAGTCTATATATAGGGGGCTCCTCATACCTTGTATGTACTTGATGAAGAAATAAAGAAAAGAGCAGAAGAATACCCCATATACCTTTGTCTCTCTGTGTCAATTTTATTCTTGTACTTGTTTGTGATTCTACTTTCGTCTATGAGGTGATCAATCGGAATAGACTCGCCATTGACGGTTCCTCAACAAAATCAATGGTTCGCGCGCGCGCTCGACTGGAGGCTTGAGCTGGTGGTTAGCTGTTAAATGGTACCTACATTTGTCTTTGGTTGCTTAGTAAAAAAATAGTGTGGCTTCTTGTGTTGTAGAATTTCATTTGATCCGTTTTGTGGGATTTATAAGTGAAAGTAATGTTCCAGTCTTTTATCCATTCTCTGTTTCATCATGTGACCTATCCAATTTCTTTAAGTCTGTGAACTGCTTTTGGTCTTGTATGTAGGGGACATATTTATTGCAAACGCCCATTAATTTGGTGAAAACTATGAAAGAATGCCCCAAAAAAAATTGAAGATAGTCCTTCATTTGGCAAAGGCCCAATTAAAATTTCAAGTTCAAATTCAATTTGTGTAATCCCAAACAAAATACAAGTCAAACAAAATGAAAAAAATGGGGAAAAGGACAAAAGTTGCTATGCGTAGTAGAGAATGGCTATCCATCATGCAAACTAGTTCCCTGTGCGCACATTTGCACGCTTGTGATGTTTAGGAGTGGGAAAAGCTACGATGGAAAATGGAATCGGAAAACCGACGAGGACTGAGGAATTTGATATGCAAGTTCGGCATGTTCTGTGCGAATGAATGATGTAGCATCTTTGTGTATGACGGGTGGGCTAGTGTATCGAAAAAGAGCAAGGATACGTGATTTATACACACATACTTACAAGCTGAGTATGAAGCAGGTCTGTATGAGCATAATCTAGGTCCGTAAGAATGTAGTAGTAAGGACATATATTGTCTGATTCTAGTTGAATAGAGCATCGAGTATGGTGCAATGTATATTATGAAACAATTAGTCACTAACGAATTTGTAGAACTTATATAGAGGGGGGGGGGGCACGATAAACAATTAGCAGATTATTAGCAAGTGTGTTGGGCATCAGTGAAAAAAGAGTGTACAGCTGAGGTGGTAAGTAAAACGTACCAGCAATATGTAAGTACATACATAATATATAGTTGGACTGCATTTGGTATTAAGTAGCAGCATGTAAGTATATACATAATACATAGTTGGACTGCACTAACCTAAGGTAGCTAACATTGATGCTGTCTATCGGCAGGTTACGATAGATGTGGGTGCAACAGAAGGCAAGCAAAAAAAAAACGCGGCCCAGTAGTAGGTCGTAGAAGATGGTACTGGAAGAACGCGAGTTACCTAGTTCGGTTTGAGTAGAAATAAGTCAAGGTTAAGTAATTCCACTAAACGTAGAGTAACGGCAATATGACGGCACTGTATTTTATGCAGAAAGAATAATATGCATGTTCAGTTTGATACGAGGCTATGAGAAATGTACCTTTATTTAGTTGTCTTTCTTGGGGGTGATCTCCTTCAAAAGATGTCGAAGCTGTAACAACCTCAGATGGAGTTGAAGCTGACCTGTGTAACATAATTTATTTAAGGAGGATATTGTCTAGGTAAGGTGAATTAGAAGAGTATAAAAAAAAGATTTCAACTGAAATATGTGGTGTGAGGAAATAATGATGCTGTGCTCTACTGTTTGATTCTGAAGTAGGCTAAGAACTGTTCAGCCGTGGCTTGTTGAATACAGTATGGACGTAGGTATGTGTTAATATTGGAAGGCATGGACTAACATAGAGTAGAGTGCAGCGATGGTAGTGCATATGTACAATAATATAAAGTTGTTGAGTGATTTTCTATATGCTAGCACACGGTAGTAGATATCTTAAATATGTGTACTATAGCCGGTATGTATAAATTCTGCATTATGAGAAATAAGAGCAGGCAATCTAGTTGAGAAGATATGTGAATAAATTGACAGTTTTTTGTTTTCTGTATAGGAAAAGTTTTTTGCTGAATGTACCGACGAAGTGCGGATAACCTATTGAAGGTATATGGAAAGAGAGGAGAACTGTGCTGGAAAAGAGTATGTATAAAGGTAACATAATTTAAGCAGGGTAGTTATATAGAAATTAGTAAAGATGTAATGAAATAGAAATGTTAGCTCCAAATAATTTGCAGGTTTGGTTGTCCTGCTGAAGCCTTACATGATTCGGGTTTTTTTGCTGGCTGTTCAAGACGTACTATCTCGTCGGTGCAGTGGGGGCTTGTGTCGTGCTGATATGCAATTTGCATATGTAGTAACGAAACTGGTCATAAGTTTTTCTGTTTCAACAAGAAGCTAATATGTGTAAAACTGTTTGGTAGGCGGAGATAGATGAGGAAAATGGTGTACCATAATACCTGATGTGGAGCATTAAATGGGTTGAAAAGTCTTTTGCAAGTAGAAGAAACGATGAGTGGGTTTTGTGTGATCTGGCCTCAGGGAAAAAACAAAGGATCGTCATGTATGTGTAGACAAACAAGACATTGTAAAGCGCAGTAACAACAAGTAAATGATACACACATACAATAGGGGCTTGTCTCCTTCTGTAATAGATAGTCGATGTGGAGAAGGTGGTGTGTATGTTGATATCTATAGCTGTAGACAATAGTTGATGGTTATAAACAACATTACTATATGTAGTGTTTAAGAAGGTATGCAAACATAGGCATGCATAGTCTAGAAAACAAATGGAGCAGCTGTCTGTAACATAGTGCTCTCTCTCTACTTGTAATGATGTAGCATGATACAGTATGTAGAGTATGGCATGGTATAAGGCAAGCAAAACTACAAAATATGTAATGTAGTAAAAAGGGCAGCATGTTTAGGTTTGTATAATAGAAGGAAGGATCATGACTAAATAAGTAAACTAAGCCATCAGTGGTGGCATAAGTGCGGTGGAAGTAAGATAGTATAAGTATAAAGGCAATACACGAGTTAGAGCTATTGTATTGACCTCTATACCACGCTAGGAAAATTGCGAGCTCCAATGTTGTATAAGTCCTACAAAGAATTGCATAGGTGGCATCAGCCATGGAGTTATCTTATTCTTAAATCCTATTTTATCTTTTTCAAATTCCAAGTTAATATGAAGACTGTTTCTACTACTTACCTGAATTGTCCAGGAGATCTGGCTAACAACCGGAGGAAGACTTTGCTTGACTGTTTTGACACCCAAGGATCCTAGGTTGGAGGTGAAATCATTTTAGCCAATGTCTATTGTGTACAGAGAATTGCCGATAACATCAGGTGGTGGAAGTTGGCCTACAAAGCAAGACAAATCTTCAGTGATTCATTTTCTTTGAGTAATTGTAACACCCTGGCTATGCAGAAGCCAAAATGCAACCTAAGCTACTAACACCAATCAACAGTATAAATTATTTGGAACAATTTAGCAACTACTGACAGCCAAACTTCAACACACAGAGATATAGTTAAATTAAATAACCTAAATTTCAGCATGCAAATAAACTCTAAATTTTAGTTTATAATGTTTCATTCAAGAGGAACAATACCAAGAAAATGTTCGAAAAAGTTTATATCATCAACTAGCATAAGTAAAGCTTAAGGATGAACAATAAAAGCACCAAGAAACTAATTATTACAAAATTCGAGTCTCAATGAACAAGATAATAAAAATATCATTTAGTGATGGAAGTGTGCAACATTGTGATTTGCAACAGTGAGCTACTTTCCCTAAAGAATGTCACCCTCAACGGTCACCTAAACAACAAAAGCAAGAATGAGTCCATGACTCAGCAAATACAATTGAATATCATAGACATCATCGAATCAAAGATAAATCATTCTCAATAAATCAAATACATAAGAAAAATATCATGCTCTTGATGCAAGTATGAAAATAAAATCCACTTCTCTTCTGCATATACCGGTATAGCCAGTGAAACACCCGTTGGTGTTCACGCAGGCCCGCATTATCAAAATACGGGATCCAAGGTCCGTATGAAGAATCTTTCATACGGGGATTTAATGGCCCATATTGGAATGATGGGTTGCCCATATTGGAATGATGGGAATCTTAATACCCACTCCCGTGGGTGAAACATGAATGCTTGGAATGAAAATAATGAAATGAATGCATTCTCTCATGGAAGCAATTTGATATCAGCAATGAACAGAATCATGTAAATAACGGAATTACTCATCATACGTAGAACTTAACCATGTCATACTCATACAACCGATTTGAACAAACAAACATTCAAGATAATTCAATCTGTACTTGCCTTTCGCATTGCAACACGTTGGAAGGTAAAGAAGATGAAACCAATCCCAAGGTCACTCCGCCTACAACAAGTAATTTACTAAAACAAATTTTACAAGATAAAGCAACGCTATTCGAAATGCTTTTAACCGCATTCCCAAAAACCTATGGTTTAGTTATTTAATCTACTTAAGTATGACTACGAACTAGCAGAAAACCAAAACTGGACAACGACCTTCTAAAATACATAACTTCCAATCTGCTAATCATAAAATGGTATTTTTAGTCTCTCTGGAAATATTATGGAATTATCTACAAAAACTTAGTTAGCGAGATCCCTTAGTTCTTCCTTTAACTAAACATAACAGACAAATGAAAACCTACTGTCAGAACTGACAAACAAATTGGACAGCAACAATAGAACAGCTATAAGTTTCAATTGGCTGATCCAAAAAATGAGTTGTTTATCAATCTAGAAAGCTAAGAAAATTGCCTACAAAATTTATGTTCAGAGACAAACCTGGTTCAGCCATCATTAAATTCTTATCTATCAGTTAAGACGACTGCTGTAACTTGACAGGATTTCTGGATAGCAGCAAATAAATTATCATATCTTCCAAACTACAACTCCAAATAATGTGAACTCAGATTCTACAGAAACCTAGTAACATTTTCCACAATTCTTTAGGAGGCCCTAACCTCTAATTTCTCCTTGATCTAGACCAAAAATGATGAACAATAAGACTACAGATTAGAGATTCAATTGCAGTAGGAACAATAGTACTAATCGACAACAACCCATAGAAAATAATTAAACCAAACAGAGAGGAGTTGAGATTTACCCTAGTAGACACGAATTAACTCACTGAAATTCCCACGAGGATCTCCTCTCCCCTTTCTTCTCTCTCTCCTCTACCTTTCTCCTTGGCCGACAGCAATGGAGGGACACAGGGAGCAAGGGAGGCACCACCAGGGGATGAGGGTGGTGCTACAGTGCTGCCGGCGCTACATTACCATCTGTGCTACAATAATCTCTAGGGTTTGGTGCCCTCCTTCTTAAACTAGCTTCCCACTTAGGCCAAACACCGTGGACTAAAAGCCCACGGCCCAGGTTCTCCAATAAAAGCAAAACGCCCCTCTAAAACCTTCAAATCCTTCTCTAATTCTATTTATTTTTAGTACTAATCACTTATTAGTTTTATGCTCAAACGAGATATTATAGTAATAATATTCAGTAATTCACTGAAGTTGAGAATGCTCAGCTCTCTCTCAATAGTAATGAATGTATATACGATAGTTGCTGCAAGAAACAAAAGCATTACTGTAGTGCAATGGCCCTGTCCCATCTCCAACCGACAGATGCATACGATCTGAACCTGTGGATATCTCTTGCTTCCCCCATCCCTTTCCAGCAACAACTGAGAGCATGTTTTTTAATATTCGGTCAATAAATTTAATAAAGTCTGCACCATTGCTTAGCTGCTAAAGACTGAAGAGAGAAATATACACATAGCAGACAACATTATGGGTGCCATACCATTGTTGCCATTGGAGTTGAGCACCTTGTTCCTGAACTCTTTCATCTAGTTGAGCTGGATGCCGAGGTAGAAGGGGTTGGTTCCAGTGACGAACAATGACGTTTTTGGCATGGCGTCACGAATTTGGCGTCGTGCCAGTAGTCCGACCTGATGGACTGTAGATAGGGGCTCAGCAACGGCAGACCCATCACTTGAACTGACCAAAGAACATCATTTCGAAATTCATTAGGATGAGATTGACAATGACAGCAAACAAGTAAAGCACTGGCAAGCACCTATGAAGTCTATGACGAGGCGGCCGTCAAAGGCATGGCTGGACGGCTTGTTGAAGTAGGTCATGCAGAAACTGTAGAGATCAGAAGCAGTAGAAAAAAGTAAACAAGTTAAATCGGACAACAGACAAAGTCAACCGAGCAGAAGGAGACGGCGGCTAGAAGAACAGAATTTCACCCCCAATCCTGCTTAAATCCTTGTTCCAAAACCAACAAGATCACAAGGGTTCTACTGCACGACCCAAACATGATGGGCAAAAAAAATACAAAATTTTCTAAAATTTCAGCAAAAGCATCCTCAATCCCGCTTAAATCCTTGCTTCGAAACCAGCAAGAGCCTCACATGTCACTCGAATCTGTCCTCGCAAGAAGCAAAGCACATGGCCACATGCCGCAGCAACATAGAAACCAACCCACCAACCAACCACACATTGCCCTCTAATGGCCATGCTACGCTCGAACTGGAAAGCATCAAGCATCAAGATTGGCGAAAATGGGAGAGAGAGGGGGGAGCGGAGCATCTCACTCTCAGGCCCGCCGAGCTGAGCGACTGCGTCGACGAAGTGCTCATGGAGGTCGCCCTTCCATCAGAACTGGGGCTTGGGGTCCGCCGTCAACACCAGGTCCGGGCGGTGGTGGACCAGGCCAGGGTGGGACATATCCTCTTCGCCTCCTCCTCTCCAACCAAGAACGGAGATGGAGAGTTTCTCCTTCCTTCCTCCCCAAAAGTGAACAAATCCAAGCGAGAAGAATCTAGAACAGAGACAGCAACGACAACGCGAAGGAACGGGAGGCACGCGAAACCAAAAAAAAATCGCACAGCGTCGACGCAATGCAGCGTGGGATCGGACGGGGGAGAAGAAAAGGGGCGATGTGGATCTTTGCTCGTGCGAAAACCGCGCCCATTTACCCTTTAGGATGATTTTGGGATCCAAAATCATTCGAATTTTTGGGTGTTGGATGGGCTTCCGACGATTCAAGACGACTCCATCCCACCCCTTAACCCTAGCTGGCTAGCTGCCTCCTCCAACCTCCCGAGCATCGCCACCTCGCCTCCACTCAACATGTCGTCGCCCTACTGTCTCCGACGCCGGCGTGGCCCTCCCCTGCTGCTACCACTTCCTCCTCCCCTCACATTGTCACCAACCGCCTCCTCCTCCCCCACCGCTACTGTCATCCGTTGCCATATTCCCTGCCCCGCCCTTCTTCCACATCTCCGGTGGCTACTGCCGTTAGATTCTCCACCCCCTCCTAATTGCTCGTCTTCTCGTCGTCCTCGCTGCCTCCACCGCCCACCGTTTCTCCGACCCGCAGTTGGCGGTGCCACCGCCAATCCTCCCCTGCCCCCGACCCCCCTCTAAGTTCGAGGTCTCTGATGAACCCAGAGACGACGGTGCCGGAGAGACAGAGGATGACGAGCTTGGCAGAGAAGATGACCTCGCCAGCCGGAGCACGAATGGCAAGGTCATAAATTCAAATATGATTGGCACAAAAATTACCATTTGAATGATATATATAGCAATTATTTTCAACGTATACTTCTCTTTTTTATTTCTCCGAACGCGTTTTGAGCTGACTTGAGTTTTTCAGGGCGTTGCAATACACTCGACTATCTCACCAATTTTGTACTTATACCAAAATGGTTTCGAAGTTCAGCCTACAATTAAAATAGTAGAAACTAAGGACACAACAAACACATGGAAGATTGTACTACCATAAGGTGCAGTCTTGCGAATTGTTATCTTATCTTTCGGCTGGGGGGTAATGTGCATCGTATTGGTAATGTTGGCGTGCCCAAATCATCTTCGTAGGTAGCATGAGTGTGCATATATAGGTGTTCTGCAGGTGTGCTGTTTATATGTGTTTTGAATGTGTGTTTAGTCGGTGGACCTACTAGTATCTCTCACTATCGCTATGCCTTGCTTTTGTTTGAGTGGAATGACTTGCTTTAGTAGCTGTGTCTGACTCTGCTTTCCCTCTCTCTGACCAAAGATCAGTACTCAAAACTCAACGTTTCATATAAGAGTTTCTTACAGGCGGGCTAAACAATCACCACGCTTTCGACCGAAAATGTGGTTGGTTGGTACATTTCACTTGGTACGTACTGTTAAGAAATCGGACCCAGGTCAGAATTCCTAGTTCAGGTGGGCTTCTCATCCACCTAGTAACCTATATATAGGAGGGGAAGACCCCTAAACATTATAACGTTTTGTGAAGAGCAATAAAGAGAAGTCTGAAGTCCCTTCATATCTCTGTGTTCAATCTAATATTATGTTCTTATTTTCTTACATTGTTTTTACGATTCTGAGTTTGTTTACGAGGTAATCGCACAGACTGGACTCGTCAGTGACGGTTCCTCAACACGTTATTAGCACGATCGACTCTCCTTGGATCGAAAGGTAACCGTCGAAGCACGACACTCGTAGATCGAATCGTTTTTTCTAGATTGCTTTCAATTCTGCAAATTTGGCTTTCTAGATTGTAACCTACAGTGCAAATCCGCTCGAATCTACCGCGAGCCAACTTGAAGTCGCCGACACAATGTTGATCGGTAGATTGTATGAAAGATTGGATGTCAATTGTACCGTAGATTAGAAATTGCAAATACGTTCTAATCTACTGCGAGCCGACTTGAAGTCGCCGGCCAAGCTGATCGGTGATAGCATGAATAGTGATTGCATGAATAATAATTACATGAACAGATTGCATCTTATGAATAGTAACAAGAAAAAAAAATCCACCACCGGCCCAGAGCCGCACCTACCACCACACCACGCAGACGCACATGAAGTCGCTACGGCCCGAGTCGCCTCCGCCAGCATGCCACGCCGCCAAGTCGGCCTCGCCCAAGACAGTTCGCCTCCGTGCCTCCACCAAGTCGGAGTCGCACACGCATGCCCGCCAACCGCAACTCGTGGCTCAAGACGCGTAACCGGCCGGACCGTCTCGACCGAAGCGCATCCTTGGGCCACCGCTCCAAAGCATCGCCCAAGACGCACCGCTTTGGGCCACCTCCCACACGAGCAGAGCGCGTCGCCACCCCCGGGGCCCCGCATGGCCACACCAGGATCCTATGCGCAAAGCCGCCGTACCGACCACATCGCACGCCATGACCCCGTCACCGGCCGCCTACGTCCATGGCGCGCGCCAAGCCCGGCCGCAGCAGCCGAGCCGCCCGATGGCCGCCGAGCTGCCTCGCATGGCGTACTGCCACCGCCTGCATGGCCGCCCAAAGCTGCCTCGCATGGTCGTATGGCCGCCCAAAGCCGCCGCCTAGCATGGTCGCCCGAAGCCGCCAGCTTGCATGGTCACCCAAAACGCCACCCCATGGTCACTCAAGCCAGCCGACCGGATGGTCCTTTGCACCCCTCGTCAGACGGAGTCCCCGCCACCATCGTTTTTTTTTGAACAAGGCATGTGGGAAACCTAATGCACCCCCTTGAACCGGTCGTGGTGAGCCTTAATAGGCCAAAGGCTAAAGGGTCCGGCCCAAGTAAAGAAAAAAACCTGGGCGCAATGGCCATGGCGGGCCACCGGCAGTTATGGGCTCGGAGAATGGGACGGGAGAACCGGCCCAGGAGAGGAAAAGAAAACCGAAAAAAGGAGTTTTTGCAAAACGGTCCTTCGAGATTATGAAAAATTCGAGGATCCTTACACGAATAAGGAATTTTTTTGCAAAAAGGGCCCTCAAAATTCTGAAAATTACGAGAAAAATATTTCGTGAAAGAAATTCTTGCAGAATAACCCATTAGAAATTGAGAACTTGCGCGGAAATTTTTCTCAGAACTAAAAATTAGCGCTTTAGCCCCTAGAAATTGCAGAATTCGCTGAAAATTCATTTTCCAGCAGAAAAGGGCATCGAGAATTCAATTTTTGCATTCGAAGCATGCTTAACTTTGTTATTATTATTCTATGCAATTTATTTATCGTATTTACTGTTTTGATTATCTGTGATTGTTTATATTACTTTTAATCACTGAAAATAATAGTAAATCATGAAAAAATGCATAGAAAAATACGGGATCACGAACCGGCAGTTCGAAAAGCATTATGAGAATTTTGCAACTATTTTATGTAAATTACTAGCAGTAATCTTATGAACTCTTTGCATGAATGTGGAAATAACTGGCATCACGAACTAGGAGTTCGAAGAACTGACCTAGCATGGCCAAAATTTGTAATGAATTTGTACAAGTCTTCAACTATGTGATAATGTAATCACGGATAAGCAGAAGATTGAGAAGACTCTCTCTACCTTTCTCCCAAATGCGGTGCAATCTGCACGCAACTATCGTCAAGACGGCTATAAGGAGTATGTCGTATTAATTGATACCATGCAAGTTGCGGAAGCTTAAGATGTTGTTCTTGGGAAGAACTACATCTCACAGCCACCTAGTAGCAATGTTGGCTATGAAGCCAATGCTAGCAGCTACAAGGTGATGAAGCCTCTCACGAAGAAGAGGGAAAAGAAGGGTAAGGTTGTGGGTCGCATGTTATTGATGCTTTTCAGTTTAAGAAGAAGGGCATAGGACAGCATGAAGCATGCCTCGCCATTGCAGGCATAGAGGATCCACATCCATAAGTTGCACTCATGGGTGTGGACAGCCTAGTAGTAGCCCCTATCATCCCTCCTTTGGACATCGCAGCGGCCAGCCGTAGTTGCCCAAGAGGAGATCGCCATGTAGTAGATTGAGGTAGAAGTTTATGAATACTTTGTTGATTCGATCTAGTGCACGTATTGCACTTGGATCTTTGATACTAACTTGTAGTTTGTAATTGAAGCAGAACATTGAATTATTTCATTTCGAATGATAGTTGTAAGCTCTAGGAGAGAAAGCATTAAATTCTTATGATGAGTCCTGCAAGGCTTATTTTTTCGTATTTATAATAGCAAATTATGTTCTGATATCTGAAGTATTTTATTTATGTGTTGCTTGCTTTCTACTGCATGTTAATAAAGTACATTATATTAGAGCGTGTGTGGCGCCCTATGGAGGAAGTGTGCTTAGCAGGATAGCGGCACAACGAATACCACCTTAAGAGAGACGAAAATCTTTCAGTCGATCAGCAAGAATGCTAGTAGTCTTACAACAATCGCAGGCAGCGATACTTGTATAATAGACTCAAGAAGGGCTACAATTATACTCCCGATGGGCACAACATTGGTCATTGAAGAAGCCTTGTTGTACCCAGAATCAACTAGAACTCTCAAGGATATTCGCGCTAACGGTCTCCATGTAGAGATTGAAGAAGAGTACGGTAAGGAATACCTGCTCATTACAAAGTGTGAAGAAAGTGCAAAAGGGTATTAAAATGACTTCCTTCATATGAAACTAGGCTATGCTCCACTAATATTAAGGCACCTATAGCCTATACTGCCCTGAAAACCGTATTTAGAAGCTCTGAACTTTTTTTTATCTCTAGTATGATAGATTATGTCACCGAGGTCTTAAGATGATGAGAAGTATAATTAACAATTCACAGGGACATAATGTCAATGCAATGAATTTCCCGAATCAGGAAGATTTTGTGTACCCCGTATGTGCCACTGAAAAATTAATTACTAAACCTTCTGCTCTGAAAGAGAAGGATGCAGTTCCTGCATTCCTAGACCGTATCCAGGGAGATTTTTGCGGTCCTATACAGCCCCTGTCAGGGCCATTTAGGTATTTTATGGTACTCATCGATGCTTTCTCGAAATGGTCGCATGTATGTTTATTGTCTATGAGAAACCACGCTTTTGCAGAGCTAATCTTGCAGATAATTAAAATTAAGAATAATTTCCCTGATCATCATATGAAGTTCACCGGAATGGACAACGCCGGACAATTTACTTCAAAGGCATTTGATGATTATTGTATGGCAATGAGAATTAAAGTTAAGCATTCAGTACCGTATGTCCACACCCAGAATGGACTAGCAGAGGCATTAATTAAAAGGATTAAATTTATTGCTCGACCACCTTTGAAGGATTGTAATTTACCAACTACATGTTGGGGACACGCAGTCCTACACGCAACAATTCTCATCAATTTTAGACTGTCGGCATATAACCTACATTCACCTATGCAACAAGTGCAAGGGTCAACGCCAAAAATTTATCATCTTTGAAGATTTGATTGCAAGGTTTATGTACCTATACCATCACCACAGCGAACTGCAATGGGCATTCTCCGAAAGTCAGGGATATACGTTGGTTATGTGATAGCATCCATAATCAGGTATTTGGACCCTATGATTGAAAATTTGCATATTGTCCGATTCGCTGATAGTATATTAGATGAGGTTAGTTTCCCGTCATTAGGGGGAGGAAATCAACCCCTTGATGAAAAATATCGGGAAATAACGTGGCAAGCCACAGGAAGTCTAGAAGACAATTGAAGTCTATAAGATAATTGAAATTTATGAACATAACTCGTGCACTAGTGAAGCAAATAGAGAAGTCCAGAAGATAATTGAAGTCTAGAAGACAATTGGAATATAGAAGACAATTGTAGTCCAGAAGATAATTGATTTACATGCATTAGCGAATCATCTGCCTGACCACTTTAGTGATTTGAAGAGCGTGACTAAGTCGCATATGCCTGCACGCAATGCACCGGAGAGGGTTGAAATACCGATGAAGGTATCCCTAATACCGTCCTAAGGTCTCCGAAAGGATGAGAACTCCGGCCCCTCGAATCCGAAGTAACTGGGGACGCCTGGTGAAAAAGGAAAAGAAGGACTTGACACGGTCGATCATCGAAGTGCCCCAGAACTAGAAGGGGAGCTAGTTGAGACTTAGCACCAGTATGGTACCTTCAGAAAAATGCATACCATAATTGAACATCACTATGAAGGGAGACATCAACATGGATGTGTGCGCACACATCAGAGCTGAAAAACTAAAGTGACTTACCCCCGTAATTGGAAGCAACGGTGAGCAAGTAGAAGCATTAGAAGAATCGTCCCTTGAAAAAATAGCTATGAACTTTGTGACCTCGGGAGAATGTATGAATAAGACAACAACCAATGTCGACATTTACTTTGCAAAGAAAATTGCCACAATCATCGATCTTGATCCAAAGCCTGCGTCGCTCACTGAATGTAAGAAAAGATCAGATTGAGAAGATTGGTAGAAGGCAATAGAAATAAAATTATTATCTTTGAATAAAATAGAGGTGCTTGGGCCTATAAGCTGCACGCTTCCCTATGTGCACCCCGTAGGGCATAAGTGGGTATTTGTTCGAAAGAGAAATAAAAATAAGCAAGACTCGTTGCACAAGGTTTCACTCAACATCCAGGAGATGATTATGAAGAAATCTATTCCCTGATCATGGGCGGAACCACCCTTTAGATATTTAATCTCAATGGCAGTAAACTTGAAGTTAAAAGTAAAATTGATGGATGTGGTAACAACATACCTTTATGGAAATATTGGATTCAGACATTTATATGAGGATACCTGAATGTTTCCCTGTCCCGAACCAAGACAGAGCAAATAGAAATCTGTACAGTGTAAAACTCATAAAGTCATTGTACGGACTTAAGCAATTAGGTAGGATGTGGTATAATCACTTGAAGCAACTTTCTATGCAAGAAAAGCTACACGAATAATGAGAATTATCCCTGTGTATTTATACGAGGATCCCAGGATGGATTTTGTATAATCTCAGTGTATGAAGGTGATCTGAATATCATTGGAACACTGAAAGGTATTAAGAAAGTAAGCTCTTACCTGAAGTCGGAGTTCGAAATGAAAGATTTGGGTAAAACCAAATATTGCCTAGGCTTGCAGTTTGAGCATACCCCTGAAGGGATTTTAGTACATTAGTCAACCTATACTCAGAAAGTGTTAGAAATGTTCGGATTTGAAAAGGCATACCCTTCGAAAGTGTCGATGGTCGGGAGATCCTTGCAGCAAGACAAGGAACCGTACAGACCTAAAGAAGACGGGGAGGAAGTCCTGGGACCGGAATTCCCATACTTGAGCGCAGTAGGAGCACTTATGTATTTAGCAAACTGTACTAGATTGTGTATTGCATTTGCTGTAAACCTACTAGTATGATATAGTGCAGAACCTACCAAAAGCATTGGCAGGGAACTTGGACATCTTCTGATACCTCTTAGGAAGCAAAGAACTTGGTCTACTCTACAGAAAGAACCAAGACCTAACTATAAATGACTATGCAGATGCCGGGTACCTGTCGGACTCGCATACAGCCAAATTGCAAACATGCTATGAATTCTTATGTGGTGGAACTGCAATTTCATAGAAATCATCTAAGCAGAGTCTTGTATCGACTTCGACGAATCACTCGGAAATAATAGCACTGTACGAGGCCTCACGAGAATGTGCTTGGCTTCGGCGGATGATTCACCACATCCAGGAGTCGTGTGGATTGAATACCGCGTAAACCCCCACTATTATCTATGAAGATAATGCAGCTTGTATTGTACAAGTGCAGATGGGTTATATAAAGAATCCTCTCACAAAGCATATCTACCACAAGTTCTTCTATGCTCATGAATTGCAAAATATGGACGAAATTAAAGTACTGCATACTAAGTCATGTGAAAATCTTGTAGATTTATTCACTAAGTCACTTCCAGCATCTAGCTCTGAAAGGTGCATACGTGGAATTGGAATGATGAGACTTAGAGAAATGCAGAATTGAGGGGGGGGGGAATATTCATGAATTCATTATTGAAACTTGATCACGAAGATCAAGTACCTAAAAAAGAAATCCTGAAGATCGAATGAAATTGTGTGGATTGTACTCTTTTTCCCTTAACGAGTTTTCCTGAAGTTTCTCGGTTAAGGTTTTTAACGAGGCAATTCGTGCAACGCAACAAAACATATATTGTGTATTTTTTTCTCTATTTTTTCCACTGGATTTTTATGAAGTTTTGATGAGACATAAACATGACGGATGAGTACCCAAAGAGGAATGTTAAGAAACCGGGATTAGGCCAAGAGTCTTGATCTAGATGGACTCCTCATCCATCCAGTAACCTATATATAGGAGGGGGAGATCCCCAAACATTGTAACGTTTTGTGCAAAGCAATAAAGAGAAGCCTGAAGTCCACTGATATCTCTGTGTTCAATCTAATATTCTGTTCTTATGTTCTTGCATTGTTCTTACAATTCTAAATTTGTTTATAAGACAATCGTTCGAATTAAACCCGTCAGCGACGATTCCTCACACGCACAACTACGCGTTGTCACGAACGAGGCAGGGAAACGGAAATCCTGATGCATGCCTTTGCAATTTGCATGAGGCCTCTTCACGTACATTGCTTCACTCAGTACGGATATTGCCACTGGGCATCCAAGAAAGGGCCCAACAAGCATATATATAGGCTTCACTTTACTGGCCCAACTTGGCAGTTGCATATATTGGGCTAGCTACATGCATTTGCGTTTGTGGTCTTGGGCTTTCGCTCGCTGGCTCGCTCTGTTCACCTTGGAGCAGTTGAGCAGCAGTTGAGCCTGACCTGCCCCTGCGACCCCGTGAGCACGCCGATGTTGCCCATGCTCACCATGGCCGAGGCGAAGTCAAGTCGGCGCTGAACTGCGCGGCGCTGGACGCGTAGGTCCGGACGAGCGCGTCCGTGGAGCCGCCGTTGAAGAGCTGCTGGTCGGAGTGGAGCAGCCCGCGCTGCGAGAGCAGGTTGCCGTAGTAGGCGTTGTCGAAGGCGTTGGGCGTCGCCGCGTCGAGCGGCGCCAGGTTGCCGTCGCCGCCGGACTGCGGGCAGTTGGCCTGGAGCGAGGCCGCGTACGTCGCGTTGATGTTGGGCTCGCCGTAGACCCGGCTCCGGAAGTTGGTGCACTGCGCCTGACCGATCGTGTGGGCCCCTGAGTAGATATACAGCGTATTTACGTACGTACAAATACAACGTAGGGTTTGTCCTTGTCAGCTCGTCGCTTGACAGTGTAGCTATGCTGGGTCGGTTGCTTTGGCTTTTTGGGTGTAGGGACTTAGAGTTAGTTGGTGGGTCAATTCAGTGATGAACAGGTCAATGAATGTCGTTTGTCCACCGGGACATCTTTTATCTACTTGCTGTTCAGATTTTCATGTGAAAATTAAACCAAAATCTCACATTTTATACTGCGTGCATGTTTGTGCATGTACGCGTGTACCTGAGAGTGCAACCATGTCGGTGGTGCTGAGCCCTTTTCCTGGAGAAGTTGCCGACGAGATCGGCGAGGTCGGACGTCGGGGGAGGGAGGTCGCTGTTCGCCAGGGAGAGGCTCGCGGTGGTGGAGTCCCTCCTGCCCAAGAGCACCGTATACGAGGAACCTCCTAACTGCAGGTTAAAATCTATGGATAATTGCAGCTATAGTATATAGAAGCATTGATTCGTTTGCACTTATAGGAGTTTGATTAATTTGGTGGCCTTACGGCGACGACGGAGTCGCGGGCGGCGGCGGCGAGGATGTCGGCGCAGGAGACGGTCTGCGCGCAGACGGCCTCGGCCTGCGCCTTGATGCCGTCGACGACGTCGAATCCCCTGAGCGAGTTGCGGTTGGGGAACGCCCCCTGTTCGCCCGTGAAGTTGGCCGTGTCGGCCAGCAGCACCGACGCATCACATCCCTTTCACGCCACAACAGGCAGGCCTGCTAGCTCTCACTACATGCATGGTAAATCACATGACAGTATGCATCATACATATACACATCACTCTCAGTGTTAAAATTAAGTCAACAGCTAGCTGATGTAGTAGCACTGGCGCGGAGCCAGCATCCCTGTTACCTGAGCAAGTGTCCAGGCTTTATGGCTCCGCCCCAGGCTGCAGTACCGGCGGCGGCTCTGCACTCTCATGGGCTAGAGGTCTCGGTGCAGGAGCTTGCTCAGGCTTCACATTTCTGCTGGCTCCATTACTAACTGTAGCAGTACTAGCTCAAACATCTCTCATGCATGCATGGTCAACATCAAACTAGCTAGTTAGCTACGGAAGCAAGAGCATTCATCGATCGATCGATCGAAATTCCAAAAGGCAGTAGCTAGTACATCAGTTCATATGCAGAAGTACGTACTATATATCTGCAGATTATTGATGAATTGCATGCATGCACAGTGAATATGAATTACTGAAGAGGTATACGGAGGCAGAGATCACTTGCTTGGACAAAGTAGTCGTGGAAGTGAAGCCTGAGCAGGGAGGCACCCATGCGGGTCTCCCTGCCGCTCCTATTACTGTTCTGACCCTGTAGCAACTTTTAATTTCAAAAATAGTCCTCATTTGTCATAATTTACAAAAATAGCCTCTGCACAGTGCTCTTGCCGCAGCCTACGGGCGCAGCAGCACCTGCCTGCCCGGCGCGGCAGCCACCCGCTCTGGCGCCGGATGGGGTAGGTGACCCGCCCCATATGGTGGGAGCGGTAGGAGGCGGCAGAGAGAGAGAAAAAGAAAAAAAAAGGGAAAAAATCCGAAATTTCAAGAAAATTACATAAAAATCATTGGAACATGAATGTATTTAATAAAATATTTTTGAATTTAATTAAAGTTTATTTTATTCATTTAAAATGTTTTTCACTTTCGGAATTTTGCAATTAAAATTTAAAATGTTTTTCACTTTCCAAAATTTATTCATTTAAAACTTTATTCGCTCGTAATGTTTCTCGCAATTTCATATAAGTGTACTGTTTGTACGAATTTGTAAATGTAGAAAATGAGCCCCAAAAATTATGAATTTTATTTTGAAGGCTCCTCATGTAGTGGACTTTGATTGTGTAATGTTTTGACAATTTTATATGTGTTTTGGAGACAAGATTTAGATCACGAAAATTTGGATTTTAGGTTTCGGAAATTAGGGTTTCATGATTTCATGTGACTTGGAATGTATGAAAAAAAATTGCATTGCAACTCCGTTGGAGATGTCAATGTACAATACGGTGCAGGAGTACACACATAACGAATTTTTGGCAGATACGGTGCATTCTGGTCGCGTATTTGCGGATCTGACCACCGACGCGGCGTATTTGCAGATATGGCATCGTTGGCGCACGACCACTGTGCGCCACCGCTGCCACCGCTGATGCGTGGTCGCCAACCCGTCGACCCCCCCCCTCGCCCCCCACCGACGCGTGTCCGCCACCTCCCTTGACCACCCGAGACCTCTTTAGACCTCCCGTGACCTCCCAAGACCTCCTGAGACCTCCCTACACCTCTCGAGACCTCCCTACACCTCTCGAGACCTCCTATGACCTCCTGTGACCTCCTAAGACCTCCCGTGACCTCCTGAGACCTCCAGTGATCTCCCGTGACCCCCCTAGACTTCCCTAGACCTTCCGTGACCTCCCGAGGCCTCCCGTGACCTTCTGTGACCTCCCTTGACCTCCCGTGACTTCCCTTCGAGAAATATTCTGAACGAATAAAGTTTTAAATGAATAAATTCTGGAAAGTGAAAAACATTTTAAATTTTAATTGCAAAATTCCAGAAAGTGAAAAACATTTTAAATGAATAAATTAAACTTCAATTAAATTCAAAAATATTTTATTAAATACATTCATGTTCCAAGGATTTTTATGTAATTTTCTTAAAATTTCGGATTTTTTTAAAAAAAATCGGATTTTTCCCCTTTTTTTCTTTTCTTTTCTCCTCTCTCCTATTTTCTCTCTCCTGGCCTCCTACCGCTCCCACCATATAGGCAGTGACCCTGCCCCATCCCATGCAGTGGCAGTGGCTCATCACCGGGGTCGGCGAAGTCCTCACACCGGTCGGGGGCAGTGCTGCCCGGTGGCGAAGGTGTCGCCGCCCCCAGAGTCATGGCGAGAGCACTGCAGGGCCATTTTGCAAATTATGGCGAATAAGGGCTATTTTAAAATTAAAAGTTGCTACTGAGACTAGAACAAGAAAATTCCTCCTGCCAGTGTCGTTCTCGATGAGGCTTCGTGGGCGATCGCTTAGGGTCCACTGAGCCAAGGGCCTCCGATCCTGATACATTATACTACATATACGTATATGCATAATTGTATATCCTATATATGCTCTATTGCTCTGCAGGGTTGTATAACTACTAACTAGATTATTGTTAAGAGTGTAGGGATGGGTATCCTGATACATCTCTTTTCTCTGAATTAAGAGTGTTGCAAATGACTTTGCCATGTGACAATGTCTGCTATTGAGATTTTTTAGTTTGTTAGAAATGTAGATTGTTATCCAAATGTTTCAATTGCTTATCGAATCTTATTGACTGTACCTGGGACTGTAGCATCAACTGAAAGAAGCTTTTCAAAGTTGAAGTTATTGAAACACTATTTGAGGTCATCAATATCACAAGAAAGGTTGAATGGTCTGGCCACTTTATGCATTGAAAAGAATATGTTAGATCACATTGGTGTGGATACTATTATCAATTTCTTTGCATCTAGAAATGTTAGAAGAAATTGCTTTCTATGAGTAGTTTGTATCTTTTTGATGTATTGAATAACTTTGCAGTTGGTATCTTTTTGATGTATTGAATAACTTTGCAGTTGATATAAAAATATCACTATTTGTTTATGTTAGAATAAAGGGCCTCCCATTTTGTCTCGCCCCAAGGCCTCCAAAATGTCAGGAACGGCACTGGCAAGAAGTGGCCAGAAACTCTCTGTACAACTTATCGATCAAGAAAGAAGGAATCCATCACGTATTTGACCCTGACACCATGTATTTGCAAAATTGATTTCTGTACTTTTTTTTTTCAAATCTAGCCCCCTCCCCCTTTTACCGCGGTGGGTGAGCGCGGAAAAGGGACGTTCAACCGAATCTCGCGGAATGGACGGCGGCCATGAATCAAGCCACTTATCACGCCACATCATGGATGCCTCTTCCCGCTCATGTATGCATGAAGCGGCCCCTACCGTGATGGGCCAGCTCTGGTGCCTCTCTGGTGTCTTTCCGCGCTTGGGGAGTACGGAAAGTGACCTTCCGCACTCCCCGGCCGCAGAACGAGAGAGAGAAAAGGCTAAAAATGTAATTTTATGTGAGAAAAAGCTAGTTTAAGAGAAAAAAACGGTCAGAGAGTCATATAAGCAAAAGTTCGTTTCGGCCCTGTTTTCCCAATTCCCTTTTTGTTCTTCCTTCCCCTTCCTCTCAATTCTCTCAAGGTTTCTTACAATGTACTCTCGTCTTTGTACTACTATCACAGTCATTGCCGCCTAGCTAGAGTACTATGCCAGTCTTCACTGTGGCTTTCTAGAATTATCCGGAACCTTTTATTTTCTAGAAGTTAAAGATGTGTCAAGAGCAGCTCAACGAGCCATCAGTTCTTTATTTAGAGTGTGGTTGAACCAATTCTCAATAATAAAGAGAAATGCGCAGACATACGGTAGAAAACTTCCCATCATACGATCTGACGTAACATTTATTTTAATCATGTGCACCATTTTTTTCATTGTATGTAACATTTTTTTAATGCTCACAACAAAAAAGACTTACTCGTCAAAGAAGAGGTGATGGAGGAGGATACAACGTATCAAAAAAACCAGATGCAACATTTCAAAAAAGATTACATCTCAAAAAATCTGTGCAATATTTTTGTTCAACGGTCGCAATATTTTTTTCAACAGACGCAATAAAAAGACTTACAAACTATCAAAGAAGTGAGACTCCTCGGAGCTACGTGCTCCGGCTGCCGTAGTGGCCATCCCCGAGCGCGGGAGGGGGCAACCCTGGACCGGGTGGGCGGCGCTGGAGCTTGGTATGCCAGTGAGGCCGAGGGCGCATCCGCCGAGCTTGAGCGTGTTAGCGCAGAGGCATGCCGGCGCCTCCAGGAGACGCGGCACACGGCCGAGGCAGCTAGGCGTGGTGGCTTGCACGACGCCGAGCACGGCCATGGCTCATGAGTAACGGGCAAGTAGACCAAGGCGTGGCAATCAGAAGGGCGGTGTCGCCACAGCCGAGGGGAGAAGGGAGAGCAGGGGGATTGAGAGGAAGAAAGCTTCTAGAGAAAGAAGAGAAGAAAGTCTAAGTCAGGGGGAGTGAGTGGATGAGAACGAAGAGATAAGGAAGTGGAAACCAGTGGAAGTGGTTGAATCGACTCTGAGGAGGTTCCGTCGCGAAGCGTGAATTGTTTTGGTAGACAAAGCGTCCAATACAAATAGACTGCTCAAATGCCTGACCAAGAAGCTTGGGCCAGCTTGAAAAGCCGACCATAAATGGGCAAAGCCCGAGCCCAAAATTCAAATATGCCTTTTCTAGTAAAAAATGTTTTTTAATGTTTTTTAATAAAAAGAAATATTTAATTTATTTTAAGAATAAAAAAGGATTTTTTATATTTTTTATTCATTTTATCGGGCCTATTGACTTTCGGGCCGACCATCGGGCTGAAAATGGGGTCCCTATGAACACCTCTAAATGCAAGCATAGAAGGACACGTAGTGTTTTCTAAAGAGAAGCTGCTTTTGGTTTGCCGGCCCATTGTTTTCACCTTATGATCACGCCGGGCAATTCCAGTTCCACAGCGCACCATGTCTAAAGTGTTCGGTCCTCGCCACCCGCCACCACAAGACACTCGATTGTCGCCAAGTGTGCTTCGGGCACGACGTGTCGTGAAACGTCGCGAATAATCAAAGGCATTGTCATGACAAACTAGTGGTGGGTTGCTATGAGCCTTGTGAGCTGAAGCTCCAAATCCCTGTTGGAATTTATGGGCTTGGCCATATAATATTCTAAATAAATTCTGGAAAAATCCTAAAAGCCTACTCATGTATGATGGAAGGTAGTAAGCTTAGTACCATATTGCTAGTCTAGGTAGGAGGAGACTAATATATATGGTGAACTTGGTCTTACTTAGTTGAAGTAAGCAAAAGAAGAACACACGCGCGCGCTCGCTCTCCACGGCTCTCCATTGCCCGCCTGCCCGCGACGTGTGCGTGAATGATCCGGTGATTTCGTGTCCAGTTGGCTGAGAAGTTATTGCTTCTTTTTTGCACCTCAAAACCATGCATAGGAATTAGAAATTGAAAGTTTGAATTACACTATTTCAATGGGATTTTATGGCACGCATTAATAAAATAGAGTAACAACAGCAATTTCTTTTGCTTGCTGCTGGTTCTATGTGAGGGAGAGGAGTCTCCTCTCAGAACAGAACAGAGAGAGTGAGAGAGAGAGATCAATACCAAATTGTTGTCCTGCTCCTCTGTGTTGCGCAACCTCGGCTACTTCATTCCTTCTTCGGTGTGCACCGACGTGGGGAGAGCAGTGTCTCCGAAGCCGACGTCCCTCGTGATCCTGCACGGGTTTAGGCGAATCAGGTTTTTAGGAAGCGTTTGCGAGACTACTCACGGCTTTCTTCATCATTTGATATGGTTAGGACTTACTTCCTAGAAATAAATCATGAGATGATGTTGATGCCTACCTCTGTTAGTAGTGTTCTTGTTCTAGGCTTTGCCTCGTTAGCGCATATATATGAGATAGAAATATTTGAGTTAATGATCATGCTACCATTCATAGTTTTAAATATGCCTAATATATATGCTGATGTTGATTTAATTATTATTTTAGGAATTATAATAATTACAAAAGTGTGCATATACTTAACATTCCTTGTGTGGCCCCAGGCTGCCTTGTAGCTGGTTAATCAACCTGTCGTGCTACATGCATCCCTCTGCAATGCACTGCTACAAGCTCAACTAATTATGGAAGAACAATGACGATGATCTAGTATCGATCTTACGAATGAATATTTGGGGGTTTCCTTGAAATAGAACCACGCAGGAAAAGACACAGGGATTTAGACAGGTTCAGGCCTTCTCTTGGAAAAATAACAACCCTACTCTTGTATTGTTGTATTGACTATGTTTACAAGCAGGAAGGAATCAGTGGAAACAAAGATGCAATGACTTCTATCTCTTATCTCCAATTGCCTTCCTTCCCTCCATTCTTGCACTGACGCTCATCCTTTATATAGCGCATGATGGGGTGGCAGTTACTCCAGATCAAGAGGCGTCTTAACACTTGATGAAATACACACGTTGATGGATGTTACTGTCAGGGAGATAACACCCCACATCGTCTGGCTGTTTTTGTCAAATACCGAAGTGTAATGCATACAGTTATCCTGGAGAATAATAGCATATGCTAATTGCTTTGTGTCTTAAACACAGCGTATAAGATTTCCCAATCAATTGGGCCCACATGTCTGTAGACTTTATTGATAGTAGGGTAATTGTAATTGGTTTGGTCGTAAAAAGGCTCGTAACCATAAAGTGGTCGTAGAAAATCTTACAACCATAAAATGGTAGTAGAAAGGCTTACGACCATGAGGTGGTCGTAGAAAGGCTTATGATCACCAAGTGGTTGTAGAACATCTTACGACTATACAGGGTGGTTTGTCTGATGGTTTACGACCAATTATCTTAAGCCTTTCCCTTATGAATGGTAAGGGGTATACTCAAGACTGTCATGAGGATATTGCTATCTATAATAATAATTACAGATAAACAATTTATTTAATTAAGGATTATTAGATCCTCGTCATCTAGCCCCCCAGCTTCAAGTGAAAATAACTTACTTGGAAAGGAGGTCGTAGAAAGGTAGTCGGAAGCAAGGTATTTTCGATTGGTATTTTTATTTGACCAGAAATGGATTTGGTCAAGAAGGTAATTTCACTTGAGTTATAAAGACATAATCACCTTTCCCGAATGGACAAATTAAATAATCTCAATCGACTATCACAGACCTGTCCGTTGGAGCAGTTCCCAAAGAGGTGAAAACTGTTGAGTTCTCACGATCTCCAACTCAGGCGTGCGGCTATAAAAATATACCGTGGGCATGACCCAGGGTTTTTTTACTTTCCCTATTTTCTTCATCCGCTCTTCAAGCTCTTGTTCTCTCTGCCGCCGACCAAATCATAATCTCTTCCCAAATTTTTCCAAATTCAAATCAATCTCGCTTAGAAGAGATGGCAGAACCATTTCCAAGTGGGAGAAATTGGAGATGGATGCGGAGAAAATGAAGGCTTTGGTTGCGACTAAGAAGATCCCGAAGCGAGCGTATGTGAAGTGTACCAACGCTGAAGGACAACATTGGCCATCGGGTGAAGGGGGCACCATTCCAGTATTCCAATCATACTTGTGAATGTGGCTTTCGATTGTTCGTTCATCCTTTCTTCATGCTCATACTTCGGCACTTTGGAGTAAAATTGGTGAACTTTGTTCCTAATTTCATCACAATGTTGAGTATATTTGTCTACCTGTGTGAAGCTTATCTAGGAATTCTTTCAAATTTAGAGCTCTTCTAGTATTACAATGGGATGAGCAATCACAGCGGGATCTCAGGTAGTTGTAGTCTGAAGCTCCACGACGGGAAGTTGAGGGAGTACATTCAAATATTCACCTGGTCGTCATGGCCGGGATGGAAGAAGAGGTGGTTTTACTGAAAAATGTCTAAGGAAGACAACCTATTCTTCGCGGGGAAGGCTACAGAGAAGAGTGCCTCTTGGGACTCGACTCCAAGCAACCTCGACCGGATCACCCCCTATATTCAAGCCATCCAAGACTTGAAGGAAGAGGGGCTTACCAGATAACACGTGGTGAGATACTTCATCACGTGCCACATCAGTCCTCTGAAGAATCGAGCACACTCTATGTGTATGTACTCGAAGACAACTGACCCAACCAGGGATTTCAAAGGAGGTCAAGAAACAACCAACCTAGCTCTTTTTGGTTAATTTAGAGCTTGGTTGTTGATTATTTTCTTTGAAATTGTAGATCTCTCATAAAAAATATATTGACGCTCGAGTCAAACTCATTTATGAGAAAGCTCCAATACCCACCACAGAGGTTTCTCGAATCATGGCGGTCGTGTCCGCAGAGGAAAGAAAAGAATGCCTAAATGTAATCAAAAAGTTGGTTTCATCTTTAGAGTTCCGTGGTCATAGAATTCGACCAATGAATAATGTTCTTTTTCTGACTTTTGCAGAAAGTAGGTATGACAAACCGTCAAGACGACCAAGAGGTAGAATTGAGGACTGTCGAAGCAGGGTCAGAGGAAGTCAGAGTTTCTCTGGACAAAAGGTGTTGCCTTGTGAAGGCCGCCAACAAGAAAGGCGAAGGCTCAAGCTTCGCCCCTCCTACGACCAGTCCCTTTAATAAATTCTTTGTAGACGTGAATGCTGTAGAGAAAAGAGGAGTGGTCGAAGTGCGTAAGCACAAAGCCCCCAAGACCAATGTACCATTCTACTATGACAACAAGACATTTTCAATTTCTGTTTCTCACGGCTTTGTCAAGTAATTAGAAAAAAAGAACTAAAAAAATATTTATGTCTTTTGTGAAGGATACTTTTGCGATAGCAGAGCCTATGGTCGGGGCAAGTGATGCCCCTTAGGTGATCGAAACAAGTTTCAATCATAAAGAGGGACAGGAAGCCATGGGAGTTGTAGCTCTCAATTAAGACTTACGACCAGACGTGGTCGTGGAGGTCCCAACCCCTCAATAAGACTTTCGATCAGACGTAGTCGAAGAAGCCTCGGCCTCTCAATCTCGTGGCACTGAAAGCTTTCTAGAGGCTAAAGGTGTCACAAAAGTTGGGATGGTCGAAGAGAAGAAAAAGAAATCTTCCCTTTGGGAAGGTTTCGTCTGGATTCGAGATTCTTGTCTAGTAGGTAAGAATTCCTTTCCTACGATCAGTTTTATTTACTAGTATTTAGAAAGTATTTTTCTAACTAGTCGTACTATATTTTCAGAGCAAGCAGTCGAAATAAAACGACTCCAAGAAGCTTTGACTCGTAGTCAGGAGGAAATGAAGGCAACGAAGATTAACCTTAAAGACAACACTTTACTCCTTAACAATGTACTCGGTGGACTTAGTGCTAAGGAGGTCACTCCTCTTGAAGACACCATGGTCGCCCATATGAGTACTATTGGACAACAAGTCAGAACTCTGGAGGAGTTGATAACAACTTTGAAAACCAATAAAGCCGACTCGATAAGAGAGACGGTCGAAAGTACAGTAAGTTATGCATTGGCAAAGCTTAAGGCACATGGCCGTAATCTTAGCCTTCAGCTAGTCGAAGCAGATTTCGACTACCCTGAAGTAGAGGCATCACGACTGATTGAAGAAACGTAGCCGGTCCGCAATAAGGTTGCGGAGGAGATGCAAATCGGATCTGCTTCGTCAGAGTGGTTTGTAATAGGGAATATTATTGTAAAAACAATATCTTGTTTATGGATATAAACCTTTATTTTCCTGCAAAATTGTCTCATCGAGTAGTTAGCAACTCATAAGAGAAAAAAGAAAATGAGAATTGAACCTTTAAGACTAAGAATTGAAGTTATATGTATAACTTTATTCTAGCCCCTGACTATTTGCTTAGTTTATTTATATAAACTAAGTAAATAGTGCAAAAAGGGTTTATTTAAAAGGGGTCTATCCAACTGTTGTTGTTGATCTCGATTATCATATACTGGTTACAAGAGTTAGTAACAGATCGCACTAGGAAATTCCTTCTAGTGGGCAGGACCACATGCAGAAAAGGAAAGACTTCGACTAGGTGAGTTGCTTTCTCTGACCAGATTAATTAATTCAAGGGCATGAACATTAGTTGGACAAACTATAAGATCAAGGGCATGAACATTAGTTGGACAAACTATAAGAGTATGCTTTAAGAAATTCATTCGACATTTCTTAGTGAACTCAACTGTGTTGACTGTGTTGTACTGACAGTAAGAGTTAGAAACAGCGCGACGCTAGGAAGTTCCTTCTAGTAGGCAGGACCACATGCAGAGAGGAAAGACTTCGACTAGGTGGTGTGTCTTCCTCCGACCAGGTTAAACGAATTGAGTTTACCAAAAGTAGTCGAACAAATTATAAAAGCTTACTCCACTCAGAGAATTCTTCAAAAGTAATAAAGAAATAAACTAAGTCGAAAAAGCTTGCTGTAAATTATTTCGATCACCTTTTGTTGAACCTAGTTTCTTTGTGTTGACAGCAAAAGTTTGGAACAAGTCAACACTAGGAAGTTCCTTCTAGTAGGCAGAACCACATGTAGAGAGGAAAGACTTCGACTAGGAGATGTTACCTTCCTTTGACCATTGTAAAGAAAACCAAGTGTTAAAAAAATGATCTAAAAAAAATCACCGAAGCATTGCTCAATGTAAGACAATAAAGATTGGAGAAGGCATAAACTTTATTAAGAATGTAAAAGGTTACACGTAGAATATGTGTAATTTATCGATATTCCAAGAGTTGGAAAGGATTTGGCCATCTTCCATTGCAAGTCGTACCGAGCCTGGTCGTGTAACTTCGACCACTGTGTAAGGACCTTCCCACTAGGGGAAAGTTTGTTTCGATTAGACTGGAATTGAATCTTTTTTAATACCAAATCACCTACAACAAGGCTGCGAGGCTGGACCTTACGATCATAGTATTTGTGCAAGGCTTGTTGGTAGACTGCTGAACGGATTAAGACTTGATTCCTTTTCTCTTCGAGTAGGTTGATGCCATCTGATCGAAGTTGTTCCTGGCCAGAGTCGTTGTAATTCTCAACCCTTGTTGACCGAATCTTTAGTTATGGTGGAAGCATGGCTTCGGCCCCCAAAACAAGAAAAAGGGTGTTTCACCTGTAGCCCGACTAGCAGTCGTGCGAATTGCTAATAAAAATGAGGGTAATTCTTTTTCCCAAGCCCTCAAACGCTTTATAAGCTGGTCGAAGACTCGAGTTTTAATTCCCTACATAATTTGGTCATTCGCTCTTTCGAATGTCCCATTGCTTTGTGGGTGGGCAACAGAGGTATAACACAGTTTGGTACCCAATTCTTCACAAAATTCTTAGAATTTTGTGCTAAAAAATTGTGTACCATTATTTGTAATTATTCGACTTGCCAATTCGAGTAATCACACTTTTCATCATAAACCTCTTGGTTGCTTCCGTTGTTATTCAGTCACAGGTTCGGCTTCAATCCATTTTGTGAACGTATTAATAGCCACAAAAAGGAACTCGAAGCCTCCTGGTGCTTTCGAGAACGGTCCTAGGATATCAAGACCCTAGGTCGTAAAAGGCCAAGAGAGGGGTATGGTCTGCAATGCCTGAGTTGGTTAGTGTATTTGCTTGCTATGAAACTAATATTGTACACACTTTTTAACCAACTCTTTAGCATCATGGAGGGCCGTTGGCCAATAGAAACCTTGTCGAAAGGCTTTTCCGACTAGAGTTCTGTAAGAAGCATAAGTTCCATAGATGTCTTCGTGTATTTCGCGAAGGAGATTTAGTCCTTGACGAAGATTAAAATCTCTAAATATTACTTTAATATTTAATTAAAGACCACATGTCCTTCGTGGTCGTAACCCCTAAGGCTAACGACCCCCTGATTGTAAGGATTCCAGATGTTACTTTATGGATACCCTAGTCGGAGAGGTCCTGTACCTGCTACCCGACCAGATGGTTGCTTGTAGCAACAATGAACTGACACTTGGACCCGGTTCCAAGTACATCCCTTCCGTGTGACGAATGGAACACATGCCATATTTGTTCCAAACCACGCGATGTTTCTGACTCTATGTCACTGACAATAACCACCATATGGTTATTGTCTCTACTGACATCAACTGCTCGTCAGTTGATATCTTACTAACTGCCACCTTTTCTCTGACCGAACGCGACACTTCCAGAGGGCGCCTCTTCTAGTGATAACTGCCACCACTTTGCCAGTTATTCAAAGGAGAAGACAACCGAAGGGTGGGGGAGAGGCAGAACAACTGATTCGATCAAGCCCAAGGTATCTGCATCAAGACAGTTAGATTCAAGCAACACCCATAGTGTAATTAGGGCTAGTCTATTGCCTTGTCGAAGGCACCCACTGTAAAGGATCCAATTCATTGCAATAAAGAGCAATCACATTCTCTCCCAAGAACTCTTTGCCATTTTTCTCTATTTATTTCGTAAGATCGGTGACTCGATAGTCGACAGTCCTTCTCTCTGCGATATGCATCGCATGAGAACCCTTTGAGTACCTCGTTTGTAAAGGACCCCTTCGACCAAAGTATACATTTTGGCCTTGTGGGATAAACGATTAGCTTCAAGATCATCATTAGGTATTGTACCCTTCTGAAGATACGTAGATGGGATTCATCCAGGTATCCTCGTATTCTAGAGAGACTGTTTCAATAGGAGATGTCTCTGGTGTTTCGACTAGAGACGACTTCTGGAGTTATTCCAAGAAGACTCATTTTGTTACTTGTAATTGGGAAGAAGCCATTCGAGCCAACTGGACAGCGAGGAAATTATCCTTTCGATGGATAAATTGTACACCGAAACCGAAAAATGCTTTTCAAGCTTACTGACTTCCGATAAGTACCGAGATATGGTTGGATTAGAGCACTGGTACTCTTTTTCGACCTGATTCACGACTAGTTGAGAGTCTTGTCTCACAAGTAATCGTCGAATCCCGAGCGCTTTCACTGCTCGTATGCTAGCCAACAAACCTTCGTATTTCGCCACGTTGTTAGTGACAGGAAAGTTTAATTGAATAACATACTTTAGTGTCTCTCATGTAGGATATTCCAGGACCACCCCAGCCCCCATGCCACTTAGCGTAAGTTACCCATCAAAGTACATTGTCTACTGGTGGTGGGATTCGTACTGGAGATCCTGAACAGGTTCAGGATTTGTCCATTCGGCAACAAAGTCTACCAATATTAGGGATTTAATGGTCATTCGGGATATGAAATGGAGGTCGAACTCCCCAAGTTCAATCGACCATTTTGCTATATGTCCCGCTGCTTTCTTGTTCTGGAGGACCTCTCTTAAGGGAAATTCAGACGACACAATTATCTTGTGCGCCTGAAAAGAATGCCTTAGTTTCCTCGAAGACATAAGGAGGGCATATAAAAGTTTTTGGACCTGAGGGTATCGCTCCTTAGGCCCGTTTAAAACTTCGCTTATGTAGTAAACTGGTCGTTGAACATTTTCACGTTCCGCAACTAGCATTGCGCTCACTGCCTATGGCGTGGCAACTAAATATATTAATAGCATATCTTCTAGATTCGGAGAAACTAGAACAGCAGCACTTATAAGATACCTCTTGACATCCTTGAAGGCAGTGTTTGCCTCTTCTAACCATTCGAAACCCTCGTGTTTTCTTAGAAGTTTGAAAAAAGAAAGTCATTTTTCTTCCAGTCGTGCGATGGAACGACTTAAAGCCGTCATGCATCCTGTGAGTTTCTGGACTTCTTTCTTCATGGTCGGAGGGTGCATTTGTTCAATGACCTTTATCTTTTCAGGTTTTGCTTCGATTCCTCATGCAGAAGCAAGGAATCCAAGCAATTTTTCTAAAGACACTCCAAACACACACTTCCTAGGATTGAGTTTCAAATGATGTTTTTTGAGGTTGTTGAACATTTCCTATTGATTAAGGCGCTTGATATTTTTTACGACCAGATCATCCGCATAGGCTTCCAAGTTTTGGTCTTGTTGAACAGAGAAGGTTGTTTGCATCAAGCGTTGAAAAGAAACGCTAACATTTTTTAAACCAAATATCATTTGGACATAGCAAAATATTCCAAATGGTGTAATAAACGGTCTTTTCTTCATCATCTAAACACATACTAATATGATAACCAGAATATGCATATAGGAAACTTAATATTTCACAACTAGCAGTAGAATCAACCAACTGATTAATACGGGGAAGGGGAAAATCATCTTTTGGACAAGATTTATTAAGATCAGTAAAGTCTGCACATATATGTCACTTACCATTAGACTTTCTAACCATTATAAGGTTAGCTGTGAGACCCCGAGGTATTTAGCTCGTAATGCTTAGCCCTCCACTTGACTCTAGCATCACAAACCAAATATCCCGTGCCCCGGTGTATTATGTACCTCCTAGGAGCGGTACACATACACCATCACAATTTTCAATATCAATCCATACACAAGTTCTTACAATATCAAAACTTCATACTTTACAACATATTGAACTTACAAGGTTCAGTTTCGTACAAAAGGGCCAACTGGCCAAAATCAAGATAACTATCAAGTACGCAGCGGAAACCAGTAAATAAACGGAAATAAAATCATGAATTAACCATTAATAAAGTCCCAATGGCTTGCCATAACCCGCAGGGAACCGACTGGGTTCAAACCATAGCAAATCGACGTTCTTGCACATGTTTCCTTACCCGATTCGATCTCAATACCTGCTGTCCAGATTAGTAAATAAAAGCAAACAGTGAGTATATGAATGTTACGACCAATTATCTTAAACCTTTCCCTTATAAATGATAAGGGGTATACTTAAGACTATCATGAGGATATTGCTATCTATAATAATAATTACAGAAATACAATTTATTTAATTAAGAACTATTAGATAATCAAATAGCATAAACCTGAATTGGTGGACATGGCATGTAATAATCAGCTAGGCTAGCTAGTACGTACTAGTTAATGATGCATGTTTCCTTACAAAAACGTGTACACACGAAATCCATATTAAACTAATGCAAAACAGTGATTGCATTAATCACTGTGTATTTTCAGAATCAGTCGCTGGAAGTGATCAGGTGGTTAGCTAGTCTCGGAAGAATAGTATGGATGGAACACACAGGTGTGCCTGCCCGTGCGATTGACATATACGTCTGAACATATTTCAATAAATCATCGATATGCACGTAGTACATACAATAATTCAGCCAACACAAGGAGCTGCTAGTCTACGCTATACCGTTGGAAATATTTTTCAATGGTATAACAGTTTTATGCAGTTTTGTGAAGTTTCAGTTGCTTAAAAGTTCCAGATTTCTAATTTTAAGTTTTGA
Organism: Phyllostachys edulis; assembly: GCA_036346405.1. Lineage (NCBI taxonomy): Eukaryota > Viridiplantae > Streptophyta > Magnoliopsida > Poales > Poaceae > Phyllostachys > Phyllostachys edulis. Next base: position 61,681,573 of record CM070549.1, read on the forward strand.
CTAGGATTCAACGCATTTAAGATTTCTAGAAGTTTTCAGAAGATTCCAAGAAAGTTTCAAGCCTAAGTTTCAACAAGTTTTAGCAAGTTTCATGAAGTTTCAAGAAGTCTCGTGAAAACATTTTAAAAGTTTCAGGTTTCAATGAGTTGCGTATTTCTAGAAGTTTCCAGAAGATTTCGAGAAAGTTTCAAACCCAAGTTTCAACAAGTTTCGGACAAAAAGAGTTTCAATATGTTTCAAGAAATTTTGAATTTTGGAACTCAAGTTTTCAACAAGTTTCAGATAGAAAAGTTTAAAGAAGTTTCAGTAAGTTTCAACAAGTTTCAGACAGAAAAGTTTCAACAAGTTTCGAAAAGTTTCAACAAGTTTCGGATTTTGGAATTCAAGTTTTAACAAGTTTCAGGCAGAAAAGTTTTAAAAAGTTTCAGGCAGAAAAGTTTTAAAAAGTTTCTAATTTTGGAACTCAGGTTTCAGATAAAATTTTTTTTAGCAAATTTCAACAAGTTTCATAAAAAATCAAACAAGAGCAAAAATTTTTTACCGGCGTGCTCACCTGCGGCCATGCGACCGCTTGCCACCAGAGCTCTGCACTTGCTGGGACGTCGCGGCCGTTGGCCTTCTCGTCTACAATGGCGGGTGGCGTTGGATTGGCAATGACAACACTTGTGGCGGGTGATGTCATCACGTGTGCGGGTGTAGTAGAACACGGAAACCAATGCAACGATGTGACGTGGCAGCGTGCAGGCTACCCAACACCGTCGCGTCCACCCGCTGAAGAAGCTAGACCCACTATTATGAATTAATAGAGTATTTTGGTGATTAATGACAAATCTATTTGTGAGGCTAACACTCTTATTGATATACCTATTGTGTAGTCTTATTTGGATGAAAAGGTGAAAATCATGGAGGTATGCATTCGACATCATATTCTTATATATTGTTGCATTCCTCGGATCCAAAATATAGGTTGAGCTCCACTTAAAGTCTAACTTGAATATGTGCATATGTTCTTATCACACATTCGTGTATGTATGTTTTGTGGTTTCATTGGTATTGATCCATATTCCTTTATTCACATATATTAAGGATCTTTACTTTGAGACATATCATATGAGTATACAAAACTTGTGTAGTTTATATATACTCATATAACTTAATATTCAATTATTTGCAATTATGATGGTTGTCATCAATTACCAAAGATGGAAAGATTGGAGTATCGTATCCCACCATTATGAGTTAATGGTATGTTGTGGTAATTAATGATAATCATGTTGTGGGATTAATGCTTTCCATGAGTTGGATGAATATGTTATGTCCCATGATGATAGAGACTTTGGATGACATCATGAGTTGATCGTCATCGGGTACTTTTTTTACTTTTTAGAAAGTAAAGTTCTTTTTCAAAGATTACCCTGCCTTTGTTTATGCTTCGATTGGAACAAATGACTCTAATTCGTCCATGCCTCTGAATCGATCGACATTTTGTACAAATTTTACTTAACGAAGCTCTTATTTTCATATTTCCATATTCCTTTCTTAAACTATGAATCTAATCTTTGGGAAAAAATAAGTCTCTTCGCTTGAATGTTGGAACTTTGAATTTATTACCCTAGAAAACCCTAGAAAAAAGAAAAACCTAATCCTTTGAATCTTTGGTATCCTTCAAATCTTGGTATCCTTCGAGTCTTGATGACGCTTGAATCCTTATGGGGAAGTCTATAAATTATCGTCCTTTGCTTGAATCATAACGACTTACTTCAATTTTGACCCTATCCCCATCAAGATTCAGTATAGAACTAGACCGGATCTTTCCTTAAATATAGCCCGAATGATGGTGTCATTCTCTAGGCGAACGCAGAACATTCCGTTGGGTAGGGCTTCCGTAACTAAACCTTCGAAAGTGACTTTTGCTTCTCTCGGGTTTTTTTTCTCTCCTATTTTTTTTTCTGTCATATTTTTTTCTCCTATTTAGTCAAGGTTCAAGAAGAAGATGCATCATGTGTTGATGCATATCAATCTCGAAGAAAGGAAAATCATCATGTGTCGATGATGTTCAAGAAGAGGAGATGATCATGAGTTGATCATCAAGCCAAAAGAAGACCCATCATGTGTTGATGGAGGTCAAGTGAAAGAGTGCATCATGGGTTGATGCATATTCAAGTTAAGAATCCGGATTTGAAGTGAAGATGTGCGTCATCAAGCTTCAAGAGGATGCGCAAGGCAAATGTATGACTAGTTAGGGCTAATGAAGTGTTTCTAGTCTTTTACTGGTCTTGGTGTTTGGATGAAAGACCGGATTGCTATTATAGGTTGCCGTACTATTAAGAAGGGTCTTGACTAGTAGCTTGAGTTAGTCATGTGTTGATAGCTCGTTGTGCTTGCTCTAGCTCTCGTTTGCTTGTTGCAAATATTTGCGAATGTGTTTTGCAAATGTTCGCGGCTCATCCTTGCAGCATATGACTTTAGTTTGCGAATGTGTTTTGCAAATGGTTTAAGTCTATGTACCTTATTTCTTGTGGAGTTGATTCTAAAAGTTGGCAAATGTGTTTTGCAACTTGTTGAGAATCTTGCCTTTAACTCTTGTTTGCATTTGGTTTAAGTTTCTGGAAAACTGTTTTGAAAAATGTTAAGACCGCAAGTATTGAGCTGTATTACCGTAGGTTTGTAATACCTAAGTTTACATGGCGGTATGAATTTTCCAGAGAGGTAGGTTTTGAAAGTTTTCTTGAAACCCCAAATTCGGTATGACCACAGTCGCTGAGCGGTATTACCGTAGGTCAGTAATACTAAAAGAAGTAGCGGTATGTTTTTAACAAAGAACATGTTTTTGGGAGCTTTTCCTGAAATCTTGGAATCGGTAAGACCGCAGGTGTAAAGCGGTATTACCGATAGATGAACGTTCGGACTGTCCGAACGTGAGGTGACCTATCGGACGCCCGATCCAAATCGGACGGTCCAAACGAGCGGTGAGCGTTCGGATCGTCCGAACGTTGCTCTGATCATGCGGTTCTAACATGTGGTCTGAACGTTCCATTGAATCTGAGCGGACCACGTGTCAGTCCAAGCATTTTGGTTCCGATCGGAAGAGCTGATCGGGTTGGACCTTGTGTTCAGTCAAAATTGGTTTGACCGCATTTCTTTAGCGGTATTACCGCAAGTCGGTAATACCGAGTTTTACTTGGCGGTACGTTATTTCCAGATAGGGTGTTTTTCTGTGTTTTCTAAGTCTCTAGAAATCGGTAGTACCGACATATCTGAGCGGTATTACCGCTGAAAGGTAATACCGATTCTTAGTTGGCGGTAATACCGCAAATCTTTTGTAACGGCTAGATCATAGCATTAAATGCTGCTGTTCCGACCGTTGAGCAGAAATCGGTAATACCACGCTTGAACGGCAGTATTACCGCAATTCCTGATTTCCTTCAGGCAGTTAGTTCCAACGGCTAGTTTCTCTTGTGTGGGTATAAATACCCCTTGTGGCCGGTTGGAGATGAAGTTGCTGTTGTTGTTGCTAGTGCTATTCATTCCTTTGAGCAAAGAGTAAGCCCTCTCATCGCTTATGTGCATGTGTTGCACTTAGTGAACTTAGAGAGCAAACCCTAAGTGCATGTGTTGCATTAGGTAGTGGATTGTGTATCCATTGAGCTTAGACACTTGATTCGTTCAAGTGAGTGTCTCTGACTTGCTACTCTTGGTGTTTGCCGACACCTAGATGGCTTGGAGGAGTTGCGTCGGTGATCTTCTACAAGAAAGTTGTGAGAAGACCCGGGCGATTGTGAATGGTTTGGTACTCGCCATCTCCAGAGTGGAGGAAGAGCAATCCTGGGTGGATTGAGGTGTTGGTTCGTGTTGGAACTGGTCCAAGTGGTTGGACTTACCTCGGAGGTGTTGGCTCAAGTTGTGGAGCCGGTCCAACGTGGTTGGGCTTACCTCAACGTGGATTAGGGGAGACCGGCAAGTCTCCGATCATCACGGTAAAACATCATCGTGTCATTGTGGTTTACCTTCTTGTGCTTTACTCTATTATTTATATTCCTAGAATTAAATTGTTTACATATTTTTGTATGATTGTCTTTGTTATCAATAGTTTTATATTGTTGGTGCACTTAGTAAATACTAGTTGATTTAGGCTTTAATTGTGCAAAACCGATTTGATTTACATTTCCGTATTAGAAATCGGTTTTAGCCAAAAAAGTTTTAAAAACTGTCTATTCACCCCCTCTAGTCGGCCTCCTCGATCTTACACCCACTGGCTCCGTCATGGTGCCCGCTCCGCGCCGTGCCTCCTCACCTTCCCACAACGACACGCGGTCATGCCCTCAGCCACCCTAATGTGGGATGACGCATAGATACACACTAGCGTCAGCGGCAATTCAACCAGCGTGGATTGGGATTGAGTGATTGACGAGAGAGAGATGGTTATGGAAAGGGAGATGAATGCAACGTGATTGGAGTGAGGGAAAGGATAATGTTGATGAAGTGGCACCATGCCTTGAAATCGGATGGCTATGAGTAAGACACGTGGTTTGATCGAACATGGATTCCTTGTACCATTGGATTGAGAAAAAAACGCTATAGTCTTTTTTTTAGTATTTCCCTAAAATTAGATGTCAACTAAAAAAAAAGGAAAATAGGCGTGTGCGTGCATGAGCATGGTTCCATCATGGCTTCTCTTTTCAGTACATGGTGCAGTGTCTTCGATCATGTCTTTCTTGGATTACTCTTCAAGTTTGATCGTGAGAACATAAAGTGCACTGTACTAGGGTTACTAATCCGTCGTTTTATTTCTCTTTCTGATCCTTTAGCCAAAGCCATGCCAGTTCAGTCCTAGCTTGTAACAACTACTCACAACGATCAATTAAGTCGACAGCTTAACAAGAAACAATATTCCATCTCAGTCGCCTAGTTGGGACCTTGCACACTTCGCTGCACATGCATTGCATGGATGGATGCATAAATCGCGCTCGGCCCTAAAGAAATCAAGGCATCTGTAGTATGATTGAGGTCACCTCTCTCCACAAACGAATCTCTCAACTCACAAATAATAAACAATAAATAAGAATATAAGTACGTAGTCCTAGGCTCCAAGTCTTATCTCTTTATTGATCTCTTTGCCCGTAGGCATGTGTGTCCAATGGGAGCTCATGCCCCCTTTTATATAGGAGGAGGAGGTCTCCCTTCATACATGAATAAGCAATATGAAACTAAATAAACTAATGAGCCTTGTGGGCCGATAGCCCCCCTAATGAGCCTTTGTTTAGGTAAAGTGTCCATACATAACTGGGCATTGGAAACGGGCCGATATATGACACTTCCCCTTAGACACTTTGCTAACGTTATGCTCATGCCTTGTTAATAACATCTTTAAAAAACCCAATGGGAAAAAACAGTAAAATGAAAAAAGTGCATAGCTCGCGTTCTTGTCATTGGACATGATACCTCATTAAAAACATTCGAATGAGAAAACTCATTGGGACAAAACTCAAACAAGATAAAAGAGTACAACATCTATTCATCCAATGATGAACATATACGAAGATCATATATCTCCCCATGAAGATAACAACTTTTTGTGTCTTCTCATACTAATAATATGGACAAGTTTATCAAAACTTCGTCCTGGCAATGGCTTAGTAAACAAATCCGCAAGATTCTCACTTGATTGGATTTTTTTGTATCTCTATATTCCCATTTTTTGTTGCTCACATGGGTAGAAATGTTTAGGGAGTATATATTTTGTCACATGTGTCTCAACATAGCTATTCTTTATTTGTGCAATGCAAGATGCATTATCCTCACGGAGGGCTGTAGGAATTTTATCCACCTGTACACCACAAGACTCTTGGATATGGTGAATTAGTCTTCTAAACTATATGCACTCTCGAGTTGTCTTGTTAAGTTTAGAAGACATTATCAAAGCGATTGTTGCTACTTCAAGTAATCGAAGCGAGCAATAATCGAATTCCATCTTTAAGTACGAGCTCGCTTCGAGAATGTCTTTTGTGTTTCTGATTATGTTCAAGTCAGCAACATACAAAGAGATGATGCAAAATCCATTCTTGGATTTCTTTATGAACACGCATGGACAAACTTCGTTGTTTATGTACCCCTTTTATAAAAGAAATTTACTCAGTCGGTTGTACTACATACGACCTTACTGTTTCAACCTATATATTGACTTTTGCAACTTAACACTTACATGTTGCGATGTTTATTCTCGCTCATGCATGGGACTTTTAGTCCCTTTGGAATCTTTATGAAGATTTTAGAATTTAATGACCCATATAAATATGCAGTCACGTGATCCATAAGCTTCATTTTCAAATTCATTCATACTACAATAGCTATAAGGTATCAGAACGTTGCGCCATTCATTACAGAAGAGTAAGTTTCATTGAAATCGATGTCGGGTCTTTGCGTGAACCCTTGTGCTACTAATCTCGCTTTGTATCTCACCACTTCATTATGGTCATTTCTCTTTCTTATGAACACCCACTTGTGTCCAAGAGGAATAACATCATGAGGTGTCTTGACCACAGTCTGGAGACTTTCCTCTTATTAAGCAACTTTAGTTCATTCTTGCCAGTGAATTACGATCGATCTTACGAAAGTAAAAGCAGGAACAAGACTCTCGAGATCATGTAGGAAGAGACAGGGTGTTTTAGAAAGGTTCGGGCCTTCTCTGGGGAGAATAATAACACTACTCTTATGTTCTTATATTGAGTGAGATTACAATGCACAATGTGTCATTGAAACTATTAATGCTATCAATGGCCTCTCAATCCTTCTCTCTCCATCTGTCAATACCGCCCCTTATAAAGCATTGAAAGGGTAGCTGTTGTTTCCCATCAAGAGATGCCTTGACAGTTGCTGGAAACCGTATGTGGACGACAGTCATTGTCAGTGAGACGCCCCGCTTGCACGTTCGCCAGACGATTATTGTCAAAGACGGAGAGGGGTGTGTGCAATTACGTCAAAGACACAAAGGTGCATGTGTTGTATTTGCTACCACGCATAGTTGGACATGGTGTATAGGGTCCTAGGTCGATAAGATAGGGCCCACATATCTGTCTGTGAGACTTATCGACCAGAGGGTGGTCGTGATTTGACCTGGTCATAGCAGACTTTCTGACTAGGGGGTGATCGTAACCTAGACCGGCCATGGTAAGTATCTCTGACCAGGGGTGTACTGCAGGGCTACTAGAATATTATTATATACAATAACTATTATAGATAAATAGCTTTATTAATTAAGGATTATTCAATCCTCGTCAATTCTCGATTGCTTCCTTTCATTTATCCCAATCTTGACCATTCTTGCATTTCACAATCGTCTTTTGTTTCGGATCCTATTCAATATGGAAGACAATATTTGAGATGATGCAGCTGCTATTAGCACTCATTTGTCTATGAAACACTTCTTGTGTTTCCACATAGTTTTTGGAAAACTATTTGTCCAATTCAACTGGAACTTTATTTAAATCTATCAGCTCTCACTATTTCCCAAGATGACAGAGTTTGTCTGTTCCATTGCCCTGATGTTAGCAGGTGCACTCCCCCTCCCTTCACTAGTGACTTGTCCCTGTACTCCAACGTGGGGTGCCTTCCCCTCTGCTCATGTTTGGGGCACCACTTGTCGTGTCTTCACTCGGGGTGTAACGTCCATCAAACATTTCTAATTCATGTTCAATTCATGGAGTTTCTTCCATGTTCAATACATCTTTTTTGCAGACATCTCCACTATTTGAGATCCTTTGACCTAGGAGGTCTCCCTCTCTTCTTACTAAGAGTGATGAAGTTAGATCCAGAACCAAAAACCCAGGATGATTCTACTCTTTCAGATGCATTTACCACTAGTATATGCGACTTTGTAACTCCTTTATGATTCGTGAATGTATCTGCAGCTGATTTGCAAGATTTTGCAATTCTATTATCCTCTGAACCTCTTGTTCAGAGTCCTTAGTGCGTGGATCGCTATTATGAAGACTACTATCATTACAAGATAGTTCCTGTAATTCCAACTTGGGGTTCTTCATTAAATACAGTGTTAGTGTATCTTGCTTTTAGCAAATCCCCTGTCATGGGCTCCAAATACTTTATTATAGATGGAGATTCAAATCTCACATAAATTCCCAATTTACGGTGTGGTCCTATTGACATACGCTGAGGAGGTGAGATAGGTAGGTAAATAGCACAGCTGAATTTACGCAAATGGGAAATACTTGACTTTTTCCCACGCACTAGTTGGAAAGATACGGATGGCTGGAGTCGTATTAATGCCAATGCATGTAACACGACATGTCCCCAACACATAGTTGGTATACCGGATCCCATTAACAAGGGTCTAGAGATCATCTTGATCCTTTTGATTAATGATTCTGCAAGTCTAGAGATCATCTTGATCCTTTTGATTAATGATTCTGCAAGTCCATTTTGAGTATGAACATGCGGGACCGAATGTTCCACGGTTATGCCTAAGGCCATGCAATAGTCATTAAATGCTTTTGAGATAAACTCTTCAGCACTATCCATTCCTATGTATTGGTTCCTATGATCCGAAAACTTTGCCCTTATTGCAATAACTTATGAAATCAGCTTGGCAAATGTGTGATTCCTAGTGGATAATAGACATACATGTGTCCACCGAGTGGATATGTCTATTAGTACCCTAAAGTACTTGAATGGCCCAGATGTAACATACCAAAAATTTATTTCTGTTAAAAAGAAAATTTAATTAATTTCCTTGAATTTTCTGGATTTGAAAAAGGTTTTCAGTATTTATTTTAAAGCAAAAAAATTATTTGCAAATCTAAATACCAATTTTGAGTTGGAAATATATTATTTAAGTTCAAAATAATTTAGATAATTTTTGTGAATTTTTCCAGAATTTTTGAACTATATTTGCTATTTTCTAAAAGCCTATTTGAATTATCTCAATTTTTGTAAATCAAAAATCAATTAAAAATCCGGATTTCGCTTCGAGCCAAATTTCTTTCCCGTGGCCCACTTCTTTTCCCTCCGACCCATGGCCTTTTTCCTGCACCGGCCCACTCGCGTCCGCCGCCCTCTTCCCCCTCTCCTCCTCGCTGATAGGCGGGCTCGCCCCCTCAGCCTCCCCCCTCTCTCTCGCTTGCGCCCTACCCCACCTGTCATCTCCTTCCTCCCTTCTTCTTCGTCCCCGCATCATCTGCCATTAGCGCACGTCCAAGCTCATCAAAGCTGACTGTTTTTGCCCGTTCTCGTGCGCATTCGATGGCACTCAAGGCCACGTTCTTCCCCGCACTCATTTCACGTGTTTCTCCCTCCTTAAATCGCAATTGCGTTGTCGCCTACGCCGGCTTAAAACCGCCACACACGTTCTCGCCGCCTCGGCCATCCCCTCGCCCTATAAAAGGGAGCATCCCCTTTGCAATCCTCTCCTCGTGCTCACACTGTGGCCCTAGCTCCTCAATCCCCCTCACAACGTCGGAATCGGAGTTTGAAGCCACCGGTACCCAAGCATCCCCGTTGTCAATTGCCCCATCGTCATTAGAGCCTAGACGCCATCATCTACATGGGGTGTATTACCATCGCACGTTCTACACAGTGCTCGCCTCGCCTTCACTGGAGAACCACTAGAGCGTTGTCGCTGCCGGAGCCTGAACCTCACCACCGCCTTCATTCCTCGTAGCCAGCCATTTCTTCGCATCGCGCCACCGCTTTGGTGCGCATCAGGTCCAACACCCCCTCCTCTTTCTTTTGCGCACACGCACACCCATCGTCGTGGCGTGTAGCATTGGCGACCTTATGGTCCAGAGCATCACCGCCCGTCAGCATGACGTGACAGCCATGTGGCGCCACTTGGTAGCCACGTGTGTGCCACGTTGGCTCCATTTGCCCCGTCAGTACCCACGTGTTGTGCATGCTTGGCAACCCGCACTATTTCACGCTCCCAGTCCACCGTGGACCAGCACAGTTTGGTGGACCTAGTCCATAGACGCGGGTCCACATGTCTGTGACTGTTATGATTTTCATGTAGAAAAATAATTCAATCGAAAAATGGAAATTCAACTGCTGACATCATTATTATTCAATATTTAGGCTTTCCTTTAGAAAATTAATTCATTAACTCTAGAAAACTTGAATTTAGGGTAATTTCTTTAGAATTCAAACTTCTGAGGGCTCGTTCTCCTTCATACAAGCTCCGATTCCAGTGATTCAAATTTATAAATTCATATAAAACTATAATATAGCTAAATATACTAAAATTATAAAATTTTGAGTTTATTTGAACTTTATTTGAATTTAGCTTATTTTTGCGTATAGACTTCGACGACTCGAGAGAGCTAGAATTCTTCGGCGAGTCCGATCAGCCACCACTTGAGCAAGCCAACTTATATTCTTTTATCATGTTTTGTCCCAATATTTTAAATTATTTAAATTATATTTTAAATTATTACTGCTTGCATATTTATATTCAATTTAATTTAAACTCTTATTTTAAATATAATTATGCCTAAATCCTTTGTATGGCCAATATTGACATTGAATCAAATATATTTGTCATCCTAGATAAAGTCTAGTTGTTACAATAGTATGAACTAGGATCATTTGGAAAATATTGTGCAAAGACATGCTTAGACCAAAAATATTTAATTTGAGAATTTAGCCAAATATTCAAATTAGTTTAAAAATGAGTCTATGATATTGTTTTGCCATAGAGATTTGCAAATGCATTGTGAAAAAAATAAATTAAAAACTAATTTAGACTGGTCTAATTTGGATAGATGGTGGGTGCAAGTTTATACACGAGATCAAATCAGCGAATGGTTGAGGACTAGGGGTTAGTTGGAAGTTGCCCAGTTAAATAAGGATCGGTCTGAGAGCCGCTCTTTGCTAAGCTTCACCGTACTACCACAAGTCTACAATGGGACAGACTTGACAAACTAAACTACAATGTTTTACCGTTGTTGTGTCATTTTGAGGTGTGGGTGTCGTGAAGACCAACTTTTAGTACCCACATGGCGCAAGAGGGGATTATAGCTTAGCGTGAAACCTTGCGGTAGTTAAACCTTAGTGGACATAACTACATTGGGACAGTGTAGGGTAAAGGCCTTGTGACAGTTGCTTAGTCGCACGCCTACAGAAGCATATATTGGCAACATATTAAGCAGACTATCTCTTGTGGGTAAAGTTATCAAACTCTGCAGAGTAGAAAACTATTTGAATAGTCGTTTTCACGGTCATGGACATGCTGAGTAAAGCTACTCGAAGTTAGATTTTTGATTTAGATTTTAAAATGATTTAACACAATGTTTTTGGATAGTTTATCCAAATGGGAAATTGGGCAGACAGCCTGGTGATAACGGGGTTATTCCTTCACTAATCGTGTATGGAGGTTTATCCTACACTCAAAATGATGATTAAAAATTTTAAATCAATTTCTACATATAGTATAATTGCCTTGAAACTTAGTGAAGATATTTAAACTAAAAATGTTGCTTTATGCAAACTTAGCCATATAAGCCATCTTTTGTCATACCTTCATGCATTATATCATGTTATTGGGTGTAACTTGCAGAGTACGTTTTGTACTCACCTTGCTTAGTAAAATTGTTGATCAGAGGAGGAGTACTATGTTGTTGGTGAGGACTTGGATAACTAGGCTGTGCTCCAGACGATTGCCTGTGGCATATCGTGTAGCCTACTACTACCTTAATTATGTTTCTACTGTACTTTTCTTTAGGCCTGGTGCCCTTTTGTAATAAAACTCTGATAATATGAATAAAATACGTGATATGGACTTGCTATCATTTTTGTTGAACTCTATACACTAGTTGTTCCTAGACTAGTGTGGAAAACACAAAGAATCTAGGATCGTTCTACTCCCGGGTTCGACACCAGACAAGGTCTCTATATGTCCACATATATCCCCTTGAATCCTCTCAAGGAAATCAAGAAATTCATCATTGATCTTATGATACGGGGGTCTTATAATCAACTTGCCATCCGCACATGCCTCACACACAAAGTGTGGTAGATCATAGATGTCTTTGGACTTCAAGTTGTGGCCAGCAGAATGTTGTAGTATTCGACGCATCATATTGTCTCCAGGATGACCCAGACATTCATGCCACGTTCTAAATAGTTTGGGGTCTTCAACCTAGATGCTCATCGTAACATATTCTTCACAATGTTTAATAAATGTGTAGTACAATCCGGAGGAGAATGTAGGGAATTTCTCTACTATTTCTTTATGATGTCACTACTACAGAAAAGGTAATCACATACGGTTCAAAATCATCATCACAGACGGTTTTTTGAACCGTTTGAGTTTATGGGTCAGTGATACTACGAGGTCATCACAGACGGTTCTAAATAATAACCGTCTGTGATAGTCTATTTTCATAGACGGTTCTGAACAAGAACCGTCTGTGATAATTGTCTATTTTCACAGACGGTTCTAAACGATAGTATTTTCTATTGCAAATTTTTTTTCGAATTCTGAAACTTCGGAGGCCGTTTTGAGGCCCTAAACGACTTTTTTTTGGGGTTTTCACTTTTTTGAGACCTCGTGAAGAGAATCTAATCTTGACTTATGAATTTTTGGATTGAACTTTTCGTTAGCTTTCCAACGAGCCAAAGAACGCCGCAATCCGAGTTCGTATGCAAAAGTTATGGCTGTTTTACCGAACAGTGCGCGAAAACGAGTCCGGGACAAAGAGGCGGACGATGGCCTGGTACTCGGAGTCAGGGATGCCGAGTGGCTCGCTGTCGATGTCTGCAATCTTATCTTGATCTATTCATTCACAAGAAAACCACGGTCACAATTGAGAGCCACCAAAAGCAACAAGGCAAGGGGAGGCGACAAACGATTGATCACTTACTAGCATGTTGGATATCAACCAGGAAGAGAGGGGAGGGGATCAGATGGGGGATATCACCGGCAATGAAGGAGAGGCGGTGGCAGCATCACCATGGCGTCACAACCGGATCGAGGCGGAGGAGCTCATGACGGTAGTCGACGGTAGTCGAAGCTCGGCGTGGGGAGGGCAAAGGAAGAGACTAGTGGAAGACAAGGCAAGGGTGGCTATAATATATAAGGACAGTACCAAAACATTTTGCCTCCCGCGCATGCGTCCAAAACATTTCGTCTCCCGCGCATGCGTCCAAAAATTTTCGCCATCCCGCACTGCGAATCACAGACGGTTTCAAACAAAAACCGTCTGTGTTGACCATAATATCACAGACAGTTCTTAACAAAAAACCGTCTGTGATATTTGGTAGTATCACATCCGGTTCTTAACAAAAACCGTCTGTGATATTTGGTAGTATCACGAGCGGTTCTTGTTCGTAACCGCTGCGTGATACTTTACGATTTTCAACATGAACCGTCGTGATATTACTTCTTCACGAGCGGTTTTAAGCGCAGCCGATAAATACGCGGTTGCCGCTAAACCAAAACCGTCTTTGATTGTATTTAATATAGACGGTTTTGGTCAACCGTCTGTAATGAGGTGTCTAGTATTAACTTTTTTGTAGTAGTGTGTCCCTCTTTCTTAGTGATGAGAATGTACTCAGAACCATTCTCTTCCTCTGTGTTCGCGTGGAACTATTATTTCTGATATATTTGAAACTTAATAGAGTTCTAGTTGAGTCTGGGAACAATAATACATTATCAATGATTATTTTGGTTCCCATCGGTAAGACTGTTGTGGCTCTTCCAGTACCTTACCACAGTTGCCAACTATAGTCATAATATTGTCAGCCTTAGAACTAAAGGTCTGGAAATAGTGGTGAAACTAGGATTTCACTACGTTCCAGGCTGTAGACGACTGGAGGCCACTAATACCTAGGTTAGGAGGCAAGGTTGCGCCTAGGCTTTACCTGGGCTTTTCACTGGTAAATATCTCACGCCCTGGGTTGCAGCCTTGGCTGCCATGGGCCTAGATCCGCCCCTGTCTAGAAATACTTCATATCCCTTAGCATAGAATTTGTGCCACAACTATCCACAAGACAAAGTTCATGTTCTCCCTCCATTGTACGCCAGCTATAAGCAGAAGTTAAATAATTTGCATGAAAAAACATTGCATACGCATAAATGCAAACATAAGACATGCAAATAAACTAAAAATACTTTATTTATTTCATGAACTAAAGATTACAAGAAGTAATTTTAACTCCTACTAGTAATATTGCTGACTAATTCAAGATCAACAAATTTTGGTGTTCAATTTTGTAACATCATCCTAAACACACCATGATTTGACTTCTAAATTTAAGGGGACAATGGAGATTAATTCTTAGGACTCTCCTGATCCTTTTCTAGATGAATATCCAGTAACTCATCATCTAGTAGAGGAGAATATTCGTCAACATATAGAGCTTCATCGCTCGATTCCTCCTCTACTACCAATTGATGTGTTTCATTCTCCTCTTGCTCTCCTTCTGCTAGTGCTTCTAGAAAGTAAGTTTCTGGTTTATTCTGACTTTTCTTTCTTTAAGACTCTTGATAGAGCTCCACCAGAAGATTAGGTGTCCTGTAACCTTTTGCCTAGTGACCCTTGAGCCCACACTTCTAGCAGGCCCTACTGTCACCTGGTGCTTTCATTGGAGACTTCCCCTTTCCTCCTGCCTTACCTTTTCTGAATGTTATGCACCTCAGGTGCACCCTGAGTTCCTGTAGGACAAGCATTATGATTCCTTATGAGGAGCTCATTATGCTTTTTCGCCACTAGAAGTGTGGTTATCAGTTTAGAGTGGTTTTCATACCCCTTTTTCTCTGTATTGTTGTGCTAGCACCAGATTTATAGCATGAAAAGTGGAAAGGGTTTTCTCATTCAGTTGTCCCTCTATAAAATCTCTTCCATAGAGCCTAAAACGAGAAAATATCCTATGGAGTGATGAGCTATAATCTACAACATATTTAAAATCCTGGAAGCGCAAACTCATCCGATTATGCTCCACCTATGAGAGCATTAATTCCCTTTGCTGATTATATCTATTTTGAAGGGAAACCCATAGGGCTAAATGCTCTCCCTTTGTCAAATACTCATTCTTGATATCCTTATTGA
Organism: Phyllostachys edulis; assembly: GCA_036346405.1. Classification (NCBI taxonomy): domain Eukaryota; kingdom Viridiplantae; phylum Streptophyta; class Magnoliopsida; order Poales; family Poaceae; genus Phyllostachys; species Phyllostachys edulis. The sequence continues at coordinate 61,696,629 of CM070549.1, forward strand.
AATGACGACGTAGGAAGAATATGGCCTTAGCCTTGTCTTCCTTTGGGGGCTCATTAGTATTGTTGCGAGGACCAATAGTTGCACTTAGCCATTTGTTGGCTAAGTAGAACTCCACGTTCAGGGCCCAGGATAAGTAGTTTCTCCCGTCAACTGCCAACTCATCAACTTTCCTTTTTGTGACACCAGTTATGTTGCATATAGCACTACATAGTATCGTATATAATTACCATAGGGAAATGCATAGGTACATCATGTACCACATGAGTCAAAACATGTGTTACAGTAATAAAATCACTTGCATGAGTAGTAAATATCAAATTTACAGATTTCCAATAATTTTCTATGAAATTTCTACAAATTTTATACGCATAGAACAATTACTATACTCATAAATTAATATAAAAGCAATTTTTGGTCTTTAAATAAATTGCAAAAGACTTAAATAGAAGAGCCAGAAAACTTTCGAGGTTTAATTTGCAAAGTTCCACCAAGCGGGAGTCCTCGTACTTTATTCTGAAAGTTCCAATGTCCTTTTTGTAAAATTTCAGTACAGATGGACCAAATTTTAATAAACTAAGGACTTGCGCTTAATTCTGAAAAAGCCAAAGGGATTTTATGCAAAAGTGCAAAGGTCGTTTGGATCCCATCCCAACTGGGCCTTATAGGCTAGAACCAACGGCCCAAGTAGGGCCTTTACGTGACCCCCCGGGGTTTCACCTAACCCTAGCGCGGCTAACACTGAGTGCACGCACACACACATGCGAAGGAGTGTGGCAGCGGCCTCGGTGCGCATGGTGACAGCGACACAGGTAGCGACAACAGCGCGTGTGAGTAGTGCGGTGACGACGATGCAACTCGACGATAGTGGCGGTGTCCCGCGGTGGTCCGCGCGCCCGATCGGTCCTAGAATGATGCGGTAGCGGCTTACACCAAGTGTCCCACATTGTCCTCGCCATGGATGATGGTGGCGGCGGCGTTCGCTTTGTCCTCGACAGGGATGGAGCCAGAGCCCCTAGCCATGTCCACACGCACATGTGGAGGTGGTGTGGCATGAAAGCTACCTTTGCTCGACGTTTGTCGCGGAGGTGAACGATGACGACCTTGGGGCGAAGGCATCAAGGTCATCCTGTCTCTTTTCTTCTCCGATGGGCCAGCACGAAGGCGACGACAATGGCAGAGTATGGTGGCGACGGAGTACACGGCACGAGGGCATCGATTTGGCCAGCGACATGCGACGTGGAGGCGGTGCATGGCACACCTCGCTCGACGACGAGGTTATTGCCCCATGGAGTCCCACGGCACACGTGGAGGCGAGCGACGGTGAGCCCAATCCCAGTCGGTGCTGTGACGCGGAGGTGACACCCTATCCGGTCAGGATGGCGAGATCGATCCTACGACAGCGCGCTGCGAAGGCGACACCCGATGCTCAGTTCATGGTGGTTGCGTGCTGTCATTGCCTAGACGACGGTTGCCGGTGGTGCGAGAACAGTGGTGCACGGTCAGATGGTCCATTGACGACGATTGGCGAAGGTACACAGAAGCTCTCAACTCACAAGTAATAAACATTAGTCAAGAACACAAGAATATAGACTTAGCCTTTTTCATTGATCTATTTTCCTGTAGGTTTGTGTGTACAATAAGAGCCTCATACCGTCCTTTATATAGGAGGAGGATGTCTCACTTTATGCATGAATAAGTAATACGGAACTAAACTAACTAATATGTCGGACTGACAACCCCTAATAAACATTTGTTTAGGTAAACTGTCCCAAAATAATCGAGCCTCAGAAACAGACCGATACACAACAGCCACTAGCCATTATCGATTTATCTCAAAATTTCATTTTCCCCGTGACAAGTGCAGCCAATCCGAAGGATTCAAGATGGAACATATATAGTTATAAAAAAAGATGGAACATATATATGCAATATTTAATTCTAGCTGCATGCATGTACCACCTCCATTGATTTTTATAATGCACGGTTTGGCTTGGTATTATCTCTAAAATTAAACTTTAATCGTTGATATCTTTTTACAGTATATTATTAATAACAACAAAATCATAATTATATGAAAGCACATTCAAATACAAATCCAACGGTACCACTTTTGTATCACTAAACTTGTTGGTTAAACATTACAAAGTTTGAATCTCGATCCGAGGGCACCTTATAAAAATCAACAAAGGGAGTATTCTAGATCAACGTATATTTTGGACGACTGAAGGAAATAATTCCTTCATTTTCCACGGCTTAGTTTCTCAATGTACAATCCAACAAATGAAAGAGCATCTCCAATGAATATAGACCTTTAATTATACTTTCTCTGGTTATAAAAGAGTGACGATGCTCCTTTGACTATTAAATTTTTTTATCATATATTCAAAAAAAAAAAGTAAAAGTGCATATTATAAAAGTATTTTTTTATGACAAATTCACTCGTATCATTTTCATATATCCAAACTTTATGTTTTAAATAATATCTTTCATCAAAATAAATAGGGTTTGACCGCACGCATTCTAGGGCGTCACTATTTTGTGACGAGAGGTAGTAGATTACTGAGTTGGGACTCACATGTTGATCCACGTAGTTCGTGAGAACGATCTCTAGGATGAGGTTGGTTCGTCGGATGTCAGATACAAATACATTGGTCCGGCTTAGCAGAAGACGCAGAGTACGGATGACGGTAGCCACCCTCTCCGGTAGACACAGTGGCAGAGTATGGAGGAGGCCGCGAACATAATCATGGTCCACAACCTTGATCAGGCTCCACCAAGATAGTTGATCGTATATGAGTGTTAGGCAGTTTAAAACTATAGTTTGCAGTGGAGTGGAAGAAGAGCTTGGAGTCATTTTTGTTCTTTTTTTTGCTTGTGCTATGCTTTTTTTTGGGAGTTTTTTGGGGGTTGGGAGGCTTTTTTGGGGCGTCTCACGATGCAAGGCCAGCAGTCGGTGATACGTTATGTTTATAAGACGTTTAGGGGAGACGAATAAACGCATCGGGGAGACGGAGCGGCAGTGTGTACGGTTTAAAAGTAAAGTCTTTTTTTACGCATGCAGTAATTCAATATTACAAATATATGTCATTAACGTTATTGGCGTCGTACAGAAAAACAGCCACCACATGTCAATAGAATGAAGACGGCCAATTGATCTATGCGTTCTTTTAGCAAAAAAAAAAGCAATAACCAATATGCAGAAGACAGTAATAGATTATGGTCAACACAGTAAAAAAACAAGTAGTAATACCACGTGATATTTGTAGTAAGAGAGTTCGAATATACACTAAAACATGCAAGGCGAGCCGAATAGTGAGTTTTATTTTCTAGTTAGCAGACGCACCACAGTAACACACATACGACAATGCAGTAAATGGTTTACTAAAATGTAAGTAAAGAACATATCTATTCAACATGTATCGTTGTCGTCTGACCGTGCGGGAAGACAGTCGTCAGCGTCGTCATCTTTCTGTTTCATCCCTATGAATCAGCTGGCGCCGTGTAACAAACCTTCCTCTTCCTCGTCCCCTCCTCCCTCTCCCTCTCCCCCTCCCCCTACCACTGCCACTGCCACTCATGCCCCCCCCTCGCCCTCTGTTTTGGGGTAGGGTTCGGCAGGTAGCACTATTGTGACTGGCTTTTAGGCCGCATATGTTGCACGCCCTCATCATCTTCTTTCCCACCGGTGTAGAACTTTGCTCTGGTTCGTCAAGCGTTGTCGGACCCCCGAACGTGGAATACCCGAAGACTCTATGTGTATACTGTGCTAGTTCCAGGATTAGTGGCTAGAACACACATTCACAATATTTGGCAATCACATCCATACAATTACATGCTAAAGTAAGTAAAAAGGGGTACTCTACTTAAGCTATTACAAGATTATTACATCAACGGCCGACCGGCCAAATAAAAGCAGTCAAACAAGTAGCAGCGGAAGACATATAGTAGTAGCAAAACTCCAGCGGCATGCCCATCCGATCCCGCAGGCAACCGACAAGGAAGAAGGCCTACGTAGACTCGTCACTGAATCCTCCGGTGCCGGGAGCAAAGAACACGTCATCTAGCATCTGCTCATCTTCGATCTCTGAACAACAATATTAGCAAGATTGAGTACTAGTGTACTCAACAAGACTTGTAGTGTATCACAAAAATTATAATAAATGCAGGGCTATCAAAAGAATGAGACTCTACTCTACAAGTTATTTTGCTGAAAGCCTCTTTCATTTGCAATATTCATAAGTAGAAATTTGCAACACAAATTTGAAAAGAGCAGTTTAAATAAGTACATGACAGTAAATAAAGAACTAAACAAAGTAATAACAACACTCACCACCCTACTCGGTTGCAAGCAAAAGAAAATATATTCATATTCAGCCATAGACATGGCACTGACAAATTCATGTTCAGCCATAGAAATGGTAGTTCTGCTATAGACATAGTAGTCCAGTCATAGACATGGCAGTTAACTCAACAAATAAAAACCCCATGTCATTACCCAAAGTTTTATGACAATTGTTTTTTTGGAAAAACAAAGCTACTGCCATACTAGCCGCACTAAGCATGCTCATGACCACACGCGCGGCTATTTAAATAGATTTATCACTTTATAGAGGTGTACAACTTTACCCATAGTTCGCAAATGTCTCAGTTAGCCTGGAACTCTCTATATCACTGCTCACTACCATAGGTAAACAGTCTAGAGCTCGCGACACAGCTTTTACATCATCTAGTCCTAGCCCTGTACTAGCCCAACGAATGTTCACCCACTCGCCTAGATACCCTCCGTCAAGTGTGACCCTTACTTAACCTGATACCCTCCGTTAAGTGAGGGATCCTCACTTACCTAGATAACCTCCGTTAAGTGAGGCATTCATAGTTGTGACAGCAATAGAAATTGCTCGCACTACTCCTGCCTACTCATCATGCAAGGCCATGATTCGATAACTTAGTTAGCTACGACTATCTCATACTAGCACATACAGTTGTACGATTAGGTCTTAGTCCCGGAGTTATTGGCTTCAGTCCTTAATCGACCACGGGTGAGAATATCCACCCTAGCTACTAATTAGTCACAATCCTCACTTTTTCAGAATACAAAATAACTCGCCCGTGTAAAAAAAAACTAAAGTTTTAATTTCATTTTTATACAAAATAACAGAGGTACCTCCTATGGATATTTTTCAAAATATCCCAAATTCTCAAAATATCATATTGCCATTTTATCAGTTTTCGGAAAATCTATCGTTCTAGTTGCATTTGTGCGATAATCACACTTAAAAACTCCCAAATGACATTACATATTGCCTAACCTATATTTTAATGGCTACAACAGTAAGGTATCAATATTACAAGGACATATGTGCAACAACTAGGATTACAACTACCGATTTCCCAATAATAGCATTTTTCATACACAACATACACGCATGCATAATAGATTTACAAAACAAAGTGCAATAAGTAAAATATTAGGATCAACATGATCAAAAGAGGTTCTTGAGTTGCTCTTGCTATTTTGGAAATATTATTTGTTGGTCGTCGCAATAATAACTCGAGCAATCGACGTCTAATTCAAAAAGAGCCAAAAATAAATTAAATAACACAAAATAATTAAACAGTGACAAAAATTAAATATTTTTCCATATTAAGGTACATTATGATTTTATACGAATTTAGAGACAAATTTCATTCAATTTGGAGTTTTGTAGCAAAAGTTATTAAGGTTTCATTTCTGTTCGGTTTAAAAATTCAAAGAAAATTGAGAAATACGCTTTCCAACAGAGAAAGTGTAATCCCGCATATGTTCTAATGAGGTTTACTCTTTCCAGTAAGGGAAAGCGTATTCTCCTCATAACTAAAAATGTATTTTCTGTTTTCATTTGATTTTCGTTTAAAAATCGACAAGTGGGGCCCACTGTAAGTGACACGACTCATAGCAACAGCGCATAGACCAATGGTCTATATGCACAGTGCGCGGTCCACGGGACCAGCACTATGCACTTAAGAGTCGTGGGCCCCACATGTCATAGACTCATTAGAGATATAACGTTTCGTTTAAGTTTTAACCTTTAGTTTGGTCCCAAATGTCAACGACTTAACTCTAACTAAACCAACAACTAATCAATGCTTAATGGTTAATGACTGGAATTAGGCACTTAACGACGAGCTAAAATGCTTTTCACGTTGTGTCGCGCGGTGGTGCTCGTACCCGCACGTCTCGCCGGTGATGTGGTGCTCGACGGAGAGTGCCCAAAATGGGATCCACGTGCTATTGTACTCCCGTCGGCACCGCCGGCGAGGCCGGAGGTGGCCTGACGAGGCGACGCACCAGCAATGAGCGGAAGAGTAGCTATGGCAAAGACCAAACACTCAAATGAGCAACGCTCTCAACAAACTAATGCACGCATGAGTATCTACGTGCTACTAGGAGTATACCAACACAAGGAGAAGGGCAGAGGTGGTCGCAGATGGCTGATCGACGGTGAGCCGAGGCAGCGAGATGAGTTGCATGTGGAGAAGAAGCTTGGCCGAAGGAGAGCTTCGATTGATGGTCGGGGAAGCTCGAAGGTGCTCAGGCAATGCTCCAGGCACGAGGAATCGACTCGAGGTGCAGTAGAGCTCTAGCGATGCTTGAGGCGACAGTTCTGACCGGAGGTGAGGAAGAAGGGTCGATTTGGGAGTTCCTGTGGATCATAAGAGAAATCAAGTGAGGGAATAGACTTAGGAGTCTCTCGAACATGATATGATGCGATAGGAGTGACACCAAACCCTTCACGGCGTCGGGGACGAAGGTGGCGGCGCACATACGAAACTGAGCTTGCGCTCTTCGAGCTCTAGGGCTCGATTGAGTGGGGGAGAAGAAAATGGGAGGTACGCATTGAGTTGGAAAAGAAGAAGCAAAGCTCGGGATGTCCTTTATATAGGCGGAGAGGCGAAAATCAATGAGGAAGAAGCTCGGGCACGTGTAGGCAAGGTTGGCGGAGATCTCCAGTGTACGGGCAGGAGTGGGGTTTAGCCGGGCAGGGGAATGGGCACGGAGTGATGGCGATGCGATGAGGCAGGTGTGGCTGGTGGAAAACCACGGGTGAAACCGTGGGCGTGGCGATGCACTCGCGGTGGTGCGCTAACGTGCGCGTTAGCGCTCAATGCTGCGAGGTGGAAGAAAGACCCTGTGGGCGGGCCTACAGGTCAGAGAGAGGTAAGAGTAGATTATGTTTTTTATTTTTCTGCTAAATTATTGTTTGATTTTATTTACTACTCAAAAGAAGCCCAAATTTAATGATTTTTTTGTAGGCTTATGACCTAATTAATGTAGTCTCTCCTGTAAAATTTCAGAGGTTTAATTCTGTGAATTTCTCTAAAATTCGTGTAAGTTTCTGTTCTAGTGTAATTGTAATTGTTTTTTTTAACAAGTTTTCATATAAAGACTTTGGTGAATTGTTTCTAGGTCATTGTGCCTGAAATAATTCTCTTATTAGATATTTTTACTTGGTTTTATCTATTTCCTTTTTAGCACCTATTTGTTTGTAATTCAAGTTTTGCTTTTAAATCAAAAGTCAATTTCAACATAGTATATTTTCATATGCAAATGATCAAAGTAATTTCCCTAATGCATTTATAATACATATCCCAGAATTAGGATTTTGGGATGTTACATCGGCTCATTTGTGACCTTTGTCTGTGACAGAGGAGGCACTGATGGGTTGATTGTATCGTCGTCCACTTCATCGGGCTCAGCGATCTCATCAGCCGCCAGGCCAACATTGTTGAGTACGGTATCAAGCTGCATACGAAGCACATTGAGGACCTCCATGGCTCCATCGTATGCAAGACTGGATCTGCACCCTGACCTCACCACGCCCATAGCTTCCATCAGTAAGGTGATGTGCCGATACATCTTAGTCATTCCATCGGACCTGACCTGCATGAGGTCATTTCAGTCATAGGCACATCCACCCTAGCATTCCTAGTGTACATACGGAGTACGTAGAGGCTGGGGATACTATTGACCTGCAAGTGGGTGAACGTCCGCACCAGGTGCACGCAGAATAGCCCTACGGGTGGTAAACCGAAGATGGATTAACAGTAAAAACACATCAACAAAAGTAAACTGACTATACGTACTAGACAGTAAAAGTATTATAAATTGAACAGTATCTACTAGCTGAGAGACAATAAAAGTGCCTGTGTGCTCCCAATGTTTGCATTCATAGTTGTATGTACCTGTTTCCTCTTCAGCCACCACCTTGAAATCATGCTGTGACCATGCGAATGTCATAGACTGTTTCCCGTGAGACACGAGGAATAGGTCACTCAGGTTGTGTCTGCCCTTATGCGGAAGGTTGTACTGGAGAAGTAGGTCTTCTTATACTCTTTGAACACCACAAGCGTGTACATCCTGCTCAGCTGCTCCTCGAACGGGAATAGATTGGCTCTCACTGGTTAGCTCTGATAGCACGCAAGACGGTATATGTCACGAAGGGGGTACATAAAGGACAAGAAGTAATGACATACATGGATTGCAGTAAAAAGAAAGAGGGGTGAGAGACGTGGTAAAATAAGACATATAACAGTAAATCATAGAAGAAATTGAAGTAAATACGTATGTAAAACATAGTAAACCTTTTTTTATCCATGTACTGTGGAGCAGTGCGTTTCTTGAGCCCCGGAGTGCTTCCTCTTTTGCAGCACACGGTGCATCTTTCACGCGAATTGGTGCAGCGAAGTAATGTTATCCACGAAGTTCCACTTTACCATCTTGTTCATACTCTCGCTTCTCTGCGTGGATGTCATCCCACCGCAGCACACGTATAGTCCTTGAAGTACGTGGAGATCCATCTTTTGCGATTGTCTTAGAGGCTAGCAATGGCCTGGCTCTACTCGAGGCGATACTCTCTCACCAGATTCTCCCATGCATTCTCGAACTCTCTAGGAGTAAGCGGATGGGTTCCTCCGCGCCCGCGGGGTAGACGACCAGTAGTCATTGTTGTCGGAAGGGAGTCGTCGGAAGGGATCACTAGGGGTGGCAGAGTGGGGAGAAGCGATAACAACCGAGCGAACCTGGGGAGGGGGAGGTAGGGGCAGATCTTATGATCGGTTACATGGGGAACACGTTTAGTAGGATGCATGGGATCACCAGCCTTTTTATTGCTTTGCGCCACGGGAGGACATGCGAGAGCGTTTTTTTGTCCAAACCAACGGGGGATTGAGTGGTTATATCGATAAGTTTGTCTACTAGCCAATAGATTCAGTAATTAGATACATATCCATGATAGTAAAAATTCATGCACTTACAGTAATTCAGCGGGGAAGAAAACAAACCTCGTTGAACACAATAAACGGACGATAGGACAGTAAACAATAAGTGAGTCAACAGTAAAATTAGCTAGGTACATGTGAGTCTACCGGTAGTTTTGTTACAACCGTTGCAGTGCCCCCTCCGGGAGTAACTTTACTATCAACTACAGTCCGACCCACGGCATACCAATGATATTGGTTTTTACTGTCATATTGGGCTACCGAGACTTTTACCGTTGATCCTCACGCGTGCGGGGGTTTTACTGCAGATAGGCGCTGGCGCGTGTGAGGTTTTTACTGTCGTTTTGACGCGCGTGTGAGGATTTACTGCCGTTTTGAACACATGCGTGAGGGTTTTACCGTCGATCTCGAGCGGGAAGCGGAGCGTTGGCTAACCGCGTGCGGCGTGGGAGAAGCGTGGATCGTCAAAGCCGCATACAGTCGCCCCAGTTGCGGTCCACGCAGTAATAGCGCTACCTTGTGTGTATATATATATATATATATATATATATATATATATATATATATATATATATATATATATATATATATATATATATATATATATATATATGTATCTATATTTATGTATGTATGTATGTATACGTACGTATATGCATGGTTCAGCTGGTCGATACTCTTTGGACACCAAGATCAATCTATTCGACTCGCATATGTTACGTTGATTTGACAAATTAGTTCGGTAAACATCAGTTGCGACCCAGCTGCCACTTCAGCCAGCTCAGGATGTGATTTGATTCTTGGTTACCATCGTCGTTCCATTCCTTCTTTACGAAGTACTTGTCATTTCTAGTTTTTAAAAAGAAATTATTGATGATTTACCACTAAAAAGATGCACAATTGATGATTTGTCACTTCATATCTTATTGATATGTAGGTTTAAAGCCACATGTCAGTGAGACATAGAGTGATAAATCATCAGTTACACATCTTTAGTTGCGACAAATAATCCAAATAATCAAATATCCCTTTTTAAAAAGGTACTCGCCGTTTCTTGCATTAACCAGTTCTTTGATCTGGCTGTTGACCTCTGGCTGACCCATTCAACCCTGACCGAAACTACACGAAGTGTTATGTTTTTGTTTGCAGGACCAACTCAGGCTAGAATGAGTCCCATATTTTTTGTGGGATAATCACATCCCTCATTTTCTATTAGCGTTGGCGTTGTGTTTACGAGGAATAAAATGGTGGTGAACCAATTACTCCCTGCATTTCTTAAATCAAGTAAGTGGGTTAGGTTCGAAATAAGGTCCAATCATATCTCATGACATGACATGTGGGCCATTTTCGTCTATACGAAAATACGCAGTCAAGTACATGGTCTAATGTCTGAATACGTACAAAGTGATGTAAAAGGTATATAATAGTATATCTCTAAACATGATCATTTTTTAATGATATATTTTAAAGAAAAAACTCTTTAGCAATATATTTTAAAACTGTATATATATATATGCTCGCTCCGTTTTTCTATGTTTGACGCTGGCTACACCAGAGGGAGTATCTCATTTTTCTAGGAAATCAAATGGCCTTTGGATTTAGCTTTTATACCCACATTCCAAAGCCCACTACAATGGTCGGCCCAATAAACCCTCACTACTATTCCCTGTCCCCGCAGAGCCTTACCCAACCCAACACCCCCCCCCCTCCCCGCGGCGGCGCCTCGCCGATGGCCGCCGTCGCCGCCTCGACGTCTTCGTGGCTTCTCCGGAGACCCTTCTCCTCCACTCTCATTTCACGCAGCACAAACCATTGTATCCTCCGTACCACCCTCTGCTTCTCTGGCTCCGCCCCACCTTCCACCACACCACCCACGTCCCCGCCTCCGCTTGCCACCTGCTCCGGCGATGGAGGCGGCGGGATGAGGTGGGAGTCCGCGCGGAAGAAGAGGGTCGTGCTTCGTGTGGGCTACGTCGGCACAGAGTACCGAGGTTGGATGAGATGTCTTACTCGTCGGGTTTTATTCCCGTGATGGGCTAGTCTTCGCGTGTGGTGTTGTTGATCGAATGCAATGGACTCTTTTTCTTTGCAGGTCTTCAGAAGCAGAGGGAGCTCAGCGCGGATTCAAGTAAGCTCTAATTTTTGCGCTGTTGCTTTATGTGTTTAAACTGTTGCTAAACTAGTTAATTCTTGAAAGACTATGTTTCCGTTTATAAATGGGAAAAGTCCCATACAAGAAAAACTAGCTGATTCATGCTAGTTGCATCAAATGGTTGTCAATCGTTCTATGAATGGGACCTGTAATGCTTTCCTGGAATCTCTCTCTCTCTCTCTCTCTCTCTGCAGTCGAACAGCAAGTTGATTATGGACGGTGACATTACATAACATGCACGCCATTTATGGGAGCACAAGTATAATCATTGCACCATGAACTCCTACATGTCATGTAGATGCCAAACTATATTGGTTCTAAAGTCGACCTTGGTTCTTTTTGTCAAATATCATCATGGAGGATTAGCGGATGTTTGTTAAACTTTCCGATATTGTTCTGCAGCCATTGAGTCAGTCCTGGAATCTGCCATCTTCAAAGCAGGGGGCATTCTTGAGAGTAATTATGGAAAGCTGCAAAAAGTTGGTTGGGAAAGGAGTAGCCGAACTGATAAAGGGGTAGGATTTAACAGTTTAACCTCTGCCCTCTTGAATTGTATAAAGCATTCTGAATATGTGTTTTCTTTTATTTCATTTTTTGGCTAACAAATGCTTGTATGTGTGCTTTGAATGGACTAATTTCAGGTACATTCGCTGGCTACAATGATCTCTCTGAAGATGGAAATCCCTGATCGAGCATGGGAGAACGATCCTGATGGCATTGCTCTTGCGAATTTCATTAACTCAAATTTACCAAACAATGTCAGAGTTTTTAGTGTCTTGCCTGCACAGAGGTAAGGGAGATGTTTTACCAAAATCATTGATATCAACTGATTGATTGAATTGTACATAAATAACCATTTTTTTATCATGACATGGCGTGCATTCCATCATAGGAGTTTTGATGTAAGGAGGGAATGCTTGTACCGAGAGTACTTCTATCTTCTGCCTGCTGAAATCATTGGGATTAAGGGTGATTGTAGCTCTGAAGAAGTAGAGGAGCACTTGTCGGAATTCAATAGCATACTGAAAGGTTTTGAGGTATGTTCGTGAATAAATATATATCATGCATTCTGTGCAGCAGATTGTGCAAAAGAAGTGGACATACGAATCATTGATGAATCGTCTGATAACAGACGCGTGTTTAGGGAGATATACAGATATATTCATATAGATGAATAAGAATGGGACATGAGTTTGTGTAATGGGTAACGTACACCAGAGGTCATCAAACTTTCCCTGTTGCTCCACTTAGGACCTTGGATTTGAATTTTAGTCTCGCATGTTCCTGAATTTGCCTAGCTTTCTATTCAAGAGACAAAAAGAATATGACACGGAGTGCTCAGAAAGGTCATTGCATAATTAAGATGGTTCAGTAGCCTCACTGTGGCCCACCTTGTCGTTTTCAATTACTTTACCAATGGATGGACTGCAGTGAACAGTTAAACCACTTCGGTTACCTACTAATACCAGACTAAAATTGAAGTTTAAGAACTAGGTGCAGTTACATATACGGAACAAAACAAGTGAAGACATCTGGTTGAATATACTCTTAGCATAGCAGTTGCTAGACCTAATGTAAATTTGTAAGGGCAGCCCAGTCAGATTCTGATGATATTTTCATTTTTCACGTTTGGCTTCTTCCCATGGTACATCTTGAATATAGTCCAGGTTTTGCTGTTTTCCTGAACCATGATTGAATAATTATTTGTCATGCAAATGACTTTCTTTTTATACAACACAGTAATGGCAGAAATTGTCAAGAGAGTAATTGTGCTCATTCAATAGTTGTTCTGCATGTGCACTGGCTTCAATGTACGGTTTCTACTTGTAGGGAAACCATCCGTTTCATAATTACACCGCCCGTGCCAAGTATAGGAAAGTTCTAGCAGGAAGGCGCCGAATGGTCAAAGGAACAGGCTCAACAGTAAATTCCGTGCCATCTGAAATGGGTATGGACCAAAGCTCTTCTGATGAGGGTGCTACTTCAGACCAGGATGAAGAAGACTTGAATTTTTCATCAATAATTGATTATAGTGCACCAGAATACAATTATAAGAAGGATAATCCAAAACTTTCTGAGAATGGGGTGCAGATTCAAGCTAGGTGGCTCCATGAGCCTGATGAAAATGATAGACTAAATGCTTCACACTTCAGAGATATCCTCACCTGCTCATGCGGAGACTTGCAGAGCTCGTCAGGAATTCAGTTTGTGGAATTGACCATATGCGGAGTATCTTTCATGCTACATCAGGTATGCAGAGTCCATCTGTGAGTACTAAATTTCACAAGATCATCTTAAATTCTGAATTGTCTTTGTAGGATTATGTGTTATCAAGGGAATTGAATTCTGGATTTTCCGAATGCCCCTCTTGACTAACCAGTTCTCTAAGTTGTATTTATGGTTTTTAAACAGTAGTATTTCGTATTCACTGTCAATAAATTAGTCTCTTCTGAGAAGTACGCATGATCAATAAAATAGTTTGGTTTGGGTTCAGGGTGCACAATTGACTGTTGATATACCCAATTATTATGAGGTGTGAAATCAATGTATGTCGTAACAGCGAAAATATTATGCATACATGAAAGTATGACTTTGCAGTGATGCTGTTCTTTTTCTTGACGTCAGATCCGGAAGATGGTTGGTACTACCGTGGCAGTGAAGCGTGGATTACTACCGAAAGATATTATAGCACTGTCTCTTGCAAAGTTTTCTCGCATCGTTTTACCAATCGCCCCTTCTGAAGTTCTGATCCTTAGAGATAACAGTTTCTGCTTAAGGAACCAGCAAGGGAGTATTGTTCGCCCTGGGATCCAGTCAATGAATGAATCTGCAGAAATCAGGAAGGGGGTTATGGAATTCTACAAGGCGGCTCTTCTACCTGAGCTAGCAAAATTCTTGGATGCATCCATGCCTCCATGGAAAGAATGGGTGGAGAACTTGGACCAGTTCACCAGCATACCAGATTCACAGTTGGATGAAGTTAGGAAGGCTTACAGAGTATGGAAAGAGGATTACGACCGGGTAAAAATGGCTCGCAAGAGTGCTAGCAGCGGCTAATTTCTTTTATCAAGTTGATCGCGAGGTGTATGAGGAACTAATCCAAACGCCTTGCTGAAGTGAATATTAAAGTTTATCTTTTTAGCGATTTCTTCGTACAAGAGCTAGGGCTACCCACGGGGACAATGTGAGAGCCTGAGCTATTGATTGATCAGACCAGGACAACCTGCAGATTTGAAGTGTTGAATTTTTGTTTCCCTTGCATAACAGACTTGCATAAGAATTCATGCAACACCAAGAGTATGTTTGATCTAGTGGCACTTTTTTTTTTCTCCTTTGCGCATCAGCGCGCCAATTGTCGCCTCATGAGCAACAGCAGCCTGCACCTGGCCAAAGCTCGAGGCTACACATCTGGGCGTCAGAGGAGGACGGACCCTCTCCCATGCCCGACGACGAAGATGACAGCGCGACATCGAGCCTCGCGCTGCGCGCAAATCTCTCTCGTGAGGCGTAAGGGCGCGCAACTGGCCCTAGCTGGAGCCTGGAGCGAGAGATAACCTGTCGTCGCCAGTGCCAGTGCCAGTGCCAGTGTCAGTGCTGTTCGTTCGTTCATCAGGATTCAGGACAGGGGAAATACGACATCTGCGCGAGGAGGCGACAAGCCAGCCGCGTACAACCCTGATCGGTCGCTGGCTCGTCTCGGTGGCTACGCTCTGGACACGCCAGAGCAGGAGACTGTTACACTCATGAAGAGGCTACGCTGAGCTGGCCCCGCCGCGGCGCGGAAGGACGTCGTACCCTGCCGTCTCTCCTCGCCTCACCGCCGTGTCTGATCGATCTGTCCATCCGACGTTCGCCAGAATGTCTTTGTTTTGGGGTGAATCGCAGGTGAGAGCATGAGCACCCATGTATCACGAGAGCATAGTGGCAAGGCAGTACAATCGCTCTCGAGTCGTGTCCCCTGGTACGGCGTCCCTTTGCTTCCTTGAGATCGATCTCACCGTGCCTGTGCTGTTGCGAACGTAGGGGGGGGCGTGAATTTAGGTGACTGCGCGCGAGTTAAACTTTGTTCGCTCTTGGAAAAGATCAAATCACCACGACCACGGCCCGATCCAAGGCTTCTCATTGGCTGCTCTCCATGGTTTTTGGAACCCGTTGCTCCTCCTTTTTGTTGGGGCTAGCTGATACACTACTGATTAGTTCTACTTATAAATTTTAAGTGTTGTTCGCATTATAGTGAACCATGCATTGGACTCCATGTTCTTTCTGCTTTAGTCAGTATTTCAGAGCCTCGATAGAGCTTCTGATGCATGCACGAACTGTTGTTGATCAGTGGGAGAAGGGTCGACGCATATGGACATGTTTAACCTGCGTCAAGAGGTACATAGAAGGCCATCCAGCTAGCTCCATTTAAGCTTTGCTTCCAAACCTCCCATCATATGTTACATGATCTTATTGTCATAGACTATATATTGTGAGCCATGCATGCGTCCATTTAGTAATACACAGGAAATTAATGGTGCTGGTTCACCGACCGAATTAGGAGCCATGCGTGCATCTCACCACCGGTAGACGATCGAAAAGAAACAAATTAAGGAAGAGAGGAAGAAAGAATAGAAGAGATTGAGAAATGGTGAGATGCTTGCTCTACGACGACGACGACGACGACGGCACAGGCTTGTGTGCTATATATAATTTACTCGTCGTCGTGCTCGCTGCCGCTCTCGGAGCAGTTCCTTATGGCCTGCAGCACGGCCTGCTTCACGACCTGCTCATCCACGTTCTCCATCAGGTTCTGCACGAGCAAGATACGGCAATTACGATGTCATATATGCATTGTTTTGTGCCATTAGCTACCAGCCTGATCGATCGCAACTATCGGCACTCTGGGAGAAGATCAATGAGTGCCACCTAATTTAATTACTTCTTATTATTCTATATATTTACGGATAGACGCATGAACAATTGAGCATGCATATATAAGAATGAAATGATTGTGCTGCTGTGTTAAGTTTCAATCTGTTAATTACAGTTAATTACCTCCTCCTATGGCTTCTAGGCGGAAGGTATCGGCGCAAGAGGCCGTGGCTTCGAGTTCGAGGACGCTGAGGCCCAGCTCGTCGAAGGCTTCGAGGATGGAAACAAGCAGCCCCGGGCAGCTCTTGTCGGAGAACACGTTGATGAGGAACCCGTGTCCTAGGGTTTCCACGGTCACCTGCATTCATCCATCCATTGATCATCGGATTAAGCAACTGATAAATGCAGGGTTTGGAAGCTTTATGCATGTGAGTACGCACGGCCCTACGTACGTACTGATCTATCCAAACTTCATTAACTGATTAGCATGCATGTGAACTAGTACTAGCACCCTTTTAGTACAAGTCTCTTACAGTATGAAACAAAAATAAGTAAAGCATATCCATACCCGATTCTGTCGGAGCGCGTCTTGCGCGCAAGCGATCTCCTGATTCAACCTCACGACCTTCTGCTTCAGCTCCTTGATGTACTTCGAAGCGTCCATGATTATGGAGGTGTTGCTCAGCTGCAGCCATGCATGGCAAACACACGCCATATATTGATTTGATCGATCTAATTCACCCAAAAAGAACAGGCTAGGAAAGAATATAAAGATTGCAGAACTGACGCATGGCATCACATGTAGAATATATTTTTTGGAGAGCAAACAAAAGCGCATGGAGGATTAAAGCGAAAATCAAGAAAGAAGATTAGTTACAGCATGGGAGTGAGTGATAGAGCGGAGGATTTGCAGCTTCTCCTGCAGAGCGGCCGCTTTCTTGCGTTCCCTCGACATCATCTCTCTCTCTTTCTTTGCCTCTCTCTCACACACACAGCCTGACAGCCCAATCGAAGCGAGAGATAGCTAGAGAGAGCGCAGAGAGAGAGACAGAGTAGTATAGGTGGGAGCAGCTTAGCTTAAATGGAGGACCGAGAAGGCCTCTCCATATCTATATAGTGGTCTCCCGGTGGCCACTCACGTGACCTTTCCTTATATATTGTTGTTATCCTTCCCATTTCTCCTCTCTGAAAAATAAGTGAAAAGAAAAGAGAGAGAGCAAAAGCAATGAAAATAAACATTGGACATATGCTATATTATATCTCTGTCGTCGATATATGAAGACAAAATAAGATCGACTAGCCTATAGTGCTACGTGGGGGCAAGTGGAATATAGGGTTTGGCGAATTGCTTTGTGTGTTTCTTTTCTGACACTTATAGATAAGCACCCGGCATTTCGATTCATACGTGCATATATGATTATTAATTTCCCTGGGAGCACGCATGCTTTAAACAGTGAAAAAAGATTCTGCAATATTATATATAGCAACTTGTCGACTATATAGGTACTGCTCTAACAAGAAGAGAAATGGAATGAATTACTCTAAACGACAATACCATTCCTGTAGCTAGATGGAACGTGGATATGTGGTTCTGCCAGTCGCATGACTGTGTGCATCATCGAGCTAGTTAGCTAGCTAGGTATAGATTAGACGAACCTGCATACCAAGATCCAGTACATTAATTTCCATCCCCTAGCTATAAAACACTAATTGTTATCCAGTGACTAGGATATATATGAACAACTTGATGTAGTATACCACATGCACACCTCGGATGCTCACCCTATATATCCAATGTCCAAGCAACGCTGTTACTACATATAGTAGTACCTAGTATTATTATAGTTGGCCCTCCCATGAAATTTCTTCCTCGATCGACAGGGAGATCTAGTCATCAGATGACAACCATGCATTGAATGCATGCACCAAACATTCTCATATATGTATGTATATATGCCATATGGCCATTCCCAAAGAGCTAGTACAAAAGGAATGGAAGCCCACGGCATTAGCTAGGCTAGTTTAGTTTACTGCCCTCTTGGTGGCTCAACTTGCCAGGACAGGACTAGTTTTTTTTTAAAAAAAAAAGAAAAAAGAAAAAAGAAAAAAGAGGCATCCAGCTGCCTCTGCATGCACGCATGCATTGCATCGATCGCATGCACCACCTTTGTTTGCTGCCTTGCAACTTGGAGCTTGCTGTGTGTATATCCCTGGACGACGAGATAAGCCTTTTACTTTTCGTTTCTTTCAATGACGATTGCTCAGCGGCAAAAGCCGGCCTCCGGGGGCAGTGGCGTAGGCAGGATAAAGATGGAGGGGATGCTAGTGAGACAAAGTTATCATAAGGGTGTAGACAGGATAAAGATGGAGGGGATGCTAGTGGTACAAAGTTATCATAAGGTTAGCTAGTAAATATACATTTAAATATTATGTGTAATCCAAATTGATACATAAATTATAAGGAACAAAATTAAAATAGAAAATACATTAAAATAGTACCGTAATAATGGATAGTATATTTCGAAAACCTAGAAATATGCAAAAGTAGCATCCTAAGAACAAAATTAACTAAATTTGTGATGCAAATAAAGACAAAGGTACTAAGAAGGTGCGAAGGGTGCGGCGAGCGGAGCCGGTGCTCCAGCCCCCTCACGTCCCCATGGTGTGTAAGCCACTGCTCCGGGCGAATGTAAAATTCCTTAAAAAAATTAGTTAAATACGATTTAGGCTAAAAGCAGCTGGGCCGATCCGAACCCCGAGGCTTAGCTCGTGGTCAGCTCCGCCCCAACGATGAGACAAGTCACCATGTGAGTACGTACGTATGTGAGAACACCAGAAGCTAGCGAGCCAAACCATCAACCGGTTCATGCAATGCAAGGCAATGCTGCAACCATTGCAGATGCGACGTACCCACATGGGTACATATACGTACATGTAAATTAAGCGTTAAACAAATGGAGTACGTATCTGCATGCGTATATGTGCTTGTGACGTCGTGTGTTTGCGTGCCGTGTGCGCACGAGAGGCACGTACGTAGCTAGGGGGATGGTGGTGCATGTGTGGCCGTGTGGGGGCAACGCGGTCGAGGGCGAGGGAATCTGCTCGTGACGCAGGGCACCAGGGATGCGTTGTTGCGGAGTGGGCTTAGCAACAATGGCAGCAGCGGCAGCATTAGAGGAGGACGACGAAGGCAGAGGCTCATGCACGCACATCACACACACATAACGCCAGCGGCATGCTAGCGATGTGTGCAGGGCTTCATGTATACCATGACGATCGACGTCCTTGTGAAGCTCATCATCGATCATTTGAAGTCTTAATTAATTTAATTAGCTCCATCTGTCTAGCTGCAGGTTCTTATTGAAAACTAGATTATACTGATCACTAACGTGTGTGCTAAAAGGGATATCGAATTAGTATGCATAAGTTTGGCGTATATATGGATGCCAACTCCTTTGAGGACATGAATAGTGCACATATGTTTGATTCTCGATCGGTGCATTGTTTACGAACATACTTTTCCTTGATAGTTATGGGCTATTTCTAGATAACTCGATGTCTGGCTAGCTGGGTTTTTGTCATCTCATAGAACAGCGTGAGGATTGAACATAACGTGATAGTACTAGGAGCTTGTTTGTTTTTGGAAGCGATGGGATGTGCTGCATGCAAGGCTCCAAAAGAAATGCTTTCACGGGGGAGATTTTGCCGCGGAGCCTTGTCCGCTTCCCTCGTGTTGGCGCCAGCCCACGGCCACACGTACTGCCGATCGCTACAAATGGTTGGCAGAAAAAAAATATGTAATGTAGTGTTCATGAGTTAGCACCAATTTGTTGTGTTGCGTGGGGGACAACCGATTGAAGTAGTATAATCAGATTACGCGTCTGTGGACAAAATTGCGTGGTAATATTTGCTTATTATCTTGCGTATTTGAGTATTAGAAGTTCGTGATATTATTGAGTTGTTAAGGTTGATTTTGCATTTTGTTATATAGATAGCCTCTCTAATTGTAAATAGTTTCCACAGCCTACGCACGACGTCGCACCTGCACCTCTTAAACTCTGCAAACATCACATTGGTCCCGAAAAAGAAAGGGGTAGACAGGGTGCAAGACTACAGACCTATCAACCTCATACACGGCCTTAGGAAATGGATCTCAAAGATGCTGGCACTGTAGATGGCGCCGCACCTAAACAGCCCGGTCTCTCGAAATAAGAGTGCTTTCGTTAAATCAAGGAGCATCCACGACAACTTCTTATATGTCTGGAACTTGATAAGAAGAATACATCGTTCGAAAACCCCGATGTTGTTCCTCGAGCTAGATATAGCAAAGGTGTTCGACACGGTCCGATAGGACTACCTGTTCGACCTACTCCAAAGGATGGGTTTCCCTTCCAGATAGAGGAATTGGCTGCCAACCCTCCTAGCATCCTGTGGGGACTCCAAAATTGAACCCGTTTCAAGTCAAGTGATTGCGCCGAAGGCGTAATCCTTAGTAAGAAACGAAATTTATTTCAAGTACCCGGATATGCGTCTCATGTTACCTCCCAGGATCAGTTGCTAACATGCACATATCCAAACAACATTATATCACAAGCATACACGATTTGAATATAACAAGATGCTACACAAGAGCTAAGAAATTGAAACTAGCTCTACATGAGCAATTTACACGACTTGGCCAACCGGCCAAACTAAGTTTATCATGTAGAAATCAACAGCGGAAAAACGTGAATTAAACAAGAATAAAGTGACAAGTGAACTGAAATTAACTTCACAATGGTGTTCCATAACCCATAGGGCAAACGAATGGGATTAAAGCCAATGCACCAACCGTTATCGCCTCAAACTTGTTGTGATAACTACCGCTGTTTTGTATGACGTTCTCACCTGCAACATGGACAATCCAACTAAGTACAAAAACGTACTCGCGAGACTTACAAATAGCAAATTTAAGTAAATACAATCGGGTATCAAAGGATGGCTAAAAGGGGTTCATTTTCAGCATAAAGCAAGATTGTTTGACAAGGTAACTAGTACAGTTTTAAATTGCCATTTGACAACCATTTAGAAACATAATATAACAATAGGCACTCCAATGTATGATCAATATTTCCACAATTTCACAAGTAAAAGATCATACCCAAAGTGGCTGCCCTACCCCGGTAAACTAACATCAATACACGAACTTCCTGTTTGTGACAACAAATCATTCCCGATCATTCCCTGATCATATTCCCATGATCTAATTGTGCATGGTTTCCCACAAGTGATGTCCATGACCGAGGACACAGCTATTCGAATAGATTTATGACTCTGCAGAGTTTATACAGCTTTACCCACATGATATGAATATCTTTCAATGTCAGCCAATGCACTCTTCCGTAGGAGTGTGACTGAGATATCATAATGAGGTTGTTACAATGTCATTTGTTAACTAGCTGTGACATCCTAAATTTTCATTTCTGGCAAAAATAAATTTTAAATTATTTTCTTGCAATGCAAAAATCTATTTTAAAATCCAAAAATCTTCGTTGGGCCAAAGCTCATCCATTCGGCCCCTTTTTTTTTTCTTTTCTACGCTAGCCCACACAGCCCATTCCTCCCGCCTCGTCAGCCTTCTCTCTCTCTCTCTCTCACCCGCCCAGACCCCACCTGTCATCCCCGTTCTCACGCCTTCATCTACCTCTCGCCGAGCCAGAGCACCGCCACTAAGGTCATTTAACCGCATTGATGTGGCCCACTACTACAGAAAAGTTATTCACAGACGGTTCAAAAACGTCATCACAGACGGTTTCGTGAGCCGTCTGAGTTTATGGGTCAGTGATACATGAGGTCATCGCAGATGGTTTTAAAGCTGCTCAGTAATGCATACTTTCACAGCACGGTTATTAATCAAACCGTCATGCTAAACCTATCACGACGGTTTGTGGTCAAACCGCTGCATGACGATTTGTGGCCGGAACCGCCTCAGGATGACTTTTCTCTATAAAGCCCCAGCAGATGCAAGCCATTAAAAGCGGCATCATATAATATAGTATATATATATATATATATATATATATATATATATATATATATATATATATATATATATATATATATATATATATATATATATATATATATATATATATATATATATATATATATATTCTCGGCCACTTTAGGGGATAGATCACCTTGACATGAGAAGGATGAGACAAGTAGCCACGAGCAACCTCATTGAGCCCCTGCAAATTTTAAAAGTATGGATGCAAGGAGATCGTCAGGACATCCAATTACCTGGATGTTGTCGATAGATAATTGGACGTCGCTATGTTCAGAAAGTGACGTGGACGCTGCAGTATTCCGATCGAAGTGGCATCATGTATCAGCAACTAACCATTCTTAAGCATGTAATTGTCTTTAAACCCAACAAGAACACCAAGCAACCATTCTCACATTTCAAAATAATTCTCAACTTGTTGCTTAGTGTTCTTGTTGGGTTTAAAGACAATTACATGCTCAAGAATTATTGGTTACTGATAGATGATGCCACTTCCCACCGAATACCAAGGCCCATGTCGGGCGAACATAGCGACGTCCAATTACCTATCGACAACATCCAGGTAATTGGATGTCCTGACGATCTCCTTGCATCCATACTTTTTAAACTTGCAGGGGCTTAATGAGGTTGCCCGTAGCTACTGTCTCATCCTTCTCATGCTGCATGGATGACCCCCCGAAAGTGGCTGGGGATTACGAACAATATATATATAATATATATATGATGCCGGTTTTAATGGCACAAGCAGCCACTGCTTGGAGACTTTATAGAGAAGAGATTATGAATGGAATGGTAAGACATACCTGAGACGCAAGGTAGGAGAAATTGACCGGCATGAACACAGTTACATGGACAAAGGTGAAATGAATGGCGAGAGACAAGTGAAGAGGTGTTGTAGTAGTTTTTGACTTATTTGGTCTTGTTTTCGAATACAATACACACCAAGCCTAAACCTTTACAAATCTGAAAAGTTAATTGCAGCCAAACCCCATCCGAACCACATCCAATGTAAGCCAACCAAGCACAAAGCTAGAACCGGCATCAATAACCCTTAGTACCCATCAGAGAGCATTAACCAAACCCACTATCCCCATTCATTTTTGTCAATCTGAACCCACAGCATGAACTAAGCAAGATGCATATATATAGAATGCACATACACCAATAGTCATCAGTTTACATTTCACAGAGCAAGGGGACTATTAACATGAAGTAATTATCAATTCAATTTCAGCATAAGACTATTAACATCATTGAGCAGTTCAACAGCTAGCAAGGTGCCACTAGCCAACAAGCATCTGCATGATCATTGTATTCATTTATATTTATGATTTCTCTATACTTCTCTCTACATGTATGTATTACACATTTACACTTCTCTGCAATGATGCACTTCTCTTCATGTATGTATGTATTACACATTTAGCATCTGGGCTCTGGCCAATGGCCATCACCATCAGCATCAACCAACAACCAAGCAACATCAAGAAGACAAGAAGGGGACTTACGCATTAATGGGAGAGCCGGAGAGGTTTGGAGGCGCGAGGGAGGTCCGAGGTAGCGCAACGAGCCGGCAGGAAGAGGGAGGAGGAGTTGGAGATGCGGCGTAGGGAGGAGGAGCCAGGGCCGGCGGCGCAGCGAGGGGTGACTAGGAGTTTGCTCCAACAGCGCAGGGAGGAGGGAGCTTGATCCGGAGGTGCGGGAGCTGGCGGCGAGGGAGGAGGAGCTCAGTTCACATGAATACCAACAACACAAACCAATAGGTGATAGATCTGTCTTACCTTGACATCGCCGGTGGAGAGGTAGCCAGGGGTCGCATACACCGGGGGGAGGAGGAAGAGGGGAAGGCGCATGGCGTCACCGTAGTTGTGGCACAATGGTGACACTGCAAAAGACACTCTTATCGTACGAGTGTCTTGTGCGAAGGAACCGTGGTGTCTAACCGTCGGCAACGGAAGAATGCATGGTGGCGTCGGCGGCAGGGTAACTCGGGTGGGGAGGGGAATGGACGAGAGTAAGGGCGGCGTTGGGGAGTGACGAGTTAGAGCGCAAACCCTAGCGGTCGGGCTCCTACTAATAAAGAGACTTATCACAGACAGTTCTATTGTGGAACCTTCGGTGATATGTCCCATATCACGGACGGTTCCATTATGGAACCATCTGTGATAAGTATCACTAATGGTTCCATAATAGAACCGTCTGTGATATGTCCCATATCACAGACGGTTCTATTATGGAACCATCTGTGAAATGGTTTTTTCTCAAGTATATTTATTTTGTATATACACTTACATGACATGAACAAATTACATGTTTATATGTCAATTTTGTCATTTAAATACTGCTGAAAATTTGCTTTAACTATATATATAATTAATATAGTAGCTTCACCTCCAAGCTTTTTAATTTTTTATATTTGGAATTTTCATATGGCCAAACAGCGTGGCCAATCGCTTACAAAAAGATTAAAAAAAGTAAAAACCGATAAATAAACAAAGTTTTTCTAGTGGCGGAGGTAGGCTGCTATCTCCGTCTTCAATACTTCATAGGCGGCGGCGTCGGGGGCAGACGGTTTGTGATCGAACGAAGCCTAAAATCGTCCCACTTGTTGTGACGCTCATTCGAGTGTCTTCCAAGACCCTGACCGTTGAACTAAGAAGAATTGAGCCCATAGTCTGTCTTCCCTTGCTTGAGGGGTCTCGGCCGGTCGACTCGATGCCATTTGTCTCGACACGCAGATCAAGTGACAAAGAAGCCTCCTAGAGACGATAACGTCGTTTTAGAGGACCACGCCGATGACACGGTAAACTCATGGCCCCGGAGTTCACCCAAGACACGGCGGAGGAGGACGTCAAAGACAATGGAAGGTGGCCGTCCACCGCTTCGCAAATTCTCGACAGAGGAGTGAAGACACCTTGTTGAAACAAGTGTTCTTCCGTGCTGCACTGTTCAACGTCTGAGAGAGGTGCTCATACAGTGCGACCAAGTAGGCCATCAATGCCGGCAACAAGGAAACAGAAGAGGCAGTCATTTCTGTTTTTTTTTTGTATAAGTGGGGATGATCATCTTCGATGGCGGATGATCCTTTTTATAAAACAAGGAATAAATTTGGAGCGTGAGACGAAGAGACGCATCGAGGAGGCATTGATGCGACGAATTGAAACACATCGGCGACGAAGAAACTCATCGGGCTTCAACTGGGAGCTATAGCGATATTATCACAGACGGTTATAACAAAAAACCGTTTGTGATATGTAGTAATATCACAGACGGTTATTGTTAAGAACCATCTGTGATATTTCATAGACGGTTCCTTGTTGAAAACCGTCTGTGATATGTAGAATTATCATAGACGGTTATTAACAATAATTGGCTATGATAAGTCACAGACGGTTTTAGCTATGAATCGTCTGTGATATTACCTCTTCACATACAGTTTTTAGCGCAGCTAGTAACACAGACGGTTTCTAAACCAAAACCGTCTGTGATTGCATGTAATACAGATGGTTTTGGTCAACCGTCTGTGATGAGGCGTCTAGTATTAGCCTTTTTGTAGTAGTGGCCGTTCCTACTCAAGTTCGTGCGCAATTATTTCCATGATCACCTTCAACTCACGGCCGCACTTAATTGCTCATTTCTTCCTCCTTTACTTGCATTTCTCTTCGCCGCCGCGCCAGCTTAAAGCACTCGCACACGTTCTCGCCGCCTCGGCTATTCATTCGCCTATAAAAGGGGGCACCAGCATCGCCTTCATCTCCTCATTCCAACCCCCCATCCACTTCGCCCCAATCGTTTCTAGTCCACCAGAATTCGAGGTTTAGTTCGTCGGCCAGTAAAGCTCTCACCGCTGATTGCCTCGTCGTTAGTGACACTCTTCCACCATCGACCACACCAACCTCATCACTGCACCGAGGGCTATCCGGGGCACACCTCCATGACACCAAAGCTTCACTAGAATGCACTCGCCGCTGCAAAACCTCTCACCGCCGGACACTCCGTTGTTCTTTGCCGCCACAAGGTATCGCATAAGATTCAGCGTCATCTTCCCTTCTTTTTGTGCATCTTCGTGTAGCTCGCTATGGCGCGTAGCGCTGGCAACCGTGGGGACCCGTGCCACTCCTATTGTTAAAAACTTTCTTCAACCAGGTAGTCGTAACTTCTTTCAACCAGGTGGTCGAAACTTCTTTTGACCAGGTGGTCGTAACTCATTCGACCAGTGTAGTCGAAATCTCCTTTCGACTAGTGTAGTCGAAACCTCCTTTCGACCAATGTAGTCGAAATCTCCATCCGACCACGTGAAGGCGAAGAGATGAACAATACTCGAAAGATGAACAGTACTCGAAACGTGAACAGTATTTTCAGAATTCAATCATTTCTTGTGACATCAAAACTTGTGGATGTTCGTTCTCCATCATACGAACTCCGTTTTTGTCGATTCAAAATTTTAAATTCATCTAAAATTATAATCTAGCTATCTAAATCAAAATTATTTAATTTGGATGTCGAATCCGGGAGCGAAGGATCCCGAATTCTCTGTGTTCATACACTAGTCCAGATTTCTAGTGTACACAGTTAAACAAAAGTGATAATCAAAACATATCACACACTTTATTAATAATTATTCGAGTTTATTACAATCGGCCCGAGGCCAAATAAAGTAAAACACAAAGGAAATAAAATAGCGAGAGTAGACCCAACGATTAGCCACAGCAATCGTGCTGGGAAGCGTAACCTAAGCATCGATGTCCTCACCGCCTTGATAGAGGTCTTCTCTGAATAAAGATTATTCAAGAAGAGTAAGCACTACTACCGTGCTTGCAAGTTACACCAGTAAAATAATGATTGAATGCATGCATAAAGTGAGCAAAGGATATTGGCGTGGTTTATTTGCATAGACATGACTTTTTCAGGTTTAAATACTCTTAGTAATTTCCAAGGCCATTTTAATAAGATCAAATCATACTTTGATTTATCAATGTCAAGTGTAGGATGAATCTCCATACACAAATGGTGAAAGACTACCCCCCTTACACCAAAGCTTCGCCCAAACCCATTTTCATAAACCAGTGATAAAGTCTTTTCAAACAAAACCGAGACTAACTTCGAGTGGCTTCATTAAGCATGTCCATGATCGTGACACGGCTATTCAATAGATTATTACTCAGAGAGTTGGTACAGCTTTTACCCACAAGAGATAGTTTGCTTATTATGTCGGCCAATACACGCTTACGTAGGCGTGCGACTAAGCAGCTATCACGAGGCCTTTACCCTACATTATTTCAACATAATTATGCCCGCTAAGGTTTCGTAATCGAAGGCTTCACACCAAACGACTACCCCCTCTTGCGCCATGTGGGTATCATCAATAGGTCTTCACGACTCCCACATCTTTCCAAGACATA
This sequence comes from Phyllostachys edulis, assembly GCA_036346405.1. Taxonomy (NCBI): domain Eukaryota; kingdom Viridiplantae; phylum Streptophyta; class Magnoliopsida; order Poales; family Poaceae; genus Phyllostachys; species Phyllostachys edulis. Next base: position 61,724,341 of record CM070549.1, read on the forward strand.
AACATGGTGAGATAATATAGCTTATTTGGCCAAGTCTGTCCCATTCCGGACTTGTGGTGGTACGAGTTTGGCTTAACATCCGCGGCCCGCAGACCGGTCCTTACATGACTGGACGACTTCCAAAACAAACCCTAGGTCTCAACCATTCGCTGCATTGAGCCCGTGCATGAACTTGCACCCACCAACAATCCAATTCACCCAAGTCTAAACCAATTTCATTTATTTTTCTTTGGTAAAACATTTTCCAAACATCTATGGTAAAAGCAATACCATAGATTCATTTTCAAAACAACTTTGCATTTTGGCAAAATTCCCCAAATCATCTTTTGGTCTAAGCAATGACTAAGCATAATTATCTTAATTATTTTTACTAAGGTGACAAGGGCATGACATTCCAAGCATCAAGATTGGCCATACGAAGGAATTGGCATAACTAAGAATTAAAACAGGAATTTAAAATAACTTGAATAAAACTATGCATGCAATAATAACTTCTAAAAACAGAATTAATTAACTTTGAAATACTGGGATCAAGATGGTCAAGAATGTAACTTGCCTTCGTTGAAGTCTTGAGATTCTAAACCCTCTGAAGGATCTACCTCTCCAGAGTCGTCAAAGTCTATACGCGAAAGTACGACAAATTCAAATAAAAATCAAATAAATCCAAAAAGACAAATCAAACTAACTCCAAATGAAATAATTTTATTTTATTTAGCTATATAATACTTTGATAAGATTTTAGCAATTTGAATCACTCAATTTAGAGTTGAGATTCAAAAGATATGAATTTTACAAGTTTTATCCTAAATTTGATATTTAAAAGAATTTCTAAATTTAAATACAGATTCAAAATAGCTTCAAATTAAATAATTTTGGTTTAGTTAGCTAGATAATGATTTTACATGAATTTAGAAATTTGGAACACCCAATTTGGAGATTGGATGCAAAAGTTATGAATTTTACAAATTTTAAACCTAAATCTGCAATTTAAATGAATTCCCTGATTTATTTTTCTGAAGAAAAATCCCTTTAATGCGCAAGGCTGACGTCAGCCCTGGGATTTTCGGAAATAAAGGAATTAATTTAATTCTCTGACGTGTGGGCCCCAAGTGTCATAGACACGGCTTACATGGACTAAGTCCACTAACCTTTGGGCTCATGGGTCAGGCGAGATGTGGCGGTGTGAGGGTGATGTGGCGCCACGCAGCACCACGCCGATCCCGTGTTGATGTGGCGATGTGGTGGCAATGACGTGGTCGAGCCACGCCACCGGCAAACGAGGTCGGCGGCGAGCTCGCGGCGTTCTCGCCATGGCGAGTCGTGTGGGTGATACCAACAGAGAGAGGATGAGATGGGGTCTGATGCGCTACCTTAGGGGCGGCGAAGAATGTTTTGGTCGTCGGGCGAGGTTTGGCGGCGGCGCAGGTCGTCGCCGAGGAGGAGCTCGGGATTCTCCGTGAACGAGAGCGCGCCAAGTCGCGGCGACAGCACCTGCCGGCTTGGTGGCGGAGATGGGGCCGGAGAGGGCTTGACGGCGGTGAATTCGACGGTGGAAGCCCCTTTGGTCGCCGGTGATAAAACTTGAAATTACGGAGCTAGAGAGGAGGAGGGGAGCGATGGGTGGTGGCGGTGAGATGAGATGAGGGAGGCGGTCCCGGAGCACCTATTTATAGGGCGCGGGCGAGCTCACGGCGTCGTGGAGAGCACGAAGGCCGTCAAAGAACTCTGGCGGGATTAGGGCTATTCTGCGGAGATGGAAAGGAGATGACCGTGATGGATGCTATTTGACACGGTGAAATCAATGCGCACAAAATCAGGAAGGATCCGAGCGGATTTGGGCGAATTTGGAAAGCTCCGAGCGGGGCGTTAATGGCGGAGGCGTCTGTGTTCAAAACGAAGACGATGCAGAGGTAGGGGAAGGTGACGTGGCGCTAGAGGCCCACATGTCGGTGGCAAAGGAAAATAGGAAAGGAAGGGATGGCCGAGCCGCCGGATTGTAATCCGACGTGCCGAACGAGAGGAGGGCGCTGGAAATTGGGCCGCCAGGGCAGCGTCGTCGTGAGGATGGTTTGGGCCGGCAAGTTTCGGCCCAACCACTGTTAAGGGATTTTCTTTTGCTTTCTTAATTGTTTTAATTCAGATAATTAAAAGAGGCTTTAGAAAATAGCAAATAAGTTCCAAAAATTCTAGAAAAATTCACAGAAATTCCTAGAATGATTTTGGACTTAAATAAAATAATTTCAATTTAAACTTGGTAATAGTTTTTGTAATTAAATTTGTTTTAGCTTTAAGGTTATTAATAAGAGCTTTAGAAAATTTCAGAAAAACCATAAAAATACATAAGTTTATATTTTCTCTGAAATTGAAATTTTGGGCTGTTACAAACCTACCCCCCTTAAAGGGAATCTCGACCCCGAGATTCAGACTTGGTTAGCAAAAAGGTGGGGATACTCGGCTTTCAAATCTTCTTCTCGCTCCCAAGTGGCTTCTTCTTCTGAATGATTGCTCCACTGAACCTTGCATGAGCGGATGACTTTGCTTCTGGTGACTCGTTCCGCCACATCGAGAATCTTGATTGGTCGCTCTCGTCGTGAGGTGTTCTGAAGGTCGATGTTCTCAAGGGTGTTTCTTCAGTTGGCACTCGGAGACACTTCTTGAGTTGAGAGACGTGGAAGACGTCGTGGACTGCTGACAAGGAGGTTGGAAGTTCAAGCTTATATGCAACTTCACCTCTCTTGGCCAAAATCTTGTAAGGTCCCACAAATCTAGGTGCAAGTTTTCCCTTGATCCGGAACCTTTTTACCCCTCGAAGTGGAGTAACCCTGAGATAAACAAAGTCTCCTATTTCAAAGGTTAATTCCCTTCGACGGTTATCTGCGTAACTCTTCTGTCGAGATTGGGCCACCTTCAAACGTTCCCTTATCGCTTTAACCTTGCTTTTAGCTTCTTTTATCAACTCTGGTCCAAAGAATTGATGCTCTCCTACTTCATCCCAAAGAAGCGGAGTTCGCATTTTCTACCATACAAAGCTTCAAATGGAGACATCTCAGAGGGTCGGCTTGGTAACTATTGTTGTACGAGAATTCCGCATAGGCGATTCTTGTCCCACTTTTTTCCATAATCTAAGGCATGTGCTCGAAGCATGTCTTCAAGAACTTGGTTGACACGTTCACCGGCCTGTCATCTGTGGGTGATAGGCGATCTTGAAGTTGAGTCTTGTTCCCAAAGCTTCGTGCAAACTCGCGTAATCTTGATGTGAATCGAGAGCCTCTATCGGACCACGATCTTCTTGGGTACTCGTAGAGCAGATAATCTTGGCCATATACAATTCCGCTTAGTCGGTCGCTTCGTAAGTGGTCTTGACTGGAATAAAGTGAGCTACTTTAGTTAACCGGTCAATTATCACCCAGATGGAATCACATCCTGTTTGGGTCCTAGGGAGTCCGGTGATGAAATCCATACCAACTTCCTCCCACTTCCATTCGGGAATTGGTAATGGTTGTAACGCATCAATGGTCTTTGGTGTTCTGCCTTGACTCGCTGACAAACATCACAACGAGCGATGAACTCAGCGATTTCTTGCTTCATGCTGACCCACCAATATTTCTCCTTCAGATCCTGGTACATCTTCGTGCTTCCGGGATGGATGGAGTATGGCGATTCGTGAGCTTCTTTTAGAATCGACTGTTTTATCTCCTGATGGTTGGGCACACATATGCGATCTCCAAACCACAATCGCTCCTTGTTCATCCTCGAAAAATCCTAGGGCTTTGCCTTTTCTCATATTCTTCTTGATTTCCTTGATGTCGCTGTCTTCTAACCTGTTTTCCTCGATCCGACTCAAAGAGTGGGTTGAACTTCCAAAGCATTCACATAGCCTTGCTTGACAATCTCCAAGTTCAGTGCTTGATTCTTTATATAATTACGCCGATTATTCTCAACCAAAATGGTGTTGCAATACGCCTTTACTTTCGTAGGCATCTGCAACAACATTTGCTTTGCGGATGATAATGAATTTCAAGGTCGTAATCTTTTATCAACTCTAACCATCTTCTCTGTCGGAGGTTGAGTTCAGACCGGTAAAGATGTATTTCAGACTCTTATGATCCGTGAAAATCTCACAACGGTTACCAATGAGGTAATGCCGCCAGATTTTCAAAGCATGCACAATTGTCGCTAACTCGAGATCATGAGTTGGGTAATTCCCTCATGTGGCCTCAAGCGACGGATGCATAAGCCACGACTTTGCCTTCTCGCATCGGGACACATCCAAGACCTTGTCGAGATGCGTCATGAAGATTTCAAAGTCCTTATGAATATCGGGTAATACTAGCACAAGTGCAGAAACTAAACTCTTCTTCAGCTCCTGGAAACTCTTCTCGCAGGCATCTGTCCATTCAAACTTCTTTTCCTTTTTTAGAAGTTGTGTCATGGGTCTTGCAGTCTTGGAGAATCCCTCAATGAATCTGCGGTAATAACCGACTAGTCCAAGGAAACTCCTTACTTAGTGATGACTTTGGTTGCTTCAATCCATAACGGCTTCGACCTTGGCCGGGTCTCTGACAACTCCTCCTCTCGATACGATATGACCAAGGAAGGCCACTTGCTTTAGCCGCACTCGCTCTTCTGAATTTGGCGTAAAAGTCGGTGTTTTCTCGAAGTTTCTCCAAAATCATTCTTAGGTGTTTCTCGTGTTCTTCTTCATCCTTTGAATAAATTAGAATGTCATCGATGAAAACAACCACAAACTTATCCAAGAATTCTATGAACACTTTGTTCATCATATTCATGAAGTAAGCGAGGCGTTTGTCAAACCGAAGACATGATCAGAATTCATACAACCCATATCCGGTCGTGAAGGCGCTTTGGGATATCTTCCGCACGATCTTTAGTTGATGATAGCTGGATCGTAGATCGATCTTCGAGAAGATGCTTGCTCCTTTCAATTGATCGAACAAATCATCAATCCTGGGTAGCGGATACTTGTTCTTGATCGTCACCTCATTGAGCGATCTATAATCCACACACATTCTCATACTATTGTCCTTCTTCCTTTGCTACCACATGTCCTGAGTGGGCAGGACATGGCTTAATAATTTGCAACACTCCTTTGCTAGTTGTGCCAATTGGATGTGTCGGTGTCAGGAAGACAGAAATTCCCACTTGGCGCAAGAGGGAGATCTCCAGCGGGCTGGTGGCCCAATAGAGGTGACACCTTAGTAGGCATAACTGTATTGGAATGAAGCATTGTAACAGCCTTGGGATAATCACTTCGTTGCATGCCTTCGGAAGCGTGTCATGGCCGACAGTGAAAATTGATTATCTCTTGTGGGTAAAGCTGTACAACCTCTGCAGAGTGTAAAACTATTTGAATAGTCGTGTCCACGGTCATGGACATGTTTAGCTTTTGCCACTCAAAGTTAGACTTTGGTTTTTGGTTTCAAAATGAGTTTGACACAAACAATTTTGAGTGGTTTATCAAATTGGAAAATTGGGCGATTAGAGTTGAGATAGGAGGGTATCCTTCTCCACATTCTTGTATGGAGGTTATCCAACTATAAAACTTCAGAATTTAGAAAAATGAATTTTAGATATGAAATAATTGCTTTGGAACTTAGTATCAGTATTTGAAAGAAACATAGCTTTATGCAAAATCAACCCTATAAGCCTTCCTTTGTTAAATCCAAGCATGCATCATAATCTATCATTGGGTGTAACTTGCGGAGCACGGTTGTTTGTGTTCACCCTTGCTTAAAACATTGTTGTCCAGAGGAGTAGTTCGTGGACGAGGACTTGGATGGCTAAGCCCCAGACGATTGCATGTGGCGTATCGTTTGGCCTACTACAACCTTTTGCTTTCCACTGTAATTTTCTTTTGGCCAAGTGCCCTTTTGTAATAAAAACTCTAATATTAAGAATAAAAATGTGTGATGTGGACTTGCTACCATATTTGAACTGTGTACACTAGCTATTCTTGGACTAGTGTAGTAAGCACAGAGAATCTAGGATCCTTCTACTCCCGGGTTCGATGGAGATGGTATCAGAGCTATATCGACTGTAGGTCGCAACCTTAGTTAGAACGGACAAACCTTAAGGACTTATTTTCAAAAAATTAAACAAATATTTTACCTATCTTTCTGGTGTCCATACTCAACCTTTCTTTTTAAAAAATGATTGCTAACTCTTGTCTTTTAAAAAAAACTGTAGATGGCCGAGGAACCCTAAGCCCTTTCCTGTGGCGCTTATGCTGGACACTTGGTAGCATCATTATGGAAGATGGTGGAGGAGCTGCAATTTGAGGAAAGACCAGTTTTTCAGGGGTACATATATACAGTGGGGACCCAAAAGAGGTGGAGAGTAGAGGTGCTACTCTACGTCAACTCTTTCAGCGAGGCACCATTGCACATCTTCGATGCCCCAGTACTCCGCAACTCCTTCATCGACATTCAAGATGCAGCACAGGAGGCCATCCGTAGCCTACGTAGACTCTATGACTTTGAGCTTAACCGCTCTAGTTTCCACTTCTATCTGCTTCACTACCCCACCAGTCACCGCAGCTCCTTCTGCTCAACTAGAGACGAGGATTTCCCAGACATGACTAGGCAGGTAGAACTGTCTGTCGTGATGGACCATACCTACCAATCTACCTTGGACGAGCTTCGCACCACTCAGCAGAGACTGTAGGAGGCAGAGGAGGAGTTAGCCTTGCTTAAGACCGATGATGCTTCTTCCTCTATTCAGGGAGAGTCTTCATCACTAACACCTAAGAGGAAGAGGACTGATAATCAGTTCAACGGATAGACCCCTTTGGCCTAGACCCCAGTTATAGATCCTAACCTCTTGGTTAATTACTTTACGTTTAGACGAATTGTGAGCTGTTGTTCCTTTGTGGCAGCCATAATCAAGCAATAAAATATCAATAAAATAAAAGTTATTTCAGAAAAGTTGCTCTTTTGTTCTTTCTTGGTTCCTGGTGATGTTTTAGGTCTATTCCCCTTAGTTTCCTTCTCCTATCTTTTCTAAATCTTCAAAGATCTGGCAGATGGTGAACACTCGTAGATCTGACAGCAGAAGTGCAAGTGGACAAGGCAACGCAAATGCTGAGCATCAGAACAACCCAATTCCACCACCACCACTGGCAGACGGACCTGATTGGCATCAGATGATGGCCAATCAGTCTCACCTGATTGACCTAGTTGCTCAATCACTAAACAATACCCAGAACTTGCAATCAGCAGCAGCTCAAGCAGCACAGCCACCTCCACCACCGCAGAGAGCCAACTTGACATAGTTCATGCGAATACGCCCTCCAACATTCTTCAGCAATATTGAGCCTATGGATGCAGACAACTGGCTCCGGGCGATTAGCAAGAAGTTGGACATTGCCCAGTGCACTGACCGTAGAAGGTTCTATTTGCCTCTCACCAATTGAATGGACCAGCTTCCGAGTGGTGGGACAATTTCACTCAGTCTCACGCAGATGCCCAGGCTATCACCTGGAATGAGTTTGTGCAAGCATTCCGTCGTGCCCACATTCCTTCGGGCATGGTGACCCTGAAGAAAAAGGAGTTCCATACACTGCGTCAAGGCAACCGTACTGTCAACGAATATCTTCACAAATTCAACCAGCTTGCTCGCTACGCTCTAGAGGATGTAGCTACAGATGAAGCAAAACAAGAAAGTTTCCTGGAAGGCCTCAACGACGATCTTTCTGTTCATCTGATTGCACAAGACTACACCGACTTTCAACAGTTGGTGAACAAGGCCATTCGTCAGGAAGGCAAACATTTGGAAATGGAGAACCGCAAAAGAAGAATGGCAGATCAGAAGTTCAATCCAGGAGGATTTCCCAAGCCCCATTCCACTTCTTTCCAATAGCCGTAGCATAGCAGATTCCAGTCATCATTGTCTTCTAAGACGCTTGTACCTGTGCCAGAGCAACGCTTCAATAACCCCGACTTTCACAACGCTTCTCTAGGGGGCCAGTTTCAGAAGAAGGAAAATCCCTCAATTGCAGGAGTTACATGTTTTTACTGCAATGAAATGGGACATTATACCAGTAAGTGCCCAAAGAAGCAACTACCAAAGGCGGATTGACAAGGCCGTCGTGGAGTTCCACCCACAGCAAAGATTCCAACAAATTTTGCATTCCGGCATTCTAGTTTGTGAAGGGACGTGTGAATCATGTTAAAGCTGAAGAAGCTCAGACAGCACCCGATGTGGTCCTTTGTACGTTTCTCATCAATTCAGTTTCAGCACCAGTTTTATTCAATTCAGAAGCTTCACGTTCTTTTGTATTGAGTCATTTTGTGGGCAAGTGTGGGTTAGCTATATCTTCCCTTGCTAACCCTATGAGGATCTATTCCCCCGGATCAAAAATGAGAGCTAGATCTCATTGCCCAGACCTTACCTTGGACATAGAAGGGGTACCTTTCTTAGCTGACCTTATAATTCTTACCTTCCAAGGGTTAGACATAATCTTTGGAATGGATTTGCTAGCCAAGAATCAGGGCCAAATAGATTGTGCCAACCGAGCTATCACTCTCGTCAATGACAAAGGGATCAAAGTGGAATTCAGACCAAAGAATACGGTTGAAGAAAACTCCGTCCTTAACAGCATTAAGGGAGTAAAATTAGAAGAAATCCTAGTGGTACAAGAATATCCGGATGTGTTCCCTGAAGATTTGCTAGGTATGCCACCAATTAGGGACATTATGTTCCTAATTGACCTAGTCCCGGGGATAGCTCCAATTTCAAAGAGACCCTACAGAATGCCAGCTAATGAGTTAGCAGAACTGAAGAAACAGATTGAAGAACTGCAAAGCAAAGGATACATTCAGCCAAGCTCATCACCTTGGGGAGTACCGGTACTATTTATCAAGAAAAAGGACAATAGCATGAGGATGTGTGTGGATTACAGATCGCTCAATGAAGTCACAATCAAGAATAAGTATCTGTTACCCAGGATCGATGATCTCTTTGATCAGCTAAAGGGAGCAAGTGTATTCTCCAAGATTGATTTGAGATCCGGTTACCATCAGTTGAAGATTAGACCCGAGGACATTTCCAAGACTGCTTTCACAACCAGATATGGACTGTATGAGTTTACAGTGATGTCATTCGGGCTCACAAATGCACCGGCTTATTTCATGAATATGATGAACAAAGTATTCATAGAATTCTTGGATAAATTTATGGTTGTATTTATTGATGACATTCTCATCTACTCTAAAGATGAAGAAGAGCATGAAAAGCATCTCAGGGTTGTATTGGAAAAACTCAGAAATCATCAACTTTACGCCAAGCTTAGCAACAGTGAATTTTGGTTAAAGCAGGTGGATTTTCTTGGTCACATTGTTTCAGCAGGTGGAGTTGCAGTTGATCCAACCAAAGTTGAAGCCGTAATGAACTGGAAGCAACCTAAGTCTGTTACAGAAATAAGAAGTTTTCTTAGTTTAGCAAGATATTACCGTAGATTCATTGAAGATTTCTCCTGGACAGCTAGATCTATGACCCAACTGCTAAAGAAAGAAAAGAAGTTTGAATGGACAGAAGCCTGTGAGAAGAGTTTCCTAGAGTTAAAGCAAAGGCTAGTTTCAGCGCCAATGTTGGTTTTGCCTGATATCCACAAAGACTTTGAAGTATTCTATGATACTTCATGCGAAGGATTTAGATGTGTGTTGATGCAAGAAGGCAAGGTTGTAGCTTACGCATCCCGCCAGTTACAACCTCACGAAGGGAATTACCCAACACATGACTTGGAATTGATAGCAATAGTACATGCTTTGAAAATTTGGTGGTATTATTTTATTGGTAATCGCTGCGAGATTTTCACGGATCATAAGAGTTTGAAGTATATGTTCACCCAATCAGAACTCAACCTAGGGCAAAGAAGATGGTTAGAGCTGATCAAGGATTATGCCATTGGCATCCATTATCATCCCGATAAAGCCAATATAGTTGCAGACGCTTTGAGCAGAAAAGGATATTGTAACATAGTTTTGGTTCAAGAAAATCAACAAGGTTGTTTGAGGAATTGAAACAATTGAATTTGGAAATAGTAAGTCAAGGTTGTGTGAACACTTTGGAGGTACAACCCACAATTCAAGATCAAATCTGAGAAAATCAGAAAACAGATGAGGACATAAAAGAAATTCAGAAAAATATGAGGAGGGGAAAAGCTCCAGGATTTTCTGAGGATGAACATGGTACAGTTTTGTTTGGAAACCATATCTATGTGCCTGATCGTAAAGGGATTAAACAGATGATATTACAAGAAGCCCATGAATCTCGTTATTCTATTCATCTCAGAAGTACCAAGATGTACTAGGATTTAAAAGAAAAATATTGGTGGGTCAGCATGAAACGAGAGATTGCTGAGTATGTTGCTCATTGTGATGTATGTCAAAGAGTCAAGGCAGAACATCAAAGACTTGCATGATTGGTAAAACCATTACCGATTCCAGAATGGAAATGGGAAGAAATTGGTATGGATTTTATTACTGGACTTCCTAGGACCCAATCAGGATATGATTCCATCTGGGTGATAATTAACCGATTGACCAAGGTGGCACATTTCATTCCAGTCAAGACCACATACAGAAACAGTCAGTTGGAAGAGTTGTATTTGATAAATATTGTTTGTTTACATGGTGTTCCAAAGAAGATAGTGTCAGATAGAGGTTCACAGTTCACATAGAGATTTTGGAATAGTTTGCACGAAGCTTTGGGAACAAGACTCAATTTCAGTATTGCTTATCATCCTCAAATAGATGGCCAGACAGAGCATGTAAATCAAATTCTTGAAGATATGCTCCAAGCATGTGCCATAGATTATGGAAAAAGTTGGGACAAGAACCTTCCATATGCAGAATTTTCGTATAACAATAGCTATCAAGCCAGTCTTCAGATGTCACCGTTAGAAGTTGAAAGCAAGGTAAAGATGATAGGGGAACGATTGAGAGTAGCACAGTCACGACATGAAAGTTATGCCGATAACCGTCAAAGGGATCTGTCTTTTGAAACAGGAGATTTTGTCTATCTTAGAGTGACTCCACTTAGAGGTATAAAAAGGTCCCGGACCAAGAAAAAACTTGCACCAAGATTTGTTGGACCGTACAAGATTTTGGGAAAAAGAGGTGAAGTTGTTTATCAACTCGAGTTACCAAAATCACTATCAGCAATTCATGACGTCTTCCACATGTCTCAGTTGAAGAAATGTCTCCGAGTACCAACAGAGCAAACCCCTCTTGAGAGTATTGATCTGCAGGAAGACCTTACCTATGTGGAACAGCCGGTCAAGATTCTTGATGTGGCAGAGAGTATCACCAGAAGCAAAGTCATCCGTTCTTGCAAAGTGTAGTGGAGCAATCACTCCAAAGAGGAGGCCACTAGGGAACGAGAAGAGGATTTGAAAGTCAAGTATCCCCACCTCTTTGCTAGCCAGTCTGAATCTCGAGGTCGAGATTCCCTTTAAGGGTGTAGGTTTGTCACATCCCAAATTTTCATTTCTGGCAAAAATAAAATTTAAAATATTTTCTTGCAATTCAAAACTGTAATTTAAAATCCAGAAATCTTCGTTGGTCCAAAGCTCATCTGTTAGGCCCATTTTTCTTCTTTTCCGCGCCGGCCCACACGCCCATTCCTCCCGCCTCGTCAGCCTTCTCTCTCTCTCTCTCTCTCACCCGCCCCGACCCCACCTGTCATCCCCGTCCTCGTGCCTTCGTCTACCTCTCACCGAGCCAAGGCGTCGCCACTCTTCGTTGTTTAACCACATTGATGCATCCGTTGCTACTCAAGATCGTGCGCAATTATTGCCACGATCACCTTCAACTCAAGGCTGCACTTAATCTCCCATTTCTTCCTCCTTTACTCGCATTTCTCTTTGCTGCTGCACCGGCTTAAAGCACTCGCACACGTTCTCGCCGCCTCGGCTACTCATTCGCCCTATAAAAGGGGGCACCAGCATCGCCTTCATCTCCTCATTCCAACCCCGCCATCCACTTCGCCCCATTCGTTTCCAGTCCACTGGAATTCGAGGTTTAGTTTGCCGGCCACTGAAGCTCTTGCCGCTGATTGCCTCGCCGTCGGCGACGCTTTTCCAACGTCGACCACACCATCCTCATCACCGCACCGAGGGTATCCAAGGCACATGTCCACGACACCGAAGCTTCACCAGAACGCCTTCACCACCGTCGACCTAACTCCATCGCCGCAAAACCTCTCATCGTCGGCCGCTCCGTTGTGCTCCACCGCCGCAAGGTATCTCATAAGGTTCAACGTCATCTTCCCTTCTTTTTGCGCATCTTCGCGTAGCTCGCCGTGGTGCGTAGTGCTGGCAACCATGGGGACCTGCGCCACTCCTGTTGTTTAAAACTTTCTTCGACCAAGCAGTCATAACTTCCTTCGACGAGCTAATCAAAACTTCTTTCGACTAGGTGGTCGTAACTCCTTCGACCAGTGTAGTTGAAATCTCCCTTCGACCAGTGTAGTCGAAACCTTCCTTCGACCAGTGTAGTCGAAATCTCTCTTCGACCAGTGTAGTCGAAACCTCCTTTCGACCAGTATAGTCGAAATCTCCTTTTGACCATATGAAGGCGAAGAGATGAACAATACTCAGAAGATGAACAGTACTCGGAGATGAACAGTACTCGGAACGTGAACAATATTTTCGGAATTCTGTCATTTCTTGTGACATCAAAACTTTTGGATGTTCATTCTCCTTCATACGAACTTCGTTTTCGTCGATTCAAATTTCTAAATTCATCTAAAATCATAATCTAGCTATCTAAATCAAAATTATTTAATTTGGAGTTAATTTGAGTTTTGTTTGAATTTTATTTGAATTTGGCTTATTTTCACGTATAGATTTCGACGAATCCGGAGAACCAGAATTATTCAACGACTAGAATTTTAAGCAAGGTAAGTTACATCCTTTGATCATATTTGATCCTATTATTTAAAATTATTTAAATTCTATTTTTAATTATTACCGCATGCTTATTTATATTTAGTTATTTAAATTCATGTTTTTAAATTCATAGATATGGCTAAATCCTTTTGTATGGCCAATGTTGATATTGAATCAAGCATATTGTCACCCTAGATAAAAACCTAGTTAATACAATAGTATGAACTTGGATCATTTGGAAAATATTATGCAAAGACATGCTTAGACCAAAAATGATTAGTTTGGGGAATTTTAGCCAAAGATTCAAATGTGTTTAAAGTGAGTCTATGGCATTGGTTTGCTATGGAAGCTTTGCAAATGATTTTCAAAAGATAAACTCTAAAATGGTTTAAACTTGGGCAAAATGGATGTTAGGTTGGTGCAAGTCAATGCATAGGATCGATTCATTTCAATGAACAAGTCCAGGGTTTTGGGAATGTTGCCCAAGTTGTTTAAGGACAGGTCTAAGAGCCGCTTTTGCTAAACTCCACCGTACTACCACATGTCCTGAGTGGGCAGGACCTGGCTTAATAATTTGCAACTCCTTTTCTAGTTGTGCCAATTGGATGTGCGGGTGTTAAGAAGATAGAAATTCCTACTTGGCGCAAGAGGGAGATCTCCAGCGGGCTGGTGGACCAATGGAGGTGACACCTCAGTGGGCATAACTGTATTGGAATGAAGCATTGTAACAGCCTTGTGATAATCACTTCGTCGCATGCCTTCGGAAGCGTGTCATGGCTGACAGTGAAAGTTGATTGTCTCTTGTGGGTAAAGCTGTACAACCTCTGCAGAGTATAAAACTATTCGAATAGCTGTGTCCACGGTCATGGACAAGTTTAGCTTTTTCCACTCAAAGTTAGACTTTGGTTTTTGGATTCAAAATGAGTTTCACACAAACAATTCCGAGTGGTTTATCAAATTGGAAAATTGGGCAGTTAGCCATGAGATAGGATTTCAAAGAAACATGGCTTTATGCAAAATCAACCCTATAAGCCTTCCTTTGTTAAACCCAAGCATGCGTCATAATCTTTTATTGGGTGTAACTTGCGGAGCACGGTTGTTTGTGCTCACCCTTGCTTAAAACATTGTTGTCTAGAGAAGGAATACTTTGTGGATGAGGAGGACATGGACGGCTAGGTTGCACCCCCAGACAATTGCCTGTGGCGTATCGTTTGGCCTACTACTACCTTTTGCTTTCTGCTGTAATTTTCTTTAGGCCAAGTGCCCTGTTGTAATAAATTCTCTGATATGAAGAATAAAAATGCGAGATGTGGACTTGATACCGTATTTGAACTGTGCACATTAGCTATTCCTGGACTAGTGTTGTAAGCACAGAGAATCCGGGATCCTTCTACTCTCGGGTTCGACACTAGCAAACCACCCGAGGCCAATTACCCCAAGGCAGGCTATCATTCGTCTGAACCACGATTGAACCTCGTTGTGTAAGTAAATCCTTGTGCAGCTTCCTACAAACGCAAGCGATCCTTAAGGGCAAGTAAGATGGAACTTAACATGCCCCCACTAGATTGGCAATACAATAATAACAACAATAATAACAATAATTATCAATCTTGTTGTGGTTTGATAGCAAACACACTACAAATTAATAAGTCAAGCCTTCGCCTTTAAACCAACATGTGGTTGCACGTGTGACTTGGTTCAACACCACACAGACTGGTCCTTAATCACTTAGACAGGACTACATAATTCCATAACAATCTCTCATCATAACCCTACACTCGTCCAAGTTAAAATATAAAGAACCCAATGTCCAACATGTCCATAATAACCAGAAAACCAGATTCGAAGATCTAATCATAATCCTCAAGTTTTAACAAGATTCAATTCATCTCGGGCGATGGAATAGCTCCATCAACCACTTTCGACCATCTACTTGTTGGGTCACAGGGTAGGCTACGATAGCTACAAATAAAAATTTCTACCATGCAAACCAGGAAGCCAAGCAAGTAGATGATCACAGATCGTTACCACCGACGCCAGCAGAGCGTGAAGAAGGGTTGGAGCGGCCGTCCAACGTAAAGCACGCCGATGTAGTGGTCGAGTCGATCGTCCAACGCCCTTCTTGAGTCGATGCAAGGGTCGAGTCGATTGTCTCCTCCAAGAACCTCTGCAGCCTCGTGAAGATCGCGGATCGTCCTCAAGCGCAACAATCGTAGTAGCGCCTCTACGGTATCCACATGTCCAGGGAAGGAACAACCATACGTCGGTGTGCTAGCACCAAGTCACACGGTAGAGCTCTCAGGAAGATGGCGGCTATGGTTTTCGATGGTGTTTTTCACGCGTACCTCCCAACAGCCTCATGCATCTCCTTATATAGTGCTTGTGACGGATCCTATCCAACACGCTCTTTAATCGATTCGCATCGGTTTGTTCCAACCCGTTAAGTGTGTGACCTTGTAAGTTCATGCGTAATCGGTTGTGACTCAGAAACCCTTTCCGATCACTAGTCGTAGCGGCTCCTAGCAGAACATAGCGATTCCCGAATACACACAGATTATATCGGACGAACCTTAATGCAATATGATCTACGACCATGTCCTCATCACTTACAACCAGGTCCTATCTCTATACGACCAGTTCGTATGTGGTCACGACCAATTCAGAACTCTTTACGACCTGTGTTACGACCACTCTGTGATCACGCTCGACGATCTCGACCAGCTCAGATTCCATACGACGATCAGAATCGATCGAATCGAGTGACCTACTCGTATACTCCTTTGCCTCACGATGTCCGGTTGAACTCTGTAAGATGTTGTGTCATCCATGGACTGTTCAATTCTTTCTCGATCGAGTGTCGGATAACATCACGTGGTCGAAACCTTTGACTACTAGTGGCATGGCCATGCACTTTCTTTATCCGATCACAACGAGGGGCCTAGAGACATCTCTCCTGTTATGTTAGGAGGGGCAAATCCCATATCCGATCAGTCACATTCCTCTCCATGTTTCACAGCATACCCAAAAGCTACCCTTATAACTACCCAATTACGGTGTAGCGTTTGGCAACCCCTAAGAGTGCTATTACACATGTAGGAAACCATGTTGATCTCAGGTCTAAGGATTATACATCATCATTGCTTGAGACCAACTAACGACACATAGAATCATAACAATCTCAATAGTATCTCAAGGTGGGTCTAATCCAATACCATGTTCTCTAACATGTGTCCATATTATTGGTTTGATATCTCCATATCTGTGACTCGTGAAACATAGTCATCAACCAATACATATGCTAGTCTATTCATATGTGTCCTCATATGTTTCCGACCAGGGATCGTATAAGAATAATTATCGCAGAAATATAGAGTTTCACAACCAAGTCACATACTTGATAATAAATATTAACAATATTATTATAGGAACAAGATAACACATTATCCAATGTCATGAACATAATGAAATATACTCATCTCTATGATTGCCTCTAGGGCATATTTCCAACACTACTAGCATGGCTAAGCATCGTTCTAAAAATCATCAAACATCCTCATATAACATATAACCGTAAGTATCAATGGAAACCGAGTAATCAACTTTCAAAAGAAAGGGAATACAGCAAGTAGGACATAGCTAAATCTACCCATTTGACATACAAGTATTTGAATTTAAAGTAATGCATAGAATACTTAAAATCAACATAAATAGTTTTCAAAATTAATAGGAGCAATATGATCAAAGGAAGGGATTTCTTGCCTTTACTGGTTCCACTCTAAATTACCCTCAGGTTGAACTCACGGATACGTCGGAATCGTCGAAAACCTAACGAAAGACGATATTGCAATAAACTCCAAATAAAGCCGAAAATATCAAAGTATTCAAAATTGCATGAAATTCACATAGTGGGTAGAGTATGATTTTCGGTGAATTTAGGTGAAAAGTTTAGTCCAATTGGAGTTTCTAAGTGAAAGTTATAGTCTTTCAAAAAACCAATTAAAAAGAAAATCCTGAAAATCAGGTTACTGTAGCTTCGGCTGAAATTAAATATGTCGGTATTTTAGGACCGAACTTACATAAAGATTGTTTGATTCGGGGGTTCCTCTAGGCTCAAAATCACACAGAGATGAAGACACAGGGATTTTTATACAGGTTCGGGCCTTCTCCTGGGAGAATAACAACCCTACTCATGTGTGTATGTATTGAGTATGCTGGATTACAAGATGGAGCCAAAGACTAGAGAATTGTCCTTCTAATGATCTCTGGATCGCCCTGATGATTCTGCCTTTTATACAGTCCTCAAGGTGTACCGCTGCACCTCCAGTGTAAAGACTGCCTTAATGTCCCAGATTATTGAGCCGTTATTGGAGGTTATTATGGGAGTAGTAACGTTCCCGTGTTGCCGGGCAATTATCACCATAACAAAGGGGTTAAATCGTGCTATTATTCTAGGGAATAACAGCGTAATTGATTGCTCATATCCTTGGATACGCTACATAAGATTCCCTGATCGACTAGGCCCACATGTGTGTGAGTCTTGTCGACTAAGGACTGGTCATAGAAGGACTTACGACCAGATAGTGGTCGTAGGAGAACCTACGACCACAGATCGATCATAGTAGAGCTTACGATCACGGGATAGTCGTAGAAGGGCTTACGACTATGGGGTGGTCGTAGGAAGACCCACGACTACAGGGTGGTCGTAGGAGAACTTACGACCTCCAGCTTCTCCCTTATGAATATCAAGGGGTATCCTCAAGAGTTATATGATGTCATTGTTATCCATAATATGAATTATAGATAAATGATTAAATGAGGATTGTTATATCCTCGTCATCTAGCCCCCCAGCTTAAGCAAAAATAACTTACTTGAATAAGGAGCAGTAGATGGTCTTATGACCAGTAGATGGTCGTAGAGAGGTGGTCGAAGGAAAGACTCTTCGACTAGTGTTTCATTTGACCAGAAATTTACTTGGTCAAGAAAATTGTGGTATAATCTTGCGACTTACAAGGTGGTCGTAAAGAAATTCTCCGAACACTAAGTGGTCGCAGCATCGTGGTTAGAAGTAAAATCTTTCCAATCGCTGTTATACTTGACCAGAAAAGACTTGGTCAAGAAGGTAATTTTGCTTGAGGTGTAAAGACTGACCTGATTTCCTTGAGCAGAAAAATTTAAGAATCCCAATCGACTCCCTCGAGTCTGTCTGTTAGAGCGGTTCCCGAAGCGTTAGCAACCATTGGGTAGCCATGTCTTTTCAACTTCAGGCGTGCGATTATAAATTTCCTCCGTGGGTGAGGATAAGGACTTTTACCTTCTCCCAAATCACTCTTGTTCTTCAAGCTTTTGAGTTCTCCGCCGCTGACCAAATCGAGCCTTCTTCCCCAATCTTTCCAAATCCAAACCTTCGACTTTTGGGAGAAATGGCCGGAACCACTTCCCCTTGGGCTGAATCGAAGATGGATGCGGCCAAAATTGGAGCTTTGGTCGACTCCGAGAAGATCCTGAAGAAGGAATTCGTGAAGTGGATTGAGGCCGTTGGGCAGCATTGGCCGTCGGGGGAGATTGGGCAAATCCCTGTTTTCCAGGCTTTTTGTGAGTGTGGTCTTCGATTGCCCGCTCATCCTTTTATCACATTGGTACTAGAATACTTCCAGGTGGAGTTGGTGAATTTTGTTCCCAATTCTATCACAATGATGGGGGTGTTCGTGTACCTGTGCGAGGCATACCTAGGGATTCCGACTGATTTGGAGTTGTTCCGGTACTACTACGGAATGACTCGACTAGTTGAAATTGCCGTAGGCTGCAATCAAGCTCCACTACGGAAGTCGAAGGAGTATATTCAGATGTTTACCCTTAAATGCGTGGGGTCTGGTGGAAGAAGAGGTGGTTCTATCGGGAGATAACCAATGAGGACAGCCTCTCCTTCATCGGTAAGCCGGCTGAGAAGGTTTCTTCCTAGGATGCGACTCCTAAGGATCTCGGCCGAATCGCCCCCCTTCATTCGAGCTATTGCGAACTTGAAGGAAGAGGGGCTCACTGGATGGCACGTGGTGAAGGATTTCATCACGTGCTGCATCAGCCCTTTGAAGAAAAGGGCTTATCCAATGTGGAGGTATTCTGGGTCGAAAGACCCGACCAGGGACTACAAGGAGGGTAAGCAAACTTCAAGCTTAGTTTTCTTTCTGTTATTTTCGAAATTAGCTTATTGAAGGTTCTCTTATCCCTGTAGACCTCTCACAAGAGGAGATTGATGCTTGATTCAAACTCATATGTGAGAAGCCCCCAGCCCATGTGGTGACGCCTCCGATCTTGACTGACCTATCCCCAGAGGACAAGGTGGAGCGCCTAAAGGTAATCGAGAGTTGATTTCATCTTTAGGACTTTATAGTCATAGAAGAATTTATGACTGGGTACTAATCGTAGGAAGGCTTACGATCAGGTTCTGGTCGTAGAAAAACTTACGACTAGGGGATTGTCGTAGAAAAGCTTACGACATGATGATGGTCATAGAAGAACTTACGGCTACTTTATCATATCTATCTTTCTGATTTCTGCAGAAAGTAGGCATGGAGAACCGTCGGAGACGATTTAAGAGGTCGAATCGATGGTCGCTCTTGTTGCGATGAGAGCGACTTGTTTCTCCCCCTACCAAGAGGCGTCGGCTCGTTAAAGCCATCGACAAGGGAGGCTCGAGCTCGAGCCCTACTGTTGAGCAAGCATATGCTCCTCAGACCAGGAGGACGAAGCTCGTGCAGTCGTTGATATGACTCAAGAAGCTCGAGCCGTTATTTCTTCTCGCACCTTTGGCTAATCTTGCATCAAATAATTGCTTGCAGAGGAAACAATTGCGGCGAGAATAGTCAAGTATTCAAGCCCAAAGCCCCCAAGACCAAGGTACCCTTCTATTATGACAATAAAACCTTTGCAGTTTCTGCTTCTCGCGGCTTTATCAAGCAACTAGAAAAGGAGAACTGGAAGGGTTTCATGTCTTTTGTGAAGGAAACTGCTGCGCCAGCAGTACCTGTGGTCGAGGGTAACGATGTCTTTGAGGCGGTCGAGACAGGTCTCGACCGTCCGGAGAGCCAAGAGTCTCAAGGAGCGATGGCGCTCGATCAAGACCCACGACCAGACGTGGTCGTGGCTGTTCCTCAACTTTTACCTTTTGCTTTTTACTACCTAATTGTGCTTCCTTTTTTACGATCTTAGCTCGGCACCTATCACCCTCGAGGACATTCCTGTCAAGGAACCCACTGCTATTTCCCCGGCAGGCAAAGCAACAGTAGTGGCAGTGGTCGAAGGGTCGTCCACCATCCGAATGGTGGAGAGTACCATTAGTGCTGGAGTGGCTACGACCACTGGAGTGGTCTAGAGACTGAGGCAAAGACAATGCCTGATACCGCAGAGGCATCAGGCCATCGCCCCGGGAAGGAAGTTGTTGCAGACTTTCCCCTAGGTTCTCAAGGAGGAGTTGGAGTTACCGAATGAGAGGAGGAGGAATATACTAACTTCGCCTCTGAGTTCTTCGGGTCGTCTTCCAATGTGGGATCTTCTACTCTCAGACCTCGTGCTTGTGTCCCTCACCCCAAAAATATTCCTAATGGAGGGGATGTTTTCGATGACACACGTCTTGAAGAGGTGTGGTGGGACCGAGTGCGAGAGATTGATGAACTGAGGAATCCTACAAGGGTAGTATCCTCGTTTGCACGAAGGGTCATGAATGCAAGTACCTGTTGTTCGGTATTTGCACTCATATCTTTTCTCGCTTCTAACTGTCTTTCTCTATGCAGAGAGCGTTAGAGCAAATTGTTACTGTTGTTGAATACAACAGGCAACTTGTCCAATTGCGATAGAAAAAAACAAAACTCTGCGAGCAGGCAGAGAGGTGGGAAGTAACTGTTTTTCGTAGTCTTTTATGTTTCGACCACTCACATGGTACTTGCGGGGCTTGTCGTAGAAGATCTTATGACTAGGTACTGGTCGTAGAAGATCTTATGACCAGGGTTTTGTTGTAGAATGACTTACGACTAGATCTTGGACATAGAAGAACTTACGACCGCTTGTTTGGTGCTGACGTCAACTCTTTCCCTTTGCAGGTTTAAGAGTGACAAGAAGACCTTAACTGATTCTCTCGACTATGAGAAAGCCGAGGCGAAAAAGCTAAAGGAGGAGATTGAAGACCTCCAGAAGAAGCTTCAGGAGGCAAACTCTGTAAACCAAACGTTGCAGGGATGACTAAGCAGTAAGTGCTGAACTTAAGACCGCCTTCGACCTCCTTTTCTTTTTCTGAATCTCATTCTCTTTTAGACAAAGACCAAGAGGTCCAGACGTGGGAGCAACGTTACCTTAAGGACACTGCCGCCCACACTGAAGAAGTCAAGAAGTTAGATTCTCAACTCGTTGGTAAGCAAATCTTTACCTGTGATTGATTGTGTTTTCCTCTCGAGGTCATTTTATCTGACTTTCAGAACAAGTAGTACAAGTAAAACGACTTTGCGAGGCTTCGACTCACAATTAGGAAGAAATAAAGGCTTTGAAGATCAATCTTCAAGACAATATTTCACTCCTGAATAATGTACTCGGTGGGCTTCATGCTGAGAGGATTACTCCTCAAAATGACACACTGTCTGCCCACTTAAGTGCCATTGGCGAACAAGTCGGAACTTTGCAAGAGTTGGTGACTACCCTGAAGGCTAACCAATTCGACTAGATAAAGGATGCGATCGAAGAGGGAATAAGATTTGTCCTGACTTAAAGCATGTGATCCCAACCTTAATCTGCAACCTATCATAGACGACTTCGTCTGCCCTGAAGCAGAGGCGGAGCAGTTAATGATAACATTGCAGCCGATCGCTGAGGCAGTCACGGAGGGTACGCAAATAAGATCCCCGTCGCTAGAGCAGTCTATACCAGAGTCCTGAGTCCTGTAAAGACAAATTTTTGTTGATGTTGATATATATATCCCTTCCTTTTTCCTGAAAATCATCTTGTCGAGTAGTTAGTAACTCATAAGATAATGAATGGAAAAAAGAGCAAGACTAAGAATTGAAGTTAAGTTAATAACTTTATCCTAGCCCCCAACTATTTGCTTGGTTTATTTAGATAAACCGAGTAAATAGTGTTAAATGAGTTTTCTGAAAAATGAGTGGTTTAGCTAACTTGTAGTTTTTCGATCATGATAATCTTGCACTGGTCGAAAGAGTAGGAACGAGTCGACACTAGGAAGTTCCTTCTAGTGGGCAAGACCACGTGTAGAGAGGAAAGGCTTCGACTAGGTGGTGCTACCATCTCCGACCAGATTAATCAAATCAAGAACGGTCAACTTGAGTTAGATAAATGTCTGGAGTTCCTTAAAAAAAATTGTTCTACTTATTTCAATGCACTCAGTAGGTTTGCTCTGGTAGCAAGAGTTAGAAATAGGATGACGCTAAGAAGTTCCTTATAGTGTGCAAGACCACGTGCAGAGAGGAAAGTCTTCGACTAGGTGTTGCAACTTCCTCCGACCAGTTAAAAAAAACCGAGGTTACCGAAAGTAGTCGAGCAAATTTGAAAAGTATACTCGGCTTAATTTATTTTTCAAAAAGATGAATGATGAAACAAACTAAGGTACTAAGAGTTGGCTTGACATTGTTTCGACCATGTTTTGAACCCAAGCTCTTTGTGTTGGTAGCAAAAAGGGAGGAACGAGTCGACTCTAGGAAGTTCCTTCTAGTGGGCGGGACCACGTGCAGAGAGAAAAGACTTCGACTAGGTGATGTTACCATCCTTTCGACCAGTGTAAAGATGAACTGGGTACTAGTCGTAGGATGTCTTACGACCAGTGTTTGTCGTGGAAAAGATCACAACTAGGAACTGGTCGAAGACGGACCTTCGACCAGCGTATGGTGGAAAGAATTGTCAAAGCACTACTCAAAGTAAAACAATAAAGATAGAAAGAACATGATGCTTTATTTAATGGTTGGTCATTTACACGAGAATTTAAATGGCGGTCGATATTCCAAGAATTAGAGAGAACCCGCCATCTTCCATTGCCATTCGTATCTAACACAGACGATAACTTCAACCATCGTAAGGACCTTCCCACTTAGGGAGTTTCGATTAGATCGATTGAATTTTCCTCAATACCAAGTCACCTCAAGAAGAAATGCGAGGTTGGACCTTACGATCATAGTATTTGCGCAGGGCTTGCTGGTAGACCGCTGAACGGATTAAGACTTGATTTCTCTTTTCTTCGAGCAGGTTAATATCATCCGCTCGAAGTTGTTCTTGGGCTGAGTCATTAAAACTCTCGACCCTTGTTGACCTGATCTTTAGTTCTGGCGGAAGCATGGCTTCGGCACCAAAGACTAGGAAAAAAAGGTGTTTCGCCTGTTGCCGACTAGCAGTCGTGCGAACTACCCATAATACTGAGGATAATTCTTGTACCCAAACCCCCGAACGCTTAACAAGCTAGTCGAAGACTCGAGTTTTAATTCCCTGCATTATTTGGCCATTCGCTCGTTCAACTGCCCCATTGCTTTGGGGTTGGGCGACAGAGGCGTAACAGAGCTTGGTACCCAACTCGTCACAAAATTCCCAAAATTTTACGCTCGAAAATTGTTTACCATTATCTGTGATTATTCGACTTGGTACTCCAAACCGAGTAATCATGCTTCTCATCATGAACCTTTTTGCAGCTTCTGTTGTTATCCCAGTCATGGGTTCAGCTTCGATCCATTTTGTAAACGTATCAATAGCTACAAAAAGGAACTCGATGCCTCCGAGAGCCCTTGGGAACGGTCCTAGCATATCAAGACCCTGTGCAAAAAAGGCCAAGATAGAGGATTGTTTGTAATGCCCGAAATTTGGTTGGTGTATTTGCTCGCTATGAAGCCGGCATTGTACACATTTCTTAACCAACTCTTTGGCATCGTAGAGGGCTGTTAGCCTGTAAAATCCTTGTCGAAAGGCTTTTCCGACCAACGTTCTATAGGAAGCATGAGTTCCATAGATGCCCCCGTGTATGTCGTGAAGGAGGTTTAGTCCTTCCCTCTGTGGTATGCATCGCATGAGTACCCCTTGAGTACCTCGTTTATAGAGGACTCCTTCGACCAAAGTATATATTTTGGCCTTTCGGGATAAATGATCTTCTTCGAGATCATCATCGGGTACGGAACCCGTCTAAAGATACTTGTAGATGGGATCCATCCAAGTATCCTTGTATTCTAGAGAGGCTGACTCAATAGGAGATGTCTCTGGTGTGACCACTAGAGACGGCTCCTGGAGTTGCTCCATGAAGACCCCTTTTTGTACTTGTGATCGGGAAGAAGCTATCCGAGCAAGTTGGTCTGCGAGGAAATTATCCTTTTGAGGGATGAATTGTACCCCGAAACCGAAAAAATGCTTTTCAAGCTTTTGAACCTCTGATAAGTACCGAGACATGGTCGGATTAGAGCACTGGTACTCTTTTCCAACCTGATTCATTACTAGTTGAGAGTCTCCTCTCACGAGTAGTCATCGAATCGCAAGCGCTTTCGCAGCTCGTATGCCGGCTAGTAAACCTTCGTACTCTGCCACGTTGTTAGTGGCCTGAAAGTTTAACTGTATGGCATACTTTAAGGTCTCTCCGTTAGGAGATTCCAGGACCACCCCAGCCCCCTAGCCACTTAAAGTAAGTAACCCGTCAAAGTACATCGTCCACCTGTCGTGCGTATCGTACTGGGGATCCTGAACAGGTTCAGGATTTGTCCATTCGGCGACAATGTCTACCAAGATCTGGGATTTAATGGTCGTTCGGGACACGAAATGGAGGTTGAGCTCCCTAAGTTCTACTGACCATTTAGACATGCGTCCCACTACTTCCCTATTATGGAGGATTACTCCCAAGGGAAACTCAGACGGCACAATTATCTTGTGCGCCTGAAAATAATGTTGCAGTTTTCTCGAAGACATGAGGAGGGCATAGAGAAGCTTTTGGACCTGAGGGTAATGCTCCTTAGGTCCGTGCAAAACTTCACTTATGTAGTACACTGGTCGTTGAACATTTTCACGTTCTACGATTAGTACTACACTCACTGCCTGTGGCATGGCAGCTAGATAAATTAGGAGCGTCTCTTATGGTTTTGGGGAAACCAGAACATGAGCACTCGTAATATATCTCTGAACATCCTCGAAGGCAGCGTTTGCCTCTTCCGACCACTCGAAACCTTCATGTTTCCTTAGAAGTTTGAAGAAAGGTAGTCATTTTTCCCCCAGTCGTGCTATGAAACGACTTAAAGCCACCATACACCCTGTGAGCTTTTGGACTTCTTTCTTCATGGTTGGAGAGCGCATTTGAACAATGGCTTTTATCTTTTCGGGATTTGCTTGATCCTCGTGCGAGACCGAGAATCCAAGCAATTTTTCCGAAGAGACTCCAAACACACACTTCTTAGGATTGAGTTTCAAGCGGTGTTTTCTGAGGTTGTCGAACGTCTCCTGCAAGTCCGAATCATGATCAAGCCATTTGATGCTTTTTATGACTAGATCGTCAACATAGGATTCCAAATTTCTGCCTAGCTGAGGTGAAAAAGTCGATTGCATCAAGCGTTGAAAAGAAGCGCCAACATTTTTTAGACCAAATGACATCTTGACATAGCAAAATATACCAAATATATTAATAAATGCAGTCTTTTCTTCATGTTGTAGACACATATTAATATGATGGTAGCCAGAATATGCATCTAGAAAACTTAATGTTTCGCAACCAGCAGTGGAGTCAACCAACTGATCGATACGAGGTAAAGGAAAATCATCTTTTGGACAAGCTTTATTAAGATCAGTGAAGTCTACGCACATTTGCCACTTGCCGTTAGACTTCCTAACCATCACAGGGTTGGCCAACCACTTTGGGTGGTTGACTTCTCTTATAAAGCCTGCTTTAAGTAGCGTGTCCAATTCTGACCTTATAGCATCTCGTCGATTACGGGCAAATCTCCGTAATTTTTGTTTTACGAGTACCTTGTCAGGCCGTAGAGCTAGCCTGTGCTCAATCACTTCCCTGGGGACTCCGGGCATTTCGGATACTTGCCACGCGAAGACATCAGTGTTTGCTAGGAGGAAAGATGATGACGACATGACCCCTATGGATACAACCATATTTACTATGCTTGTTGTTCCAATTATTAGAGCTCGTGCTCGCCAACTAAATTATCAAGTAACTTCATTTCTAGGAGTTCATAATTGTTCCATTGAGAATGGATTGCTACCTAAGTCTTGTGATGTCATTCTACTCAGGAACAAAGGCAAGGGGCAGTACCACTACTACCACAACAAGTCAGATCAGTTCGGAATCAGCCTGATAGTACTAGTTTAAAACATGCATAACTTTCACATATATAGTCCGTTGGAGGTCCACGAGTACTTTATGGAAAGATTATTTCGTCCTCTTTCCAACGGATCTAGCCTCACCTCCAAATTCCTTCTATACTGACTGTAATCATCAAAAGAATATGTCATATCATCTGTTTGGGCCAACTTGGGCTTTATAATCGTACTCAACTTGGCCCATATGCCGGTGGCCCACCTGGAGGGCGTGCACTGTTTATGTGAACAGTGACCCACGAATTAGTACCACCCCTTTAGTTCTATTAGATGTGTGGCTCCTCATCCCCTATTTAAGGAGGCCACACCCCCTCTAGTTTTTTTGGATTTTGTTTATGTTTAATTTGCCTTCGTTGCAACTTGTATCTTTTGCGTGTGTCGGCTAGACCACCCAATTAAGATCCTTATTCAGAATCCCAACTCAATTCAATATTTTAATTCCTATTTGCAATTTCAGATTGCTTTATCTTGTTCTTGCGTGCTTCTTCGGTGTATGCAGGAATCGACCTTCGTGGTCAAGTCATCCGGGTATTCGTGCACAGTTGATAACGACTTGTCAAGCAGTTCAGCGATTGCGTGGTTTTGAGCCTTGCGTTTTAGTAGCCAGGATCGTGAGAGTTGAGCGACTACTACCGAACTTACCGTCTCATCGAAAGATCGGGCCAGAACAAGGACCTTCGGGTTCATCAGGTGGTATCAGAGCTACAGTTCATCGGTGAGAATTTTTTTCCTACAGTCCAAATAGCCACGAAAATAAAAAAAAATATTGGTTTAGTTCATCGTCCAAACCAATCTGTGCCTTTGCAATTTTTTTCTTTTTAGTTTGCGTTGTTGAATTTTCGTTGCATCGTCGAGTTATTGTGCTGGTTTCTTGTCTGGATTGGTCTAGTTTAGGGTCTCTTGCAAATCGTCTAGTTCTGTTCTTCGGGAAAAAGGCGTGCTGTCGAGATATTAGCGTTGTCGAGATATTAGGGCTTGAATTCATACAAAAAAAATAGCAGTTTGATCTGCCACCACCGTCACGCGCGTGTGTTTCAATGGATCCAATCGGAGCTCTCATCGCGTGTCTCCCGGCGGCGCATCCTGTCGTCTCGTCCTCGGTCCAAGCGAGAAACAGCGCCAACTCTTCGGTCCAAGCATCGCCTTGCCCAAACGTCCGTGCACATCCTTCACCAGCAACATGCCTCGGTTCAAACGTCGCGGCGTGGTCCTCGTCAGCAAGAAGGCCACCGTCGTCCCTGGGCATTGCGTGGCCTCCGGATCCGGTGACCAGAGGGAGGGCGTGCCGAACTCCACTGCCACCGCCGTCCAGATCCGCGTACTCTAGCGCCGACCTCCGCCAGCTCACCGCCGCCAAGGACTCATAGGCGATTTCTGCTCCTCGCTCGCAGCCGCTACCCCGATCGCCACGCCTCGGCTCCGCGTCCAAGCGCGCACCGATCCACCGCACCGGATCCGTGCCGTGCGAATCGAGCCGCCATCGACGCCCAGGGTCGCGTGCCTCGTCGCCGCCCTCTTGGGTCACCGCCACCGCGCTCTTGGGTCGTCACCGCGATTGCAAGATCCGTTGAAGCCGCCACCGCTTAGGCCGCCACCGCCAGCCGTCGTCGCCACCCCGCGCCGCTGCCGCCATCCGAAGCGACGCTGTCTCGACTCGGATCGAGCCGATCCACAAGCAGGATTCGCCGTCGATCGAGCCGCCGCCGTATTGGATCAGGTCGCCGCCGCCGCTGGCCAAGCCACCGATGCTGCCTGTCGTCGCCGTCGTCGCCCAGAGCAAGGTCTCGCGTGGAGGATTCAAGATTGCCTTTTGGTTTTCGTTTCCAGTAGCTTTTGAAGGTATAAAAAAAAGGGGTAAGAGAAGAAAAAAAAGGAAAGAGAAGAAAAAGAAGAAGAAAGATCGAGAAGAAAAAAAAGAGAGAAAGACAGAGAAAAAAAAAGAAAGAGAAGAGAAGAAAAAAATTCAGAGCTGCCTCTTTTCTTGACTTATTTCCT
Source organism: Phyllostachys edulis (assembly GCA_036346405.1). Lineage (NCBI taxonomy): Eukaryota > Viridiplantae > Streptophyta > Magnoliopsida > Poales > Poaceae > Phyllostachys > Phyllostachys edulis. The sequence continues at coordinate 61,752,585 of CM070549.1, forward strand.
TGTTTAGTTTGGCATAGTCATCCATTGCTCGCTTGCCTTGATAGTTCTTGTGCTAGCCTTCCGTTGTTTCTACTAGTCGTTCTTGTGAGTTGCTCTAGCTAGGCTTGGTTTAGACTAGGACCAAAGACTTGTGACCAAGATTTTGAACTTTTCAACTTTGCACATCGAAATGAATCATTGCTACTCCTTGCTACATACTAGCCTTCCGAGCTCCACTTCCTACTAACTTCGGCGGTGCCGCTCCTTGCAATCGTTGGACTAATCGCAAGTGAGAGTATCACGAACCAGCCACCGGTTGTACCACTTCCTTGCTGCATTGGTAAGAACTTGTAAGAACTGGGTATAAGCTTGAGTGTGAGTGACTTGTGAAACTCCAGAACCTAGTAGTTCATAGGGACATATACGCTATGATTTGTTCTTTGTTTTCTACTAACTATGGCAGGTTCACGGAATGATTACGAGATCGATCCACATCTTCTTCGAGCCATTGAACGTGAGCGCAAGAAAGTCTGCGAGAAAAATGCAAGCTTGAGCCAAGTTTCTCCACCACATAAGGTATATGATCGTGATAGTACATCCAGTAAAACTAATATCACTTTGCTGGTAAATTTGATCCTGATGCCTATGTTGACTGGGAGATAGCTTTAGACAAAGAATTTGAATATTATGAATGGTTTGATAGGCAAAAGATTAGAGCCGCCACTAGTGTTTTTGTTGAGGATGCAATACTTTGGTGGAAGTATTTACGTAGACATGGAAGAGTGCCTCAAACTTGGTACGCGTTAAAGAAACTTTTGAGAGATGAATTTGTTCCTAAATATCATGTTGATTATTTATTAGCTAGATTACAACGTTTCAAACAAGATCGTAGAATTATAAGAGAGTACTATCATGAATTGAAAACTCGTTTGTTGCGTTGTGTCTTAGAGGAACATGCTGAAGCTACAAAGAATAGATTCTTAAGTGGGCTTAATTAACCAATTCAGGACCTTCTTATTCACAAAGAATATGGTTCTCTTCCTCATTTGTTTATACTTGCATGTAAGGTTGAAAGTCAGATTAAGGAGAAATTGAGAATGCTTGATGATAGGAAACATGAGAACAAACCTGTGTTTGTGTCTTTTTCTGTGACTAACAACCTACAGGAAGTTGAGAACCATACTGAAGTGGAGAATGAGCTGATTGAGACTCTGACTCCATTGGCTGAGAAGGAAGATGAGGAGATGGATGCACCTACATCATCTGAGGAGAGCCAAAAAGGTAAAGACCATGGTGCTATCATCACTCAAGGTGAGTATGTTTGTGATGAACTACAATTGTCCACTGTTCATGCTATTTTATAGCAAAAAATTAGTGGAAAATAATTCTAATATGCACATGTTTCAAGTAGAGAATTCAGGCTGCATTGACTTGAGTGCACCATGTGATAAAATAATTGAATTGCATGCTATTTTTAGTGTTTCCTATGATAAGTTAATCCCATCTAATGATCATGTGGAATTGGTTAGACATAAAGAAGTTTTGACTAGAATTTCTCCTACTGATTCTTTATGTTAAATTATGTTAGATTCACCTATGAAATTGTCACATGCTATGGAGAACATTTATGAAATTGCATGTTCGAAATCCTTGTCTAGTGCCTACACCCTTGGGTATAAGTTTAATTTGATTGGAGATTATGGTGTAGACAATCAATTTCTTGTATATCGAATATGCATAACTTGTGATCATGTGGATGAGTTGAAGCTTGCTGTTTTGGATAACAATTCTTGTGTGTTGAATCTTGTTCAATATGAGAGGAAAATAAAATTTAGTGCTCATCCAATGCCTATGTGTTCATCCCTTATTGCATCATCTAGTATTGACATTCAGAATATTGATGTTGAAGTATGAAAGAACTTACAATTCTTTCCACCATTGCTAGATGAATTTGCTATTGCTCGATTGAAATATGATTATATGGATGAATTTTGTTTGATTCCAAAAGTTGTAGATTTGCCCATATGTGCTACCACTGTAAGTTTACAACTTCAGATATTTGAATTGCATAAACGCTTCATTACATTTGCAAAACTAGTTGCAATAATTGTTGTGTGAGAAATTTTGTTTTGATCATTAACATATATGATTATTCTTGGGTTAATAATACAATGAGCTTTTATGATCACTGCTGTCTTATAACATTAATTGTGCAACAACGAAGAACCGTTAAAACAGATGACATATACATATACCATGCATACACCTTGGCTTCTTTGTTACCCTATTTTTAGCTTATCAAAAGCCGAGGATGGCTTTGTTTTCAAGAAATGGAGGATAATGAGGACATAACCCCTATGGATATAACCATATTTGCTATGCTTGCTGTTCCAATTACTAGAGCTCGTGCTCGCCAACTAAATTATCAGGTAACTTCATTTCTAGGAGTTCATAATTGTTCCATTGAGGATGGATTGCTACCTAAGTCTTGTGATGTCATTCTACTCAGGAGCAAAGGCAAGGGGAGTACCACTACTACCACAACAAATTAGATCAGTTCGGAATCAGCCTGACAGCACCAGTTTAAAACATGCATAACTTTCACATACGGAGTCCGTTGGAGGTCCACGAGTATTTGATGGAAAGCTTATTTCGTCCTCTTTCCAACAAATCTAGCCTCACCTCCAAATTTCTTCTGTACTGACCGTAATCATCAAAAAAAGATGTCATATCACCTATTTGGGCCAACTTGGGCTTTGTAATCGTACTCAACTTGGCCCATATGCCGGCGGCCCACCTGGGGGCATGCACTGTTCATGTGAACAGTGAACCACGAGTTAGTACCACCCCTTTAGTTCTATTAGATGTGTGGCTCCTCATCCCCTATTTAAGGAGGCCACACCCCCTCTAGTTTTCTTGGATTTTGTTTATGTTTAGTTTGCCTTCGTTGCAACTTGTATCTTTTGCGTGTGTCGGCTAGACCACCCAATTAAGATCCTTATTCAGAATCCCAACTCAATTCAATATTTTAATTCCTATTTGCAATTTCATATTGCTTTATCTTGTTTTTGCGTGCTTCTTCGGTGTATGCAGGAATCGACCTTTGTGATCAGGTCATCCGGGTATTCATGCACGGTTGATAACGACTTATCGAGAAGTTCAGCGATTGCGTGGTTTCGAGCCTTGCATGTTCGTAGCCAGGATCGTGAGAGTTGAGCGACTACTACCGAACTTACCGTCTCATCGAAAGATCGGGCCAAAACAAGGACCTTCAGGTTCATCAAAAGTGATGAGGGTGTCTTCCTATTTGGGGTCGAAAGTATCCCCGATGCGAACAGTCTTCGAAGGTTCCTCCTAATCCAAGGGAACCTCTTTGACTTGGTCGTTCGGCTTGGGCGCAGCTTTAGGCTTCGAGCTCTTGGTCAAAGGCTGCCCTTTTTCTTCCCGAGCTGATATCTGACCCACCATCTCGAGGGATCGATGGTCACACGTGTGCGCTATCTTCTTATCATAATGAATTGTGATTACTTCTTTGGGACCTAGCATCTTAAGACATTGATACCCATAATGAGTTGCCATTAAGAATTTTGCCAAAACTGGTCATCCGAGTATGGCGTTATATGTCGTATCGAAATCAACCACATCAAAGGAGATCTTCTCCGTCCTGAAATTACTTGGTGTTCCAAATGTTAAAGGAAGAGAAACTTGACCAATAAGTTTGGCCGAAGACCCTGATATAATACCATGAAATGAATATCTTACCGGTCTTACCTTGGTCCTGGGTACTTGCATCTCGTCCAGGGTATTGGTCAACAAAATGTTTGACGAGTTCCTACCATCAATCAACACTCGATTTACTCGACAGTTGTTGATGGTGGGTTCGACCACGATCGGATAATGACCTGGTCGAGTCAAAGGGATCGGGCAGTCAACCTTCTCGAAAGAGATGGTGACTTCCGACCACTTCGGCACTTTATTGACAAGAGGGGAGTCAATGGAGTTTACCTCGCGTTCGACTGCTTTAAGCTGTCGTCTTGACTCGTACACCGATGAACCCCCAAAGATGTGCTCGATGGTGTGCTCGGGATCTTGAAACGGCATGCCCTTGTTGTCGTCCGACTGTGTATGACCACTGGCTTGCCCCACTTCTTCGAGGGCAGGAAGTGGCCCTTTGCCGTTCTAGTAGTCTTCGAGTTTTCGTTGGAAAACTCGGCAGTTGTGAAGGTCATGTTCTTCCTTTTTATGGAAAGGGCACCACCTAGGCTTATCGTTCTTTCGTTCGGGGCGCTTACCTTTGCCTCAATCAGGGTATTGTTTAGCAGTTCGTGGCTCCTTATCGCTTATGGCCAGGACCTCCTTAGAAGCATTGGCTTGAGGCTTTTGGCCCTTTGCCTTGTTCTTGGATTTCTTGGCCTTCTTATCCTTCTTTTTGCTACCTTCACCAGTCTCCTGAGGGTGCTGGTCATCTCGATCGATGATTTTGGTCCACTCGACTGCTTCATCGCCAGATGGCGTCATCGATCACCATCTCGAAGAGTTCGACTCTGATGGCGGGAGGGTTCAAAGCGATGTCCTCCGTGATCCTTCTACTGCGGACTCCCTGCTTGAAGGCTCTGATAACAGATGAGTTAGAAACCTCAGGAATAGAGTTGTGAACCTTACTGAAATGTCTGATGAATTGGCGTAGTGTTTCGTGGTTGTTTTGTCGCATCCTGTGTAGGTCGTCCTCCTTTCTAGGGTGATGGTAGGTGCCCTAGAAATTGTCTAACAATAGATCACAAAGATGTTGCCACGAGTAGATCGACTCGACTGGTTGGTTTAATAACCATGATCGAGCAGACCCTTCAAGTACAGTCGGAAGGTAATTCGCCATGACGTGCTCTCCTCCTCCTGCTGCTCGAACAGCGGTCGTGTAGATCTGAAGAAATTCGATGTGATTTTGAGACCCATCAAATTTCTCCATGTTCCCTAGTCGAAACCGCAGCGGCCAGTAAACTGCTCGGAGGTCAAGCGAGAATGCCCGACATCCGTTAATTACATCGTAATGCCTCCTTTGTAAAAAACAGGGGTTGACGTCGCCGGGTGATCGTACTAGATGATACCCAGCGAGGGGTGAATCTGACTTATGGTAAGTCTCGATCCTACGAGGGTAATACTCCTCGTATTTTGTCTGTAGTTGTAGACCTCTGGGTCAGAGCGGTGAATGATCACCTCTCTTAGGAGCTTTGTGATCGTCAGGCGTTCGAGGAACTCTTTTCCGGTTTGGCGAGCGATGCACCTTGCGGTGATCCCCATGCGGTGAGTTATTCGAACGACTGGAAGCTAATGGAGTCGTACTGCTACGACTTCCAGAATGATGTTGGCGGGGTCGTTCGAGCTTGCTCATCGTACTCCGTAACCTTTGTGCGATATCTTCAGCAAAGAGGTCATAGCCAGGTGCTTGGGCAAGTTCACGAGATGGGTTCTCGAGTAGGTCGTTGATATGCTAAAGTTCCTGAGCTTCTTCCGATTGGTATTGAGTGCGCCCAGGCAATTTTCTCTGAGCTATGACTCGTTTCTGTCGGTTTGCTTCAGAATCATCCATACCTGATCCTTGAGCTTGCCTTAATGAAGTGCGATGATCTCGAGAATTTCCCGCACACTCATCAGAGTATTGACTCTGGTCATTGTTGGAGGTGTCTTTGTCATTACCACGAGAGGTCGTAGGGTGTGATCTTCGAGGAGCGTCCTCAACCCTGTCTCTAGGAGAGTTATTGCTACCTGAGGGAAGGACGAAGACCTCTCGTTGATGATCTCCACTTGCGCTAGAGGCCTCCTCGCTTGAGGAGTCGACGAATGACACCATCTGGCGACTTGGAGCAAACCCCTCCAGGAAGGGGAATTCCGGGTTATAACCGTCTCTGTCGGCAAGCGAGTCCTGCATTGGGATGGTCGAACTCGCAGGAAGAGCATGTTCGATCGCATCCTTGGCTGGGCTAACCGGAAAGAGAGAATCACCAAATGCTGATGAAGATCCGGAATTATGACTTCCAAGAGTTTTCGGGCCAGGTCGGACTGTCTCAGGTGGACTTGGACATTTGGAGAGGGAACCCTCACCGTGCTCGAGTCTGCCTTGGGATAGCCCTCATTGTGATCGGATTGGCCCTTGCCCTCTGAGGAAGCTGGTTCCCCATCTGGACGTATAGTTGTGGGGGATAAGGATCCCTCCTCAACTCCATCGGTGGTAAAGTCTCCTGGAGAAAGATCTCCGGGGGTGACATCACCATCGGAGGATGCATCATTCGGCTCGTAGTCGAAACCGGCATCCATGTCGATATCTGCATAATCGGCCAAGTCGAACCAGTTCTCCTCGTTCCACTCTCCTACCATGAGAGTATGAGAATTGGATAGACGAAGGAAATCTGATGACTCGAAGTTCCCCACGGTCAGCGCCAACTGTCGGTGTTTTAGGACCGAACTTACGTAAAGATTGTTTGATTCGGGGGTTCCTCTAGGCTCAAAATCACATAGAGATGGAGACACAGGGATTTTTATACAGGTTCGGGCCTTCTCCTAGGAGAATAACAACCCTACTCCTGTGTGTATGTATTGAGTATGCTAGATTACAAGATGGAGCTAAAGACTAGAGATTTGTCCTTCTAATGATCTCTGGATCACCCCGATTGTCCTAATGATTTTGCCTTTTATACAGTCCTCAAGGCGTACCGCTACACCTCTAGTGTAAAAACTGCCTTAATGTCCTAGATTATTAAGCCGTTACTGGAGGTTATTACGGGAGTAGTAACGTTCCCGTGCTGCTGGGCAGTTATCACCATAACAACAGGGTTAAATCGTGCCGTTATTCCAGAGAATAACAGCGTAATTGATTGCTCATATCCTTGGATATGGTACATAAGATTCCCTAACCAACTAGGCCCACATGTCTGTGAGTCTTGTCGACTAAGGACTGGTCGTAGAAGGACTTACGACCAGGCAGTGGTCGTAGGAGAGCCTACGACCACAGATCGATCATAGTAGAGCTTACGATCATAGGATAGTCGTAGAAGGGCTTACGACTATGGGGTGGTCATAGGAAGACCCACGACAACAGGGTGGTCGTAGGAGAACTTACGACCTCCAGCTTCTCCCTTATGAATATCAAGGGGTATACTCAAGAGTTATATGACGTCACTATTATCCATAATATGAATTATAGATAAATGATTAAATGAGGATTGTTATATCCTCGTCAAAATATTTTGGTGAAACTTTCTAGAATAGTGGTGGAGACAAAGATTACTAAATCTGCTAGAGAATAAAATTTTAGGAACAACCCAATTGGAGTTCTTATGAATTTTCTAGGAATTTTTGAAGTTACTTCAATTTCTAGTGTAAAAATAATCCTTTTCTGAAATTAATTCTAATTCTGAAATTTTCTGTGACAACAACAAGTTTTAAACCTATGCCAAATGGAATTACATTAGTAAAGAAAACTAACAAAATTTGTTTCACACAAATTGGAGTTGATTAGAACTAGTTACGAATTTATGAAATTGAAACTAGGGCAAAAGGTCTACTGTTAGTTAACTAACCAATAATTCAATTCTTGATTCATCATTAATTTTACTCTTTTATATTAGAGGTTAATGACTCATACTTTTATTTTCCAATCTATTTGCTTTGGCATTTGACATGGCTTTGTCTCACTGTTAAAAGAGTATTGTTTTCCAATCTTGCCTCCCTTTTAATTCCTGCTTTCTTTGGATTAATTGCTAATGGCTGATTACTGATCTTGATGAAGTTTATAATTCTACTTTTATGTTCATTAAGATGTTAAGGACTACTAAGTATTGTCAAACATATTTAAGCACTAGACTCAGCTAACATCATGAGGTTTGTAAGTTTGAAACCTCCATTAATCATGAATCCTACTTACTGTTCTCCCCAAACCCATTAATGTTCTTCTTAAACAAAGAACTCACTGTTTTTTTTTTTGGAAAAACAAACTAATGCTTATTTATCAGTTTGACTTGCCTCTGTTAGTTTAAGTTCCAAAGCCTAACTGAAACAATTAACCTTCTAAGTACATGAATTTTAGAATGGTCATCAACCCACTGTAGTAAACAAGGTTTCACCTGGAGACCTTTTCTGACCATACATCCTTTTAGAGGAAAAATGTTGTTTTGGAGATATGGTTAAATTAATCTTTCTACTTAACTCAATTATCCAAATTTGTTTTCAGATTTGGTTACTACTGTTAGTTAATTGTCTAAAGACTAATTAAAGCAATAACATTTCTAACTACTGAAATCACAATGTTATAAGCCTATTGACACATATGTTTACCTTTAGATTAATGTTCATATTCAGACATCTTGAATAAAGAGAAGAATTTGCTTATTGGGAGTATTGTTTAACCAAAATTCTCACTAATTGAATTTCTTTCAAATTGGCTAATTGAATCCATAACCTTTCTAACTACTAGTATCAGCAATGCCATTAGTTTACTGTTATTTCAATTTTTCATCTAGTTATCTTCTCTAATCAAATACTTACAACAAGACATCTTTCTTAACTAATGTGCTACTAGCTATCTTCCTTCCAAATTCAACTTTCAATTTGCTAAATCATTTGAGTGACCTAGCTGACATTTACAATAGTAGATAGCATTAAATAGTTGGTTTTGCAAGTGGGTCCCATTGACAAATCAACTTCTCCTCTGTCCATTTATTTCATCAAAGGACTTACTGTTTTGTTAACTACTCTCCTCACTAATTCACCTATTCATATTTGTTTTCAGATTAAGTTGATGTTGTTAGATAATTGTTCAACTAATTGAAATTAAGAGAAACTCTAACTACTGGAGTGAGTCATGTTATTAACCCACTAACAAAACAACTTGTCATCTAACACCACCTCTATTCAAACATCATTTTAAGAAAATTGTCTGAATTGATTTGATGTGAACTAAACTCCTTACAAGTTCAACATTCAAACTTTACTAACTCAACTGAGGGATTCAACAGACATTCAAAATTTTATAAAAGAAAAAGCATTCATTTGATCCCACTGGTGAGTCCAACTTCTCAGTAAGACAGAGATGAACATAAGGGAGAACAGAGGACAGAACAGGGGTCCTATCGGCAGTTTGGAGTGGCATTTACCGCCGGTAAGGGAGTAGCACAAAGGAGGCAAGGACCCTCAAAATGGATCACCTTAGGGACAAGGAAGCTAGGGGTTGCGGCCTTTGTGCTCAGGCTGCACTATGGCGGTGCAGCCAAGGTGAGCGGCGGCCAGTCGTGGAGAAGAAATGGAACGATAGCACACGGGTGAGTTTGGGGCCTAATTAGGAGGAGCATGAGGACCGGCGGAGTACCTGGAGCACGCCGAAGATGTTGGAGAAAGCGGAGGGTGGCCGAGGTGGTCTGGCGACGACGACCCAGGGCGGCACGACCAATTCAACATGGGGATGACGCTCTGGAGGAAGAGGGCCCAAGTGACTGATCGGAGAAGGTAGAGGGAGTCTAGGAGATGCTCACATGGAGAGGAATTGAAAAGGGAGTCCCCAGAGAAGGTGCGGTGGCTAAAGCGGTGGTGGTGACCTGTAACATCCCAAAATTCTGTTACTATTTTAAAATTAATAAAATATTATTGGATTTCCTGGGTTATAAAAGAGTTTTATTGCTTTTTCTGAAATTCCTTTAAAATAAAAAGTCAAAAAAATTTATTGAGTTTCTGAGATTTTCTTGGACTTAAAGTTAAAAAGGAAAAACTAAATTAATTTCTTGATTTTAAAAAGGTTTTTCTTGTCTTTCAAAAATTAAAAATAGTTGTGTGCAAAAGTAAAAGCCAACTTTAAGTTGGAAGTAATTTTGATTATTTCAAAGCTATTCTATTTGATTTTCAGGCCTTTTCGAAGTTTTCCAAATAAAAATCATCATTTGATTTTCCTGATCCGTTAAAGCTTAAATTGAAATTTCAGAAATAAAAATAATTTAAAATGAGTAAAATTAAACTCCAATTAAATAAAAATTATTTTATTCTATTTCTAGAGTCTTTCTGAATCTTTAAAAATAAAAATAATCGTTTGGATTTTATCGATTTAATTTAAAGCTTAAAATTAAATTTCTGAAGGAAAACTATTTTAAATGGCCAGAATAATCTTCAAAAAAATCCAAAACTATTTTATTTGATCTATTTGATTTCCAAAGTATTTTATGATTTTTTCTCGAATTTTCCAAATTTCTTTTCCTTTTCTTCTTTTACTTCCCACCTCTTTTCTTTTCTCTCTCCTCCTTTCTTCTTTTTCTTCACGTGCGCCGTGCGCTGTGCTTCTTCCTCCCTGGCCGTTTCTTCCCATTGGAGCTGACTGCCACCATGGGCTCCCATGCCCTGCCACCTCCTGCTTCCACCCACCCCCTTTGACTCGACTACCTCCTCCCCATGCTCTGCCGCCCCCAACCGCCCCCTTGCCCATCTCCTGCCGGCCTCCCATGCCGCTCCCCATGCTGTCGGCCATGCCGGCCGAGCTGCCCCCCTAGTGAGCTCCCCTCTCCCTTCCTCCTCTATTTAAAGGCTAGCAAGCTCTTCTCCCTCCTCTACCCCTTCCCCTCCTCTTCTCCCACGGCCAAAGCGCCCCAACCGAGCTCCTCCCCTGCGGCCATGCTGCAGTGCGCTCGTCGCCTCCCCATGCTCCTCCTCCCTGCGCCGCTTCCTTGCCACCCTTTGAAGCCAGCCAGCAGCTCCTCCCCTTCTTCTTCTCGGCCGAAGCTCCCCTTGCCGACTGCTATGTTTCCCCTCCCCCTTGCTTCTCCAACCGAACGCCCCCTCCTCTCCCTTCCTCCCCTCCCCTCCTCTTGAGCTGCGCCCAGCTCCACCCGAGCTCCTTCCCCTGCTAGCCATGATAGCCCATGTGCTGCCATTGCCGACTACCAGCTCCTAGTACAGCACTCTTCCCCCTCCTCTTCTCCCACGGCCACCACCTCCCCAACCGAGCTCCCCCAGCAACAAGCCGCTCCCCCTCTTCTCCATTGCCGGCCATGGCTATCTTGGAGTCACCTCCCTAGCCCTCCCTCGCCAGCACCTCCCATGGACCAAAGCACCTGGAAGCAAGCCTGTGCATGGCCTTCTTCTTTCTCCTTTCATCTTCTTCTTGAGCCACTTCCATGTGGACCCCACCATGTCATCCTCTCTCCTTTCTTCCTCTCTTGCTCTGCCTAGCATGTGGGCCATGGTTGTCATCTACACCATTGCTATACATGTTAGAATCTCAGAGCAAAGAAGATTCTGGAACATTCTCCCTTTTATAAGATTCTATCATTGTTGGGTCACGGGGTAGGCTACGATAGCTACAAACAAAAATTTCTACCATGCAAACCAGGAAGCCAAGCAAGTAGATGATCATAGATCGTTACCACCAGACGCGCAGAGCAGCGGAAGAAGGGTTGGAGCAGCCTAGTCCAACGTATAGCGCGTCGATGTAGTAGTCGTAGTCGATCGTCTCCTCCAGCAACCTCTGCAGTTCCTCATGAAGATCGCGGATCGTCCTCAAGCGCAACAATCGTAGTAGCGCCTCTACGGTATCCACACGTCCAGGGAAGGAACAACCATACGCCGGTGTGCTAGCACCAAATCGCAAGGCAGAGCTCTCAGGAAGATGGTGGCTAGGGTTTCGGTGGTGTTTCACGCGTCCGTTTTTCCCCACAGCCTCATGCATCTCCTTATATAGTGCTCATGACGGATCCTATCCGAACACGCTTGATTTAATCGATTCGTCTTGGTTTGTTCCAACCCGTTAAGTGTGTGACCTCAGAGGTTCATGCGTAGTTCGGTTGTGACTCGAAAACCCTTCCGATCACTAGTCGTAGCGGCTCCTAGCGTAACATAGCGATTCCGAATACACACAAATAATATCCGATTTAACCTTAATGCAATATGATCTATGACCAGGTCCTCATCACTTATGACCAGGTCCTATCTTTATACGACCGATTCAGATTTGGTCACGACGATTCGTAACTCTTCTGACCTGTGTTACGACCACTCTGTGATTACGTTCGACCAGCCTACGACCAGCTCAGATCTCCATACGACCGATCAAATCAGAATCGTCGAACTAAGCGACCTACTCGTGTATACTCCCTTTTCCTCATGATGTCTGGTTGAACTCCAGGTGAGATGTTGTGTCATCTATGGATTGTTCAATACTTTCTCGATCGAGTGTCGGATAACTTCACGTGGTCGAACACTTCGACTACTAGTGGCACGGCTATGCACTTTCTTTATCCGATCACAACGAGGGGCCCAGAGACATCTCTCATGTTATGTTAGGAGGGCAAATCCCATATCCCACCAAATACATTCCTCTCCATGTTTCACAAAGATACCCAAAGCTACCTTTATAACTACCCGATTCACGGTGTAGTGTTTGGCAACCCCTAAGAGTGCTATTACACATGTAGGAAACCATGATGATCTCAGGTCTAAGGATTATACATCATCATTGCTTGAGACCAACTAACGACACATAGAATAATAACAATCTCAATAGTGTCTCAAGGTGGGTCTAATCCAACATCATGTTCTCTAACATGTGTCCATATTATTGGTTTGATATCTCCATATCTATGACTCGTGAAACATAGTCATCAACCAATACATATGCTAGTCTATTCATATGTATCCTCATATGTTTCCGACCAGAGATCGTATAAGAATAATTATCGCAGAAATATAGAGTTTCACAACCAAGTCACATACTTGATAATAAATATTAACAATATTATTCTAGGAACAAGATAACACACTATCCAATGTCATGAACATAATGAAATATAATCATCTCTATGATTGCCTCTAGGGCATATTTCCAACAATCATTTCATGTGATTTTCCGACTTCTGAACGTTCGTTCTCCTTCATACGAAGTCCGATTCCGCCGTTTCTCATTCCTAAATTCATCTAAAGGTGGTATCTTCTTTTTGGTATTTATTTTATAATTTCTAGATTTTATTTGGATTTGTATATTTATTTGGCTCATTTCGCGTATAGATTACGACAACTTCAGAGAACCGAATTTCGACACTTTTCTGCTTTTCGACGCCGTTTAAGAACAATAACCAAATAAGCAAGGCAAGTTACATCCTTTGATCATATTTGTATCCCAGCATTTTAAATTATTTAAATTCTGTTTTAAATTACTATTGCATGCTATTTAAATTCAAGTAATTCAAATCCCTATTTTAAGTTTTATAGTTATCCCTAATTCCATTGAATAACCAATTATTATCAAGATAGACAGTAAGGAGGACCTTTCCAAAGGTGAAGCATCTGGAGATAGAAATAGGGAATTGTGGATTATTAGAATATATAATTGTTGGAGTCGGATTATAGAAAATATGATTGTTGAATATTGGATTGTAGAAATACATTATTATTGGATTATTGGAATATGTATTGTTGGATTATAGGGATACATGATCAATGATTGTTGGATTATAGTGATACATGATCAATGATTGTTGGGTTATAGAAGTATAACTTGGATGGAGGATATAATGGATTATTGCTGGATATTAGACTAAAGAAGTAGATTATTGTTAGAAATTGAATGTGGGATGACCAACTCATGATGTTGATTTTGGTGGATTAGGGTGAATCAGGAAGTATAGAATTAATTAAGTACGTTGGTCATATTGGATTTATTGGATATGATTGAATAAAAGAGTTGGATCTAGAAGAAATCTTGGTTGGATTATAGAAATAAATCTTGGTTGGATTATAGAAGTATATATTTGCTGGATTATTAGAACATATCATTTTTGGATTTATAGATGGTGAATTATTAGAAATAGATTATTATTGAAGAGTGGATTATTGGAAATTGGATTATAGAAGTAATTGTGGGATGTTGGATTATATGATTTTTTGTTGGAGAGGGGTTATAGGACTAATTCATGGATGTTGAAGTATATAGAAATAGATAATTGTTGGATATCGAATTCTAGAAGTAGATAATTGTTGATATTGGATTATCGAAGATTGGATTATAGAAATATATCTTTATTGGATTATAGAGATGGATTGTTGTTAATATTGAATTGTTGATGTTGGATTCTAGGAATATATTGATATTGGATTGTCGAAAGTTGGATTATAGAAGTATATCTTTAATGGATTATAGAAATAGATTATTGATGAATACCGGATTAATAGATGATGGATTATAGGAATAGATTGTGTTAGATGTTGGATTACTTGAATATTGGATTATAGAATTATCATTGAAGATTGGATTGATGGATGTTGAATTATTAGAAATGGATTATTAGTAAAGATTGATGTGACGGATGTTGAATTATTAGAAAAAGAATATTGTTGGATTATTGAATTATGATTCTATTTTGGAAGGTTGAATTACTGATATCATAATTGACAATTCTTAAACATTGAATTCCTCACACCTTGTCGCCCTAGATAAAACTCGGTTAATATATTAGTATGACTAGAACATATTGCAAAAATCTATGTTTAGTCGAAGCTTAGCCCAAAATATTTAATTTAGGGAATTTAGCCAAAAATTCAACTATGATTTATAATGTTACTATGGTATGGTCGTCTATACCATAGAGATTTATGAAATGATTTGATGTAGTACATAAAATGAAAATTGGTTTGGACTTGGGCAAAATGGATGTTTGGATGGGTGCATGTTCATGCACGAGATCGATTCATTTCTATGATCGAGGCCCAGGGGTTTTATTGGAATGTTGCCTAAGTTAGTTAAGGACCGATCTTCAAGCGCATTTTGCTAAGCCCTTCCATACTACCACATGTCCTGAATGGGCAGGACCTGGCTAACTAATTTGCAATGTTCCATCGTAGTCGTGCCATCTGGTTGCGTGGGTGTCTTTTATGACCTACTTTTATGTATTCCCACCTGGCGCAAGAGGGGGCCTGAACACGGCAGGTTTCTATCTAAAGGGGGCGAAACCTTAGCGATGCGGGACTACGGTGGGATAACGCATTGTAAAAGCCTTGTTACGTGCTCTAAACTGCTTACCTAAGGTAGTGAGTGGTGGTATCAACGGATGCCGAACAAACTAGGGAAGTCTTGTCATATGGGTAAAGCTGTACACCTCTGCAGAGTGTAAAACTATTCGAATAGTCGTGTCCACGGTTATGGACATGCTAGCAAATCCACTCCAAGTTAGATTTTGATTTTTTATTTCAAAAGACTTTGTCAAATGGTTTTAGATTTCTATCCAAATGGGGATTGGACGGGTAGCCTTGTGATAGGAGGGTATCCTTCATCCCTCGTTGATGAATGTTATCTGACTATAAAACTTGAGAATTTAGAAAATGAATTTTAGTTATAGATTATATACTTTGGAACTTGGTACAAGTATTTGGAAAGAAAACAATGCTTTATGCAAAATCAACTCTATAAGCCTTCCTTTGTTATACCCCTGCATACATTATAATTCTGTTATTGGGCGTAACTTGCGGAGTACATTCATTTGTACTCACTCTTGCCTAATAAAATGTTGTTCAGAGAAGAAGAACTTTGCATCTGCTGAAGATCTCAACGACTAGGCCGCTACCCCCAGTCGATTGTCTGTGGCAAATTAGTTGGGCTCTACTGTTGTTCATTCGTCTTCCATTGTGTTCTTATTTGTGGGCTTATAAGCCTTTCTCGTAATCAACTCTGATATTTATTATTAAAGTTTTGTAACTATGGTTGTGGTACCATATTTCTTTACTGTGTGAGCTAGCCACTGATCATGGGACTAGTTCAGAAATGCATAGAGGATTTGGGGTGTTAATCCCGGGTCCTTACATGATCGGTGGTGGCGCAGAAAAGAGGCCGCGTGTCCCATGCGCTGGAGCGGAAGCAGCTGCATGGCCAAGGCGCTGATGCTGAAGGCTTAGAGAAGAAAGGTCTGTCGGGTGGGCCCGACAGGTCTGTGAGGGAGAGAAGTCAATTGGGTTTTTTTTATAATTTTCAAAATGGCTGAGATATTTAGGTGATTTTTAGAATTAGACACCTAGCACCAAAAATCCTGAAATTTTTATGGAAAGTTCCTGACACTATCTAGTTTATTCTTTAATTTTTCTATAGTCTTTTATGTAATACATTTTGTTTCTATAATTCTTGTAAGTTTCTGATTTTGGTTTTTGACTTTTGATTCACTAGTTTGACTTGTTGCTTAAAAATAGTAATTAAAATATAATAATTGTGAAATTTTGAAGGTGAGTTTCTAAAGTGTTCCAGAACCTAGAGAAAATATTTCCAGGCACTGTTCACAAGATGTTTTGTAATGTTAAATTCAAATTCAATTTGAACATTCAAAAATGAAAAGAAACCAAATAACCTCCAAAATTCCAGAAAATTCAAACAAGCATAACAGAGAAAATAAAATCCAACTAAATCATTCCCAGCTTATGGGTCTCACTATATCTTCAAAATAAAATTTCGTTTGTATTTCTGAGATAAAGAAGGTATATTTTCATGTTTTGAAATTGAGATTCCTTTTTAAACTACCTCAAGTATTCTAGGAGCATTTGAAGTATTACTGTTTTTAAGTTGAATCCCAAAATAACATCGTCATACTTGAAACCATTTTAGTTTTGCTTCAATTTCAAATTAAGCCTTTGAGATGGTGAATAGAGCATTGGACTACCAAATTTAATTTTATTGCTTTAAAATTTTGGGGATTTTGACAAGATGGTTTCCACCTTTATTTTGGAAACAAGTTTCAAGATTGTGACAACATTTTATTTTATTATAGAAAATTTCATTTCTAGGTTTTGGAAAATTAGGTTTTACACATTTGTTTTGCAACAAAAAGTTTTAAAAAGTCCAAAATTCCACAAATGCACATTAGATACTTAACTAATCCAACTTAGGAATTTGCGGCTATTAAACATCCGCCCCCTCTAGAGTGCTCCTCAACGGCGTCCCCGGAGTCACCATCAACTATGGAAGAGGTCTGAGGCAAGGAGACCCGCTTTCCCCCTTCCTCTTCATTCTAGCAATTGACCCTATCCAATGTCTGCTAGATATGTTAATAGACCTGGGGCACCTTGATCGCCCACGAGACCGCTTCGTCAGGCTTAGGACCTCCTTATACACAGACGATGTGGTTACCTTCATCTCCCCTAGTGAAAGTGAAGTCAGTGCAACTAGCCAATTGCTCTAGAGTGTCGGGAATGCTTCAGGGCTACAGACCAATTTCCAAAAAAGCATGGTGCTCTTGATAAGCTACAATCTAGACATTGTTCTCCAACACCTCCCTACAATCCTATCGACCTTCCCGACTAAATATTTGGGATTACCGCTCATGCACATAAGGCTTTGCAGGGTAGATTACCAGTCCCTAGTGGATAAAGTGGGAGGGAGGTTGGCAGGGTGGCAAGGCAGGGCAAGTTCCTTTCACCAGCTGAGCGGACCACCCTGGTTAAATCTGTACTCACCTCGATCCTGATCTATTTTCTCACGGTTTTCAAAGCTCCAAAAGGAGTCCTCCGAGCCCTATACCTCATTAGATGTCACTTTATGTGGGCCGACGAAGAAGACATCTTGGGAGGTAAGTGCAAAGTCAATTGGGAAAAAGTTTGCCGTCCAACCCAGCTTAGCGGTCTCGGCGTCCTCAACCTCCATTAGTTCTCTTCAACCTCA
The DNA here is from genome assembly GCA_036346405.1 of Phyllostachys edulis. Classification (NCBI taxonomy): domain Eukaryota; kingdom Viridiplantae; phylum Streptophyta; class Magnoliopsida; order Poales; family Poaceae; genus Phyllostachys; species Phyllostachys edulis. The sequence continues at coordinate 61,770,223 of CM070549.1, forward strand.
GACTACGCTAGTTCTGGCAAGAATGGAAAGCTCAATACAAACCTTGGGTTGGTATGGAAATTTCGTATGATGATGTGGACTAAAACCTCTTGGCTGCGGCCACCGCGGTCACTCTCGGTGATGGAAAGAAGGCAAAGTTCTACCCCTCTGCTTGGCTTAATGAGGCCGCTCCCAAAGATCTGGCCCCGATGTTTTACCAAGTATCTAGAAGAAAAAACCAAACAGTCTGTGCAGCGTTACAGAATGGGCGGTGGGTGCAGGACATCAACATCCTCGGGAGCTTGACACCCCCACCAGCACGTCCAGCAATTTCTAGGGCTATGGGCAAGAATTAGCCTAATCCTTTTGGATCCCAATTCCCCAAATGAAATTACCTAGAAGCTCACCCCGGAAGGAGACTATTCAACGAAATCTGCCTGCACGCTACATTTCCTTGGCTCAACTTCAACGAACTACTAAAAAAGTAAAATGGAAATCCCCCTCACTCCACACCCCGAAGTGCAAATTCTTCACTTGGCTAACAATTCAAAATCGGCTATGTACCTCAGACATACTGGAAGCAAGGGGTGGCTAAACCAACGCACTTGACCACTCTACAGACATTCTCCGGAAACGGCTCTGCACCGATTCGCCTAGTGCCGATACTCTACAAGAGTATGGAACTCCATGGTGGACTGGTTAGGGGCGAAACAACTCAAGCCGCCCCACTAGGCTGACAATTGGAGCATTACAAACTGGTGGACGACAGTTACCGAGACGAGAGGACTCCCAAGGAGAGTGATGACCATGGTTCTCATCCTAATCACCTGGGAGATCTCGAAGGAACAGAACGCCAGAATCTTCCACAACAAGTCAATCGCCTCGCCGGAGCTCCTAGCAAAGATAAAGGTTGAGGGTAGAACTTGGTCCCTCGCTAGGGCAAAGTGTTTGGAGCAATTATGTATCCTGTAATTAAGGCCCTATTCACTACACAATGACATAGAATTAAGGGCAATTAACTGCCCAAAAAAATAGGATGAATGGCAAAACATGTGTCGGCAATGTCCAAGAGATTACGGGTCCCGTTATCTGTCGGAAATAACTATTGTCTAGAACAATTTATCTTTCAGCAATGTTTTCAAATTAGCTACAATACATTTTCCCTCGAAAAAAGTCAACCAGGTCAACCTATCTGCCGGGGATGCCCTTTGGGGGAAGATGGAATTTTTTTTGACTCAGGCGCGAAGACCAGAGTACTACCTCTGAAACCTTATCCTCAAAATCCTCCCAACGCCTCCTCCTTTCCCCGACAACACCTCCCAGCGCCTCCTCCATTCCCCAACCACCCACCTCCCCGGGCGCCGCACCTCCCAGCGCCGCCATCCTCCAGCGCCGCCCCACCTCCCAATGCCGCCCCTTCCTCCCATCACCGCCATCCTCCCAGCGCCACCCTCCTCCTTGGGCCAAGGTATCTCTCTCCTAGGTCTCGGTCGCCATGGCGGAGACCGCCACCTTCCCCATCGATGCGTTCAAGACCTGCCTCTAGCTCCACCACAGCCCTGTGGGAGGCGGCCGTGCTATTCGCGTTGCTAGCGAGCTCATCCATGATGACGGTCTCTACCGGGGCCTGTCCCCCGCCGTTATCCGCCACCTCTTCTACACCCTGCTACACATCGTCGGCTATAAGCACCTCCGATCCTTCTTCGCCAGCGGTGACTGGGAGGTGGGCCTTCTCAAGAAGGCGGTCGCTGGGGGAGTCTCCAGCATTGCCGCGCAGGTAAAACGTTTCCCTAAAAACCAGATTCTAATTATCTGCTACTAGATTTGGGTGAATTACTTTATTTTGATGTGTTCAAGACTCGAGGCCAGTGGAATTGGTCCATGTTACTCTGGGAAGAGGTTTGATTTGTCAGCTAGGATACAGAAATTGTGAGATCCAAAGTTAGGTTGTGATGTTCTCGCAGTGTGAGAAGTGAGAACTGCTTTGGGTGTATTAGGTTTTAGAACCTCGCATCGAACTACCGAACTGAGAGAGTTAACAAAATGTAGATCTGAAACTAGAATGGCTATGACCAAGGATTTCGGTTGTTGCAAGGATATGAATAATGTTTCCTTTGATGTAGGCTTGTTCGTTATATAGAAGAGATTTTCTCGACCACCAACCATAGCCACGCTAAGTTCTATATTCCATAAATGACAAAGGGTGGCATTCTATATGATTCAAATCCATACCACTATTTAGGTATTGCATATATATACTAGCACTTCTGTTTAATTTCAAGCTATTGATTTCAAACAATGTTAAGAATCTTAATTATTTACATATATATATACAAAATTACACATATACATACATCTTAGCAGAAAAAAGATATTTAAAGCAATCTGTCATTAATCTGCAAATTGAAATAGAAAGTGAGAGCATATGCTTAACATAATTGTATCCTTTGCAATTTTGGAATTTATCTATTTGTTGAAAAGCCACCATTAAGTACTCACAAGCATATACATAATAGTATATAACATATCACTAAATTAGGGCTCTATTCTAGTGATGGGAAGTTGGGAACACCATCTTATATTTCAAGGGATCCTCCGTTTGTTGTTTGTATTTTTGCCTAAGTACTAATTAAAAACATATACCCACAATAACTTATTTTCATTTGCTTGTAGGTTGTGATCAATGCGAACATAATTGGTCCTCTAGTGCATCTCCGTAAGTCGTTGAGTTTGATATCGTGAAGGAGGTTTGCTTGGGCAATCTCTAATGACACATCCGTGGGGCGATGATCGATAAAGTATGATAGTTGCTCTCCATTATTTTTTATCCTTATGTTCGCTTTTATGCAAGTAATTAGCAACTTTATTTTTTTAATGACACATCATTTGTCTCACAACCTAGGTCCAATGTATTGTTTTTCCCCCCCACAAAATACCTTGGACCTTTGGTTGAAACATCAACATTCATTTATTAATTTTGCTGAAAATGTAAACACTTGGAGGAAAATTCTTTGACATTGTGCATCTAATGCTTTATATAACAACACTACATCATTAATGTATTAGTTACGTATTTACTGACTATTCCTATAGTTTGTGAAATTTAGGTGACTTTTGAAATTTGATAGTACATAGCAGCTATGGGTAAGAGATGGATGAATCTGTCTAGGTATAACATAAGCTTACAATATAAATTTATTTTCGAGTACTTTCTCATGTCCATTCTTACAACAAATAATTAATTGTAGGCACACGTCTAAATATGTACATGCTGCTCACAACAAAATAGATTCTTCACCATTGTCATACCACAGTTCATATCTAATGTAATGATTTCCCCTTTTCCACTTGTAGACATTGAATAGGTGTGGAGTTCCTTCACAAAAAAGAAATGGAGGAGTAAGATTTCACATATCTCACTATTTGTTGGTTTGGTCCTTACCATTTTGTAATTTATTTGACTAGACTTGAATCGACACATTCAATGATGAAATGTTTCAGAGTGGAAAAGAAGTTATCTTGCACTCTGTTATCGGACCACATGATATCCCTGTTGCAAAGGCTACTGTTATATCAATGGATCGGAGGACAGTAGTGGGTGGTATGTTGTTGGGTGTTGAATGTTGTGAAGTTGTTGTTAATCATGTGCTAAAAAGGGCTGCTCAACTGCCTTATCCTTATGGGGATATGAGTGTCATGGCTGATGCTTATGGGAGATCTATTGCATGGCCACATCAGCATGTAAGCATCCATCTATTGTATCCACCTACAATTTGTTTCCTCAATTAATGTACTTGCGTCTATTGTAATCTGCAGATAAAAGAAGATTAGAAGTCAGTGGGGCCATCACAACAAGCTGGGCGAACATAAGGTAGTACCAGCAAATAAATTTGCAACTTTAGAATCAAGCTGTTAATGCAAATACCAAAATGTGCCTAGAATTTTGCTTTCATAGTCATTTCCAATTTGCACGAAACATGCAGTTCTGATTTCAAGCTCGCAATGTGTACAATCGAATGGTCACTTCACTCACTTGTTGCTTCACAATTCACATGTATCATTTTCCATTTATAGGGTACTGATCCAAGGCATGCATCACCAGACCAAGATCAAAGTTCCATGCTCAAGGCACACTCCTTGAAAGTAGTTGAGACATTACTGGTAATTTGTTGAATGTTGCCTTCTCAAGAATGAAACATATTAATCAGGAACCTTCTCTATTCAAAGAGCTTTCAAAAGACCATATGAAGTAGTTCATATGAGCTTTCAAGTTTCTCTTGATTTCTCGTGGGCTCTAACTCTTGTCTCTAGTTAATTACCGGTATAAATTACATACCAAAAGAACACCATTGGATTCAAAGAACCATGTCATCCTTATCAGATTTGGAACCTTCCTTGATCAAGTTTAAGATCAACGGTGTATTGTGTAAAGCAGCTTACCCAGTAGATATGGTGACATAAATTTGTCCATGGATCAATTATCTTCATCACATGTAAAATACGTTCTTTGCGGCCAACAAATTTCATATCTCATTTCCTTGAAAGCCATCTATCAGTTATGTTATTTAATTTCATCTCCATTGCCAACCCTCTAGCAAAGGCCCCATTTCAGGACTCGCTTATAGTCGATATACATTATTCTGACAAGCTGTTCGACATTTTTTGCAGATGTCCTTGTGATTTGTAACTCTGTTGTCTTAAATATGCTAAGATTACTCATGTATCAGAAAATCAGATTTTATTATCAATGCATGGCACTGATTCTTTTTGTTCTGCTTCACAAGGATTCAAAGGGGCTGGGCCAAAGCTGGCAGCAATGGTTACTTTGGCCTCATCAGTTGACTACACAACATCCAACTCCTCACTCAAGTTGCTATTACCTCTTGTAAGTCGACCATTGAGTAGTTTGACATATTGTTATACATATACAAGAACCTAATCTTCATGATGTTTTTTATTAGGCGGATCCAGCTAATCGATACTGTACAAATTCTACACGCGTGAATTGACATATTTTTATACATGTACAGGAACCTAATCTTCATGATATTGTTTGCAAATGGTGATAGTATGATGATTTCATTATGTGGAGATCTACATTGTCGACTTCTTTTGTGTGGATGTTTTTTACATGCCAAGGCTAGACTAGTATTGTGGTAGAAGGGGTTAGATTCTTTCTTTAGGTTGAGTAGACTTCAGATGATTGTGTCGTCGTGGCTATATTTGAATGCTCGGAATTTTGAAATTGCATGCACTCTGTATGTATTGCACATGTACTGTTGTGTTTATCAGAACTTTCATATTTCATGTTTATGTATTTTGTAAAATCTGAATTTGGTCTATGTGTTGCAAATGTCTTTGCTTGTTGATATGACATGTTGTATGATTAAGAAAATTGTATGTTTTCTAAATTATGGTTAAATGGTGCAAAAGACAATCAAGACCAGTTAACTGTCGCAATACAACTAACTGCCGGGGAAAAACAGACAATCGAGGGCGGTTAGCTACCGGCAATACAACTAACTGCCGGGGAAAAACAGACAATCGAGGGTGGTTAGCTACCGGCAATACAACTAACTACCAGGAAAAAACAGACAATCGAGGGCGGATAGCTACCGGCAATACAACTAACTGTCGGGGAAAAATAGATAATCGAGGACAGTTAACTGCCGGCAATACAACTAACTGCCAGGGAAAAACAACTTATATAGGCCACTTAACTGCCGGGGAAAACAGACAATCGAAGGCAGGTTAACTGCCGGCAATACATATAACTGTCGGGGAAACTCTAATTGCTGGAAAACAACTAACTACTAGGGAAACTATAACTGCCGAGAAAAAGCAACTTATCTAGGGCAGTTAACTACCGGGAATCCACATATCTACTGAGGAATGTCTTTCCCGGCAACACTTTACCAGGCAAGTAATAAGTGCCGAGGAATGTCTTTTCCAACAGATAATTTGCTTTGCAAAACACTTTTCTTCGGCAGTTTAATTACTCTTAATAATATATCGTGGTGTAGTGATTCTAGTCTGTACTAACGGCTCAGTTTCGCTCCCTTCCTAATATATATACACAGAGACACTATTTTCGACGCTGGCACAGTTTTCAAGGTACCACTTGGCCCGATACAATCACATAAACTAAAATACTACATATAAAAGTATATTTCGCGATCAATCTATACTAATGCCAATTTAATAAGGTCAATTTTATATATTAATGGTTAAATATTTATAGGGCAACTTATATTTGCAAACTGAGGGTGCAACTAATTAATAGATATTTCCTCTGTTTCCAAATAGATGTTGTTTTAGAATGCTTACACGGTTGCACCAATTTTTTAAAAAAAACTTTGACCGTACTTTCATAAAATTATTTTGATTTATCACAACGAAATGGTATTGAATACTCCCTTTGGCCTAAATTATTTCTAGTTGTAGCTGGTACACACAGAGCAAGGAATGAGTTAATTAATACTTTTGTTGGCGTGGTTTCCCCTATTGATTGCATACATACCTACCTCTCTAATTAATCAACATTACCACTGAATAAGGAATTAACGGGGCGTTTGGTGTAAAAATGTTGCCTCCAAACCCAAAATGACACCAATTTGCAAACCAAATTAAACCGACTTCCTAACATGCCGTCTAGTATTTTGGGTTGGAGGGAGACAGGGGGTGCACATTAGATTTGTCATCAAAAGTACTCATGTATTATTGTATTATATTTTTTTACTCGCATATAATTGAAAAGGTAATTATAAAAATGTTTGCATTGGAGACCGTGTGTCAATGTCTCAAACGATGTATATTTAGAAATAGCTAGTTGGCTCTATGATAAACCCGAGCATTAATTTTCATTAAATCTTTGTTAACACTGGTGTTTTAAGATCGAACGACGGTATTCTGCATGTAATAGCAGTGTAAATGTGTATATATAACAGTGTGAGAATTGCAAATTGTGGTGCAGTAACAGTGAGAGCTAGTTATGCTGTTAAGCTGTAATATGGATCGAGTTGCTAAGCCGAAGCTCAAGCTTAAGACTACGAGAGCAGTGTACACATCATGCAAGGTTGTAACGGACCACAGACCGTACGTATCGGTCAATATATATACCAGCACAACGCCTAGCTAGCCCACACAGAACTACTGCAAACAAACGAGAGAGAGATCATCTGCAAACTCATTAAGGCAAACGTACGTACCCACAAACACGCACATCTGGAAAGTGACGTGCCAAAGCGCATGTGATCATGAATCGACGCAGCACGAGTATCTCACTATATATCCACGCATCGATCTACCTATCTAGGAAATATACCCCCGGCCGGCCTGCTGGAATGCATGCTCATCGCGCCGGGGCAACGGGTAGCTAGCTCGCGCGGCGCGCGGCCTCAGCTTAACGGTCCAAACGCGCGCTAGCTAGTACGGCCGTCTTGTCCCGCGCGCTGTCCGCCACACACTGCAGGTGCGACCCATCGTCGTCCGCCCACTGGCGCCGCCCGTGCCCCTTGCCTGTCTGCCTGCCCATCAACCACACACGCATCATCTAACGCATGCACCTCCAATCCATCAAGCGTGCCGTCTCGTGACTAGATATCGATCGAGATCGACTCCCATGCGATTGCATGCCCACCGCGCCGCGTGCCATGCATACTGCGTGCGATCCATCCATCGAGAGGCCTGCAATGCAAATGTGCGCGCGCAATGCGTACGTACGCCTCGTCACATATGGGGTTTCGGCTGGCTGGATGCATGCCGCGCGCGCGCGCCCGTGCCGTTCCCAACGACGCCCGTGGCCGTCTGGCCGATGCAATGCATGGCGACGACATGGCATGGTGTGGGAGGGCACCTGCTTTGTCCCCGTGCCACGGGAGCGCTGGAAGCTAGCCCATGCACTTGCATGCATGCACGCACTCGACCCACAGAACTAAAATTTAGAGGATACTAATGAAACTTGTTTATCTACTTGTGACTTATCCAATGCCGAGTTACCGATCAACGGTAGTCTGTTTGAGTACGCTAGACTAAAAGTGCTAAAGGTACACCATGAATTGGCTGTCGGTAGGGATGCCAGCCCCGGCTGTCCTGGGTCCGCCCTTGCTCCCTCGTATTGGCCTCTTGGGTGTGTCGTTGTGTCCATATATATATGTATGTACGTAGCCTCTAATTAGTTAGCTAATTACGTATGTAGTGTAGTGCTTACGTACGTACTTAATTATTAATAGGGTTCGATCGATCGATATCGACTACATGCAGGCGTAGGTGAGCGTACAAGAGTACAGGTGGCCTGTAGACTTACGTATGAATGCATGCAAGAAGAGTTCGTGTTTTGTTTGAGCTCGATCGATCTAGAATCAGTAAGTTGCGTACGTACGGACAAAGACGAACCTACCTGCATAAATATGCACGCATGTAGTGCACGTACTAGATTAATCAGACTAGCTAGCTTGCAATTATCTTTGATTAATTACAAAATTACAGGACGCCACACCCTTGTTGAAGGGCAGCACTGTGCGTACGGACGTGTACTCATCGCTTACGAACTGTAATTTGTAAGTCTGTAACCGTACACAATATATCTCACATGTACTACCTTGCCATTTCGTACGGCCTGTCATTTGATCTACACGTGACTTCGTTTTGGTGCATAAACCGGATACAACGTGCAGAAAAAAGGATAGCCGTGGCAGAATAAGATCTCTGATCTCTTGCAAGTGTTTGTTTGGGGTAACATATATACATGCATACCATTTGTTCATCATAATCCCCTCTCTCTCTCTCTCTCTCTCTCTCTCTCTCTCTCTCTCTCAGGCTGCATACGTACAGACCCTTAAGAATTTCTGCTTCAGTGTTCATACTGATGACAACTTATAATAGTCGTTGTTTTAAATGCATGCAGTCAAATAATTTAATCCTTGACTACTAATATACACAAATTAAGGTACTACTCTATTTTTTTATTAACATATTACTTGAAAACTTTAATAACCAGATATGTAAACCAGAGAAATCATGTCACCGTTCCGCACAACGTTAGCATCTAGTTTAGTACTCCCTCCGGACATAATTACTTGACGTTGGATAAGCTGGTCTGTGTGTTGGAAACGTCAAATAAACAAAAACCGCAGGTAGTAGTAAGGCTGGTTCCAATGGGTGGTTTCTTACTACAGTTTCTTATTGCATGAAAAGCATTTAGATACCACATTCCTAATGCATGGTATCCTAGAGTGTGGTATCCTAGGTCTTTGATATAGAGTATTTACTAGTATTTCCACCTAGGGTATTGTGTATGAGTGGTATCTAAATAAGATACCAGTCTACTCTCTCTCTTCCTTAATTACAGTGCCACATCAGACTTTTGCCTATGTGACAGCCTTAAGAAACTTGCCAAGGTGGAGCATTGGGACCAGCCTAACATAGGGATAGCATAAGGTGTTTACTAGATCATTTAGGCTGCGCAGTTGTGCGGTGTGGCCTGGTATACTACGTAACTCTGCTTTTTTCACAACTTGATATTTGACTTTCAGTATGTATTAATGCTAATTATTTTTATGGTTTAAGACTCTTTCTTATCTTGAGTTTACATATGTTGCAAATGGCATCTAATGGTTGCTCTTAATTAATTGGTCATAATTAGTTACAGTCCACCAGATAAAGGAAAATATCCATTTGATCCCTGAAGTATCGCGATCCAGACACTTAACCCCCTGAACTAAAAAACCGGTCATTTGACACCCTCACGTTAACCCCCCCAGGGCTGTTTTGCTCGGTGGTATTGCTTGCATGGCACTGAGTCGGCCCGATTTTGCCACTGTGGTGACTACGTGGCGATTACTTAGACTACATCACTATCTACACCATCCAAAATGCATCAAGATTCACACACCTCTCTCCCCATCCATTTATCTTCCTTCCCCTCTCCTCTCACCTCCGCTCCCCTCCTGGCTTCGGACGGATCTGGTGGCGGCGTGGCTCACCAGCGCAGAGGACGGCAACAGTGAAGCTCTACGGCGTGGCTCAGTGCAGAGGACGACGGCGAAGTTTGGCGGACACACGAGCACTTTTTTTGGCCCCACTAGAGCGCTTGTCGTGGCCGGCGCTGCCGCTTGGGCCGCCTTTGATCGAGCTTGGAGAGGTGGGGTCAGGGAAGTGGGAGGAGGGGTAGTGGTGGTTGTGGTCGCCCGTTGGGTTCTGGGTCATGGATGAGGACAGTGGGGCGGGGCCAGTGGCGGCGTCTCTGGAGCACAAGCGCGCGGCTTGGGCCCAACGAGGTGGCGACAGCCGGGGCATCATCGTACTTGCTCTATCTAGGCGCAGAGAGCCGAGCCCCACGTCGACGAGGTGCTCGAGCCCGCGGAGAAGATGGAAAATGGATGGGCACAGGGGAGAGTGGATCCGGCCATGGTGCCGCCCGATCTGTTTTTCTTCCCTAGCTCCGCGGAGCGCCGCACCTCCTCCACCGGTGCTCACGGCGACGGCGTGAAGATGGAGCAGATCCAGCGGGTGGCGTGTCCTGCCCATCGCCGCCACACCCGCCGCCGTCCGCCGGCCGCCTGCCACCGTGCCCCCACCCAACGCCGATCGCCACCGTCGGTGGAGAAGAGAGGGGGAGAGTGAATGGAAGTGTGAGGAGAGAGAGGAGTGTGAATCAGAATTAAATAGTCACATAGTCGCCACGGTGGCGAAACCGGGCTAACTTAGTGCCACGCAAGCAATACCACCAAGCAAAACAACCCTAGGAGTTAAGTGTACTAGTTTTGCAACGTGGGGGTGTCAAAGGGCAGGTGTTTTAGTTCAAAGGGTTAACTGTCCGAAGTAAGATACTTCAGGGGGTCAAATGGACATTTTCCCCAAATAAATGACCTATTGTTTTCTTTTTGTGAGAATTTCTAGTATATATTTCTTTTTATGAGAACTTTTAACCACATATTCTCAGCTTCTAATATATTATAGATTAGCCAAATGGTTAGTTACAGTGGCAGAGCCAGGGAAATCCCCAAGCCTGGGCAAGCTTGCTCTCCGGCTCCTCGCTCCCGCCGGCCGCCGCTCGAAGCCTGGGCAAGCTCGTTCTCTGCCTCCTGCCCGCCAGTGGCCTCATGGCTACTTCTTCTGATGATCAAGAAAGCAGGGCACTTGCACTGGCCGGAGGGATGTTGATCCGCCCATGGTTAGTTACAAGGTAAGTAGGGGCTAGCTTCCCCAGTAATTCTTTTTCTACTTATCGTTTTAATATGTCAGTGTATTTTAAATATTTTTTGCTAATATATAACTAGAAAAAGTAATAGTCCAAATGGTATACCGAAGACCGTGTCAATATCTAAAACGACAAGTAAAAGAGAACAGATGCAGTGATTAAGATGATTCTATTACCTTATTTGACCGTTGCCCTCATCGCATACAATGAGGAGGTGCTGTTGGCTGGAAAGTTGTGTAGGAGAGAATGTGATAGCTCCTTGATCCTCGACTCCTTTCATACACAGAAATTTTCACATCCATCAACCCGAGATGACCTTTTTTCTGTCTTTGGTGGCAGCAACATTCCACACATTCCCCTATTTTATTGGGCAGCCGTATCTCCCCATGTTGGGGCAGGGAATATGTTGCTGAGCTTTATAGGCTTGGCCCCACTCTAAAAGCTAGACATAGTCTCCTAGACTCACTTAAAATTAAATTTACTAATTAAATCCAGCAAATGGATCATGCATGCAGCAGCCACCAGGGACAGACCTACCATTATGGTAAGGTCTGGCATTGGCATCCGCCAGACCTTCATCCCGTCGCCGGTACCCCTGCCCCCCCCCCCCGGGTGTTTCTCCCTCGGTCACCGGCGCCGAAGAAGATTAGAAGCCAGAAGGAGTTGCTTGCTGCCTGCCTGGACGCCTAGGTGCTGGGCTGTCCATTGCATCTCCTCTCCAGCGGCCCACCAGGCACCATCACACCAGGCCACCCTCCCAACTGCCAGCCCAACCCAAGTGAGGACTGCGGAGTGCCCAATGCTTCCAGCCTTGAGCTTTCCACGGTTCCACTTCCATGCCACTGGCCACTGCCGAAGTGATGAACAGCCGCCACCCAAAATCCCAGATCCAATCGAGTTTGAGCAGTAGGGGTGAGCCGGTGGGGCGGGAGGGCCAACAATGGCAAGCAAGCAAAGCGGGCGAGGCGGCCACCGGCGAGCGCGACGAAGGGCGAGCAATGAGGCGGTAGGCGACCACCGGCGAGGCCAAGGTGTGGAGGCGGCACCAACAGGCGCAAAGCAAGTGGGCACAAGCCGAGGGCGCGAGGCCGATGTGGAGGGCGAGCAGCGAGGGCGCGAGGCCGACCGTGGAGGGGCGACCAGCCGAGGCGGTGACGCTGCTCTGGCCCTCCGCGGCTTCGCCTCCATCTCCGACCCTCCTTTCTTTGCTCCGCCTCCAACTCCGACCTCCACCGCCACGCCACTAGAGCGGCTCACGCCGGCGACGCCGCGCAGATTCCGCCTCCCTCCGGCTCTCGCTGGTTTGGTGGTCAGGTCTTTGTCACTTCTGATCGCCGGTTGGTCTGCAAAGTAGAGGCAATCAGGCAATCAAAATCAGGCAATGTCCAGAATAAATAGTAAGTGGTCAAGTGCCTCTAAGTGGTTGATTCTGATTCTTTAGATTCAGTGTTGTGATTTGTGAACTTGTGATTTGTGAATGGTATGATGGATTGATGTTATGAATTAGAATATTAGTTGATATTGATATGAATATTGAATAATGAACTGGTTGTTAAAATTGAATTGGACAGCACATAATCACAGAAAGACATTGAAGAGATTAGAGATATCTATATTGAAGTATTGAACTGTACTTGATTTTGAATGATTGTTTTTTAAATTGGTTGGAAATGAATTTGAAGAGATACTTTAGTAATGTCATATATCTTCACTCATTGATACCGTTTAATGTCATATATCGTTTTGGTGTGATTGCAATATAGCTCACATATGAGTTCTTTTGATTTGGATAATACACTTTAGTCCGTGTTTCCAACTCCGCGTCTTCACCATACCTAAAATTAAATCCTAGGTCCGCCACTGGTGGCCACTGATTAATGTGAGATAAATATCATTTTCTGATTAATAAACCATATCACTTCAGCGTACATAAGTAACCAACAAGATGTTCAGAAATAAATTATAACTGAATGTCAAGGTTATGTACTTTCATAGTTAGTGATTTTCTAACTTAATTATGCTTTCAGCTAGAGCGTGTGAACTAGCTAGCATAGCCCTACCATGAAAAGCTATTGGTGATAACTATCTCAAAGAGAAGCTCGCGATTGGTGATACCATATTAATGTACTAACTAGCTGGAGAGAGAGAGAGAGATGGCAGGGAGTGGCAGAGTTCTGTGGTGGTGTTTGGCTGCATGGAATTTTGACAAACATCTCGTGAACTCGGACTGTTGTTGAGGTTTGTTGGGTGTATGCATAGATTGGCAAGTACTCGCGTTAGGCCCATATCCTTGCAAAGTCTGACCTTTTTTGTCTTGATATTGCTCGCATCATTGCATGAAATGGACTTGTCTTGTTTTCCTTTTCTTAATTTTCTTGTGAGAAAATGAGACCTCCATTATTCTTTTTATCTAGAAGAAGAGAGATCAGGCTAGCTGTTAGCAAGGGCAAAACTAGGCTTCATACATGTTGCTCAATCTCATAGACATAAGACCCCATTGGGAGAAAGGTTAGCCTCACATATATTAAAAAAATAAATAGAAAGTGGAGACAAATGATGAAAAAAGCTTAGAACATAGTTTTGCTTGAGATTAAACATGCATATCTTGTGTTTCTTGCTAGATAGTCCAAGACAAGAGGAAAGGTTATTTCTGATATGCTTGTCCGCCTCACTAGTAACGGCTAGGGCAGCAATAATTGCAAGCACTATTAACATCTTGATGAGAGAGTGACAAATGCAGCTTGCAGGGAAAGAAGACGTGCAGAGTGTGGTTTGTCCGAATATAGCTTTTTTTGCTCCAACAAATATTTGTCCTAAATTCCAAACATATAATTGAACACTGCCTTGTGTATCCCATATATACAACAGTGTGATTTTATCTTTAAAATTATTCCAATGCTGTTAGCTTAGCTAGATTCTGCTGTTGCAGCGCTGGCCTGCATGCAAATCCAACAATATTGGAAACCATGGAACTAGGCAATTACTACTGTTTTTTGTTGACACTGGCCGGTATGTGTATAGATACAAAACGAGCCCGTCCTTCAATAATTGAACTGTACGTACGCCAGCCCTAGCTAGCGAATTATTATAAACTCGTAAAGGTGTTTTGCCAACGCATTTTTCTGAGATATAATGCTGTATACATGCCCTTGCTTGCCCACGTACGCAAGTATGTATGTATGTAGTACCTGTACGTCTAAAGGAGGAACGTCCCTGGCTCCCTTTTGTGCTATGTTTTGATGTTGATTTGGTATGTATGTATGTATGTATGTATGTATGACGTCTACGTACGTAGGGCACGCATGCGTACACGCACAAACGATCAGATCGATCATCACATGTAGGCTCTACATATGTACGTACATAGTACAGTGCGCGGAGTTAGCATAGGAGCATGTAATTTTTTTGGAAAAATACCTGTTATATATAGTGTGCATATATACATGTAATAAATTTTAGTACAATCAATGACATTTATGATTATGTCTAAGTGTTAGATTGTTAATATATATGATTATATAAATTATGTATTATGTAGAAGTAGAACAGTTAATATAAGTTAGTTAATTAGATACAAGTCAGTAGAACTACATGTTACTTAAGTTCGTATCCCCATCGTGAAAGTCCTATCTCTCTCTAGGATTCTGGGGGTGGTAGGACTAGCTCCCAAAGCTCACGTGACGTGATCGCGATCGAGCGACGAGGTGCACTTTGGAAAGTACACTCACATGCGATTGGCAGAGTGCATGCACATGCACTGAGCAAAGTGGTCAATTAAAGTATAAGTGTACGTTTTTGAGTGATGTGTTTGTGCGCGCGTGTAGACACGCATGTCGTCGTTCTCGACCTCCCGCCGCACCGATCGATCCACCGATCGATCATATCTGCGTGTGCGATCGATGCTGCATGGGGGACAAGCTAGGTCACAAGGCCAGCGGGTTTTGGCCTGGAGCCTGCCGTGCGTTGCGTGCATGTTATTTCATGGAGGTGGCTGAAGCCGTACGTAGCTTGCATCGGCATCTTCGTAGGGATGATGATGTGGAATGCTGCTACACTGCTCTGCTCGCTAGATACCTGGTAGCTAGCTAATTACTGCCTACGTAAGTAGCACAGATACAACAGGCAGTCAAATGTACGTATTCTGGCACACCCTTGTACCTGTTTTTATAGCTTATATATAATGGCATGCATGTTGCATGATATCGTACGTATATTTCATAAACAATTAAGGGGCTGTCTAGCCATCAGGCACTTCAGAACGTACTAGCCGATTGGGCTGGGCAATTGCACGGTGCAATATGCTGTAGCGTGTGAATTCCAAATGTTGAAATCCATATTTTCACAAACAAAATACATTTGGATATTTTTTTTGTATTTTATTAGCGCAATTTATTTTGAGTCCTCACAAAATTTTGTGTGAAAGAGGGCATTGGGAGGTAGGCCCGTCTAGTAGATTTACACACTCAACCTATGGATCATAGGTAGTGTTGTTTATATCTTTTTATTTTTTTATTAATATATCTCTAGGCCAACTATCAAATCTAGGCCTTTAAAAATATGGTCTACCAAATTAAGGGCCATATGTTCTTTTTTTTTATGTGAGAATTATTCAAATTCTTATATCTCTTAAGTCAACTATCAAATCCAAGCATTTAAAATTGAGATCCACCAAATTAAGGTCTAATGTTTTCCTTTTTGTGATCATTTCTAGCATGTTTCTCTTTTTTCTCGGTAGCTGTAAATCACTCGCCATTAACTTTTACTCCCTCCAGTCACAAAAGGAAGTCGTTTTGGACATTGATATGGTCTCTGAAATGCAACTTTGTCCACTCGTTTCTATTGTAATATATTTATAAAACCTATTAAAATTATAATATTATGAAAGTATATTTCGAGATAAATCTATATGTATCATTTTCATGTGTCCATTCTAAATATTCAAAAATATATTGATAGCCAAAGTTTATAATATTTGACTGCACGTAACCCAAAATGACTACCTTTTGTGAATGAAGGGAGTATTATATAATATATTTTTACACCCTAGGATCACTTCAAGATTTGCATAAAGCCATAAACCCCTAAACTACCTCCAATCACTCAAGTGCCCTTTCCTCTCTCCCTCCCCAATCCCCACTAGGGTTCTGAAAATCGGTTGAAAATCAGCCGAAAATTGGTCCTACTAGTTCTACCGGACCCCCCAGTAAAAGTTCAAAACTAGCGAAATTACTGTTGTCGATGGAATTTTGCTTGGATTTTTCTTTTTTCATTTTAACTTCGTAAAATTCAAATTTTGATTTAAAAATTCCAATTTTTGGTCATTTCGGTGCTACCGGTAACCCTGTAAAAAGGTAAAACCAGTAATCAAAACCCTGGGGCCCACCACACCCACAGTTACCACTGCCTAACACAAGACCCTAACATGAGCATGAATCTTGAGGCAGTCTGAGATAGACTTAGACTTTTTTTTCGGAAAATAATGTGTCCGGTTTTTCCCCCAGATTGATGTAAGAATAAAATGGGTCACAAGCTGAAAATTTCATGAAAACCACCGGGGGCGACAAAATAGACATGTCGTGCAAATTGCTCCATGCATGCAAAATGAATTCTCCAGTTCAGAAGCATTTCTAGCTCTGAACCAAAACTTGGCAGTGGGAGACGCCTATTCGATGGAATATATGCTTAATTGCTTACTGAACGTGCAGATCTTTCATGTCAGCAAAAAGAAAGAAGCATGCTTCGCACACATGGAGAGCGGTGCTGAAAGGAAGAAGAGCTCTCGAGCTTGGGCTAATTAGGCGCATTGGTGATGGTACATCAACTCATATATGGGATGATAACTGGATTCCGGAGGTTCACGGGCATAAACCGACGTGTAAGAAGCCGTGAGCGATGGCCAACCAAGTGATCTTATATATGCTACCTAATGGTGGTGGATGGGATATATCGGCTCTTGAAAACAATTTACGGCAGCCAGATATTTATGCTGTCCAGCGCATTACTTCGGGAAGATTGGAAAATGATATCGTCTGCTGTCGGACGTGGCTCGACAACAAGAGGCGGTGAATGCTGGAGCCGCTTCTACCTCTTGTGGCAGAGAACACCCGATATGGAAGGAGGTATCACTACTAGAAAAGGGGTATTTTTCCACGATCGAAAACCATTAGAAAAATATAAAAAATCGTCAGGTTTTATTTTCTTGACGGTTAACCGTTATAAAAATCCCCACAGGTCTAGGTGGTCGGAAAAAATCCAATTTGTCTAGCAGTTCACCGTCAAGAAAAAATTTCCTGACGGTTTTTCCCTATTTTGTTGACGGTTTTGCGAACCGTCATAAAAAGAATTTCCTTGATGGGTATTCACCATCAAGAAACATTTACCTGACGGTTTTGTTTCCCGCCTATAAAATGAATTTACCTGATGGGTATTAACCATCAAGAAAAATATATCTAACGGTTGGGACATTACCGTCAATAAAATAAAACTTGACGATTACACTATAACCGTCAAGAAAATAAAAATTGATGGTTGGATATTACCGTCAAGGAAATATAACTTGACGGTCGGGACATTACCGTCAAAAAAATTAAACCTGACGGTTCTGTGCCCATAAGCAAATTGTTTTTTCCTGAGTGTATTACCGTCACCAAAATAACTCCGTGGCTATCAACAAAATTATTAGCAGCCAAGATGCACACACTATTATTTGATTCATACACATCCATGCATCATATAATCCACAATACATACATCTATAGTCGACAATACACATCTATACATTAATTCACATACAAAATAAGTTCAAAGTTTAAACTAGCATCATTTCGAGCCCAATATCATCCATAAGGTTCACTTGCAAAAAGCAACATTGTAATCCGCACAAAAGACATCTAAAAGTCCAGTACTACCAAAATACACCTAAAGACCAATATCACATACAAGTCATGTAAGTCCATCTAAAAGTCCAGTAATACCATTCATGTTGAACTATTCAAAAGAGCTAGCAAGATATCATCAAAGTTCATGTAGACAATTAGTTGCATCTGTTGCGATCGATGTTGTTGGCATCATGGTTGTTGTCGCGGTCGATGTTGTTGGCATCATGGTTGTTGCCGCCATCAATGTCAGCATTGCAGTTCTCATCATCATTGTTAGCATCGTTGCCATCAATGGCATTGTCGTCATCCGGTGCTGAGCCCACATGGGATGATCCAGTCCCAGTCCTGGTCCCTTCCTGTAAGGTGAATAGAGTAAGCCAACATTATGAGTCTACCTTAGCACAAATAAATCATTAGAAGTGCTAACAGAAGAGCTAAAACAACCCATTGAACACTAGCATTAGGAGTCCTTGTAAGCACAATTAGAACCATTATAAGTGCTAACAGAAGAGCTGGAGCAATCAAAATCTATAACAAACCAGTTTTTAAAAAAATAGTTGCACGCGTGGACAAAAATTCTAGACAAGGCCATTGCCACCTTACCATGAACCTATAACTAAATGGGTTTGAGGTTAAGCCCATGTGATAGAACACTCAACATGAGTCCACTCGCTCACTGATGCACTGCTTGTTGCCACTCTGACACACCGAAAAGTATTAATGTCTAGTCCAAATTAGCCCTCCAAATGATAGAGGTTTGGACAACCTTGTAACTTTCATGAGATATTGTTTGTAGCATTATTTGCAATAATTTTAGTTGCTAAGTATTCTTACATGTGATTGTGCAGATGTTTCACGGCGTAGCATCTCTGGTGGTGGTTCTTCACTCATCTTCTGGAAAAGCATATACATTTGGAAACTTTACAAGGTTAGATTTTTGGCTTTCTAGCTATTCAATTAATTGCAAACATATACATTAAGATAAAGCAAGTAACACATATATACACATGCCCTCAGAAAGTCAGAATCCCCATAATTTAGAGGACTTTCTTGCATCAGTAGATGTAGAAAAGTAGACAGTAAGACAATGTTTGAAATGCCAGATGTATCCGAGAATCTTGTCTAAAACCCTACTTTTGAATAAATCAGACAGTTGGGGTCTAACAGTTAAGATTGTTTGTAAGCCTTATCAAGGTCTTACATTTTTGGCCAAGTTTTGCAAAATACAAAATTTCATAATATGGGTGTTCTGAACCTACTGATTCTAGAAATTAACCTCTCCCATGCACCAATTCGAAAGTTCCTAAACTCAGCATTTGTTTTAGGCGTACATACAACTTTCTTAGCAGCGGATTCTAGAAATTAACCTCCCCCATGTTGAATCTATGGTTTTTCCTTCACATGTTTACTTAAGCAGCCTTATTGCTTCTTCTTTGAATTATATGTCTTGTGCAACCAGTTGGGAAAAATGGTTATATTACTAGATCGAACTCAGAATGATCCATCCAAAACCAGCCCAACACATGCATAGACACTCACTCTTACTGTGACCCTATCAATATAGGAAATGTTCTCACTAAATAATCAAGCTAACACTTGAAGTATGCAACAATAACATTGGATGTAAATTAATATGTGTATTAACAATGTTACCACAATCATTTTGCGGTGAACTTCTTGTGTTCAGAGTAGTTCTTGATTGTGTCAGACCACATTACGATATGAGGTGGAATTGGATGGCCTGATATTTCTTGATTTAGCTGCATGTAGAACTTCAGCCTTCTTGGCGGCACCATTCCCTATTGGTACACGGCCATGGGGCAAGCCACCATTGGTGTTGTAAAGTATTGCTCCATCAAGTGGTTGCAGCTCCCACTCACCATCTGGATGTTGAGCACTAGCAGCTGCGCAGTAATCATCCTAGAACAAAAGCAACATTTCATATGATTTGCTTTCGTAGAAGTTGAATTCACTTGAGTTGACTACAGTAGTACACATATATGTAAAGAGAAAGCAACAGAACTGGGTGGATGTATATGTGAATGGTTGACTACTATAGTGAGTTAGTGACATACTGACATGTAAGATCATTGAACTTCAGATGACTACAAAAGAGATTCAAGGAGCCAAAGTATAACCCCACTCATGAATAAACCTTTTTAGGACTTGATAACAGGGCAGTTGGAATATTTACTTCTTAATTTGGACTAGCTAGCCAGCTTAACTGCAAATAATTATAAAGTCCTATAATTACCATATCAAATTGTACTAGGAGCTGAAAAAACGAAACTCCAGTTGTTATGTTACAGCAAAGGCCGTGGATGGTAGCGTATAGGTTTGTCAATCAAACTACGTAACTCTTATGTTCTGTGAAATCAATTTGCTCCAACTTACAATGCGTTTCTGTGCTTTTTGGCTGCAAATTGGACCTCTGCTGCCACTACTATCCACATTTTCCATGCCAGACTTCATTACGGCATATGTCTTCAGGCATGTGGCATTTTCTGGTCCAAACTTGTGTTCCTACAACACGGTGAAGAACACAATTAATAGCCACAACCTACTACCTTACAATATCTAAAGGCGGAAAAGAGAGAGGGAACATGTATAATATACCAGATATTGTTGGGTTTCTGAGTATGATCGTGAACCTGATCGGTTTTGAGCAACATCTTCAGATTTGAAGCGTCCTCCCGACCTCTCCTTCGTTTTGTCAAGAATTGGTCACGCACCGATTCATGACAAAGATGTGGCCATACTTGCTCATTGCACCACCAAATCCTACCAATTAAGTATTGCTCATACTCTGACTCTCTTGGACGTGCAACAGTGTCATCAATCTCCTCTCCTTGTTTTTGTAGTACTCCTTGACAAAGATCAACACGAGCATTATACATCATTTGCTTCACACAATCAAAGCATAATTTTCAAGCACTCGATCTGCTTCTACCTCGTCGTCTTCACTGACTTTGAATAAATGTTGTGTTCATTACAATACAAGTCAGTGCTTATAGTGTACTTTGTCAATGGTAACAACTTAAGGATAATGCCATATGTTGATGCAATAATTTCTAACATGAGTTGACCTTTGGCAAACTTAATTACTCCTTCTGTCGACAAATGTAAGTATTTTATTTTGTAGTGTCAATGTGGATGCTTCTTCACTGCATACACTATAATCATGCATACTGGAATCATGGAGCTAATATGGCCATCATGTGTATATATGATGTAGTAGTGGCCCTTCATGCATACTGGAATCATGGAGCTAATATGGCCATCATGTGTATATATGATGTAGTAGTGGCCCTTCATGCATACTGAAATCATGGAGCTAATATGGCCATTATTTTTTATGCATACTTACAGCAAATAGATTTTAGGAAGCCCTTACTGAAAGATGGTGGTTATGGTGTTTGACAGTGACACAATGTATTGCAATAGGGACCACCACATTAGTTAGTTGTTACATGAATATAACCACCTATATCAAAGACTCAAAAGACTAGGTATGTTACATCTGTACTGTAGGAATATCATATAGTGTTAGGCCCAATTTAAGATTAAACCACCATGGCATATTGCAATTTATTAGACAAGATTATATACCAATAACAGTTGAATAAGCAATATCAATATATGACCCAGCTGACTAAGCAATATCAATATTATTCTCATAATTACCAAGATTGGAACATTTGCATATAATTAATAATTTAGCAATCAACAGAAGAGTAGACGGGAGCTTACCAATAACAGTTGTTAGCAAAATAAGGTAGCCTCGGTATGAAGACCTTGAGACTTTCATCTTTAGTTCCCAAATATGCTATGGAATGAGGCTTTCTACGTTTGATCAAGCTGTTGGTCGTTTGTTTGCTAACAGTCTGCAGTGAACCAAGACTTAACATTACTCTTCGGAGATGACAGGCGTGGCCGGACATGGTGTGGAGATGGCGAGCGCGGCCGGAGATGGCATGGGGGCGGCAGATTGAGGAGGGAGCTAGGGATTTGGCGTGGAGGTGGCGGGCGCGGCCGGAGGTGGCATCGAGGTGGCGGGCGCTACCGAGATGGTGGAGGCGGATTGGGAGAGGCGCTACTGAGCCGGTGGAGGCGATGGATTGGGGAGAGCTAACTAGGATTTCAAAGAATTGATCGAATCGAGGAAGTAGTAGTGCCGCACGCGACATCAATTTTCTTTCTTTCGCGCGGACAACCAACCACTTAACGGACGGTTCTAACCATTAGAAAAATATATTGTATTGACAGTTTTTATATAACCGTCAGGAAATTTAGAATTTTGCTGAGGGAGTTACTATTCCTGTGACCAAAATAGTATAACTTGACGGTCGTTGAGGGCCCGTCAGCATAATTCGAGTAAACTTGACAGTCATTGCGGGCCCGTCAGCAAAATTTATGGCCGTCAGGTTTGTTCGGTTTTCTAGTAGTGTATGGATGGAGTTTGAAAGTACCACCAAATTAAAATATGTGTTTTCTGGTGGAGGGTTATATATCAACAATTTTATATGGGTACGAGAATCTTCGCAAAAGACATATTGAGAGAACTGGTCATTGTGAAGACTGTGGATCCCCAGAAGAAACAGTATACCATGCGCTCGTGAAGTGTACTTAGGTCATGTACAATAGACTTACGTCAGCTGTCTATAGCCTTTACCACGTAGGATTTAAACTGATATGGATGAAAGAAAATGAAGAGCGAGAAATATGTTTTCTACAATCTGTAGCCGAATATACCACCAGAACCAACAAAAGCATTAAAAGATTGTGTGTTGCCAACAATCCTATAGCCGATTGTATCACCACAACCCATGGTATAAACTGTCTTTAGTGTTGTTTACAGATGATATGGAGAGTTGCTATAGACAACAGCTGTCTGTACCATTGTACATGCCCTTATGCTCGATCCTTCTGGGCAGCTATGAAGGAGTATGTGCAGGTGAAACTACCGGAATTAATTGCATCCTAATAGTTGGGCGACGGACTTGCTTGATACCAAGGTTTGCAGGGACTGAGGATGCTAGTGTTATCTTACGCGGGATGTGGTCGCTTTGGACCTCACGAAATGCTTGCCGGCATGGGGAGGCGCCGGTTAAACTTGTGCAGGCATGCGAATGGGCGAGCGGCACAGCTTTTGACCTCGTTCAAGCAATGAAGAATGTGAACCAACCAAGTCCAAGTAATAGGACTCTATCAGCGAAATTTCTCGCGTTATCGGTGGAGTCCGATAAAATTTCATATCGGGCAAAAAAAATTGGATTTATCTCATTTTCATCCAAATTCAAAATTTAGATAAATTTCGTCATTACATCTGACAAATCCAAATTTCAATTCAAAAATTCCATTCAAATTTTTGCTGAAATATCCGGTAACCGTCGATCACTGATTCTATCGATAGGGTCTGATAAAATTTCCAAAACGATATAGTTTTCCTGGTGCCCACCACCCACAGGACAGATCAAAATAAATGTCGACGGGGCTTTTGATGCCGTCCAAATGCAAGGAGAGCAGTGGTCCGAGACGACGGAGGACGTTTTCCGTTGGCGAGAACAAGGAGGTGTGACCTTTTGCCGAATGCTTTAGCAGCAGAGGCATATGCTTGTGGAGATGGGATGCAACTGATTTCAGATTGGGGTGCGACGCATGTCATTGTGGAGACGGTCTCCCAGAATTTGGTTGGTCTTTGGAACACGAGGAATGACCACCGGGTGGATATTCTGCCAATCTTGCTGGAAATCCAAGAGCTAAGCAGGGTTTCTGTCTTGTGTCCTCTTTTGTATGCTTGGAGGGAAGCGAACTTAGCTGCTCATATTTGTGCTAAACAAGCTTCCGTTCATTCCCGGATTGTACCTGGTTTAATCGGGTTCCGGATTTTCTTGTTGCGTGCATTCAATAATCCTGCTAAGTAATGAAAGTAATGCTCTAGGCCAAAAAAATATTCAAAGTTCCAAACCTTCCATCTTTTTTTCAGAGTTCCAAACCTCACATCTACTTTTTTTTTTTAGAATACACGACGAACGCGCTCATCACACACATGTAAATATGTCCTTAACACAACTCTAATCTAGAGCAGAGACTGAACCTCATATAACACAGACACACGCTTTAACCAACCGAGCGCCGTTCGGTTCTCAAACCTTCCATCTACTCATCGTATATTTTGATGCATGTGCAAAAGAGCAGCGTCTCTGGTGGTGGAAGGCCACATACATCGATCACCCACAGTCTACTGACCACCAGGCCCATTAATAGCGTCTAGATTTATCGGCCTGTAGTCAAAGCCCACATACATCTACCTGCCTGTGCCTAATGTTTCATCAGATGTCCTCATCGGTATCTCCTATTTTGATATTTTAATTAATGTTACATGTCACTTCCCCTGCAAAAAAGTATTATTAGATTTCATTTAACTTTGAATTGTAGACTCAACTAGCTAGATTGGAAACACGCTAAAAAAACATCAACCTGCACATCTCAGGGAAATCGAGCAAAAAACAATGTTCAGAAATTGAAAAATTGCTTATTTACACCCAGATTATACTTCTCCCCAAAAAAATGTAGCTAATAAAAGTTTTATGAATAATATTGCGCATCCGGGGAATCGAACCCCGGTCAGTACCGTGGGAGGGTACTATGATACCACTACACCAGATGCGCCTAACGATTGGTTTGGCCAATCAATTTTTTATAACGACAACAAATTATTAAAGGGCCACACAAACCTGTCTTACCAAGGTTAACTCTCCCCCTGTCGAAATGGTCATGGATAAGTACACCTGAATATTGGTTTCCGTGCATTGTAATGAACGTATATTTGGTACATTTTCCTTTCGAATTCCGTTTTTTAGATGGAATTTCCCTTTCGATTTTCAAGTACTTAATTTGATGGCAAACATTTGCAATTATTAAAGGCCCACACAAACCTATGCGTTGCTTTCATTTGTTGGGGGGTCTCATCCTGGCCTAACATTCGGATCCATCGTGGTATCGACTCGCCGCAAAAGCGAAGAGCACCACCAACATAAACCTAAAACATTTCCACGTCGTTACGCACGTAACTGCCAAGCCTGGCTCCATCACACGCACTCGATCGACAAGTACATGTTCTTTTCTTGGAGGAGACAAGGTTACATCCCAATAATTAGTGCGTCTTTCTCCTGGCCTAGCTAGGAGAAGTTTCTGTAAGTAAATTAGAAAACATTACATACTGTGGCCGCCCAAGTTGCAGAAAAATTAAGTCGTATTAGTAAGCTGCACATAACCTTAGGTATTGTGGCCTAAACTTGCACTAAACCACAAGTAATTCAAATGGTAGCCTCACTCGGCCTCACCAAAGGACACCCCCGTGCCATCTGTGGCTGCCACTGTCACCAACGTTTGTCGGTAGCTGCAAACTGCGCCGCTCGGAGCTCAGTTTCCACTCAAATTATATGCGGTTTCGTGCAACGTTTAAGCCACAATGCCTTGGGTTATGTGCCACTTACTAATATGACTTGATTGTTTTTTTTTTTTGTAACTTAGCCACGGTACCTAGAGGTTTCGGTAATTTACTCAAACCATGAACTACACCCTGAGAAAAACAAAACAAAACGATACAATTCTCGTCTCTCACTAAGCGTGTCATGTTTGGACTAATTGTTTTCTTTAAGAAACAAGATGGAGGGTTGCCTATTATATTAATAAAGAAGAAGTTGGATCAGGACCGGAAGAGAAATCTAGAACATGTTTTGAGTTTTAATTACACGGTATAAATTGCTCCAAGCATTTAGCCTCGGCTAGGGTTCAAGTTCTACCCTCGACTTTTATCTTTGCTGCCAGGTCAAAGGGTTAGTCGACCTACTCTAGAATATTTTGATGTTGCGTTCCTTTAAGATCTTTGTTAAAATGACGATTGTCTACACAGTAGTGTCATGGATGGCACAAGATTAGCTCAACCGCAGCCTGTTTTGCACTCACATCTTGCCGGTGTCGACACTGACGTAAACACTCCAGTGGGTGTTAGGTCTAGCTCATAAGACAGTATGACACCTCGCTTAATCTACGTTTGTGCTTAATCCTATGGGATGGGATGGGATGTATTTCGTCCACGTTCAATGGACCTTG
The DNA here is from genome assembly GCA_036346405.1 of Phyllostachys edulis. Classification (NCBI taxonomy): domain Eukaryota; kingdom Viridiplantae; phylum Streptophyta; class Magnoliopsida; order Poales; family Poaceae; genus Phyllostachys; species Phyllostachys edulis. The sequence goes on from CM070549.1 coordinate 61,796,398, forward strand.
GTTCTATATAAAGGTGACAAACAAGATTGGCAGCAGATAGAGTAGCTCTTATATACTCTTAAAAAGATATCTGTACAGATCGTAAAGTATTTATAGTTACTATTACTACTTGTGCGTGGTCTAATCGAGATTAGTTCAGTTTCCATTTTGAATTCAACGGAGAACAGGAGCAGTTTCCACCAGTTGTTTGGGAAGTCAATTTTCGATCGGGATCCATGTGGATGGACCAAAATTTAAAGTAAAATCCCGATTCATCCATGTGAATGAAAATGAATTTTGGCCCAACCAAATAAGGACTAAATTAGCACTACTCCTTCGGAAAACCAAGACCACAGGTAACATAGAATTACACATTACACACCGTCTATCTCTCTTTAGGATTCGGGCTAGACAAAAAGTGTTTCATTTTGAAGTGTCATGCTTGGACTAATTGTCCTTTTTTAAAAAAGAAACAGACAGGAGGCCTGCCTATTTTATTAATAAAGAATAAGTCAAATCAGGACCGGAAGAGAAATCTGGACATGTTTTGAGTTTTAATTACACGGTATAAATTGCTCCAAGCACTTAGTCCGCTAGGATCCAAACTCTACCCTCGTCCTTTTATCTTTGCCGTCAGGTCCAAGGGGTTAGTCTATCTGCTCCGAAAGATTCTGATGTTCCTTTCAGATCTCTCGAGTGGTTAAAATGACGACGTCAGTGTCATGGATGGCTCAAGCGCTGCATGTTTTACACTCGCATCTTGCCGGTGTCGACACCGATGTAATACTTCATTGGGTGTTTATAAGACAGTAAGACACCTCGCTTAATCTACGTTTGTGCTTTAATCCTATGGGATGGGATGTTTTTCGTCCACATTCATTGGACTTTGGTTCCATATAAAGGTGACAAACAAGATTGATTGGCAGCAGATAGAGTAGCTCGATCTATGATCTTAAAAAGAAATCTGTACGGTCAGTAAAGTATTTATAGTTACTGTTACTACTTTGTGCGTGGTCTAATCGAGGCTAGTTCAGTTTCCACTTTAAATTAGCACTAATCCCTCGGAAAACCAAAACCACGGGTACATGGATGTACATGTACATCACGCACCGTCCATCTCGCTTTAGGATTCGTGCTAGACTAAACAAGTGTTGCGTTTTGCAGTGGCATTAGCCGGTGATAGATGAGAAGAATCTCAGCCGTGGCCGTCCTTGACTCTCTCTCCTCCCTTCCTCTATTCCCTCTCCCTTCCTGCTCTTTCTCTCTCCGAAAGAATCCTGTACCTGTCCACCCCACCGCTCGTCGCCGGAGGCGAGGGAGACAACCTGCCGCATCCAAGATTCTATCGGATTTCGGATTCAACCCCCCGACCCACCACCACACACACACACACTTCGGATTCAATATAAGTTTGAATGGACGTGGGTCTTTTGTAACATTATTTTGTTGTATTTCCTGTTTTCCATATCTTCAAGAAATTAGAAGATATTCCATCCATTTCGGTTTGTTGCATCTGGATCGGATGCATTTCCATTTCAAGAAATTCAACTAGATAAATTCCATCTTCACAAGAAATTTTACCTTAAAAAAATTCAAGAAAAAAATGGAAATCAGAAATAGAATGATCCCCATCTCTTGCAAGAAATTTCAAAATCACTACATGCCGCCCAAAATTTGAACAAATCGGAAACTGGAACAAATCACTACAAACATGCCAACACAAAATGAAACAAATTAGAACACAAGTCCCCAGTCTAGATCCGGTCGTGCATTCTCCCCTCACCGGCCAGAGCTGATGAAGAAGCCGGCGACGGAGGGGCACGGTGATGAGTTAGCGAAACTGGTTAGCTGAGGAAGCCATCATGGAGGCCGCGCCGCCGATCTGGCTTCGCCTGCCACGGCCACACAGGTGCGTGCCGCCGCCCCACCCCAAATGATTCTAGGCACCACCGCCGCTTCGCTGATCGCTAGCTGCCGTGCATCACCATTTGGATGAGAGGAGATTTGGAAGAGAGGGAACCGCAGAGTAACGGCATCTTTAGTATATTGAATCAACATTTGTTCAATTATGCCACCTAAGCATCTAAAGAAGTGAGCATCTTTTCCTCCAATGTTTAGAATCAGCTCCTCCCACCAGGAGGACCCACATATTAATTAAAAACATAACTCTCGTTCCTTCCCTAGCTAGCCTCCCACCCCTCCCATCTCCCATTCTCTCCCTTGCTCTTGATCTGTCCAACAAGACGACGACCTTTCCCCCTATCAACCCTCATTGGTGGCGGCGCAGCCCATTCTTTGCCGCCAGCGGCCGTTCCGCCACCGCTGGTTACCGGCTAGCAGCAATAGAGGCAGAGAGGGAGAGATTGGAGGTGGGACGTCAACAATCCGCAGCCAGCGCAGGAGACGACGAACGGAGAAAGGCGATACAGACGCTTGCCGAGTAGATCTGGAAAACGGTCGTGGCAAACATTCGGCCGACAGGTCTGGAGTACAGCAGCAGCAAACGAAAAACAATGGTAGAGGACGTTCGGTGAGTAAAAATTGCGATGGAGAGCAGCCAGTGTGCACTGATGGGTGACGAGCAACAATGAGCGTGTTGATGAGTAGGACCACACGAGGTGTGTTAGTGCTTGAATCTACTCTTGTTTAGAGCCCGGTTCCAAAAAAAATATGTAGGAATTGATTGGTCAATGTATTTAATCAATTTAATGTCTTCTCTTTCCTTCTTTGAACCGGCTTAAATTCAACATTGTGGATGGCCTATGGAGAGGGGAGGATCGGTGGGTTTGGTGCATAATGACCTTATCTAGAGGTAAGACATGACTTAAGCATTGACTTAATCATTCCTCCTACCCACCAAAGGCCAACGCAGATTAGAGGCAAGATGTGTGGTGCATGTACATCCAGGTACAAGTGGTAAAGCCACTCTTCCGCTCACGCCGTTCTTTTTTATTTGATGTTTTTGAATTTTCACAATCTCTGAGATTTGACTTTGACCATTACTTTGTATAACTTTATATTTATATATAGTAATGAATTAATATATTATGAAAGTATTTTTAACGGCAAATTAATAGTATAGTTTACATATAGCCAATCTAAATAGTTTTAAACATATTGGTGGTCAAACTTTGAAAAGTTTGACAGTACGGATTCTAATACGTCAAATAAAAAAACAGAGCGAGTAATATTTATGTAGGTGGTTGTAATTTTCATGAATGGTCATGTTTGTTGCATCAGCTTAATTAATTCTAGGAAAAGATAGCACCACAGGGAAGTAGATAGCTTTATCTGATTAATATTTTTGAGCCTAGTTTCACAGTGCTAAGTTATATTGAGTTGTGTCATGTTGCCATGAGACAGAATTTCCAGGCAAAGCTACAGTGCTGGCCACTTAGGGTTGTGCCACTTATCGTACAACGATGCAAACAGACGAGTTAGCTGAAGGTTAGTGATGTCTGAGCAAGCCTTGGGGGTTTGACGAGTTAGCTGAAGGTTAGTGATGTCTGAGCAAGCCTTGGGGGTTTGTTTTGTTGATCACATCTCATCTTTAATAGAAAGCCTAAACAAAGAAAGGTAATCAACTACTCTGCAATCAGATAAGGACCAAGTGACTCCATTGTGGATCCAACTAGGAAGCATGCACACGCACACATTACTCCTGTCCTGAGTCAATAATGCACTACTGAGCCAATAACGCTACCACCTAGTTGATATTTTATTTTCAGAAGAGCGATAAAGAGTAGTTGATATGTTGATACAGTATTCCAAAAATCTAAAAAGAAAAAATAAGTCCTATAATTATGTAGAGAATGCAAACTTAAGTTTAAAGAGAAGATAGATGTTTAGCTTTTCAAAGGCAAACATGACAGTGAATGGAACATATATGTGTTGCTCATATCTTTCAAGACCAGATCAAATAAATAAAGGATAGTCAATCAAATTTGCAGTTGCACAGTCATCCAAACTTTCTTCAAATGATGTACAGCCTAATGTATATAATCACTGTAGTCTATATGAGGCTGAGGCACATACCGAAATGGATTATGATATTGTTTGATTAGTTTTCGTATGCCAATCGTTTCCATATGTCTCATCACAACCAAGCCATATTTGCTTGATTGCGATCAGAACAGTTTGTTCCGTAATCACTGTCAGACCATATCAGTCTGGTTGCAATCCATTGGTTTGTTTAAGGGGAATTGCTGCCGTGCCTGTCGAGAATTTTTTTTTTAAAATAATCCATGTTTTATTCTAAATTACAACATTATATCTAGCATATTTTTTTTTACAAAAATATATTCCTGTCGTCGAACCGTTGGGCGACTAGCCCCAGTCGCCCAACGGACAAGCGACAGCAATGAGGTCGCCGAACTATTGGACAACATTAATGTTAGCGCCCAACCGTTCGGCAACATTATTGCAATCGCCGTACCATTAGGTGACAAGTTGTATCGCCGTACCGTTAGGCGACAAGGGCCTTCCAGTCGCCGATATGTTGGGCGACTGGATGGCTTATATAAAGGCCGTGTGACTCGCCCCACCCACCGGCCGAGCGACAGCAAAAATTTGAGTGAGAAGAAGAAGAAGAAGAGATATAGAGGAGAGGAGAGGAAAGAAAGGGGAAAAAAGAGAGGGAGAAGAAGAAGAGGAGAGGGAGAGGAAGAAGAAGAGGAAGAAAGATTCGTCTGTAAGGTAATTTTTTTTACCTTGTAGTGTCTTTCTTTGTAGTAAGTAAATAGTTTGTGCAGTTAAAATAATAGTATAAGTAGCACCCGTAGAAAATTTTAGTTAGAGAAAAAAGTAGACGGGGCAGTTTTGCACAGTGACAAGACCATACGGGGCAGCTTTGCGTAATGATAAGACCAAAGAAGACAGCTTTGCGTAGTGAAAAAACCAGACGGGCAAGCGACTTTATGAGTGAAAAGACCAGACAGGCACTTTGTGCAAAGGACAAGGCTAAAGGAGACACCTTAAGCAAAGGACAAGACCAAACGGGGTAGCTTTGCGTAGTGATAAGGCCAAATGGGGCAGTTTTGCGTAGTGACAAGGCCAAAGGAGACAGCCTTACGCAGTGACAAGATTTAATGAGGCAGCTTTTTCAGCGAGAAGACCAAACAACAACACTCCATGCCAACCCTTTGGCTTATAAAAGGAGGTGGAAGAGATCTGAGAGAGAACACTACACAACCAAACCCAACACTACACCAGAGCTTACTTCACCAAGCCGTGATGGACAACATGAAGAGGCAATGAGACAAGATTCGCTAACTAGCAAGAGTTGCTGGGGCACGAGACGACCAAGCAAGGGCTGCTGTGGCCCGGGTCCGGCAAGAGGAGCTTGCCAGGATGGCAGCTCTCCGCAATGAGGCCTCCGTAGCAGCAACCTCTTCCAGAACGTTCCAACCGAGCGTTCGCCGCAACACTTGCCAGAGAGGGAGACGACGCCCCTCTGTTGGTGCAGGGACACATGCAAGTTCTTCAAGTCTAAGCAGCGGCTGAGCCTGGGAATGCGTTACTGGGGTTACGTGAACTACTCCAGTGACCATCCTGACCGATGTTGGGACACGCGCAGCTATCGGCAGCTGGTAAGGACCAGTTACAATGTGTTCCCCTACTATTTCTCTTTCAAAATATGCACTAACAACCTATCCTGTCTATCTGTAGTCCCTAGATCCGCTATGTGGCTACCGCAAGTGGATCAACCTAGAGATCCACCCGCATGACCAGTGGACTCTCGACTTCGACGAGTGGGATGCCAAAAGGGCCCACGAGATCTGGGAGGAGGAGCGTCGAAACGACGAGCAAAACGAGCGTATCCGTCGGGAGACCAAAGCTCACCTCGATGCGTGCAGGTGCAGGGAACGTGAGAAAAAGAGGAAAATGGCGGCCAAGGCCAAAGAAGTCGGCGAGGAGTTCAATGCCGAGCTAGCAAGGAAGGGAAAATAGCTCCGGTCCACGCGGTAGGTTGGGCCATGCTGTACTAGTCTCCCGTCGAAGGTCGAATCTATTTACATTCTAAAAAGGCATATATGTATCGTGGGAGTACTTCGGTTTATTGCATCGTGCATGATGATGTTTCTTATGCACGTAACCAAACCCTATGTGCCGTGTTATTCCTAGCTTCATTATAAAATCTATTTTAATTCGCAACATCAAATCTTCTCATCTTTTTGCATTCAATTCTCAATTCTTCTGCGTTATTCCCAGCTTCATTATAAAGGCATCCAACATGTATCACTTCTGGAGTAAGGCCTGAAAATATTGTGCAGTTGTTTATGAAGGGAATATATACGCTGAAATGTCAAAGGTTATCAATCTACAAAAAGATTTTCAGTCCATATATGTATTTACGCTCAGTTCAAAGGATGGTCTTATATATGGTTCACACATAGATTTTCTACTTTTAAGTTATGGATAGTTCGAGAGGGATTAACTTTCAAATATTTTTAAAAAAGAATTAAATAATAAAAAAAACCAGCCCCCAGCCTCCTGTCGCCGAACCATTGAGCGACAGGGATTCAGTCGCCTAGCGGTTAGGCGACAGAGTGTGTCGTCCGACCATTGGCCGACTTCATCTCTATCGCCCAACGGTACAGCTACTATATCTCCGTCGCTTATCCGTTGGGCGACTGGCCCTAGTCGCCCAACGGTTCGGCTACAGGCGTATATTTTTCTAATAAAAATATGGTAGGTATAATGTTGTAATTTAGAATAAAAAATGGATTATTTTTTAAAAAAAATGCCTGTCAATCACTCGATCTACACAATTTCTTACCTTTCCACTACATCACAGCATTTAGCACATCAACACCCTCGACACGCCACAAGAAGAAGAAACACTCAAGTGACACAAATGACATAGATGTAGATCAGAAAGGAGTGTGCATAATTATGCAAGTAAATACAGACACACGGAAAGGGAAACATTTCTTTTAAAAAAAAGGAAAGGGGTACCCCAGAAAGAAAAGAAAAAGGGAAACATCCAATCTCTTTAACCAAGGCAAGGATGAACTTGTTGAGGAACCGTCGTTGGCGAGTCCAGTCCGAACGATCATCTCGTAGACAAAGTAGAATTGCACATACATAGTACAGAAAATAAATGAACACACAAAGATTTGGAGGGCTCTTTCGCTTCTTTATTACTTCTTTCAGCAGCTCTTTATAATGGTTAGCACCCCCTATTATAGACTAAAAGAACCTGCTAGGGTTTTGGATGTGGCGCCCACCCCATGGGCCGACTGCTGGGTCAAGCCCATGGTTTCCCAACACTCCCCCTTGGGCACCCATCCTCACAAGTTCATGCCTCGTCAAAACTCCACAAAAACCCAGTGGAAATTTTTTTGGAGAAAGAGTACATGATACATGTTTTGCTGCGTTGCACGAATTGCCTTATTAAAAACCTTAGCCGAGAAACTGTAACATCCCAATTTTCTGAGCCTTTTTGAAAATTTTCAAAATAAAAATAACCATTGGGTTTTGTTGCAGTTTTAAAGCTTAACTTGAGATTTTGGAATTTACGGTGTTTAAAATGACTAAATCAAACCTTAATTAATTCGAGTTTATTTGCTTTGAGTTTGTTGGAGTTCTCTGGTGTTGATTCACCTTTCTCTGTTCGTTCTGATCTCCCCGTGAGGCCCAGCTCCGCGCCTCCTTATCATCGCGGACCGTCCGATCTATGTTGGACGGCCCCATCTTGTTGGCACGTTCAGCCAGTCCGAACGCCCAATTCATTTTGAATCGCCCGATCAAAATTGGACGGCCCCGTTTGGCCATGCTTCTCTTTGCCCCAAACCTCCCTTTTGGTTTAGACCTCTCTCTCGGTTTAGACCTCCCTCTCGGTTTAGACCTCCCTTTTGGTTTAGATCTTCCTCTCGGTTTAGACCTTCCCCTCGTTTGGACCTCCCTCTTTGTCCAAACCTCCTAGGTGGTCCTGAGAGACCTCCTAGGTGGTCCTAGACGACCACCCCTTTGATCACTACCACCCCTTGTGTCGAGACCACCCTCTTGGTCTTTTTGCAAAGACCACCCCTTTGGGTCACGACCACCCGTTTGGTCATGACCACCCCTTGTGTCGAGACCACTCTCTTGGTCTATTTGCAAAGACCACTCTCTTGGTCATTTTGCAAAGACCACCCCTTGGGTCACGACCACCCCTTTGGTTATACCACCCTCCCGAGTTTTGACTAGCCCCACCTATCAGCTCTATTCACCTTCTCCTTCCTCCCGTTGCGTTACTACTGATGCAAAGATCCTTGAGCATTAAATGTTGTTGTGTCGCATTAAATGATGTCTTTTCTGTAGTACCCGTTTCCCCCTCTTGTCTCCTCCCAGACGTGCTCCCATCTCCTCCTTCACCTACCCTTGACCTCGTGTGCTTCTGAGTTTCTCAGCAGCTCTTCCTGCCTCCCCTGGCTATTAAAGCCCGAGCGGCCCTCTTTCCTCACCCAACTCTCAAGTCTCTCCTGCTCTCACCCAGTTTCACTGTGCTTGACGCTTCACTAATATCCGCTGAAGCCGCGCCGTCTTCATCAACCTCGTCGCCAAGGAGTTTGCTGGAGCCCTACGCCGTCGCAACCTCGCTGTCGAAGAGTTCGCCGGAGCGCCCGCGCCGTTCGCCATCCATCTCTAGTCCCTCTCTTTCTCTCTGTCCAGGTGAGTTTCTCCGTGCCCAGTCCTCCTTTTTGCTCTCATGACCACGTTGCGTAGTTGTATCTTTCTCACAACAACGTTGCGTAGTCGTATCCCCCTTGTACACCTTTCTGTACTCTTATACGACCACATTGAGTAGTTGTATCCCTCGTTGGACCTCAGGACCTGCTCCTCAAGACCTCCTCCTTTGGACCTCCTCTCCAGGACCTCCTCCCAAGAGCCCGTTTTCATTTCTGTGCCTTTTCTTTTGGTTTTTATTTGGATTTGTTGTACTTATTTGGCCCTTTTTCGCACGTGTAGATTCCGGCCTCTCCGAAGAGTTCTTGGACCCGACGACCTCTACTGAAGAACCTCAGCTCTACAACGAAGGCAAGTCATAGACCTTTGATCATGTTGAACCTAGTTTGTAAAAAGTATATTGTTTTATATCAGCATGCATGGCTATTTGTATAAAACTGGTTTGGGAAATAGCTAAACACCTACTCGTCAGTATGACTTCTTGAATACTTGTGTTTGATATGTTGACATGTACCTTTGGACCACCATAGGTTGGGTAATCTTAGTTGGATATCCTTATTGTAATAACCAGCAAGCGTGCGTATATTGCTTAGACCTGCTTAGTTATGCGTTGTCTCTCGATCACCTGTTTCATTATTGATTAAACTTGACTAATAGATTATGGAATTGTGCCATGTGTTGTATTGGCATGTGTTGCCCTGGCATGCATTGCCCTGGCCTGTGTGGCCACTAATAAAATTTATTGTGCCATGACCAGGGTGGTCCTTTGGGCGGGTTGATCCCAAAATGTTTTATACTTGGGCGAATGATCATGCAGTAAAGGGGGTGCTAAAAGCATATTGGGATGTGGTTGTCTCGCTTGAGTAGTTCCTAAGGACTTAACCTTGTAAGCCTTTGATCCGGGTCATAACATGCGACCACAAGTCCATACTGGGGTGGACCTGGCCAACTAATTAGCAATACTTTGATTTAGTTCCGTTTTGGTGGAAGTGTGTAAGACCTGGGATATACGCGCACACTTGGCGCAAGAGGGGGCCAGTAAAGCGAAACCTTAGCGAGCAGAACCAAGTTAAGGCAGAACCTTGTAAAGGCCTTGTCACGTGCTCTAGACTGCTTACCTAAGGTAGTGAGCAAGGGCATCGACGGGTGCCAAACAAACTAGAGAGGTCGTGTCTTGTGGGTAAAGCTGTACAACCTCTGTAGAGTGTAAATCTATTCGAATAGTCCTGTCCTCAGTTATGGACAATGCCTGGTGATTTCACGCAAGGGGTAGACTTTTTCAAAAATATTGGTCTTGGTTGGCTCCGAGTGGTCTGGCTCATGACCAGGTTGGTCACGAGAAGTCTGGGAAGTGACCAGGGTGGTCACGGGTAGTTTTCAAAGAAAAACTTGTTTACTTATGTATTAATCTTTCAACTTGTGCTTTGCAATCTACTTACTGTATTTCAAGTCAATATTGCTTTCTGCAAAGTAACCATAAAGACCTCCTTGTTAAGCCTTGCATGAATACTATTTGCATACTTTTCCCTACAGCTTGCTGAGTACATTTAAAGTACTCACGGCTTGTGCCCTCTGGTTGATCAGTAGCTGAAGAAGACCACCTAGGGTGCTCCGAACTCTTCGAAGAGGAGGTCTTCAAAGACCTTGCGTGCTAGGACGTCCTCCACTCGATTGCCTGTGGGCATGTCGAATGGCCTCCACGTGTTGCTTTGCTTTCCGCTGTGAGCTCTTTTGTTGTTAGCCCTGCGCGGCAACTCTGTAACAACCTTGACCATAAGGTCTTTTGTTTATATTAATGTTAATTTGTCTGCTTCTTCTATAGTTGGTTGTATGTTGTGATCACATTGTTATTGATCTGTGCGGACTAATGACTGATCGTGGGACTAGTCCAGTTTGCACACTGGGTCCTAGGGGTTGCTTACCCGGGGCGTGACAGAAACTTCAGGACACTTCTCAGGCTAAAGTTCCTGAAGACAAAGTGGTCGAAGAAGCCCTCGAAAGACGCACGGTGCAGGCGCTTGTTCAGATCCAAGCAGATTCTAACTCCATTTGTGGAGGTATATATCCCCAAAGGTCCTCAATAGGTTCCAACCCCTGTTGGTAATTCCTCTCAATCTAACAAGTTCCCTTTTTGCCCTCGATTTATCGAGGATAAGGAGCTTGACGAGGTTTGGGAAAAGATATCGGACTGTCAAGCTGAGACAGGTCCTGATACAATTTTTTACCGAATATAATGACATAGCAATTCAAGTAAGTATCTACAACCATTTTCATAGTTTCTCCTCTAAAAGTTTATCAGAAACTTAAAGAAGAATGCTATTTGTGTAGCACATGGTCGAGAATTATGCTGTGGTCGGAGGACTGACCCAGCAAATAAAGAACCTGGAGCAAAAACATTCCGAATTAAAAAGTAAGGACTTTCTTCTAAAATTGTCTTCTTCTTTGCTACCTTGTTCTTCTTCTGTTAATCAATTATTCTCCCTTATAATATTTGATAGATTTGGAGAAAATAAAAGAAGAAATCGTAGTTAAAGAAGCCAGAATAACCAACCTTGAAGAATAATGCCAAGCTAAGAATCGGTCGATCGCATACATGACGAACAGGCTCAAGGAAGTCACTGAGACTTTCGAAAAGCAAATTGAAGGTAACTGGTTGTAAACTTGACCAATATATTATCTCTTTTAATCATATATATTTACCACTTGCTTTACTTACAAAGCGAACTCAAGCGGTAACAGGAGCAAAAAAAAGCTCTAGAGTTTGAGCAAGATAAAGGGACAGCCCTCGTGTAGAGCCTTGATGAAAAAATCCTGGCGCTTAACAAGATGATCTTTGATATGGGATCAGGATCAAGCCTGCCTACCCTAAGAGATCCAACGGAGAATATAAACTATTTTGGCCAACTCCTGGAAGATCTCAAGGGCCGGCTCAAAACTACTCGGGAAAACTATATCCAGATGATGAAAAAAGCTGTGGCCAGCGGAGTTAGCTTTGCTTTGATAAAGCTGAAGGCTTCTGACCTCTCCATCAATCTCCAAGCTGTTGAAGAAGATTTCAACTTCTTGCCTGAAGATGCGACCAAGTTTCTCGAGGAAGTAATGTGTCACGCCCTAGGTAAGCAACCCCCGGGACCCACTGTGCAAACTGGACTAGTCCCACGATCAGTCGCTAGTCGGCACAGATCAACAACGATGTGATCACAGCCATACAACCAACTATAGAAGAAGCAGACAAATTAACATTAATATAAGCAAAAGACCTTATGGTCAAGGTTGTTAAAGAGTTGCCGCGCAGGGCTAACAACAAAAGAGCTCATAGCGGAAAGCAAAGCAACACGTCGAGGCCATTCGACATGCCCACAGGCAATCGAGTGGAGGACGTCCTAGCACGCAAGGTCTTTGAAGACCTCCTCTTCGAAGAGTTCGGAGCACCCTGGGTGGTCTTCTTCAGCTGCTGATCAACCAGAGGGCACAAGCCGTGAGTACTTTGAATGTACTCAGCAAGCTATAGGGAAAAGTATGCAAATAGTATTCATGCAAGGCTTGACAAGGAGGTCTTTATGGTTTGATACGGGGTGGCCCGATTTTCTCGAGTAGATCCGTAGATAAATAGCGCTTGATGACGAACACCGCTCAGCTGTACACCACACGCCAGTGCACGGACTTGCAGCTCTATGGATATTCGCCAACACGCACCGGGATGATCGCCGCTAGACCACGAGCGGAGATCGCCAAGCCCTCAATTCCCAGCGGAAAAGCAAACTTGACCTTAAAATACAGAACGAACAATTGATTGCCTAATTCTCTCTCAGAAGTCCTCGCATGAACTCTGTTATGAAAGAACAAGCAATAACTTGTGTTCTATTCTTTTGCATAAACGTGGTTTGAGTTACAATGGGGGGTCTACCCCTCAATATATAGTCTTGGCCTAAAACTATTCTGTACTAATTTCCCATGTGGTACTATTCACGCACCCGTACTGTTCATGCGTCCCTGTTACTGTTCACACGCGGCCCGTTACTGTTCACGCGGGCCCAGTACTGTTCACGCGCGGCCTGTTACTGTTCACGCGTGGTACTATTCATGGGTTGGTTACTGTTTATGCTGCGGACTTGTGCTTCCTTACTGGTTCCTCCACATAGGCTTTGGGCTTGACCGTTTGGGCCTTGATCCTCGCTGGTCAGATGGACGTTGGCCCTCTCCTCTTGGCCGAATGGGCCATAGGTCAGCGCCTTGACCTCCTCAATTGATGGTCTTCCTTGGATGATGGCCGCATATCCTTGATCTCCGTCCATCGCTGAATCTTCAAACCTGAGCACAAGTAAAACATTGTTTTTAGGTAGTATAAAATTCTCATTAAAATCAATGACATATTCATTAAGAAGCAAGTTCACTTGAGATTGTAGTTTCGTGGAACGTGCTCTTGTTATTGGTCCTATCGGCAACTCGAGGCGTATATCATGAGCATTAGGTGGAGGAGAAGAAGGTGTTGTAGGGATGCCCTCATCATCCTCCCCCTCTTGAAAAGGCGCCGTCCTCGACGCTAGATCATCAGCACCGAAGAACGGTGATAAATCAGCAATGTTGAATATCGAGCTCACGCCGTAGTCATCTCCCGGAAGCTCGATTTTGTATGCATTATCGTTAATCCGCTCAAGCACTTTGAAAGGTCCATCTCCTCATGGCAGCAACTTCGATTTGTGTCGATCCGAAAGCGATCCTTGCGGTAGTGTAACCAAACTAAATCGCTCGTCAAAAATCATCTTCTTTCTTTTCTTGTTCGCCTTTGTCAAGATAGTACTTCGCCTTGCGCCAATTTCTTCTTTCACCTTGATGTGCAATTTCTTCGATATTCAGCCCTCTTTGATGCCTCCATATTTGTTCGTTGTTGACTTGGAAGCGGCGGAAATCAAGTGGTGTAATAGGCTTGAAACCATACACCACCTCAAATGGGCACATCTGTAGTAGAGTGGACGGCTCTGTTGTTTAACTCCACATGTGGCAAACAGTCCTCTCACTCCTTGATATGTTTCTTGATCATGGTCCTTAGCAAAGATCGAAAGTGTGCGGTTCACCATCTCTGTTTGACCATCAGTTTGGGGATGACAAGTTGTGCTGAATAACAATCTTGTCCCTAGCTTTCCCTAAAGTGTCTTCCAGAAATAACTCATAAATTTGACGTCGCGATCCGAGACAATGGTCCTGGGTACGCCATGCAACTGCACTATCTCCCTGAAAAATAAATCAGCAACATGCGACGCATCGTCGCTCTTGTGGCACGGAATAAAGTGTGCCATCTTCGAAAATCGATCCACAATGACAAAAACAGAATCTCTCCCCCTCTTAGTCCTAGGCAGTCCTAAAACAAAGTCCATTCTAATATCTTCCCATGGTGCATTAGGAACTGGAAGAGGAGTATACAAACCATGTGGATGCAACTTCGATTTCGCCTTGTGACAAGTTATGCACCACATACCTGTCCACATCACGCCTCATCTTAGGCCAATAAAAGTGATCGCTCAGCATAGACAACGTCTTCTCACGTCCAAAATGTCACATTAATCCACCTACATGAGATTCCTACAATAATAACAAACGCACGGACGATTCTGGAACGCATAGTTTGTTAGCACGAAATAAAAATCCATCATGAATGTGAAATTTGTCCCAGCCTTTCCCATCTTTGCAATGTGCATAAGGTGAAGCGAAATCATGGTCATTAGCATATAAATCACGCAAACTCTCTAAACCAGGAACTTGCACATCTAAGCGATTTAAAAGCACACTTTTCCTAGAAAGAGCATCAAGAACCACGCTTTCCTTTCCTTCTTATATTTCACAATGTAAGGAAACGACTCGATAAATTCTACCCACTTAGCATGTCGACGGTTCAACTTAGCTTGGCCTTGCAAATATTTTAATGCCTCATGATCAGAATGTATTATGAATTTCTTAGGCCATAAATAATGTTGCCAAACTTCTAAAACTCGCACTAAAGCATATAGCTCCTTATCATAGACCGGATAATTCAATTGTGCACCTTTGAGTTTCTCACTAAAATAAGCAACCGGTCTACCCTCTTGCATCAAAACACCGCCAATACCAATTCCACTAGCATCACATTCAATTTCAAATTCTTAGTGAAATCGAGTAACACAAGTAATTGCCTCGCTTAAACGCTTTTCAATTCATCAAATGCAGCTTGTCAGTCACCCCCATGTAAACCTAACACCTTTTTTGTTAATTCATTCAAGCAAGCAAATGATGGTGCTAAAATCATAACTAAACGCCGATAAAAACCAATGAGTCCATGAAAGCTCCTAACTTGACTAACATTCATAGGAGTAGGCCAATTTTTAATTGCTTCAATTTTAGACTCATCTACCTCTACTCCTTGTGCCGAAACCACATAGCCCAAAAATATTACACGGTCTTTGCAAAAGTGCACTTCGCTAAGTTCCCAAACAACCTAGCATCGCAGAAACCTCAGTAGCACTTGTCTAATGTGGTCAATATGATCAGATTCATTATGGTGTAAATCAAGATATCATCAAAATACACGACCACAAATTTTCTAATGAAATGCCTCAAAACATGATTCATCAATCTCATGAATGTACTAGGTGCATTAGTTAACCCAAATGGCATGACTAACCACTCATACAAACCAAATTTTGTTTTAAAAGCGCTTCCACTCATCCCCTTCTTTCATCCTAATTTGATGATACCCATTACGCAAATCAATTTTAGAGAAAATAATAGCACCACTCAATTCGTCTAACATATCATCTAAGCGAGGTATAGGATGACGATATCGAATAGTGATATTATTAATCGCTTCTACAATCTATGCACATGCGCCAATTACCATCTTTCTTAGGAACTAAAATAACAGAACAAAGACAAGGGCTTAAACTTTCGCAGACGCACTTTTGTCTAGAAGCTCTTGTACTTGTTTCTAGATTTCCTTTGTTTCCTCGGGGTTGGTGCGGTACGGTGGTCGGTTTGGTAGTGTCGCTCCTAGAATCAAATCAATTTGATGCTCTATCCCGCGGATTGGTGGCAAACCAACGGGCACCTCTTCCGGAAAGACGTCGCTGAACTCCTGCAAAACATGAGAGATACTACTAGGAAGAGATGTCAAGTCGTAAGTAGAAAGCAATGCATCCTTGTACAGGAGTACAAAGTGCACCAAATTAGGATTCTCACAAAAAGCTCTCATCTCTGATTTGGTGGCTAGCATGACTAAACCTTTCTCTCCCTCACTTTTCTTGTTACCGCTCAATTTTGGCTTGTGGCTCTCACTCACCGAAAGTGGAATCTCTATTTGGTGTACTTTCAATTTTCACCTCAACTTTCTTCTTATCAAGATTGACTATCTCTGCGGTGTAAGTGGATACAAAATCACATCTTTGCCGCTCCACTTAAACTTGTAGCAGCCAGTATGCCCATCATGATAAACATGCCGATCAAATCGCCATGGGCGCCCAACAAAGAAGTGACAAACCGACATGGGCACCACATCGCAAACAATGGTATCCTCATACTTGCCAATCTTGAAGTGCACCTTCACCATATGATCGACTTTCACCTCTCCCACATCGCCAACCATTGATATGATAAGGATGAGGATGCGGTAAATATTTTAAGCCCAATTTTGTGCACATCTCCTTGCTGGCTATATTATGACAACTTCCTCCATCAATTATAACTTTGCACACTTTACCACCCATCGTCGCCCATGACTAAAACAAATTGCACCGCAGCGGTAGATCGACTTCGGACACGCTAAGTACACGAGGTGTGCACACTAGCATATGCTCTCCATCTGGCGACCACGCCTCTGATCCATTCTCTCATCCTCTGTGGGATCTTCGCAAAATCAGCAAACGGAGTAGTATCGCCCTCATCACTAGTGAAATATACCCATCATCGAGAAGTATCATAACTTTATTATTTGGGCAATCTTTCTAAAATGACCAACTCCCTTGCACTTGTAGCATGTCGATCACGTGACCGGCCAGAGAACCCATCGAGGATGCCGCGCTAGCAATGGCGCCGTGGTCGGCGTCGTCGATGGCGGTGTACTATCTCAGATTCTTGTGTGTTGAATCGCGATCGCAGAATTGCCCTCGATGGAGCGGGCTTGCTCGGCTGTCCTGTGTTGTACGAAGGTGCTGTGCTCACTGAATAACGTTGTCGTGTAGCATACTTAGCATCTTCAATCACCTGTTTCTCAGTCTCACGTGCCTGATGCATCAACTCAACCATATTGTTGTATTGATGATGATTAACAATCCGCCGAATAGCATAATTCATCCCAGCAAGAAAGCGAGCCATCGCTTGTTCTCATTCTCGCGACATCAAGATGTATGATGATCCGCTTCCATCTCTTTATAATACTCATCAACCGATTTCAACACCGCCGCAACTCCAATCAACTTCTCATGCAAGGGCGCTTGTAATGTGTAGGTACAAAGCGCCAAGACGATCCGCTTCTTCACCGTCCCATGTAACAACACGTAGCTCGTGTCGCTCCATACATTGTTGCACACAACGCCCCACCATGTAGCAAAGATATCCGTCCAAAGCAAAGAACGGCAAGATCCAACTTGCGCCGATCGTAATAGCGGTTCATGCGAATGCGGCTTGTCAACTTTCAGCTCCCATGCAAGATAAACTTCTACCTCTGTAGTACCCTCAAAGGACGGTATCGTAAACTTGGGCTTTGCAACCAGTTCATCGGCGTCCCCATCACGTCGACAATTGTGGGCATACTGATTATGTTGACGACGCGGCAAATAGTCGTCGAACACGGACTCATCGCCGTCATCGTCATTATGGCGGTTGCCACGGCCTCCTCCATGGGCACCATAGTAGGCACCCCCAAAGGCGTCGTCATGCGCGCCTCCATAGGCGCCATCGTGGATGCCATCGTGGTCGTCCAGGTGTGCACAGCCTCCTCTTGCGCCAATGCCACGGCCGCGCCCTTGTGCCGGGGGATGCGCCGCAACCTCAGCAACAACACGGCATCATTGCGCCACCGCGCACACGCTACCGCTTGTTAAATTGTCGCTGGCGTGGTTCATCCTCACGCTGCCGTCTAGCGGCGGCTTCCACATCTGTCTCGTCGCTGCTCAGACGGAGGTGAACACTCCCGCGTCGCCACGTGTACCCAGCTGCATCGAAGCGGTGAGATTGGCAATAGCATCGAGCAGTACCTTGTGGTTGTCATCAACGGTCACGGACAGCTTTTGGAAATCTGACCCTAGACCGTCCAAGTTGTTTTGGACACGCCCAAGGTCACCAAGACCGGGTCGACCTCAGCCTTAACTCGCCTCGAGCGTGTACGAAGTGTATGGTAGTGCATCTTTGGATCGGATCAAGAAGGTTACCGCCCGGATCCCCGCCCCGCCACTTCGACATGGTTACAATGGCAAAAATACCAAGTGACAATATATGTGGAAAATAAGTGAAAATCTCTCAACTACTGTTTTGAAACAAAGCAAGTTGCACCGTTCCGAAGTAAATTAAGAGTAGCAAAAACTTACGCTCGTTGCAAACGAATGACCAACCCAGACAGCGGCGAATACCAAGAACGACAGTACCAATACTTGACACGGATGTTTTAGGTGGAGCTAGGTGAGGAATCCTAACAATTCAGAATTTAAAGATTGTCTAGCTAGGTAGTAATCCAAACGAGACTCACAATGCCTAATTGCTAATCGATAAATATAAGTGAAGAGTAGACAGCAACATACGCACAAAGATATTGGGACTATTGCAAACAAAGGAATGAGCGATTAGAAAGAACAAAGTTGTATCGAGGCGAACGCTCGTATTGCAACAGTTCAAGGAGAGACGCTAGCTAGTGCTCAAAAATTGTATATGAGGGCACAAGATTGCTCAAAATTATGGTACGCGAACAGCAGTGGATGCACTCTAACAAGAGAAAATAACACTATGGCCGAAACTTGTGCCGTGTTTTTTTTTGCACTCTCTGTTTTTTTTTTTTGCTCTCTGTTGTTTTTTTCCCTTTTCTTACACGGCCAAAACAGTAGGCTTTTTTGATCTCACGCGCGCACGTGAACAGTGATTCGCACGTGAATAGTACACAACTACGTGAACAGTGCACTACAATGTGAACAGTGCACACACGCAAAAACTTGGTGTCCAAAAAAAATCCTAGGAGCAGTCCCTCAAGCACAACAACGAGCTAGTCTCAATACGTACAAAAGGTTCGCGAACAGATAGATGGGTTCATAAAGAAAACAACGTACAATCTACTGATATAAGCGATGTTTAGTTGCACAAAAACAGGAAACAAGAACGGGCACAAATATTTTGTGGAAGGGGAACAAAAAGAGACGCGAACGAAACGTGACCAGCAACTAAACATGATGAACGAGTGGATTAAGACCTAACAAAACGCACTAAAAAAATACTAAATTAAATTATGGCGAAAGACGATATATTTTTTTGTCTGGCTTTTTTGGTGTATAGGACAGAAAAATAAACTACAAAATTACGGGTAAAGAGAGATTCTACCGAGTGGCCTGGAATCTGATACCACGATGATACGGGGTGGCCCGATCTTCTCGAGTAGATCCGTAGATAAGTAGCACTTGATGACGAACACCGCTCAGCTGTACACCACGCGCCAGTGGACGGACTTGCACCGGGATGATCGCCGCTAGACCACGAGCGGAGATCGTCAAGCCCTCAATTCCCAGCGGAAAAGCAAACTTGACCTTAAAATGCAGAACGAACAATTGATTGCCTAATTCTCTCTCAGAAGTCCTCGCATGAACTCTGTTATGAAAGAACAAGCAATAACTTGTGTTCTATTCTTTTGCATAAACGTGGTCTGAGTTACAATGGGGGGTCTACCCCTCAATATATAGTCTTGGCCTAAAACTATTCCGTACTAATTTCCTATGTGGTACTACTCACGCACCCATACTGTTCACACGCCCCCGTTACTGTTCACACGCGGCCCGTCACTGTTCACGCGGGCCCAGTACTGTTCACACACGGACCGTTACTGTTCACGCGTGGTACTATTCATGGGTTGGTTACTGTTTATGCCGCGGACTTGTGCTTCCTTCCTGGTTCCTCCACATGGGCTTTGGGCTTGACCGTTTGGGCCTTGATCCCTCGCTTGGCCGTATGGACGTTGGCCCTCTCCTCTTTGGCCGAATGGGCCATAGGTCAGCGCCTTGACCTCCTCAATTGATGGTCTTCCTTGGATGACGGCCGCATATCCTTGATCTCCGTCCATCGCTGAATCTTCAAACCTGAACACAAGCAAAACATTGTTTTTAGGTAGTATAAAATTCTCATTAAAATCAATGACATATTCATTAAGGAGCAAGTTCACCTGAGATTGTAGTTTCGTGGCACGTGCACTTGTTATTGGTCCTATCGGCAACTCGAGGCGTATATCATGAGCATTAGGTGGAGGAGAAGAAGGTGTTGTAGGGATGCCCTCTTCATGGTTACTTTGTAAAAAAGCAATATTGACTTGAAATACAGTAAGTAGATTGTAAAGCACAAGTTGAAAGATTAATACATAAGTAAACAAGTTTTTCTTTGAAAACCAACCATGACCACCCTGGTCACTTCCCAGACCTCTCGTGACCAACCTGGCCACGAGCCAGACCACTCAGAGCCAACCAAGACCAACATTTTTGAAAAAGTCTACCCCTTGCGTGAAATCACCAGGCATTGTCCATAACCGGGGACACGGCTATTCAAATAGATTTACACTCTGCAGAGGTTGTACAGCTTTACCCACAAGACACGACCGCTCTAGTTTGTTTGGCACCCGTCGATGCCCTTGCTCACTACCTTAGGTAAGCAGGCTAGAGCATGTGACAAGATCTTTACAAGGTGCTGCCTTGACTTGGTTCCGCTCGCTAAGGTTTCGCCTTACTGGCCCCCTCTTGCGCCAAGTGTGCGTGTATATCTTAGGTCTTACACACTTCCACCAAAACGGAACCGAATCAAAGTATTGCCAATTAGTTGGTCAGGTCCACCCCAATATGGACTTGTGGTCGCACGGTATTGGCCCGGATCAATGGCTTACAAGATTAAGTCCTTAGGGACTACTTAGGCGAGACATCCACGTCCCAATGTGCTTTTAGCACCCCCTTTACTACACGATCATTCACCCAAGTATAAAACATTTTGGGATCAACCTAGCCAAAGGATCACCCTGGTCATGGCACAATAAATTTTATTAGCGGCCACACAGACCAGGGCAACACATGCCAAGACAACACATGGCACAATTCTATAATCTCTTAGTCAAGTTTAATCAATAATGAAACAGGTGATCGAGAGACAACGCATAACTAAGCAGGTCTAAGCAATATACACACCCTTGCTGGTTATTACAATAAGGATGTCCAACTAAGATTACCCAACTTATGGTGGTCCAAAGGTACATGTCAACATGTCAAACACAAGTATTCAAGGAGTCATACTAACGAGTAGGTGTTTAGCTATTTCCCAAACCAGTTTTATACAAATAGCCATGCATGCTGATATAAAACAATATACTTTTTGCAAACTAGGTTCAACATGATCAAAGGTCTACGACTTGCCTTCGTTGTAGAGCTGAGGTTCTTCGGTAGAGGTCGTCGGGTCCAAGAACTCTTCGGAGAGACTGAAATCTACACGTGCGAAAAGATCCAGATAAGTACAACAAATCCAAATAAAAACCAAAAGCTAAAACAAAAAGAAAAGCACAGAAATGGAAACGGGCTCTCGGGAGGTCCTGGGGTGGAGGTCCAAAGGAGGAGGTCCTGGGGAGGTCCAAAGGAGGAGGTCCTGAGGAGGAGGTCCAAAGGAGGAGGTCTTGAGGAGCAGGTCCTGAGGTCCAATGAAGGATACGACTACTCAACGTGTCGTATAAGAATACAGAAAGGGGTACAAGGGGGATACGACTGCGCAACGTGGTTGTGGGAAAGATACAACTACGTAACGTGGTTGTGAGAGCAAAAAGGAGGACTGGGCACGAAGAAACTCACCCAGACAGAGAGAAAGAGACGGACTGGAAAAGGATGGCGAACAGCGCGGGCGCTTCGGTGAACTTTTCGACAGCGAGGTTGCGACGGCGTAGGGCTCCAGTGAACTCCTTGGCGACGAGGTTGATGAAGACGACGCGGCTTCAGCAAATACTGGTGAAGCGTCAAGCACGGTGAAACTGGGTGAGAGCAAGAGAGAGTTGAGAGCTAGGTGAGGAAAAAGGTGATGAAAGAGGGCTGCTCAGGCTTTTATAGTCAGGGGAGGCGGGAAGAGCTGCTGAGAAACTCATAAGCACACAAGGTCAACGGTAGGTGAAGGAAGAGATGGGAGCAGGTCTGGGAGGAGACAAGAGGGGGAAACAGGTACTGTAGAAAAGACAGCATTTAATGCGACACAACAACATTTAATGCTCAAGAACCTTTGCGTCAATAGTGACGCAACGAGAGAAAGGAGATGGTGAACAGAGCTGACAGGTGGGGCTAGTCAAAACTCGGGAGGGTGGTCTAACCAAAGGGAAGGTCGTGACCAGAGGGAAGTCAAGGCCCAAGGGGTGGTCATGACCCAAGGGGTGGTCTTTGCAAAAAGACCAAGAGGGTGGTCTCGACGCAAGGGGTGGTCGTGACCAAAGGGGTGGTCATCCAGGACCACCCAGGAGGTCTCCCAAGAAGGGAAGGTCCAAACAAGAGGGAGGTCCAAACAGTCTGGACAAACAGAGAAAAGGGATGTGCAAATGAGATGGAGGTCCAAACTAGAGGGAGGTCTAAACTAAAAGGGACGTCTAAACCAACAGGGAGGTCTAAACCAAGTGGGAGGTCTAAACCGAGAGGGAGGTCTCAACCGACAGGGAGGTCTAGGGCGAAGAGAAGCGTGGCGAAGCGGGGCCGTTCGATTTTGATCGGGCGGTTCAAAATGATTTGGGCGTTCGGACTGGCTGAACGTGCCAACAAGATCAGGCCGTCAAACACAGATCGGACGGTCCGCGACGATAAGGAGGCGCGGAGCTGGGCCGCACGGGGAGATCGGAACGAATAGAGAAAGGGAAATCAACACCGGAGAACTCTAACAAACTCAAAGCAAACAAACTCGATTTAATTAAAGTTTGATTTAGTCATTTTAAACACCTTAAATTCTAAAATCTCAAGTTAAGCTTTAGAACTTCAACAAAACCAAATGTTTTTTTTTTGAAAATTTTCAAAAAGGCTCAAAAAATTGGGATGTTACATAAGGCCTCTCGGAGACAAGGTTGTAGAGGAAATAGAGGTCAGATCTCCGTCAAGCAGCAATTAGTCTAGAGATGTCCAGGAGTTGACAATTGTAATATAAGAATTATAAAATATATAAAACCTACCTTTTTGTCATCAACAAGTCTTTTGTTTATCCTGTCGACTTATGAAGTACTCATATATTCTCTAACCCCTGATTGCTTTTATAGTAGATAGACTTTACTAAATAAGCAGTAAGCCAAGAAGGAGTACTAAAGTCTCTACCATTGTTTGAAAGCATATACTAATTATATGATAAAACTGATCGCAGCAATACTAGGAAGCCAATTTGGTCGGAATCAGTGTCTGATTTCGACTAGTTATAGATCTGTTTGTCATAACCGAAATGCCAAACAAAATATTATATGGTCAGAAAAAAAAGACTTGCTTTGATGAGAAAGAAAATATGCAAGAATGTATGCAAAAAACAATAAGTGATCTTATTTATATGTAGTATCCAAAACTGGTTGAAAGAACTGTTAAGAACTGAAGACATAAAAAACACTTCGTGAAACGTGCTCAAGCTCAAGTCCGACTGGCAGCGAGGATAGTAGAAAAAGAACCGCCGCTAGGAAGCTCCTTCTAGTGGGCATGACCATGTGCGGAGAAGGAGAGACTTCGACTAGGAGGCTTTCCGTGTCCCGACCAGTAGCCAAACGAGAGTAGAACCGAATGTTGAAATGAAGAAATATAGTCTCCACAATCTTAAGCATATGAGTTACTACACGAAGTTGTTTGTGTTACGCTCTGGGTACTCGTATACTTCTTTGAGAAAAGAGTGTGGTCGCGCGTGGGAATCATTCATGTAATGATCATGACTAGGACTCATACAGCATGTGACTTAGAAGTCGTTGCCAAAGAGTAACAGAGATCCTTATATAGGATGTCAGAGAAAAAGAGATCTTCTCCGACCAGCTTAAACAACATTAGTAGACGACCAGAGTATAGGTACATATATATAAATAATATCACTCGTCAAAAAGGAATAAAATAATAATTAATCTTTATTAAAAAAAGAATGTAAAGGATAATTAAACAAAGAACTTACGCAGTTGATCAATGTACCAAGAATTAGACAAAACACGCCCATCGGACATGGCTAGTCACACTGAACATGGTTGGGTGACTTCGACTACAGTGTAGGGACCTTCCCACTTGGGAGAAAGCTTGTTGCGATTTGCTTGGTTCTGAATTTTTCTAAGAACCAGATCACCTACAGTGAGGCTGCGAGATTGCACCTTACGACTGTGGTATCTTCGCATGGCTTGCTGGTAGGCCGCTGAGCGTATCAGGGCTTGGTTTCATCATTCTTCAAGAAAATTGATGACGTCAAGTCGTCATTCATTCTGATCATTTTCGTTGAAACAATCGGTTCGAGCAGAGCCAAGTTTTAGTTCTAGAGAAAGTATGGCTTCAGCACCATAAATCAAGAAGAATAACGTTTCACTAGTCGCACGACTGGTCGTAGTTCGAACAACCCATAATATAGAAGGAAGTTCTTAAACTCAAGCTCTTGACCGTTTTATTAACTGGTCGAATACTCGACGTTTAATCTGCTGCATTATGATACCATTGGTTTGCTCAACTGCTCTGTTGCTCTGCGGATGAGCGATAGAAGCAAAATGTATCTTGATACCAAGGTCTTCGCAGAATTCTTGGAATTTACCGCTTGAGAACTGGGTACTGTTGTCTGTGATTATACGACCAAATCGTGTGATCACATTTTTTTTGTAAGAAACCTTTTAGCGGCTTCAGTTGTTGTTTTAACAACAGGCTCGGCTTCGATCCATTTTGTGAATGTGTCAATCATGACGAAAAGGAATTTGAAACCCCCGGGTGCTCTTGAGAAATGTCTCAGAATGTCCAGTCCCTAGGTTGGAAAAGGCCAAGAAAGATGAATGGTTTGCAAAGCTTGTGCCGACTGATGTACTTGTCGGCTATGAAACTGACATTGTACGCACTTCGTCATGAGCTCTTTTGCATCACAAAGGGCAGTTGGCCAATAGTATCCTTGCTTGAAGGCTTTACCGACCAGCGTTATGTAAAAATGATGTGCTCCACAGACTCCTCCATGAATTTTGGTTAGCAATTTAATGCCATCCATTTGAGATATGCATCTCATCAACACTCCATGAGATCCTCATTTATACAAGGTACTTTCGATAAGAGTGTATGATTTGGCTTTTCGAGCTATATGATCAGCCTCTACATCATCTTCTAGAATTATGTCATGCTGAAGATAATTGTAGATCAACATCATCCAATCTCTACCTTGATCATGATAACGCCAACCGTCAACAACCTATGGAGCATCCATGTTCTCAGGATCAGTTTTTGTATGACCTGTAGGGAAACATATATGTCCTCGGAAAGCTCAACCACCGAGGGTGAATCGAGTTGCTCGAGGAAAACTCCTGGCGGGACGGGTGACCTAGCGGAGGCCATCCGTGCCAACTGGTCTGCCATAAAGTTTTCCTTTCTAGGAATGTATAGGATCTAGAAACCGAAGAAATGCTTTTCGAGTTTTCGTACTTCCGCCAGATAAGATGACATCTTGGTACTTGAGCATTGATACTCTTTCCAGACTTGATTCGCTGCTAGTTGAGAGTCGCCTTTCACTAGCAATCTGCGAATCCTGAGCAAATGAGCTGCTCGGAGTCTTGCCAGTAAACCTTCATATTCTGCCATATTGCTTGAAGCAGGGAAATTTAACTAGATGGCGTACTTGATGTGTTCGCAGTAGGGAATATCAAGACAACTCCAACCCCCTAGCCTTTCAGCATTAAGGAG
Source organism: Phyllostachys edulis (assembly GCA_036346405.1). Lineage (NCBI taxonomy): Eukaryota > Viridiplantae > Streptophyta > Magnoliopsida > Poales > Poaceae > Phyllostachys > Phyllostachys edulis. Next base: position 61,822,131 of record CM070549.1, read on the forward strand.
CCATCAAAGTACATTGCCCACTCATCGTGGTGTTCATACTCAAGTCCTTGGGTGGGTTCAGGGTTTGTCCATTCGGTAATGAATTCTGCTATTGCTTGGGACTTGATCGCTGTTCGTGAGATGAAATGGAGATCGAACGCCCCTAACTCAACCGCCCATTTTACTATTTTTCTTGGTGATTCCCTATTTCCAAGGACTTGACCAAAGGGATACCCGGTTGGTACGACCACTTTGTTGGCCTGAAAGTAATGCCTTAGTTTCCTTGAAACCATAAGGAGACCATAGAGCAACTTTTGTACCTGTGGGTATCATTCCTTTTGTCCATGTAAAACTTCGCTTACGTAATATATTGGTCGTTGGATGTTATCACGTTCCATGACCAGTACACCGCTGATTGTTTGTGGCATTACAGCCACATAAATCAGCAATGTTTCTCCTGATCTTGGAGAAACTAAGACTGTGGTACTCGTAAGATATTTCTTATGTTCTTCAAAGGCATCGTTTGCCTCTTTAGTCCACTCGAAACTTTCATGTTTCCGAAGAAGCTTAAAGAAAGGTAATTATTTTTCACCCAACCATGCTATGAAACGACTTAGCACTGCCATACAGCCGGTTAGTTTTTGGACTTCTTTCTTTGTGGTTGGAGGGCGCATCTGATCGATGGCCGATATCTTTACTGGATTTGCTTCGATACCTCTAGCCGATACTAAGAAACCGAGAAGTTTTCCAGCGGAAACTCCAAACACACACTTTTTCGGATTTAAATTGAGGTTATGCCTTCTCAAGTTGTTGAAGGTTTCTTGTAGTTCGAAAATGTGATCGCCAGCATTGATGCTCTTTACGACTAGATCATCAACATAGACTTCTAGATTTTGACCTATCTGTGGATTAAAGGTTTTTTGCATCAACCTTTGAAAAGTTGCACCGGCATTTTTAAGACCAAATGACATCTTAACATAACAGTAAGTGCCATATGGGATGATGAAAGAAGTTTTCTCTTCATCTTCTTTACTCATATTAATCTGGTGGTACCCTGAATACGCATCTAAAAAACTTAATAACTCGCACCCGGAAGTAGAGTCTACAAGTTGGTCAATGCGTGGAAGGGGAAAGTCATCATTCGGATAAGCTTTATTAAGATCTGTAAAGTCAGTACACATCCACCACTTCCCATTATTTTTCCTAACCATTACAGGATTAGCGGGCCACTCAGGATTGTCGACTTCACGAATAAACCCAGCCGTGAGGAGCTTGTCAATTTTTGACTGGATTGTCTCCTTTCGATCAGGTGCGAAACATCTTAGCTTCTACTTGATCGGTTTCTTGTCAGGCTGGGCAGCTAGCCTGTGCTCGATCACCTCCCTAGGGACTCCAGGCATGTCGGACGCTTACCAGGCGAATACGTCATCATTTGCTCGGAGGAAGGAGACGAGTGACTCTTCCTATTTATGGTCAAGTCTTGCCTCGACCAGTATTTTTTGGGTAGATGCGTCAGTGTTTCCTGACCCAGGCGGCAACTTGGCGCTTTCCTGAGAAGCGCCCTTGTCGAGTGGTACCTCCTTTGCCTGGTCAGAAGGCTTTGGTGTCATCTTTGGCCTTGAGTGTTTAACCTGCACGATAGGTGGATTAGCTTCTCTGGTCGAAAGTTCATCGACCAGTTCTAATGATTTTTTATCACATGCGTAAGCCATTTTTTGATCTCCTCGAACTGTGATGACCCCCTTTGGTCCTGGCATTTTTAAACTCTGATAACCGTAGTGCGTGGCTATCAAGAATTTTGCTAAAGCCGAACGACTAAAGATTCCATTGTATGCGGATTCGAAATCCACCACATCAAGTAGAATCTTTTCTGTTCAGAAGTTGTCGGGTCTTCCGAACGTGACCGGTAGGGAAAGTTGTCCTATCAGTTTGGCGGTAGAACCAGGAACTATACCGTGGAAGGCATATTTCACAGGTTTCACCTTCGACTTGGGAATTTGCATTTCTTCTAATGCTTCCGCAAATAGAATATTTAGAGAACTACCTACATCTATTAAGACTCAATTAACCTTACAGTTATTAATAGTAGGTTCAACGATAATAGGGAACCTACCTAGTCGAGTCGAAGGGATGGGGCAGTCTTCTCTGTTGAATGAGATTACAGTTTCCAACCACCTAGACGGCGTGACAGTGATCGGAGGCTCGACAAGGTTGACCTCCCGCTCCATGGCCTTCAGATGACGCCTTGATTCATACCAAGAAGATCCACCAAAGATCATGTCGACCGTATGTTGAGACTCCTTGTACTCCATCTCTTCGTCGCCATCTTTGTCCTTCTTGGACCTTGTTTCTCTGAGTTCCTGTATTGAGGGGAGTGAACCTTTGCCTACATAATAATCCTCTAGCTTCTTTTGCCAGGCTCGGCAGGTGCGCAAATCATGCCATGCCTACTGGTGAAGTGGACACCACTTCTTGTTCCTCTTGTATCCTTCGGCCGGAGCTTTTACTTTGCCTCGACCGGTATAATCTTTCTTACCCTTAGTAAACTTCTCAAGAACCACAAGGACTTCCTTATCGTCAGGTTTGCGGCTTTTCTTTTTCTTAAGAGCCTTCTTATGCTTCTTTTTTTATTTATCCAAGCCAGGTTGTGGGATTTTATCTTTTCGATCAATGGCTTCACACCATTCGACCGCCTCGCTAGCGGCTGCATATTTGTCGGCCATGTCGAAAAGTTCAATGGTCGTCTGTGGAGGGTTCATTGCAATGTCCTCCGTAAACCGTCGATTCCTTAGACCTACTTTGAAAGCTTGGATGACAGAAGATTATGCGACCTCTGGTATTGAATTACGAACCTGGCTAAATCTTTTGATGTACTGACAAAGAGTCTCATTGGATCCTTGCCAGATTCGATGAAGATCATCCTCCTTTCCAGGGCAGTCATACGTGCCTTGGAAATTCGCAATCATGAGGTCGCAAAGTTGCTCCCAAGTGTAGATCGATCCGACCGGTAGGTTAAGTAATCAAGACCAAGCGAACCCTTCAAGTACCGTGGGTAGATAGTTTACCATCACGTTTTCATCACCAGCAGCAGCTCTGATGGCAGTGGTATAGATTTGGAGAAATTCTAACGGGTTCTGAGTCCCATTGAATTTATCCAAGTTGGCTGGTCAAAACCTGTTTGGCCAACGTACAGCCTGGAGCCCTACGGAGAAAGCTCGACAACCTGTAATTGATTCATAGAGCCTTGTCTGGAATGGTTTCAGATCGTAATCGGTTGGAGACCGGTTTCTAAAGTTGGAATGCCGAAACTCTAGTATCCCGATTTGGTCGTGGTCATTGGTATGACGCCTTCGATTGCCTGCTTGGTTCAGATGATGTCAGAGATCATTAGGGCCAAGCGATTTCTCCTCTTGGCGAGGAGAGGGAGTGGCTGCTTGAAATAGCCTTCTTCTTTCGTGACTCCTTGGTCGGAATCGTCGAGGAGGTCTCAGTATCGATTGGCTTCCAATCCGACTATGCTGCCCCCTATTGAGGGAGGAATGTTGGGATGAAGTCATGGTTTGACTTCGTGAATTCCTTTGTTCCCGGTACACTTCCATTCGTTGCATGGTCTGCTGGAGAATTTTTGATACCTGACCTACAAGTTGGACAAAACATGGAGTCTCTGCTAAAGCAGGGTCAGAATTATTTAAAATATTGTGAACACGCTGCAGATTTTGTATCGTTACAGAAGGTCTCGGAGGGTTCATACCAGCAGTGGGTGTTCGAAGATCTGAACTTTCCCCCGACCTTCTAGTTGGTTCTGTCCGATCCGTTACCCTAGGTGGGGCAGAACCAGGCGAATTAACTGATGGACGTCTATCAATTCTGTTACCTCTGGCATTTGGTGCTTGATGGCCCATACCATTTCCACTAGCACGTGGTGGCGTGGCAGATTGTGTAGGACCGTACACGGCATTTTGATCTGTATCTCTGATTGCATTAACCTCGTGCTTCAAGTAGCGATCTTCCGACGAGCTTCCATCGCAACTAGTGGAGAGCCTTCCAATGTTTCTGTGAGGAGTTTCCATGATGGAGAGTAGTCGGAGATTAGCACCTCCTGAGGTTTTTGTGGTGGGCTCAGCCTGATCCGATGGATTACCGATCGTATGCTGAGCCTTATCGTTCCCACTTGGCCCACGACCAATGGGAGCTTCATCGACACCGTTACTAGATGTCGGTTGGCTCCTGGTATCGCTAGAAGTCGTTGGTGAGTACCTGTCAGTCATGATCGCATTGAGAGTACACTGATCCTCGGGTTGCAGTGCTGAACTTTTGTCACATTTTTCGCCGGTCGAAAGGACCGGGCTTGGAGAGGTCCTTGGATACTCCGAGTTGGTCGGAACGGCTGGTTCCTCTAAAAGTGCCACTTGTCGTAGCGGTGTATCCTCATCCATCCGGTTGATTTCGCCAATGTCTGCGACATGCGAGCCGACGGAGGAGGAGGATGATGACATCCTATTTTCTTGAATGACGCGGATGCATTCATCCATATCGAGGTTGGAGTAGTCCGCCAAGTCAAACTAGTTCTCCTCATCCCAACTTCCTGCCGTAGTCACATAAGCGATTATGAGGAGTGAATGAGGATTTGATGAGCGAAGAATTTCTTCATGAAATCTGCGCCTTCTTCCCCACAGACGGCGCCAACTGTTGACGATCGAGACGCTGATCTTACGAAATAAAATAGAGCAAAATGACACAGATTTCTTGGGAGAGATTGAGACTGCTCTTTATTGATATGAACTGGCTATTACAGGGGGTGCCTACGATCAAGCGGTGGACTAATCCTAGTTACCCTGAGTATAATGCTTGCTATACTCTTTAATCAGACTTGGAGCGTGAATCTAATGTTGATTACGTTGTTTTGATCTGATTCAAGGTGATTTCCTAATCTGATGCTAGATGATCCTCTTCCTTTCGTCCGCGCTCTATTCTTAAATAACTTTCGAAGAGGTGACAGTTACTCCTGGAGAAGACGTCCGTTGTGAAACGTCGCGACTGGTCGGAACAAGGCGATGGTTGATAAAGTATCAACCGCTCTGCGGTTGAGCGTTTGTGAGATACTCAATCGTACGGTGGTTGTTTGTCAGTGTCTTAGGATTATGTAACGTCGCGTGATATGGAGTATACAACATGTGTTCCATTCATCACACGGTAAAAAATATATTTGGAATTAGATCCAGATATCAGTTCATAGCTCTTACGAGCAGTTACCTGATCGGAGACTAGGTACAGGACCTTGTCCGACCAGGGTACCCATTATGTAACCTTTGAAATCTTTACGACCAATGAGGTCGTTAGCCTTAGGGGTTACGACCACGAAGACGTATGGTCTTTTATTATATATTGAAGTAATACATAGATATTTTAATCCTTGTCAGGAGGCCTAGCGAGTCCAGTCTGAACGATTACTTCGTAGACGAAGTAGAATCACACATATATAGTACATAAAAATAAATGAACACACAGAGATGTGTGAGTCTCTTTCTCTTCTTTATTACTTTTTCAGCAGCTCTTTACAATGGTTAACACCATTTATTTATAGACTAAAAGGCCATGCTAGAGTTTGGATGGGACACTCACCCTATGAACCGGCTGTTGGGCCAAGCTCATGGTTTTCTAACAGAACTAATCTGGATGGAAGCTTATGCATGTGCGGAGCAATGTCAAATTGGTTAATGACAGTGTCACAGCACCAAACCCGGCGATAGGATTTCATTTTTACTATTTTCAAGAAGCCTGAGAAAAGGAGAACAGAAGCTTGTCCAAATCAATCGAATTGAACAAAAGTATGCATCAAAGAGAGAGGAACAAACACCATCGGTTTTGTCACTCAGAAAATAGTTAGCTCGCCTCTGATGCTCCTTCCATGCATCCATTTACCGGAAATAAATTTTCGGGGGGCGCCATCACCGTTGAATCGCGTGAGACATCACTATAGTGTGTGTAAAGGGGTGGGTCTCTCCCCTGAAAATTTATTTCCCCATTTACCATCCTATATTGTCTAGGTTCAATGAACCAGGGAGGATCTCGCGTTCGTTAGGTACTCACTTAGGCATATTGGTTAAAATTAGACCCACCGTCTTCTATTCTTTCTGCAAGAATCCAATGCTGATCGCACAGCTAACCCAAAAAGGAAACTGTCCAGATTCACGGGAGCAGCTAGCTGAAGCGTTGCGCATTGCCTAATTTTAACACCACCTGATTCGCAAAAGGCTAATAAAATCCCAGCAAATTACGACTAATTTCACGGATGAGATTGGGATAAGCTCAAAAATCTTTATCAGTGCCGATACTTTGCACTGTTCCATTGGACGGAGGGACGCAAATATTTCCTTTCCAAAAGAAGCGAAATCTTTTGCAAGGTTGCACCACCTTATAAACCCCTCCCGTCCGTCTCCTGATTGCTCCCACACCCGCCTCCCCTCCTCTCCTGCATCCAAAAGAACAAATTGTCAATTTTTACATTAGATGATATAGAGGAGGAGAGGGATATACTGTTTCTTGAATTCTTCAGGTAGGTAGATACTACTCGGCGATGATGCAGGGGGCTAGGATTGTGAGGAGATTCCCTGGGCTCGCCGCGGCGGTCAAGACGGCGGCCGTGCCGAGAATGCCGGACTTCGACCACGTGCCTCTGCCCTACGACGGCCCGACCGCCGCCGAGATCGCCCGGAAGCGTGCCGAGTTCCTCAGCCCGTCCCTGTTCCATTTCTATTCCAAGCCCGTCAGTTTTCTCTTCTTTAATTTCTCTGCATGGACTGTCTCGTACATCCGTAGCTTAATACATGTTTTTGCTGGCACTAACGAAATATTAATACATAGTTGGTTAATTACTGCACCGTAACCGGAGACTAATTGCTAGGATCGATTCAGTTGAAGCTCTGCTCAACAATGTCTTACGTTGGTTCTTTTGTGTTTGTTATGCGACGTGCTTCCAGCTGAACATCGTGGAGGGGAAGATGCAGTACCTGTACGACGAGCGCGGCCGGCGCTACCTGGACGCGTTCGCCGGCATCGCCACCGTGTGCTGCGGTCACTGCCACCCCGACGTCGTGGACGCGATCGCTGCGCAGGCCAAGCGCCTGCAGCACTCCACCGTGCTCTACCTCAACCACGCCATCGCCGACTTCGCCGAAGCGCTGGCCTCCAAGATGCCCGGCGATCTCAAGGCACGTACCAACAAACTGCACGCATCACTAGTAGCACTTGTCCCGTAGTAAGTGGTAATGTTGCTCGTTTCTTGACGGAGTCTATTAATTAAATTAATTAATTATAGGTTGTCTTTTTCACCAACTCCGGCACGGAGGCGAACGAGCTCGCCATCATGATGGCGCGGCTCTACACCGGCTCGCACGACATCATATCGCTCCGGAACTCCTACCACGGCAACGCCGCCGGCACCATGGGCGCCACCGCGCAGAAGAACTGGAAGTTCAATGTTATTCAGGTATACATACATTAAATACATGCTCAAATGCTACCACCGCTAGCACTGCACGTAGCGCAATACTCTCTATTATATATGGTACTAGCAACAAAGTGCTGAATTCTTAACCTTTATCTGTTGCTTGCTGAAGAGTGGTGTGCACCATGCCGTTAACCCGGACCCCTACAGAGGCGCCTTCGGCTCCGACGCCGAGAAGTACGTGCGAGATGTGCATGAGATCATCGAGTTCGGCACCACTGGCCAGGTCGCTGGCTTCATATCTGAAGCCATACAGGTACTGTGTACTGACTCACTAGTACTAGTACTTGTTCTCATGACAAAAGTGCAAGTGGACATGGCGTGAGCAGAGTTAGGAGTTTTTCGTTTGCGGATCGATCGATGCAGGGCGTTGGTGGAATCGTGGAGCTATCGCCGGGCTACCTGCCGTTGGTGTACGAGAGGGTCAGGAAGGCCGGCGGCCTCTGCATCGCCGACGAGGTCCAGGCTGGCTTCGCGCGCGTCGGCAGCCACTTCTGGGGGTTCGAGACCCACGGCGTCATCCCTGACATTGTGACCATGGCAAAGGTACCGCACGAACAACGAGACATGGACACACAAATGGCTTCTTGGCACTCTTCTTCCATTCCCGTGCCGTGAAGCTTTGAGACGGAGAACATGACCAATTTGTATGGCACTTCTCCGATCATCGATCTTTCGCAGGGTATCGGCAACGGCATCCCTCTGGGCGCCGTCGTGACGACCCCGGAGATCGCGCAGGTTCTGACCATGCGGTGCTACTTCAACACGTTCGGCGGCAACCCGTTCTGCACCGCAGGGGGCCTCGCCGTTCTCAAGGTGCTCGAGAAAGAGAGGCTCCAGGAGAACGCCTTCGCCGTTGGCTCGTACCTCAAGGACCGGCTCCGCGCTCTCCAGGAGAAGCACGACAGTATGTCCATCGAATTGACCTCGTTTTGCCAAAAATTTGCAGATTCTAAGAGCAAAATGACTTGATTTGTTGTGTTCTTGCAGTCATTGGTGATGTGAGGGGAACGGGTTTCATGCTCGGCGTCGAGCTTGTGACCGATCGGCAGCTGAAGACCCCAGCGAAAGACGAGATTTGTCATGCCATGGAGCACATGAAAGGTACTTAGGCGTAATTCTTTTGTTTCCACCTTGTGAGAAAGATAACCTGAACATATTGGAATTTGGATGCATGGAAAGTACTGCAAATGATTGATGATCTGATGATGATGATGGATGTGCAGAAATGGGCGTCTTGGTCGGAAAAGGCGGGTTCTACGGGAACGTTTTCAGGATTACTCCCCCTCTGTGCTTCACCAAGGAAGATGCTGGTAGGTTAATTAACTCGTCCAAATTCTGTATACCAGTTAACCAGTTGTAGCACATGAATTGAACGGTTCTATTTGCTGATCAATGCAGATTTCTTCGTTAGTGCGATGAACATTGCACTGTCTAAGCTCTGACCCTCTGAGGTCTGAACCAGCACTTGGAAGGGGTGGTGTATATATGAGGTCCTCGCCCGTGTGTTGGCAACTGAAATTTACTGCGTCTACATGTTTATCTTTGAAGGAACCTACGTTATGTAATGGTATAGTAGCTACAGGATCTGCTTCCCCTGGGTCAGAAGTGTAAATCTAGGGCTGCATTCATGAAGAAAAATGAAGCGAAGAATCGAGCACACGAAATTGGCCTGTTGCAACTGGTTTTTCCCGGTCTACTTCATCTGAACTAGCAGGTTGGCCCGTACAACTGTGCGACTAGACATTTGAAAAACATTTAGTTTTGGATTATAAGAATTTCATTGGATTTCAGTAGGAATTCAGTTCCCATTGAATTTGGTACTATTGTACTATTTGGAACACATGAATGAGCCTATGAACTTTGTGGGATTATTGTAGATACTCCATCAATTTCGCTATATTTGTTAACATCCCACCATACACACAGACCAAAGAAGCACTAAACACTACCAGATTCCATTACTTTCCCGAGTGTCCGAAACACTCGGGAAAGCCCCAAAAACACTCGGGAAAGTATTTCCCGAAGGTCGACCGTCGGGAAAAACCACTCGGGAGTGTTTAGTCGGGGAAAAACTGGTTTCCCGAGTGTTTCCGAGAGTTACACTCGGGAAAAATAACTTTCCCGAGTGTTTGGATTTACACTCGAGAAACATCAGACACTCGGGAGAATAGTTGGCACAACGGGTTCAACACCGTAACGGAATACTTTCCCGAGTGTTGACACTCGGGAAAGTAGGGAAACTTTCCCGAGTGTATGTCAATTACACTCGGGAAATCTAGCCACATGGCAGTCCAAAAAGCATGCATATTAGTAATTTTCCCGAGTGTAATCAACTAAGGACACTCGGGAAATACCCGAACAGCATATGCACTAATTTTGTACGTACAATGCGTTTCATTAACAATCAATAGCCACAAATTATTACATATATAAATTCAACAAGATTGACATAATGTTCGAGTTCATAATACAACATTCACATATATATACACCCAAAAAGACATTTATTTCACACATACAATTTTGGGTATTGAGCACGAGCCCACTTGATCACAAAGTCATAGATTGCATCCTCTGATGCCACCTGAAGTTCATTATTCCATAAGATAGCTTCAATCCCAGCAAGAGCAATGTTCATCGCTTCATCTTGAAACCTGAAAAGAGGAACCATTCCATTATTTAGTGAATAACATATGTAACATGACATCTTAGTGGTTCTGACATTGGGGTGTGTTTTGAAGCTAAGTCCAGGTATGTCTTGGTTTCAATCTACAACACACAAGATAATAGAAAAAACAATTCCTAATAGTTGTAACATGGACAATATGATTAAGCATAATACTGTGCAATAAGATTGCTCATTAGCAATAAATACATAGTACTAGAAGCATAAATGAAGGTCAATGTTATCAGTAAGATCTTAGCTAGAAAAAATAGTTGCACAGGAATTATCTTAGCTAGAAGGACCACAATAGATATGAAATATCCTATTTATTTAGACAGTGCAATATTTGTATGAGCACCAGACAATTGTCATAAATTTATTCTAAACAGTTGAAAGTTGTCACATGATAGGCATCTCAAATCTACTATGGACTGGCGATTTTTTCTAAGTTTACAGTTCAAAGTAACAAGGTCAAGATTGATGCGAAAAAATTGAGGAAAATTAAAAACATATATCATTTTTTCTTTCTAAGATTCAAAATCGATGTGAATTGTACCAAAGACTTGAGGAGCTTTAGTTTGACGTCGATCTGCCAACACTTTACTGAATAGATATTAGAGAATTCAACCTTGTCATTGATCCAAAGATGAGTGAATATATATTATCATAAATCGGCACTAATAATTCTAAATGTTATGACCGTAAGAGTAAATGATCTCCAACAAGGCGTATTACCTATCATTACGGTCTTGCTATTTCCACCAGGAGTCTTGTAATGAAAGAAGTAGATATAAATCAGTAGTAATATGACAACAACTAAGATACTAAGAATGGTATCATGCAGAACCATGTAATTCATTTGAACTTCTGGTTAATGGTTGCTATCATGCAGAACCATGCGATAAGAAATCCTCAGAGTCTTGCACAGATACAACATGAGAAGCTTCCAAATGATCTGAAAATATTGGACGATGACATAGGAGTTAAGCATTCTCTTACAGGAATACAAGAGAAAGAAACATGATAGTTTATGTCATGTAAAGTGACCTTATGATAAACCATGTCAAACTTGAGTATGTGACATATCGGCCGCTGTCTGTCAAATATATTATGCATTTGAAGGAATTTTCTTTTTCTGATGATTTTATACAATGTATAAACTGTCATTCGGAAAACAAATATATGGCCAATCAATTAACTGCTATTCCATGATGTTCTATTCAGAGCGGTGAAGAAAAATATGTAAATTTATTGCACGTATACATGTTTATTCATCAATTCATAATATTTTGATCATATAATCATTAAGCAGCGAGATATTTCTTGTCAAGATTTGAACAGACCTATTGGTCATCTCCAAGGTACCACCGATCAAGGAGTCCTCTCTCCTCTGTCCATGTGCAAAGCCTGTGACACAAATTCAAGCACTGCGGCGATCGTTCTAACGTTGTAAAACTTATTAATAAGGTGTAGCGATAGGGAAAACAATGGAGTCACCTTTAGATCGATTAAAATGATCAAGCTCGACTCGATGGTTGTACAAGTTTCATCTTTGCACCTTGCTCAGTAACTCAAGCCTTGTGTTATCAAAGACCATAATTACAGGAAAGATAATTGAACATGCCAAGCCTTGCTGTGAAAATGTAAGGCTCGCAAATAAATGTTTTTGACCAGATTTTTCTTATAGTCTTAACAATCCTGTCACCTTGTAGACTGCCACATGTACTTTACTTATATATTGAAAAAACATAACGCTAAACCGGCAGAACATAAAAAGTACTGACATGCACTTCTGTTGATCCTGCTAGCGTTATGACCCCATTTGACGCTTCTCGGATCTGCACAAGAGGTTTCCCTGGCACAGACACTTTTCGAGCATGTCCATTGCCATTCAAAATTTTGCTAACAACAGCAGCAGCAGGATCAAGCAAATCCCTCACCTCTTGGTCCACTCCATTCAATCAAATTTTAACAGTTAAATTGTATAAAAAACTGATAGACATCATCAATAGTCACTTGGTCCACTCCATTCAATCAAATTTGAGCAGATCATATACCTCGATGAATGAAACACATAATTTGGAACTCTAATTGAATTTTCGGTTTCTCAATCTTGTCGACAGTGGCGCCATGGCTCGTGGGATAATTCCGATATCGACCCTCCTTGCACGCCGTCCCCATGGTGTATGTCTTCCTGACCCGATCTGTGAAAACGCATAAAGAAAAAAAACACTTGAAGCGATGCATTATGGGATTTTTGTTTCATATCAAATGTGAAAAAAGCAATCCACTCGAAACAATAGAGATTTGGGGTTTACGAGAGCAAACACACGCCGCTCCATCATGGCACAAACAAGCTGGGAAAAAAGGATTTTTGTTCCACCACCACATGATGTCTTCTTTGCGCGTGGCGAGTAGAAACCGAGCCGTGACGGCCGCGGAGGCCGAGCCACCAAGCAACGGCAAAGACGGGCCGAATCAAACAGTATGGCGCAGCAGACGCCCAGGAGCCGAGGCGGTCGGGCAGACCTCGGCCGACAATGACGCATGGCAAGAGGGAACAAGCGGGGTGGCGCCATGGAGCCTCCATCTGACGAGAGCAAGCAGGGAGAGAGAAAAGGAGGAGGAGGGGCGGCGCCGATGGAGAGGGAGAAGGAGGAGGACAGTGGGCTGCTATGGGCGGAGGAGAGGCGGCCATGTGGAGGCAGTGGAGGAGGGGAAGACGGCAAGGAGGTGGATCGGCGAGGGAGAAGGAGGAGGAGGATGGGGAGGCGGCGCTGGTGGCGAGGTGAAGGAAGAGGAGGATGGGGAGGCGGCTACAGGGATTAGGGATCGAGTGGGGGAAAAAAGGGCATGGCGCGAGTCTGAAAAAAAGCAGTGACTCTGGGGGTTAGCGGCGAAAGCAGTGCGGTCTGAAAAAAAAGTGCGGTCGTTTCTCTCCCGAGTGTAAGACATATGCACTCGGGATTATATTTTAATCTCCCGAGTGTTATTGAAAACACTCGGGAAAGTTATTTCTACCGAGTGTTTAATTCTCGTCCCGAGTGTTCTATAAAACACTCGGGACCTTCCCGAGTGTTTCCATTCAAACACTCGGGAAACATATAGACATTCGGGAAATAAGAGGATTCTGGTAGTGAAATCTAACAAATATTTAATGAGAAATGACCATACATACCTCTATTAAATGGCATACTGTAATCATTTAACCTCTTGTGAAGCATTTAAGTAGGGTAGAGAGAGAGAGAGAGATATATATATATATATATATATATATATAGGAAAAATACTATCTACTCTCAGGTGTAATTACTCCCACTGCATCCACCGTTCCTCGCTCGCTTGATGAGATGCGCGCACCCATCCGAGCCTAACAGGCTGGGAGATAGATACCCGATCCAGTACGTTGTATTGGGGTTAAAAATCATTTTATTTTTTGTGAATTATCTATGTATGGAGTGAATCTGAATTTTGAATCTCAATCGGCGTACGAGATTTTCTCGGGAGGTAGGTTTATCTTGTAGCATTTAGTCGATCAATTCTTAATCTCCTTGGCGTTCAGGCCGGCACTTCTAGGATTGTTGCCTATCAGTTCTTCATCTGTATGGAGGACGCAAACACGCAAGGTATGTTGTTCACTTGTTCTGTATCCAATCTCGGTATTATGTTTTTTCGACAATACTCCAATGTCCTAATTAGATCGCGGGTGGTTTTGATCCATGAGCACGAAATTCCTGTGATGTGTTGCTAATTTGTGCTTTGTTCTTCATTGATCCTAGGTTTGAGGCTGTGCAGCGTGCACAGGATTGGGCTTAATTGTGATAGGGGATATGCGAAATTCCGTGAAGGGTGCTAGATCCGCCGAGCAGCGTGCATGCATCCTAAATCGGTAATGGCAACCGCGACGTCGGTGTGGCTCACAGCGTATCGCCTCTTGCCCGTCTATCGTGGGCTGCGCGCCTCACGTGTGGTTCGCGGCCGCCACGACAAGTGGCCCAAGGTGCGAGTGTAACGATGATGGCGACTGAGGTGTGCGTGTTGATGGGTCTATAGCCACTCGCGCGCGGCAACCGGTTAAGCGACAACATGTATGGCGGCGTCGACTCGGCTTCGATTCGCGGTGGCTCGGTAGCCGGCAATGCGTTGCGCCTATCCATCTTTGTAGGCTTTAGAGTCGATGTAGGTATTAATTTGCGTGCATGATGGCACCACCGGTGCTCTTGATCTTGGCGCCTCCGCCGCTCGAGGTATATCGAGTTGTATATGTCTTGGGAATGGAAAGTGGTATCATGACATACTTCATAGAACCTACATACACGCATGCACATGCAGCTGTTTTCTTTCATCCAACGAGAACGTCACATGTACAAGAAGCTAGTGGTGCTCCAGTTTGTTTCGACATTTCTTGTGTGCATATACTCTTCCGAATGTACTTCTTTTCCAAGCATACGTTACTGGCACTAAAATACTCGTAAGATATACATACAAAGGAGTATGTATACACTTCCAGAAAAGGCGTATGTACACTAGGGGAAAAAACAACTTTATGAATGGGATCAGTGTACGTGTAAAATGGTAGTATCTGCACTTTAAAAATGGGAGTATATGTACATGGAGAGGTAGTAGTATGTATACGCAAGCGTCTTCCTTTTGGTAAAATTGATAGGTAGTATCTTCAAAGGAGTATGTTAACATGTATTAACATACTCCCGCGGTATACATACTACCTAATTACATGTACTAAAGTACTCTCGAGTTATATATACTACCTAATTACATGTACTAAAATACTCTCGAGTTATATATACTACCTAATTACATGTACTAAAATACTTCCTTAGTATACATACTACCTAAGTACATGTACTAAAATACTCCCCAATTACATGTACTAACATACTCCCACAGTATACATACTACCTAATTACATGTACTAAAATACTCCCTTAGTATACATACTACCTATGTATAACTTCAGAGTATTTTAGTACATATATAAAGATATACATACTACCTAATTACATGTACTAAAATACTCCCTTAGTATACATACTAACTAACTCTTTTCTCTACTCCCTTAGTATACATACTACCTAAGTGCATGTACTAAAATACTCCCCAATTGCTTGTATACTAACATACTCCCTTAGTATACATACTACCTAAAGGCATGTACTAAGATACTCCCTTAGTATACATACTACCTAAGTCTTTTCTCTACCCCCTTAGTATACATACTACCTAAGTGCATGTACTAAAATACTCCCCAGTTACTTGTACTAACATACTCCCACGGTATACATACTACCTAAGTACATGTACTAAAATACTCTCGAGTTATATATACTACCTAATTACATGTACTAAAATACTCCCTTAGTGTACATACTCAAAGCTAACATTTCTCCATTTCTTGCATTGCTCCACGGCCGGACTTTTCCCTGTCTTTCTTCTCGCTGGAGGATGACTAATGTAACTCAATGGAAAAAAAAACCAGCAGCAAATCAACTCACGCAAGACGGAAGGAAATGCCAATGACTAACCAACGCCGACGTATACGGGAGCGGTTCCCAAAATCAAAAGTCATAGTATCCGGGATCTTGCCATTAGTTCTGATTTTCTTTCGCAAGGCAATAAATTACGTATGATGTTAGCGGATTGCTAGTAATTTTTATTGACCCAATAATCAAATCAAGTATGCGGTATCCGACCCAATAATCCAATCATCAAGCATATGGTATCCGAGACAGATGGATGATAGATACAATGGGAGTAACTACACCTGGGAGTAGCAAAGAGGCTTCCTATATATATATTGCCCATTGGGTCTCTTCAATATACACATAATATTCATAACATAGTATCAAAGCTAAGGTTAAAGTTATGGTTAAGGTTAAGGTTGTTGTAGCCACCGACGCCGGCTTCTAGCATCCGCTCATCCTCCGCTGCACGCTGCCTCTAAAAGAACCGATCTTCGCTCTCAGGGACGGCCTCTCGTTACCAGTGCTCTTCTCAGCCCTCCTTAGTTGCTGAGATGTCCGACTCGATGAAGTTGGACAGAAAAATCCATTCAGGTTAAATAGGACTAAATACCAAAGAAATTAAATGCTTGTAGCCATGATTGCATCAGACTCCAATCGGTTGGTGCACCGATTCGACTTACAGGTTTGAGTCCACCATGTTGTACACGGACATAATAATACTCTTTTGGTGGAAGATTCTCTCCACATCATGCTCTTTGCAGATCGCTAATCGCATGGGAGGTTCCGTCGTGCGTGCATCCAGTCGTCAACGCTAATCTCGTGTATAAAAATCACCGTACTTTGTTCATCGTTTCCCAGACTTGTAAAAGTGTGGACCATCAAGCAATGTTTTTTGTTGCTTGACATTCAATGGCGATTAGCATTAGCCATCGTAGCTCGTGCATGCATGTTTGGAACTTTGGGCCAATCCACTTCAGCGCATCTCTAATAGTATTGACGAGGATAATCTTTATTTAATTATTTATCTGTAATTTTTATTATAGATAATAATATCATCATATGGTTCTTAGGTGTACTACTTAATGTTCATAAGGGAGAAGCTAGAGTCGTAAGACCTTCTACGATCACCTCATAGTCATAAGTCTTTCTATGACTACATCATGATCGTAAGTTCTTCTACGATCACCACGTGGTCATAAGTTCTTCTACGATTGCCATATGGTCGTACGGCCTTCTACGACCTGGTCAGCTACGACCACCCTATAATTGATTTAGGTTGCAAACAAGTAGACACAACTGATTAGGGAATATAAATAGTTAGTATACGCTGATATTCTCTGGAATAATTGCACGATTAAACTATATGTCCTGATGATAATCGCCTGCGACGTGGAGACGTTACTACTCCAGCAATAATCTCCAGTAACTTCTTCATCATCTGAAGAGTTGAAGCGTCCTTTGGACTGGAGAAACCGCCGCCCATTTCGAGCACTGTATAAAGGCCGGAATCAACAGACGGTAGAGAGGCGGAAAAAAAGGCGCAATCAGGAGCACAAGACATTAGACTTTGGTCTTTCTCTTGATCTGTAACCATCATACTCAATATAACCACACAGGAGTATGGTTGTTATTCTCTCTAGAGAAAGCCTGAACCTGTATAAAAATCTATGTGTAATTCTCTCTTCGTGATTTGAGTCTTGGAGACCCCCCCCCCCGAATCAAACAATCATTACATAAGATCGGTTCTAAAACATCGACAGTTGGCGTCAACCGTAGTGATCTTCTTGCCAACAGGTTTCCTTCATTTTTCTCAACTCTAATGCTTCCATGGCAGGAGAGTGGAACGAGGAGAACTGGTTCGACTTGGCTGAGTACGCAGATATCAACATGGAAGT
The DNA here is from genome assembly GCA_036346405.1 of Phyllostachys edulis. NCBI lineage: Eukaryota > Viridiplantae > Streptophyta > Magnoliopsida > Poales > Poaceae > Phyllostachys > Phyllostachys edulis. The sequence continues at coordinate 61,839,663 of CM070549.1, forward strand.
CGGCTTCAACTACGAGCCGAGTATTGTTTCATCCGATGGTAATATCGTCTCTAGAGATCATTCATCAGATCTAGGAGACCATACCACCGATGAAGTTGAACAGGGATCCTTATCCCCCATAATGTTACATCCAACTGAGGGACCAGTTTCCTCAGAGGGCAAGGGCCAATCCAACTATGATCAGGACTGCACCAAAGCAGGCTCAGAACATAACGAGGGTTCCCCCTTCAAATGTTCAAGTCCGTCCAAGACAGTCCGACCTAGCACAGTAAGTCCTGGAAGCCATCATTCCAGAGCTTCATCAGTATCTGGTAGTCATCTCTCTCCGGTAAGCCCCACAGAGGATGTGGTTGAACATGTTTTTCCTACGAGTTTGACCATCCCCTCGCAGGGCTCACCTGTGGACGGAGACGGCTATAACCCGAAATTCCCCTTCCTGGTGGGGGGTGCGGGGCTTGCTCTAAGTCGCCAGATTGTGTCTTTCAACTACTCTTCAAGCGAGGAGGCCTCAAGTGCAAGTGGAGATCATTAACGGGAGGTTTTCATCCTTCCCTCAAATAATGATCACTCTCTTAGAGACAGGACTGAGAATGCTCCCCGACGATCACACACTGTGACCCCTCGTGGCAATGACGAGGACACCTACGGTGATGAACATGGTCAACACTCTGATCAGTATGAAGGAGATCCTCGAAATAATCGCACTCCATTGAGACAAACTCGAGGATCACATATGGACGATCCTAAGACAACCCGACAGAGAAGAATTACAGCTCAAAGATATCTGCCTGGGCGTGTCCAGTATCACGGAGAAAGCTCAAGAACTCCAACGCATTAATGATCTGCTCGAGAACCCATCTCGAAAACTTGCCCGAACGCCCGGCTACAACCTCTTCACCGAACAGATCGCACGAAAACTTCGAAGCACAATGGCCAGACTCGAGCATCATCGCCGGCATCATCCCAGAAGTCGTAGCGGTATGACTCTATCAGCTACTAGTCGTTCGAACAACACACCACATAGAGATCGACGCGACAACAGGTTACGACTTTCTCCTAACCTTAACTCCAGTCAGAGAAGAGTTCTTCGAACACCTGATGATCAACAAGCTCCCAAGAGAGGTGATCGTTCACCACTCCAGCCCAGAAATCTACAACAACAGATAGAATACAAGAAGTATTTCCCTCGTAAGGTTGAGACCTACCACAGGTCGAGTCCACCCATAACCGGGTATCGTTGCGTACAATCACCTGGTGATATCAACCCTTCTTTTCCACAAAGAAGACGTTAAGAAGTCATTACCGAGTGTTAGGCATTCTCACCCGACCTTCGAGTAGTTCGCTGGCCGCCTCGGTTTCGACCAGTGAACATAGAGAAATTTAATGGATCTCAAAATTCCATCGAATTCCTTCAGATCTACACAACTGATGTCCGAGAAGTAGGAGGAGGAAAGTATGTAATGGCAAATTACCTTCCTACTGTGCTCGAGGGATCTACTCGATCGTGGTTGTTAAATCAACCACTCGAGTCGATCTATTCATGGCAGGTTCAAAATTCAATTCCAGAGGTTTCTGACTCATCTGTTATCAAAGCCTTTAAACAGGGAGTCCGCAGCAGAAGGATTACAAAAGAGATCGCTTTGAATCCTCCGATTACTGTCACTGAACTCTTCGAGATGACCGATCGATATGCGACTGCTGCTGAAGCAGTCGAGTGGAACAAAACCATCGATCGAGATGACAAAAAAATCCTTAAGAAGCAGGCGAAAGTAGCAAAAAGAATGATAAAAAGGCCAATAAATCCAAGAACAAAGCGAAGGGTCAAAAGCCTCAAGCCGACAATTCCAAGGAACTCTTGGCCGTAAGCGATAAGAAGTCTCAAGGCTCCAAGCCATACTCGGATCGAGGCAATGACAAGCGCCCCAAAAGGAAGAACAACAAGCCTAGGTGGTGCTCTTTCCATAAAAAGGAAGGACATGACCTTCGCAACTGCTAGATTTTTCAACAAAAACTCGAGGACTATTACAACGGCAAAGGACCACTTCCTACCCTTGAGCAGGTAAGGCAAGCATGTGGTCATAAGTAGTCGGACGACAATGAGGAGATGTCATTCCAAGATCATGAGCATACCATCGAGCAAATCTATGGGGGATCATCGGCATACAAGTAAAAACGATAGCTTAAGGCTATCGAACGTGAGGTAAACTCTATTGACCATCCTTTTATCAATAAATTGCTAAAGTGGTCGGAAGTCACCATCTCTTTCGAGAAGAGTGACTGCATGATCCCTTCTACTCGACCAGGTCAGTTTCCGATCATGGTTGAGCCCACCATCAACAACTGTCGAGTGAATCGAGTGTTGGTTGATGGTGGTAGCTCGTTAAACATCTGGTTTACGAGTACCCTAGACGAGATGCAAGTACCCAAGACTAAGGTAAGACCAGTACGATACTCTTTTCATGAGATTGTACCGAGGTCTTCGGCCAAACCCATTGGCCAAGTTTCTCTTCCTTTAACATTTGGTTCTCCCAGCAATTACAAGACATAGAAAATCTCCTTTGATGTGGTCGATTTCGATACGGCATATAATGCCATACTCGGCCGACCAACTTTGGCAAAATTCTTAATGGCTACTCATTATGGGTATTAATGTCTTTAGATGTCAGGTCCCAAAGGAGTGATCACAATTCACTGTGAGAAAAAGATGGCGCATACGTGTGACCGTCGATCTCTCGAGATGGTTGGCCAAATACCAACTCGAGAAGAAAGCAAGGAGCAGCCTTTGGCCAAGCAGTCGAAGCCTAAATCTGCACCAAAGTCGAACGACCAGGTCAAAGAGGTTCCTCTGGATCCAGAGGAACCCTCGAAGACTGTTCGCATCGGGGATACTTCCGACCCTAAATAGAAAGATGCCCTCATCACTTTTCTCCGAGCTAACACAGATGTCTTCGCGTGGCAAGCATCCGACATGCCTGGAGTCCCTAGGGAGGTGATCAAGCACAGACTAGCTTTATGGCCTGACAAGATACCTGTAAAACAAAAATTACGGAGATGATATCCAATTAGAATTGGACAAGCTACTTAAAGCAGGCTTTATAAAGAGAAGTCGACCACCCAGAGTGGTTGGTCAACCCTTTAATGGTTAGGAAGTATAAGGGCAAGTGGTGTATGTGTGTAGACTTTACTGATCTCAATAAAGCTTGTCCAAAAATTAATTTCCCTTTATCTCGTATCGATTAGTTGGTTGGTTATACTGGCGGTTGTGAAACATTAAGTTTTCTAGATGCATATTCTGGTTACCATCAGATTAATATGTGTCTAGAAGATCAAGAAAAGATCGTATTTATTACTCTATTTGAAATATTTTGTTGTGTCAAAATACCATTTGGTCTAAAAAATGCTGGCGTTTCTTTTCAACACTTAATGCAATCGACTTTTTCACCTCAACTAGGCCGAAATTTGGAAGCCTATGTTGACGATCTAGTCATAAAAAATATCAAGCGGCTTAATCATGTTTCCGACTTGCAAGAAACACTTGACAACCTCAGAAAACAACGCTTGAAACTCAATCATGAGAAGTGTGTGTTTGGAGTCTCTTTAGGAAAATTACTTGGATTCCTTTTCTCTACACGAGGAATCGAAGTAAATCCCAAAAAGATAAAGGCAATCGTGCAAATGCGCCCTTCGACCACGAAGAAAGAAGTTAAGAAACTCACAGGGTGCATGGTGGTTTTAAGTCGTTTCATCGCACGACTGGGAGAAAAAGGGCTACCTTTCTTCAAACTTCTAAGGAAGCACAAGGGTTTCAAGTGTTCAGAAGAGGCAAATATTTCCTTTGAGGATGTCAAGAGGTATCTTTCGAGTGCTCCTACTTTGGTTTCTCCGAAACTAGAAGAGACGCTCTTAATTTATCTAGTTACTACACCATAGGCAGTGAGTGCAGTACTGGTCGTAGAACATGAAAACGTCAAACGACCAGTTTACTATGTAAGTGAAGTTTTGCACGGGCCTAAGGAGCGTTACCCTCAGGTCCAAAAACTTCTATATGCCCTACTCATATCTTCGAGGAAACTACGACATTATTTTCAGACGCACAAAATAATTGCGTCGTTTGAGTTTCCCTTAGGAGTGATCCTCCAGAACAGAGAAGCAGGGGGACGCATGGCAAAATGGTCAGCAGAACTTGGGGAGTTCGACCTTCATTTCGTGTCCCGAACGGCCATTAAATCCCATATCTTGATAGACTTTGTCGCCGAATGGACAAATCCTGAACCTGTTCAGGATCCCCAGTATAATAACCACGACTAGTGGACGATGTACTTTGACGAGTCACTTACTTTAAATGGCTCGGGGCTGAGGTGGTCCTGGAATCTCCTGCCGGAGAGACCTTAAAGTATGTCATTCAATTAAACTTTCAAGCCACTAACAACATGGCATATCTGAAGGTTTCTTGGTAGCATATGTGCCCACAGCGCTTCATGATTCGACGACTACTCGTGAGAGGAGACTCTCAACTAGTCATGAATCAGGTCGAAAAAGAGTACCAATGCTCTAACCCGACCATGTCTCGGTACTTATCGGAAGTTCGAAAGCTTGAAAAGCATTTTTTCGGTTTCAAGGTACAATTTATCCCTCGAAAGGATAATTTCCTCGCAGATCAGCTTGCTCGTATGGCTTCTTCCCGATCACAAGTACCAAAAGGAGTCTTCTTGGAGGAGCTCCAAAAGCCATCTCTTATCAAAACACCAAAGACAACTCCTATTGAGACAACCTCTCTAGAGTACGAGGATACCTGCATGAATCCCATCTACGAGTATCTTCAAACGGATACAATACCTGAAGATGATCTCGAGGCAGATTGCTTACCCCAAAAGGCCAAAATGCATGCTTTGGTCGAAAGTGCCCTCTATAAATGAGGCACTCAAGGGGTACTCATGCGATGCATATCGCAGAGAGAAGGATTACACCTCCTTTACGACATACATGGGGGCATCTGTGGAACTCATGCTTCCTACATAACACTGGTCGGAAAGGCCTTTCAATAAGGTTTCTACTGGCCAATAGCCCCCTCTGATGCCAAAGAGCTGGTTAAGAAGTGTGTACAATACCAGTTTCTTAGCAGGCAAATACACCAACCGGCTCAGGCATTACAAACAATCCCTCTATCATTGCCTTTTGCGATCTAGGGTCTCGATATCCTAGGACCGTTCTCAAAAGCCCGAGGTGGCTTCGAGTTCCTCTTTGTGGCTATTGATACGTTCATAAAATGGATTGAAGCCGAACCTGCAACTGGGGTAACAGCGAAAGCGGCAAAATGCTTCATGATGAGAAGTGTGATTACTCGGTTTGGGGTCCCAAGTCGAATAATCGCCAATAATGGTAAACAATTTTCGAGCGTAAAATTCGAAGAATTTTGTGACGAGTTGGGTACCAAATTGTGTTACGCTTTTGTTGCCCATCCTCAAAGAAATGGGGCAGTCGAAAGAGCGAATGACCAAATAATACAGGGAATCAAAACTCAAGTCTTGACCCGACTTGTCAAGCGCTCGGGGCTTAGGTACAAAATACCCTCGATATTATAGGCGATTCGTATATTTGCTAGTCAGACTCTGGTGAAACACCCTTTTTCCTAGTTTTCGGTGCTGAAGCCATGCTTCCACCAGAACTAAAGATCAGGTCGACAAGAGTTGAAACTTTTAAAGACTCTACCCAGTCACAACTTTGAGCAAATGACATTAACCCGCTCGAAGAGAAGAGAAATCAAGCCTTAATCTGTTCAGCAGTCTACCAACAAGCTCTGCGTAAATGCTACAATCGTATGGTCCAACTTCGTAGCCTTGCTGTAGGTGACTTGGTGTTGAAGAAGATTCAATCCTAGTCTAATCAGAATAAACTTTCCCCCAAGTGGGAAGGTCCTTACACAGTGGTCGAAGTTACGCGACCAGATTCGGTATGACTACCAATGGAACATCGACAGATTCTCTCCAATTCTTGGAACATCGACCAGTTACGCAAATTTTTTGTGTGTAACCAATCAACCCTACTGTGAGCACCCCCGGGTTATCTCCTTAGGACCGAGACTAAGCATGGTCTTATGGACATAACTCTAGGCCTCAAGTAAATGGATTCCAACTTAACTCTATCTAAGCAAGAGGCTTAACTGAAAACTAGAGCCCCAACGATCATGCGCGCAGCTCCTTTGCGAGCAATACATGATCGTCGGTTCTCTAGCAGGCCAAGCACTACACTTAGTGAGTTAAATGGGAAGCCACGAACAGCGAGCATGAAATCACATTGGCTCCCAAGATCAGCGACCAATATGCTCATACTCTCATGCAACGTTGATCACATCCATACAACAATCATACATTAATAGTTCAAAAGACATACATCATAATAGTTTAAGTCTACAACTATTACAAGTGGCTGACCAGCCAAATTCAAATAAGAGTATAAAGTAGCAGCAGAAAAAAGTAAATAAATCAAAAGACCAGCAATGGTATGCCCATATCCCATCGGCAACCGACTGGGAGTTAAACGATAGCACTACTCGTCAGTGTCACCTAAATCGACGCTAATGAGCTCATCAGGCTCATAATCTTCCTCACCTGAAATTTGCAGCAACCGAGTTGAGTACAAAGGTACTCGCAAGTCTTACACAAATAAAAATTAGTTATGCTAGAGGTTGTTCCAAAGGATGGCTCATATTGGCTTAGTTTTGCAAAAGAGACGCAACAGTTTACAACCTACACATACTAGTCTTTCAAGTGCCATTTCGAAATCAGATTTGAAGTAGAAGTAAATCATGTGATAGAGTAATAAATTGAATAACAAATAAATCCAACAAACAACAAAGTGGCAACCCACTTTGATATAACAAAATGCATGAACATCCCATTCATGCAGAATGCCGATGTCGACGATCGAATCGCCGATCTTATGAAAATAAAAGGAGGAAAATGACGTAGAGTATCCTGGTAGAGAATGGGGGCTGCTCTTTATTAATATGAACTGGGACTACAAGACTTGACTAAGGACTATCTCCAATTACACTGAATGTATTGAATACTACTGCTTCGGCTTCTGTGTTGCCTTCTGTTGTTTGCTGTTGTATGTGCGTGTGTCTCGTCTTCTGCGCTTCACCATTAAATAACTCTCGAAGAGGCGGCAGTTACTCCTGGAGAAGACGTCCCTGATGAAACGCTACAACTGGTCGGAGGTTTAGGGTAGTTAACAATGTGCTAACTGCCTTGCGGTTAAGTATTTGTGAGACACTTAACCGTAAGGTGGTTTATCGTCAGTCTTGTATATCATAGTAAGGTATGGAACATTTCACACGTGTTCCATTCATCATACAGTTAAGGATGCCTGTTCATATCATTTCCGAGCAGCTACCTAGTCGGAACCTAGTTCGACCAGGGTACCCATCGTGTAACCTCTAGAATCCTTACGACCAGTGAGGTCGTTAGCCTTAGGGGTTACGACCATGAAGACATATGGTCTTTTATGTATTTAGATTAATACATAGAGGTTTTAATCCTCGTCAGCTAGCCCCGAACTTTAAATGAGCAGTCGTGTGAGCGCCTTCTCCGATGAATTAAGTATCGGGCAAACCACCATTTAATGTCGTGACATCAAGGGTGGTTTGTGTTCATTTAAAGTTGAGAACTTGCCTTGGGAATCAAGAGTTTTTACATCTGTTGGGCGAAAAAAAGCTTTTTGCCGTTCGGACTTTTATGGATAACCTCCGATCGTAATTTAAAGATCCGAGGCTATAAAATCTCCATTGCTAGACCTTTTGGATTCTTTACGCTTCCAGATCTCCTTTTCTGATCTCTTTTACCCAGACAAAAAATCTTCGTCCTTTTTTTCTTGTTCTTCCGACCACAAAAATCTTGTGCGAGTTCTACTCATTCTTAAGGATTTTCATCATGTCGGAGCAAATCACAAAGTGGTTGCCGTCGGATTTGAGCAAGAAAAAGCTTGAAGCTTTGGAGAAGATCGGGATGCTTCCGGACAAGAATTTGATCAGATGGAGATCGGCATTTGGAGAGCATTTCCCAAGTCGCGAAGATGAGGAAATTCTGTTTTCCTCGCCTACATCGAATGTGAAATTTGAGATTACTGCGTACACAAATTTCTTCTTCGTGTTCTTGAGTACTACTGGGTGGAATTGGTGAATTTGGCTCCAAATTCCATCGCCAATATCGGCATCTTCACATATTTGTGTGAAGCATACACAGGATTGCCTCAGAGTTTGAGGCTCTTGGTATTTCTACCGAATGGTGATGGGGAGAACCACGGATACTCCCGGAGAATGTACATTGCGCCTTCACGATGGGAAGGCCGATGAGTACATTCATATGTACTCAAAATCCTCGTGGTCGTCATGGAAGAAGAACTGGTTCTATATGGCGATTCTGAGGATGATGGCCTTTACTTCAGGGATGAGGCGAATGAAAATCCCAAGTGGAGAAAGACCGTGGAGAAGACAGGGGTGGTCGGACGATGGGTGGATGCCATCTATGACCTACGAGTCAAGGGCTTGACCTCTTGGCATGTGGTGAGGGACTTCACCAAACGCCAGATTAGTCTGCTGAAGCTTCGGACTCACTCCCTGATTTGGTCCATTGGTCGTGATGAAGCTATCTCAGGAGGTGGTAAATCTTTGAGATAAACTCCGACCAGTATTTTCATTTGATTAATGTACTACGTTAAAACATGTTCATGTCTTATTTTCTCTCTTCTTTTGAAGCTCTTTCCCCTAAGGAAATTAGAGAAAGGATCAGGCTGATCTGTGCAGGGGAGCTTGGAGAAAAGGCTGGATTTCCTGAGATCTTGGCCATAGCCCCTGCTGAAGAGAGCAACAAGGCTTAAGGTAAAAAAATCTCTTTTATCATGCATATATATATTCTCCGATCAGATTTTTGATTATGCCTGTTTTTGTAGTGGTGTGGGATTACGAATCACACAAACGGTGAGGCTAAACATCCCACCGTTGTTCCAACCGATTCGTGCCGAGATGCCTGGAAGAGGATAAATCTCAGAGGTAGCAGAATATATATATATATATATATATATATATATATATATATATATATATATATATATATATATAGTTTAGATAAAAGATTTCATCACCTAACCAAATTCATTTGTTGGTTTAGGTGGAGAAAGTTGAAGGCCACTTACGGTCTTGTGACTCACTGAGTTCTTGAGCCCAGACGGTCGGACGGCCGGGACGGTTATTCTTGGAACAACTGGTATGGAGGCTGGTGAAACCACTCCGCCCGATCAGATGATTAAGGATGTGACTCTTGATGCGCTGATCGAGGACATCGCTTCCGACATTCTGTTGGATAATGCAACAAACTTGGCCAATCCTGCGGTTTGGGCAAACAGCGTCGAAGAAAAAAAAGAAAAGGAAAGGCGGCAGTGCAGATTTTACTCTTACGCGTTTCAGAGTCAAATCTCGGAAATTAACTAGGTACGTTCAAATGAAAGTGGTCATATAAGTGCATACCTTTAATAATTTTTTGATGATTTGATGCCTCTCTCCCTTTTTTAACTTCCCTTATTTGCTTGGTATAGGTCCTCTGGCGTTAGATCGCTTCAGGCCAGATTCCTTCTAAGGACCGGTACTTGAAGAGGTCCATGAGCGGACCACTTCAAGGATAAAGTTCTGAGAAAGGGTGGTCGGAGAAGCCCCGGCGGCGTCAAGGCCAACAAATGAGTTGGAACCATTGGTGGTTCTAACTCCATCCGTGAGTAGATGCCCTAAAGGCCCTCAAGAGTTCCGACCATTGTTGGTAATTCTCCTCAACGACAAGTTCCTTTTAGCCCCGATTCATCGAGGATAAGGAGCTTGACGAGGCATGGGGAAAGATATCGGACCATCAAATCAAAATGCATCATGATTCCATATTTGGCGGATATAACGATTTGGCGATCCGGGTAAGTATCTCGACCGGTTCATAATCTCTCCTAAAAAGTCTTTTAAAGAGAATTTTAAAGAGGAAAATGCTATTTGAGCGACATATGGTCGAGAACTTTCTTTGTAGTCGGAGGATGACCAGTGGATTAAAGACTTGGAGCAAAAACACTCGAATTAGAAAGTAAGAACTTTCCCTTAGCCTTTTCTTTCTTCAATGCTTTGTCCTTTGCTAATTATTCTCCTTATCGTATTTGATAGATTTAGAAAATAAAAGAAGAGATCTGGCGAGAAAGCCAAGACAACTCGACTTGAAGAAGAGATCAAAGCTAAAGACCGATCGATCATTGAAGCTACGACCCGATGTGAAGATCTTAACAAGAAAATCGAAGGTAATAGGTCGTAAACTTGACTTATTATTTCCTCAATTATTTTTGTGCTTATCACTGTTTTACTCTTGCGAGTAAAAACAAGTTTTAAACAGTAGAAAAGACTCGAAATTTGAGCAAGACAAGGAGGCGGCTCTCGCTCAAAGCTTAGATGAAAAGATCGTATTTTTGAACAAGATGATCTTTGATATGGGATCGAGGATCAAGCACCCTACCTTAAGAGATCCATAGAAAATGAACTACTTTGGTCAACTTCTAGAGGATCTTAATACTCTGCTCAAGACTACTCGAGAACTATGCCGAGCCATGAAAGCAGTTGCTAATGGAGTTAGTTTTGCTTTAGCAAAACCGAAAGCTCAAACCCTCCATTGATTTCCAAGTTGTTGAAGATGACTTCAATCGCCTACTGAGGAGGCAACCAAGTTCATGGAAGAACTCAAGCCACTCGGAGATAAAGTAGTAGAGGAGATGGAGGTCGGATCCCCATCAAGCGATAATTAGTGCAGGAATATTTCTAGAGTAGACTCACAAAAAAAGTGTAAAAATATTGAATATGTGTAAAACTTACCTTTTATGTCATTAACAATGCCTTTGTTTTATCTGTTTGACTCTCATTTTTTAAATTCTCACACACCTCCTAACCCCAAGCGCTTTATAGTAGAAGAACTTTACTATACAAGCGGGTAGCCAAAAAGAGAATAAAAGCGAAACCATCATTTTGAAGGTATGTGCCGATATGAAGTCAAAAGCGATCGTAGTAATACTAGGAAATCATTGTGGTTGGAACCGACTTATGACTTAAGCTTAGTTATAGATCCTTATTTGTCATGATCGAAATACCAATCAAAAGTTATACATGGCCGGATAAAAGACCTTGTTATTTGACATAAGGAGAAATGAAAAAATGAATGCAACAAATTATAAGTGAACTTTGTTTATATCTATTCTCCTAAAGTCTGGTCGGAAGGAATGCTTTAGATCTGAAATCATATATCATATTTCGCGAAACGTGTTCAAACTCTCTATCCGACTAGTAGCGAGGATCGTAAGAAAAGAACCGTCGCCAGAAGCTCCTTCGATTAGGCGGGACCACGTCTGCGAAAAAGGAGAGACTTGACTAGGAGGCTTTCCGTGTCGACCGATGGCGAGACAAAACCTGCGAGAATCTTGAAATAATGAAATATAACCTTCATAATCTTGGGCATATCGTTCAGCATGAAAAGTTATTTGTACGATGCTCTGATTACTCGGTATTCTCTTAAGAAAAGAGTTCTTGTCATGCGTGGAAAAAATGCTCACAACTATGACAAATACGGCGTATGACGTAAAAATCGTTGCCACAGAGTAATAGAGATCCTTAGAAAGGATATCGGAGAGAAAATTGTCTTCTCCGACCAGTTGAAATTAACAATCATGAACGACTAGCCTATAGGTATATATATATAAGCAAGGTTACTTATTTATTTTTTTAGAGAATAAATGAATTTATTGAAATTGAAAGAAATAAAAGAAAGTAAACAATAATTAAACATAGAACTTACGCAATTGATCAATGTTCCAAGAATTTGACAAAATTTGCCCGTCAGACATAGCCAGTCGTACGGAACCTGGTCGGGTAACTTCGACCACAGTGTAAGGACCTTCCCACTTGGGGGAAAGTTTATTGCGATTTGCGACTAAATTTTTAGAGAACGGATCACCTACAACAAAGTGCGAGGTTGCACCTTACGACTATGGTACCTTCGCATGGCTTGTTGGTAGGCTCTTGATCGTACAAGAGCTTGATTCGTTGTTCTTCAAGGAAATCGGCGTCGTCGAGTCTTCGTTCATTCGATCGTTTTAGTGAAAGCGATCAATTGAAAGCGAGCCAATTTTGAGTTACGGAGGAAGCATGGCTTCACCAGTAAACCAAAAAGAATGGTGTTTCACCGGTCGCACGACTAGTCGTGGTTGAGCGACCCATATCTGAGCGGGAGTTCTTGAACCCAAGCTCGACCGTTTGATTAACCGGTCGAATACTCGGCGTTTGATCCCTTGCATAATGATACCATTAGCCGCTCAAGCGCTCCGTTGCTCTGCGGATGAGCGGCGAAGCAAAATAAATTTTTACACCAAGTTCATCCATAAAATTCTTGAAATTATTTGCTAGTGAATCTGGCGCCATTATCTGTGATTATCGACTAGGTACACCAAATCGTGTGATCACATTTTCATAAAGGAATCTCTTAGCGGCCTCGGTTGTTATTTTAACAACGGCTCGGCCTCGATCCGTTTTGTAGCGTGTCAATCATGACAAAAAATTGGCCCCGGTGCTCTTGGGAAAGGTCCCGAGAATGTCGATCCCAGGTTGCAAAAGGCCAAAAAGATGAATTATTTGTAAGGCTTGTGCCTACCGATGTACTTATGCGCTATAAATGACATTATCGCGCCGTCACAAGTTCTTTTCCATCATGAAGGTCGATTGACGATAGTATCCTTGCTGAAGGCTTTACTGACCCGATGATACAGAGGAATGATGTGCTCCACAGACTCCTTCATGGATTTGATTGACAACTTAATGCCATCCGTTTGAGATATGCATCTCATCAACACTCCATGAGATCCTCGTTTGTACAAGGCACGTTCGATTAGAGTGTATGATTTGGCTTTTCGTGCTATCTGATCGGCCTCTACATCATCTTCCTAATTATGTCATCTGAAAATAATTGTAGATCGATGTCATCAATCTCTACCTTGATCGTGATGGCGCCAACCGTCAACGACTTGTGGAGCATCCATGTTCCTTTGATTGGTTTGTTCGACACAGTAAGAATCATGTATGTTCTCGGAAGGCTCGACTACTGAGGGTGAATCGAGTTGCTCGAGAAAAACTCCGGCGGAGACGGTTGACCTCGTGGAGGCCATCCGTGCCAAGCTGATGCGCGAGAAAGTTTTCCTTTCTAGGAATATGTTGGATCTAAAACCGAAGAAGTGCTTTTCGAGTTGTCGTACTTCCGCGGATAAGATGACATCTTGGTACTTGAGCATTGATACTCTTTCCCTACTTGATTAGCTACTAGTTGAGAATCGCCTTTCACTAATAATCTCGTATCCCAAGCGAGCAGTTTGCTCGAGTCTGCTAGTAAACCTTCATATTACGCCATATTATTTGTGGCGGAAAATTTAACTAGATGGCGTATTTGATGTGTTACTTGATGAGATATCGAGGATCACTCCACCCCGACCCTTTTAACATCAAAGAACCGTCAAAGTACATTGTCCACTCCTCGTGGTGTTAAATGCTGAGCCCTTGGGTGGGTTCGGTTTGTCCATTCGGCAATGAATTACGCTCTTGCACAGGACTTTATCATTGTTAAGTGAAATGAAATGGAGGTCGAACGCCCCTAGCTCAACCGCCCATTTTGCTATTCGTCCTGATGATTCCCTGTTTCCAAGGACTTGACCAAGGGGATATCCAGTCGGTATGATCACTTTGTGGGCCTGAAAGTAGTGCCTTAGCTTCCTTGAAGACATAAGGAGACCATAGAGCAACTTTTGTACCCGTGGGTATCTTTCCTTTGGTCCATGTAAGACCTCGCTTACGTAATATAAGACCTCGCTTACGTAATAAACTGGTCGTTGGATATTATCCCTTTCCACGACCAGTACACCACTCACTGTTTGTGGTGTTCTTTGCCCACGTACATTAGCGGTGTTTCTCCGGTCTCGGAGAGACTAAAACCGGCACTTGTAAGGTACTTTTAAGTTCTTCAAAGGCATCATTTGCCTCTCTAGTCCATTCAAAACTCCCATGTTTCGAAGTAGTTTAAAGAAAGGTAACCCTTTTCTCCTAACCTTGCTATGAAAAGACTTAGCGCGCCATCTGTTAGGTTAGTTTTGGACTCCTTCTTAGTGGTCGGAGGTCTCATCAGTCGATGGTCGCTACCTTTCTTTGGATTTGCTTCAATACCTCTAGCCGAGACTAGGAAACCAAGCAATTTTCAGTGAAACTCGAACACACACTTTTAGGATTCAACTTGAGGTTATGCCTTCTCAAGTTCTTTGAAAGTTTCTTGTAAGTCGAGATGTGATTGCTAGCGTTGGTGGTCTTTACGACGGATCATCAACGTAAGCTTCTAGATTCCGACCTATTTGTGGACTAAAGGTTTTTGCATCAACCTTTGAAAAGTTGCACCAGCGTTTTGAGATCAAATGGCATCTTAACATAACAACAAGTGCCATATGGAGTGATGAAGGAAGTTTTCTCCTCATCCTCTTTACACATACTAATCTGGTGGTACCACGAATCGCATCTAAAAACTTAGTAATTACGCGCGAGGTAGAATCTACCATTGATCAATGTGTGGAAGGGAAATCGTCCTTCGGACAAGCTTTATTAAGATCTGTAAAGTCGATACACATTCGTCATTTCCCATTATTCTTCCTAACCATTACAGGGTTTGCGAGCCACTGAGGGCGGTTGACTTCACGGATGAATCCAGCCTTGAGAAGCTTGTCAATCTCTAAGCTGGATTGCCTCCTTCCGTCGGTCGCAAAACGCCGCACCACGCTTGATCGGTTTCTTATCGGTGGAGAGCTAGCATGCTCGATCACCTCGGGGTACTCGGGCATATCAACGCTTGCCAGCGAATCGTCTGATTTGCTCGGAGGAAGGAGACGAGCAACTCTTCCTATTTAGGATCGAGTCTTGCTCCGACCAGAGAACCTTGCGAGCAGGTAGACCAGCATTTTCTGGCCCAGGTAGTGAGTTGGCGCTGTTCGGAGAAGTGCCTTTGTCGAGGGATACCTCTTTTGACTGGTCGGAGGGTTTGGGTGTCATCTTCGGTCTTGAGTGCTTGGCTTTGCATGGCGAGATGGATTAGCCTCTCGGTCGGGAGTTCATCGACCGATTCAAAGATTTTCGGTCACATGCATAAGCCATTTTACGATCACCCGAATAGTGATGACTCCTTGACCCGACATTTTCAAACTTTGATAACCGTAATGCGTGGCTATCAAGAACTTTGCCAATGCCGGTCGACCAAGAATCTGTTGTATCTTGATTCAAAGTTTACCACATCAAGCGAAATTTTTTCGTTCGAAAGTTATCGGGCCTTCGAGCGTAACGGTAAGAGAAACTTGCCCTCTCCGGCTTAGCGGTGGAGCCAGGAACTACGCCACAAAAGCATATTTCACTTTGGTTTCACCTTTGACATGGGGACTGCATTTCTTCTAAAGCTCCATAAATAATATATTCAAAGAACTACCTCCATCTACTAGGACTCGATTAACCCTACAATTATTAATGGTTGGTTCAACAACAATCTGGAACCTACGGTGAGTCGAAGGAATGGGGCGATCGTCCTTCTTGAAGAAATTGCGATGTCAGACCACTTGATTGCTTGATAGTGCTCGAAGATTGACGAGGTTAACCTCCGCTCCATGGCTTTCGGATAGCGTTTGGATTAGTATGAAGAAGACCCTCAAAAATCATGTTGTTGTATGTTGGGGATCTGGTACTCCATCTCTTAAATCGCCATCTTTGTCCTTTTGGAACTTCGTTTCTCCGGGTTCTTGTATTGCGGAAATGGTCCTTCACCGCATAATAATCCTCCGGTTTCTTTTGCGGACTCGGCAGTGCGTAGATCATGCCACTGCTTCACCGTGAAGTGGACACCACTTCTTCTTTTTCTAGAATCCTTGGTAGAGCTTTTCGCCTTGCCCGGCCGGTGTAGTCCTTCTTACCTTTCACGAATTTATCAGGAATGGCTAGGACCTCCTTGTCGTCGGGCCTGCGATTCTTCTTCTTCTTGAGAGACTTCTTGTTCTTTTTCTCGGTTTGTCGGTAGGTGAGGAATCTTGTCTTCCGATCAATGGCCGCACCACTCGATTGCTTCGCTAGCGGTGGCATACTTGTCGGCCATGTCAAAAAGCTCAATGGTTGTTCTTGGGGGGTTCATTGCTATGTCCTCCGTGAACCGTCGATTTCTCAGACCTGTTTTGAAAGCCTGAATAACTGATGACTCTGCGACCTCGGGTATAGAATTACGAACCTAGCTGAACCTCTTGATGTATTGACGTAGAGTCTCATCAGAACCCTGCCGAATTCGGTGGAGATCATCCTCCTTTCCAGGACGGTCGTACGTACCCTGGAAATTTACAATTAGAAGGTCACAGAGTTGCTCCCAAGTATAGATCGTTCCGACCGGTTGGTTCAACAACCACGGCCAAGGCGGACCCTTGAGCACGGTGGGCGGATAGTTGGGCATCACATTTTCATCGCCTCGGCTGACTCGATGGCGGTGGTATAGATTTGGAGAAATTCCAGCGGATTTTGAGTTCCATTAAACTTGTCCAAATTGGCCGTCGAAGCTGGTTAGGCCAGCGCCGCGACTTGGAGCCTGCGAGAAGGCTTGACAACTTGTGATTGATTCATGGCGCCTTCTCGGGAGGTGCGGATTATGTCGATCGAAGACCGGTTCCTAAGATGGAGCAGCGGAACTCCGTCGTGCGTCGATAAATGGACATTAGTATGATGCCTTCGACCGCCTACTTGGTTCGAGCGATGCCTAAGATCGTCGGGTCCAGCGATGGTTCTTCTCGACATGATGGGAGAGTAGCTTCATGAAATAACCTTCTCCTCGTGACTCCTTGGTGGAATCGTCGAGGAGGCCTTGGTATCGATTGTTCCGAGCATGACCATCTTTGTCCCCTCTTGAGGAGGAGCGTTGGGATGAAGTCATAGTTTGACTCCTGAAACCCTTTGTTCCCGATATGCCTCACATGCTTTGCATGGTGCATTGGAGAATTTGGATACTTGACCTACAAAATTGTACAAAACACAGAGTTCCCGCTAAAGCGGGATCATAATTATTTAACATATCTTGAACACGTCGCAAGTTTTGTCTGATTCTGAAGGTCTCGGGAGGTTGAGATCGTGCGTGGGTGTCTGCAGACATGAACCTCCCGACCCTCGGTTTGATCGCCTATCAACTATTCTGGGTGGGGCGGCACCAGCGAATTAGTTGATGGGCGTCGATCGATTCGTGGACTCCGGAAGTTGGTGCCTGATGGCTCGGATCATCTCTAACAACACGTGATGGCGTGGTAAAGAATGTAGGACCGTGCGGGGCATCTTGATTTTCATCTCCGATCGCGTTGACCGTGCCTCGGCATTGATCTTGATGAGCTTCCGCCGTAACTAATGGAGAGCTTCTCGGTGCTTCGCGAAGTTTCCTGACGGGGCGGTGGAAATGAGTACCTCCTGAGGTCTCCTCAGCCTGATTCGGCGTACTGCCGATCGTAAGATGAGCGTGATTATCCCCACATGGCCTATGACCAGTGGAGGCTTCATCGACAGCGTTGCCAGATGTCGGTTGACTCCTGGAATTGCCAGAAGCCGTAGGAGAATATCTTTCAACCATGATTTCATCGAGGGTATAGAGATTTTCGAGTGGTGGTGCTGAAATTTCTTCACCTGTTTTGCCGGTCGGAAGGACCGGGCTTGAAGAGATCCCCTAACATTCCGAGCTGATCGGAATGGCTGGTTCCTCTGATTGCGCCACCGGTAACGGTGGCGCATCCTCGTCCATCCGGTCGATCTCGCTATCGTCGGCGTGACGTCTTGCCCGCGAGGATGAAGAGGAGGATGATCTGCCATTTTCCTCCATGGCACGGATGCATCCTTCCATATCGAGGTTGGCGTAGTCCACCAAGTCGAACCAATTCTCCTCATTCCAAACCCCGGGCATATTCGCATCAGTGATTGCAGGAACTTGGGTGAGGATTTGTATGAGCGAAAAAGTTTCTTTAGAAACTTCGTCTTCTTCCCCAGACGGCGCCCGGTATCGGCGATCGAATCGCCGATCTTATGAAAATAAAAGGAGGAAAATGGCGTAGAGTATCACGGTAGAGAATGGGGAATGCTCTTTATTAATATGAGCGGGACTACAAGACTTGACTAAGGACTATCTCCAATTACATGAATGTATTGAATACTCTTGCTTGACCACGTGTTGCCTTCATTCTTTCTTTGTTGTATGTGCGTGTGTCTCCTCGTCTTCTGCGCTTCACCATTAAATAACTCCAAAGAGGCGGCGATTACTCCTAGAAAGCGTCCCGATGAAACGCTTCTGGCCCAGTGGGAGGTTTAGGGTAGTTAACAATGTGCTAACTGCCTTGCGGTTAAGTATTTGTGAGACACTTAACCGTAAGGTGGTTTATCGTCAGTCTTGTATATCATAGTAAGGTATGGAATGTTTCACACGTGTTCCATTCATCATACAGTTAAGGATGCTTGTTCATATCATTTCCGAGCAGCTACCTGGTCGAAACCTAGTCCGACCAGGGTACCCATCGTGTAACCTCTGGAATCCTTACGACCAGTGAGGTCGTTAGCCTTAGGGGTTACGACCATAAAGATATATGGTCTTTTACGTATTTAGATTAATACATAGAGGTTTTAATCCTCGTCAACCGAGATTAACCACCATTTAATTTCAAAGTCTAACAATTAGCAGCCATAAACTCAAGAACAATTAGCAGCCATAAACTCAAGCGATCGTCCATAACCACGGACACGGCTATTCGAATAGGTTTATACCCTACAGGGGTGTACTACTTTACCCACACGACTCGATTAGCCCGTAAGCCTCCAGATGCCTTCGAAAATAGCACACTTCCTTTGGTATGCCGGCCGGGGAGAATCGAGATACGGTTGTTTTTAGCAAGAAAATCATATTGAGCCAAGTCCCCCTTATGAGTGGTTCCCATACCCAGTTCAAGCGACATCTAGTGCTTGCCAAGTGGGCTCACAAGTTGTATTGGAAATACCAATGCAAGGAAAAATGGTAATTGGTGCTAGCTTGCACACTATAGAAAATTACATCGACTCCGAAAAACAAATGATCAACACAAATGCCCTTACACCACCATGAGACTTAACGCAATAAAATCTTCCCCCTACTTAACCGTACAACACCCATATACCACGTGTGATAGCACGAGTTTTGCTTGAATCGCAGGTACCCAAAGTTCGGTCCTTAATGGTCCGGACAAGACCACCACTTTCCCAAGTCTCGTGCACGAAGGCACCATCGCTAACCATCACTTTTCCAAACCTAAAATTTACTTAAAATGACAAAATTATCTCATAGAACAGATACGAAGATCTGAAACAAAAGTATATAATGAAAGTTGTGTTTCTCCCATAATTGTCGAGTTATTCCCGACAATCGAACTATCGTTCTAGACTTGCATGGCTAAGCGATACCCGTTCAACATATAATTCACACAAACTAACTTAAGCATGCGGTACTGGAGTAATTCAAGATTAACCTCAATGAATAGGATATGACTAATCTACTTACCACAAAAATAGTGACATAGTAAAATAATCATGCAAGCAATTATCATTGCACTAACTTAACAAAACTGGGATCAAATATGATACAAAAGAAATTTCAAATGATGCTTGCTTTGCTGTTAGTCTAATTGCTCTTCCTCAACAGCATACAAGTCAATATCGATAGGCTCGGAATCTATATAAGTACAACACCGAATAAATATCCGGAAATACCTCAAAATTCAAAATGCTAAAAAATGCATGATTTGTCTATAGTAGCTAAGTCATGATTTTAGATGAATTTAGGTAAAATAATTATTCCATTTGGATTTAGTATGTGAGAGTTATAGCAATTTGAATTTCAGATTTCCAGAAAACCCAATTTGATACTATTCACCTAACTTAATTATTTGGGCAAAATTTGTATAACAGTAGTGGGACAAAGGTTTATATGGATAGATAGGGAATATTATTACAAGACCAAAATAATTGAGTTTACCTCATTTGGAGTTTTTATGCATTAGTTATGAATTTTCTAAGTTATCAGCTTTTTCTTTTGTAAAAATAATGGAGTTAATGGATCAATTTCCAAAATAATATTCTCTGCTACAGAGACAAGGTTGAAACCAATTTTAATATAAATTTCATTAAAAATGAAAATTATAAGCACTGGTTTCATCCATTTTGGAGTTGAGAAGAATTAGTTGTGTATTTTAGAAGTTATACATATTTTACAGAGTATAAATAATTAGATTTCGAATTTCTAAAAGCTTTTATTACTTTTTACACTCACCGCTGCGCTAGCCACAACGAATGACTTGTGGGTCCGGTGAACAGTTCATTTTCCATTTTACTTCCGATTTTAAAATGTGTACTGACAGGTGGGTCCCGTCGTTAGTGACTAGGTCCTATGGACTAAGTCCACCAACCTAGGCGCGTGGTGCACGGTGCTTAAGTGGCTGGGCCCACTTGTCAGCCGCACTTCATTTTTGCTTAAAGCACTGGATTTTTCGTGCAAGGGCCCACATGTAGGTGACACATTACCGCGGTTAAGACAACCATTAAGACCAATGATTGCAGTTAAGGCTTAATGACGTTGCTACAGTCGCAGTCGGCGTCCGACAACGCGACCGCGCGCTTGCCCGACGGCTTGCCGACGCTACGCGCCACGGCGGAGCAGGCCAAATACATGCACAGATCCATAATAGCATTGCGCACCATATGCGAGTAGTCTTGACGGCTGAGCTGGCCTGTACTAGCGGCTAGTCGGAGAGGGGCGGCGGCATCCAATACGGCACACATGCAAATAGCAAATGAGCTCCGTAGCATTCAAAGAAATAGGTGCCTGGGCATCTAGGGACTAATAGGATGCTACCTGAGCGAGGTGGGTGCTCGAGGAAGGTTGGAGTTGGCTGGAGCTATGTTGGCACCGCAGAAGGTAACGACGACGGCATGGCTTCGCGAGGAGAGGTGATCCTGAGCAGAACCAAGTAGAGTGAATGATCAGAGAATCTTAAGGACAATACTAGGATGCTACAGGAGCAAAGAATCGAAGAATGGCTTACCAAAACAAGTGGGAGATGAAAGGGGGTGTTCTTCGACCGAAATGGTTCAATCTTCAATTCACCATGAATCTGTCGTGCATTGCCAAAATTAGTTTAGGGGGTTTGTTCAGTAGGTCAAAGCACGTAGGGTGACGCGCAAAAGAGAGGATCATACCTCCCGGAGACAAGGATTGCTTGAGAGTGTCCTCCAGAGCGCGTATAGAAAATGGCCGAGAACTCGAAGATGGATAGTGAGCTACAAGCAAAGAGAGGAGCTCGCATTAGCAAAAATGGAGAGGGCATGGAAGGTACAAGAGAGGAGAACCATGCGGGCGAAGCTTACCCAAGTAAAGAACAAAGGAGAGCCTCTTCTTCCTCGGCCACTGAGAGAAAGAATGAGTTGAAACGAGGTGAAGGAGGGGGTATTATCCCCAAGAGATTGACGGAGTGGAGGCGGCGTTAGATGAGGAAGCTCCAGGAGTGGCCAACGGACGTGGTGGATTGACGGCGTGCCTGGCGCCGTTCTGTGCACGTCAGAGCGTCGCGGCCACGTGGAGCTCAACTTCTGTGCATCGCAGCGGGGGATGGAAGACAGGTCTGACCAGCGGGCCCGCTTCATCAGCAAAACACATACGCGCGTGAGAGCCCGAGTAAGTGGGTCAGTGCGAGCCGTTGGATCTGGACTGGATGGTTTAGATCAAAATGAACGTTCAGCCGTTCCGAAGGGTTGCGAGATCTGGGATGTTTAATTCAATCGAGACGGCCGTCTTGTGATGCGGCTAGGGGTTGAAATGAGTCAATTAAATCAAGTCGGACTCGAGTCGGTCCAACAGTGTTTGAATTGAGTCTAGGGTTTGACTGAGAATTAATTTGTTTTCTCAACTTTGACTGAGGTCTTAAAATTAGAAATAAATTTCCCAAAAATGTGAAAGAAATCACAAGGGTTCCTAGGAAGGTCTAGTGTTCATAAAAAATATTAAACCTCACTATTTATGTTGTGCAGTTTAAATTCAAACTTAAAATGTGACATTGAATTGTGTTTGAATTTTCTGAGGGCTGAAACAAATCCCAAAAATTTTGGAAAAAATATGTTAATTCATGATAATTAATATAATATTTGAATAAATTATTTCCAGGGATGAACATAAGTTTTTGTTACTAGCTTCTTTTGGGAATTCAATTTGAAGTGTAAGTTTAATCCCTTTTTGAGATTTTCCAAGTGCAATATATAATGCAAAAGTTTGAAAACAATGATGCATGCTCATGAGATTTATAGTAATCCTCTTTATTAATTTGGAGATGTGACACCTACAATAAAGTATCGTGTTCTTTCTACCTTTATTGTCCTACTTTGAGTAGCGCTTTGAAATTTTTTTGACCATTCCCTGGTCGTAAGTCCTTCTACGACTAGTACCCAGTCTTTCTTTACACTGGTCAAAAGGATGGTAACATCACCTAGTCGAAGTCTTTCCTCTCTGCACGTGGTCCTGCCCGCTAGAAGGAACTTCCTAGTGTCGACTGTATCCTCACTTTTGCTGCCAATACAAAGAACTCGGGTTCAAAAAACATGGTCGAAATATTTTCAAGCCAACTCTTATCACCTTAGTTTATTTCTTTATTTATTTTGAAAAATACTCTAAGCAGAGTACAATTTTGTAATTTGTTCTACTACTTTTGGTAAACTCGGTTCGTTACAACTGGTCGGAGAAAGACACAACACCTAGTCGAAGTTTTTTCTCTTTGCACGTGGTCCTGCCCACTAGAAGGAACCTCCTAGCGTCATCCTATTTCTAACTCTTGCTACCAGCACAAACTAGACCTGTTCAAAGTCGACCCGACCCACGGGCCCTGCCCGAGCCCGACGCTATCCGGGCCGGGCTTGGGACTCCAAAACCGGCCCGAAGGAAGCCCGGCCAGGCCCGAAATTTCGATAAAACCAATTAAAAAAAATAAAAATATATTAATTTAATGCTGAAAATGAATTAAATATTAATTTTTTATTCCAAAAAATGAATAAAATAACATTTTTAAACCGAAAATCACGTTTTGGTAGGCCTGCTCGGGCTCGATGATTTTCAGTACGGCTTTTCAAGCCGCCAAGCTTCCGACCCGACCGGTGTTTGAACAGCTCTAGCACAAACCTACCGAGTGCACTAGAATAGGTCAAACGAATTTTTAAGGTACTACAGACGTTTGTCTAACTCAAGTTGCCGCTCTTGATTTGATTAATTTGGTCGGAGAGGGTAACATCACCTAGCCAAAGCCTTTTCTTTCTGCACGTGGTCCTACCCACTAGACGGAACTTCCTAGTGTCGACTCGTTCCTACTCTTTTGACCAGTGCATGATAATCGTGATCGAAAACTATAAGTTAGCTAAACCTCTATCTTTCTTAAGAAAACCCTTTTCACACTATTTACTTAGTTTATCTAAATAAACTAAGCAAATAGTCAAGGACTAGTATAAAGTTATTAATATGACTTCAATTTTTAGTCTTAATTTCTTTTTCCATTCATTGTCTTATGAGTTACTAACTACTCGATGAGGCAATTTGCAGGAAAAAGAAATGATTATATACATCAACAAAAACTTGTCTTTACAGGTTTCTATTACAAACTACTCTGACAAAGGAGATCCTATTTGCATCTCCTCTGTGATGTTCTTGTTGATCGACTGTATCTCTTCAATCAACTGCTTCGCTTCTGCTTTAGAGCAGTCAAAGTCGGCTTCGATTGGATGTAGACTAAGATTGGAGTCATGAGCCTTAAGTTTTGCCAGAGCATAACTTACTGCGCCTTCGACCGGCCCCCTTATTGAATCAGCCTGGTTGGTCTTCAGAGTGGTCACCAACTCTTGCAAAGTCCTGACTTGTTCTTCAATGGTACTCGAGTAAGCAATTATCGTGTCTTCACGAGGAGTGACCTCCTCAGTACGTAGCCCACTAAGTACATTGTTCAAGATATAAATGTTGTCTCGAAGGTAGATCTTCATCGACTTCATCTCGTCCTGATTACGAGTCGAAGCCTCACAGTATTTCGACTGTTTGCTCTGTAAAGAGTCAGACTAGTCATACAAAATAACTCTTAAATGACTAGAAAACTGGTCACAAGTAAAGAGTTGCTTACCTACCTGTCGAGAATCTAACTTCTTGACTTCATCATCATGGGAGGTAGTGCTCTTTGCATATCGCTCTTCCCACGACTTGATCTTCTGATCTTTTTCTTTGGTGATACGGGAAATCTTGTGAATAATCAAGAGGTCTTTTCTCTGTCCTTGATTTCGAGATTCTCTATTTCGATCCCTTTTTCTGAAAAAAAAGAGTTATAAAAAGAAAAGAAGGTTATTATCATAAGCGGTCTTAAGTTCAGAACTTATCGTTTATTCGTCCCTGCTACTTTTGAATTGCAGAGTTTGCCTCCTAAAGCTTCTTCAGAAGGGCCTCCTTCTCTTTCTTTAGCTTTTTCGTAGTCAAGCGAATCAGCCAAGGTCTTTTCGTTACTCTTTAACCTACAGAGGATAAGAGTAGACATGAGCACAAAATAAGTGGTCGTTTTCTACGACCATTCCCTGATCGTAAGTCCTTCTACAATCAGTACCTGGTCATAAGTCTTTCTATGACCATTCCCTGGTCGTAAGTCCTTCTACGACCAGTACCTAGTCGTAGGTTTTTCTATGACAATCCCCATGAACACTGTGCAAGTGGTCGAAACATAAACAACTACAAATAGCAGTGACTTACCATCTATCTGCTTGCTCACAGAGTACCGCTTTCTTCTGTCATAGCTGCACAAGTTGTCGGTTGTATTTAGCAACTGTGACAATTTGTTCCAAAGCTTTCTGCATAAAGAAAGACAGTGAGAAGCGAGAAAAGCCACATATAAAAATGCTACACGATAGGTACTTACATTCATGCTCGTTCGAGCAAACGAAGAGAATACTCTTATGGGGTTCTTCAGTTCATCGATCTTTTGAACTCGATTCCACCACACCTATTTGAGACGCTCGTCATTGAAAATATCCCTCCTGTTATGAATGTACTTAGGGTGAGGAATCTGATCACGAGATCTGAACGCACAAGATCCCACAACAGATGCAGGGCCGAAGAACCCGAAGGAATGGTCGAAGAAATCAGACCCTACTTCTTCTTCTTTGGTGATGGCGACATCAGCAGCTTGACCTTGGGGGTCGGGAGGAACATCTACAACGATTTCCTTCCCAGCGCGGTGATCGAAGGCTTCACCACCATGGCCGAATGCTTCCGTCGATACCTCCACCGTCTTCGCTTCTGGCTCCACGACCACCTCAGTGATCTTAGTTGTTTTAGCAAAAACAACCCTTTCCACCTCATGGACAGTGGACAACCCTTCAACCACCTCCACTATCATTTCTCCGACTGCCAGAGAAATAGCAGTGGGTTTCTCGACAGAAATATCATCGAGGCTTGGAGGAGTCGGGCTAAGATTGCAAAAAGGAAAACACATCAAATTGTAGAAAGCAAAAGATAAATGATGTTCTTACGCTTTTGTCTTTTTACATACATTTGTTTCCTAGACTTGATCTTGAACCTAAAAAAAACTTTCCCTAAAGAAGATTTCTTCCACTTCTTCTCTTCAACCACATTTGGTCGAAACTCAAGTCGAGGAATGGGGTCAGCCATGACCACGTCTGGTCGTGGGTCTTGAGCGAGAACTACCGCTCCTGGACCTCTTGACTCTCTGGATGGCCGAGTGAAAGCATTTAGGCCCCTAAAAATTATTTAGGTAATTAATGATAATATGTGAATATGAGATTAACGTGTTTATTGAGTATTTACAAGGTTAACTCCCATTGGTGAGTTTGATGACTTGAAGATGAGTACTAAAGGACAACATGAAGATCTACATGGCTCAAAGGCAAGGTACAAGTAGTCTAGGATCCTTTTCTGTTTTATCGATCTTAGGTGAATTGGTTGGAAGACCGGATTATAGGTTAAATGCCGTACTATTGAGAGGGATCATGACTAATAGCTTGATAGCTTGCTCTTGTGCAAATTGGATCAATTTAGGATCATGCATGCATTTGTATTTGAATTTGAAAGTTCTAAATGCTTTTGTCAGCAAACGGTAGTACCGCAGGCTAACTGGCGGTAATATCGCTTAAAGTGGTATGACCGCGCACTACTTGGCGGTATTACCATAGTTCTGAATGTTTCAGCCAACTAAGCGCTATTGTGGTACGACCGGCTCATCCAGTGGTACTACCGCATTGCGGTCGTTCCGACTTCTAGTTGGCGGTTCAATAAAAACAGGAGAAGTGTTTTTTGGTTCGGAGCTCTCCTTGACAATCGGTAGTACCGCGCCTTGGAAATAGTAGTACCGCTCAGCGGTTGTACCGTTTCTTATGTGGCGGTACTATTTTTCCAAAGAGCACCTCTTTTTTAGCCGAATTGGAAACCCTACAATTGGTAGTACCGCTCCTTCGTGCGGTACGACCGAATCAAGCAGTAGTAACGCAACTTGGTTGGTGGTCGTACCGCTCAGGGATTTTCAACGGTTATGTTAGAGTAATTAATGCCACTGTTCTAGCTGTTAATGTGCTCTGACATGGGTGCGGTCGTACCGCTCCCTAGTTGGCGGTCATACCGCATTTCGCTGAAAGTTGGGGATTTCCTCCCCAATGGTCATATTTGTTGGTGGGGGTTATAAATACCCCTCCACCTGCTCAAGAACAGTGTGCTAGTGTTCATTTATCATCCTTAGAGCCTTGAGAGCCTTGAGCATTCACTCAACACCAAAATTCTCTTGTGCATTCATTATGAGGTGGTTGAGTTCATTCAAGCGCATCCTTTCATCCTAGTTGATCCTATTGCACTTGAGCGCCGTCAAGCGAAGGTCATCATTTGTTACTCTTGGAGTTTTGCCAAACTCCTAGATGACCTTGGCGGCAAGGTAGTCAGAGTCGAGATCCTAAGTTGGATCGATTTGCCTTCAGTAGGATCGAAATCGTAGTATCGAATCGTAGAATCGGCGATTCTACGGAATTGTAAAAATACACATATTTAACAGCTATACTATAAGTTTGTATGATTCTTATATGGTTTACCACTTGCATGTTCCTTAAAAGTAGCTAGACATACTCCAGGAATAAAAACAGCTTATCATTATCAAGCTCAAGATTGCTCATACCATAATACAGATATTTGTACTAGCATTACCACATTGGTACAATATTTTGCATGCTCCTTGTTTATTTATAGTTTCATTCTCAGAAATTAATATCAACAAATTTTGCTCTAAAACAAAATATCAGCAAAGCCTAGCCTCTAAAAAAAATTGCCCTAAGTCTCTACGAGTAGGATCGACAGTGCGATTTGGATCGACAGGCTGTCGTGGGTTCGTAGAACCGTAAGACTCTAAGAGTAAGATCGTGATCCTAACTACCTTGAGTAGGATCGGATCGATAGTGCGATTTGGATCGACAGGCTGTCGTGGGTTCATAGAATCGTAAGACTCTAAGAGTAGGATCGCGATCCTAACTACCTTGCTTGGCGGTGGAGCACGATGATCTCTTCAAGAATATTGCGAAGAGGCCCGGTGCAAGTTTGTGAGTGGCTTGGAGTTCGCCATCTCCGGAGCGGAGGAAGAACTATCGTAGTGATCGAGGGAGGCTTAATTCGTGGAGCCGGCTTGATTCGTTCAAACTTCCTCAACGTAGACTAGTGAAGACCGGCAAGTCTTCGATACCACGGGAAAAAGTCCTTTTGTCATTGTGGTTATTTCTTGTCTATACTTATTCTGCATTTACATTTCTAGTTTTTATCTTGTGTTGAATTGCTTAGCTAGAATTGTATCTGGTTTAGACATAATACTTAATTGGTTTAAATTGTTAAATTGTCAAGAGTTTAAAAATCTCCTATTCACCCCCCTCTAGTCGGTTATCCTTGATCCTACACCGAGTCCTATCTCGACCACCCTAAGAGCAACACTTCCCTCGACCATAGGCCCTGCTGGCGCAGTAGTTTCCTTTACAAAAGAAATAAAACTTTTTCAGTTCGTCTTTTCTAGTTGCTTGAAAAAGCCATGGGAGGCAGAAACTACGAAAGTCTTATTGTCGTAGTAGAAGGGTATCTTGGTCTTAGGAGCTTTGCACTTAAGAGCTTCGCCCGCTTCAACTGTCTTGGCTCTCTCTGTAGCAGCTGAACTCGAGCTTGCCCCTTTTTGGTAGACAATCTTTACAAGTCGACACTTTTTGGCCAGAGGAGCCTTGACTTGCTCTGCCTCCGTGCCAACGACCATCAATTCGATCTCTTCATTGTCTTGGCGGTCTGCTGCGCCTACTTTCTGCAGAAGTCAGAAAAATAAATATTACTAAGAGGTCGTAAGTCCTTCTACGACTAACACCTAGTCATAAGTTTTTCTACGGCAATCCTCTGGTCATAAGTCCTCTTACGACCAGTACCTAGTCGTAAGTTTTTCTGCGACAATCCTCTAGTCGTAAGTTCTACCACGACCAATACCTAGTCATAAGTTTTTCTGCAACAATCCTCTGGTCGTAAGTCCTCCTACAACCAGTACCTAGTCGTAAGTTTTTCTACGATAATCCTCTGGTCGTAAATTCTTCTACGACCAATATCTAGTCGTAAATTTTTCCACGACAATCATCTGATCATAAGTTCTCCTACGACCAAAAGCTAGTCGTAAGTTTTTCTACGCCTATAAGATCCTAAAGGTGAAATCAATCTTTGATTACCTTTAGACGTTCCATCTTATCCTCTGCAGACAAGGCAACTAGGATTTGAGGAGCCACCACATTGGGTGGCAGGGATTTCTCATAAACGAGCTTGACTCGAACATCAATTTTCACTTGTAAGAGATCTGCAGGAGTAAATAAACTTTCAATAGCCAAGTTTGAAATCAACAGGAAGAGAGTTAAGTTGAAAATTTACTTACCTTTCTCGTAATCTCTGATCGGGTCTTTTAGCCCCGCGTACCTCCACATGTGATGAGCCCTTTTCTTCAGAGGGCTAATGTGGAGCGTGATGAAATTCTTCACCACGTGCCATCTAGTGAGCCCCTCTTCCTTCAAGTCTTTCATGGCTTGAATGTAAGGGGCGATCCGGCCAAGATCCTTGGGAGTCGAATCACAAGAAGAAATATTCTCAGCAGCATTTCCAGCGAAAGAGAGGCTGTCTTCACTGGTCATCTCCTAGTAGAACCACCTCTTCTTCCATCCCAGCCATGAAGACCGGGTGAACATCTGAATGTACTCCTTCGACTTCCTGTCGTGGAGCTTCAGACCACAACTACCGGTGATTCCCGCTATTCTGGTCATCCCGTAGAAATACTGGAATAGCTCCAAGTCGGCTTCATACAAGTATACGAATACACCTAACATCGTGATGGAATTGGGAACGAGGTTCACCAACTCCACCCCGAAGTGTTCAAGTACGAGTGCGAGGAAATGGTGAGCAAGTAATCGAAGGCCACACTCACAGTATGCCTGGAAGATGGGAATCTGCCCAATCTCCCCCGACGACCAATGTTGCCCAGTAGTCTCAATCCACTTCACAAACTCTTTGTTCGGGATCTTCTCGGCGGCGACCAAAGCCTTCATCTTGGCCACATTCATCTTCGATTCTACCCACTGGGAAGCGGTTCCGACCATCTTTCTCAAGATAGGGAGATTTGGATTTGAGAAGGTCTTTAGAGGGTGTATGACTTGGTTGGCAGCGGAGAATGGAAGAGCTTAATGAACAGTTGAAGTGATTGGGGAAAAGTAAGAACCCTAGAATCACACCCACGGTAAGTTTTTATAACCGCACACTTGAGTTAAAGACGTGGCAACCCAACAGTTACCACCTCTTCGGGAACCGCTCCAACAGACAGGTCTATGAGAGTCGATTGAGATTCTTTAATTTATTCTTTTGAAAAAACCGAGTCTGTCTTTACACCTCAAGCAAATTTACCTTCTTGACCAAGTTCATTTCTGGTCAAATGAAATACCAGTCGGAAATGTTTTACTTCTAATTAACCATACTACGACCACTTTATAGTCGTAAGATTTTCTATGACCACCTTGTAGTCGTAAGATTTTATACAATCTTCTTGACCAAGTCTATTTCTGGTCAAATGAAATACCGGTCGAAAAATCTTTCCTTCGACCACTATTCTACAATCACCTTCTGGTCGTAAGATTATCTACGGCTCTTTTTCCAAGTAAGTTACTTTCACTTGAAGCTGGGGGGGGGGGCTAGATGACGAGGATCTAATAATCCTCATTTAATTATTTATCTGTAATTCTTATTATGGATAATAATACCATCACATGGTTCTTGAGTATACCCCTTAATGTTCATAAGGGAGAAGCTGGAGTCGTAAGACCTTCTACGACTACCGCGTGGTCGTAAGTTCTTCTACGACCACCCCATAGTCGTAAGTCCTTCTACAACTACATCACGGTCGTAAGTTCTTCTACGACCACCACATGGTCGTAAGTTCTTCTACGACCACCATATGGTCGTAAGTCCTTCTACGACCAGGTTAGTTACGACCACCCTATAATTGATTGAGCTTGCAAATAAGTAGGCACAATTGATTAGGGCATCTAAACAGTTAGTATACACTGCTATTCTCTGGAATAATTGCACGATTAAACTCTCTGTCTTGATGATAATTGCCTGGCGACGTGGAGATGTTACTACTCCAACAATAATCTCTAGTAATTACTTCATCATCTGAAGCGTTGAAGCGCTCTTTGGACTGGAGAAACCGTCGCCCACTTTGAGCACTATATAAAAGGCGGAATCAGTAGACGTAGAGGGGCAGAAAAAAAAGGGGCGCAATTAGGAGCACAAGACATTAGATTTTGGTCTTTCTCTTGATTTGTAACCAGCATACTCAATATAGCCACACAGGAGTAGTGTTGTTATTCTCTCCGAAGAAGGCCTGAACCTGTATAAAAATCCCCGTGTCATTCTCTCTGCGTGATATGAGTCTTAGAGACACCCCGAATCAAAAAATCATTACATAAGATCCGTTCTAAAACACCAACAAGTGTATTTATTGTCGTCTCTTAGTTACGCCACATCAATAAAATCCTACGTGGAGGAGAGAGGGGAGGAGAGAGAGAGTGAGCACATATCGTCTTTTCCTGAAGAGACTATCGTGCACGCGAAACAAGACATGATACATTAATCTACTCTAGTTGACATGTAGGCCCATTTGAAAGGAAAATTATAAAATATAAATGTTGGAGAGTGTGCTAGAGACTATCTATTGGAGATGTTGTCTCTAAAGATGATGTAGCACATGTTAGATATAAGGTTATCTCTAACTATTGGAGATGCCCTCAGAGTGAAAATTTAGTACTGGGCCTGATATACGATACATGACACCGATGCTATATAAGGGCATCTCCAATAGTTAGAGATAATCTTGTCTAAAACATATGCTACATCATATTTAGCGACACCATCTCCAATAGATAGTCTCTAACACACTCTCCAATATTTATATTTTATAATTATTCTTTTGAAACGGGCCTACATGTCAACTAGAGTAGATTAATGTATCATGTCTTATTTCGTGTGCACGACAGTCTCTTTAGAAAGAGACGACTTGTGCTCTCTCTCCTCTCCCTCTCTCCTCCATGTACTTTTTTTTGACGTGGCATAGGTAAGAGACGACAATAAATACACTATTGGAGATGCCCTAACACCCAAGGGCGCAATATTTTTTTTTAAGGATGATGCCTCCACATTTATCCTTCCGTTTCGTTAACTCTACACAACAAATTACAAACCTCTCTCAATCTATCTTCTCTTTTCGGTTTTAAATTAGGAAGTAATATGTATCTTTAAGCAATAACATCCTAAGGACATCTCCAATAGTTAAAGATAACATTGTCTTTAACATATGCTACATCATCTTTAGAGACAACATCTCTAATAGATGGTCTCTAGCACACTCTCCAATATTTATATATTATATATATATTTGAAATGGGCCTATATGTCAACTAGAGTAGATTAATGTATCATATCTTATTTCACGTGCATAACTGTCTCTTCAGGAAGAGACAACCTGTGTTCTCTCTCCTCCATGTAGGATTTTATTGACGTGATATAGCTAAGAGATAACAATAAATACACTATTAGAGATGCCCTAAGGCAGCTATAGCTTAGCTTTAATTAGGCTCGCCAGATTAAAGGCTAGATTTTTTTATAAAAAATCTAGCATATTTATATTTCTTTCTAAAAACATTCGATGGTCTACAATTCAGCTTTAATTAGGGTGCACCTAATTAATGGTCGATTGATTTTTTTGAAAATTTCTAGCATATTTACCTTTTTTTTTTCTTAGCAACTATAAAACAATTGTCTTCCTAATATCTATTTTTAAGTAATAATAACATCGAATAGTCGCTATAGCTCAGCTTTAATTAGGCTCGCCAGATTAAATGTCAGATATTTTTTTTCGAGAACTTTTAGTATTTTTTTCTAATAACACATAATGGTTGCTACAGTTCAGCTTTAATTATGCCCACCTAATTAAGGGCTGAGCGGTTTTTTTTAGAAGTTCTACAATATTTATCTTTTTTCTTAGCAAATGTAAAACGACTGTTGTGATTTTTTTTATTATATAACTAGTCGATCGTTCCAAATTTCAAAATCTATATTTGATTTCATATTTAATTAGCAAAAATTATTTTATTTTTTGGAATTAATATGAGCTAGGCCCAAATATTATATTCTAATTAATTCCTGGTAAATCTCAAAGGCCCATGTGCATGTGCTAAACTGTTTAGTCCCCACATGGACAGATGAAGGGGAGTTACACCAGTTTATAAGGTGGAACGTGGTAGACCTCTTGTGGAATTGGAGAGAGCCAACACACGTGCGCGCTCGCTCGCCTCGCCTCGCCGAGCCGAGTCGTCTTGCGTCTTGAGTGTCTGTCTTGTCTGTGAGCGTGTCAGTCTTGGTAGCGATTTTCTTTATCTATTCGAAAATCAAAATGCATCGACTCGTAACTGATGGCGAATCAATGGCAACCGTTGGTCTCTGGCCTCTTTGTTTTTGGCCATTAAAAAGAACAGAGTTCTGGTGTGACTTCTGGTCCTTGATGGTGACTGTTAGCCTTTGGACTTCTAGCAACTGTTGGTTTTTAGTTTCTGGCGACTGTTGGCCTTTGGACTCTGAGTTTTTGGCTATAAAAGGAACGAGTTACGCTTCCAATCTGAAATTCCACGCTTTTTGTTGTTATCTCTGGCGATCTCCATCCCTAAGGCGCTTATGCGACCAAGACCGGGAGAAGCGAGCCTCCGGAACCCTCGTCCTCGAAGGCTTGCACGGCGAGGGCGAATAAGGTTTTTGGGGCGTTCATTGGCCTTCGTCATTGCTACGTCTACATCAGCTACGCGACTACAACTTTCTGCTACGTTCTACACCAACTGCACGACTACTACCACTACGTCATGACGAATGATGTTCTCATCAAGAACACTGCTGCATCTTCTTCTTCCATAGAATCCGGGTATGTCTATATCTCTTTTGTTACTTGGTTTACTTTACAATCTGTTGTTGTCTTGAACACTGAGATAGGAATGCTAGCTTCTGTTCTTCTAGAATCTAGTATAACTATAGTGTTCTTAGTTATCTGCTTTGAGAAAATAGCTAGAATATTTTCTATGTTTTATCTAGCAAATTTCTGGATTAAAATACTTCAAAAAATGCTTATATACTCATCATTATTTAGGATGTGCTCGGTTGTCTTGCTCCCTTTAGCTTGGCCTGCCTCTCCCATCTAGGCTGCTAGGCCTAAGCGGCTAACTAAACAGGCCCTTAGTATAAATGGTCTCTTCCCAGTCCATCGATCAACTTGGATATTCATCTTCCCTCATAATATTATCTTCTTTTTTGCGAAACCACATAATATTATCTCGAAAGTGAGGATGCCACTGAAGATTAGGTTTCCCTTGGCATTTTAGTATGACAATTTGGGTCACAAATCAGTCGCTTTACAATATCACCTTACTATATAGTTGGGCAAATCAAAGAGAGAATTGACCATACATAGTGCCACGAAGTTATATAACCTTTTTAGTATGACAATTTGGGTCACAAACCAGTCGTATTATAATATCACCTTACTATATAGTTAGACAAATCAAAGAGAGAATTGACCCTACAAAGTGCCACGAAGATATATAACCTAACTTTAAGACGAGATCATATTCTGAGCTAGAACCCCGGTCTAACGAGGAATTTTCAGCGAGCAAAGCCAATCAGATCCCAACTTTTCTACCAAGCAAAACCAGTCAACAACCCCGCACCGCCCGATGCAGAACGCACGCGCTAGATCAGCCCATTAAACCCCCTCCTCCTAGTCCTAGCCTTTCTGCTCTTCCTCCTATCCGTCAGACCGTCACCACCCTCTCTCTCCCCCCATTCAGCAGCCGCCACTTCCCTGCGCGCCGCGCGAAAACCTAGGAGAGGGGACCGGAGATGGCGATGGTTCTGCGCCGCCTCGCCGGCGTGTCGGGTAGCTCGCCGTCAACGGCCGCAGCCGCGGCCGCGCTGCTGCTCCGTCCGGCGCTGACCCGCCCGATCTCCACCGACTTCCGCGAGGAGCGCGACACGTTCGGCCCCATCCGCGTCCCCAACGACAAGTGCGTGGTTTTCCCCCAGATTCCCTAGGAGCTTGTTTGATTGGTCTATGTGATTCGTCCGCGCGCGTACTGTTTCCGTGTTTTGATCTGCTCGTGCTGTGGCCGCTTGGGTGTCGTGGCTGATCTGGAGATGGCTGCTGTTGTGTTTTGTGTTGGTAGGCTGTGGGGCGCGCAGACGCAGAGATCGCTGCAGAACTTCGACATCGGCGGCGAGCGCGAGCGGATGCCCGTGCCCATCATCCGCGCCTTTGGAGTGCTCAAAAAGTGCGCCGCTAAGGTATAAAGCGAGGCTGGTTTTTATTGTCTGCGTGTGTGGGTGGGTGGGTGGATGGATGGATGCATGCATGCATTTGATTGCTTGTCCTTGTAGAGCACCGCAAGCTTGGAAAGCGATCTCTGTATGTCATGGAAGGAAAAGCTGTAGTAGTAAACAAATGCATGATGTGCCCAAATTTGTTTTTCTTCTGTAAATAATGGGGTTGTTATGATAATTTCCTAGTTCTTAGGAAACAACTAGATATTCCCATTTCCCAGCTACAAATGAGATAGGCTAGTTTTACTACAACTTATACTTTGTTTCACAGAGTACATGGCACAAAAAATAATACTTTCTACTGCAACATTTCAGTTTGCTGCTAACTTTGCGCTTCTGTTAACTTAGTGCCTTATAGATAAATGCTTCACATTTTGTTTTAGACAAAATTCAGATGCACTGTCGATAACAATTAGAAATCTTATTTGGTGCAGATTAAAGTCTTCTGAGTATTTCCAACATTTGATCTAGGTGGTTTGTAGGGTGCTTTAAGTATCATGTATGTCTGGAGGACTTATTACTTGGTCATTTGACTTTTGAAGGTGAATATGGAGTATGGCCTTGATCCAACAATTGGGAAGGCAATAATGCAGGCAGCTCAGGAGGTCGCAGATGGGCAGTTGGATGATCACTTTCCGCTTGTTATCTGGCAAACTGGCAGCGGCACACAAAGCAACATGAATGCCAATGAGGTCCTACACATTAACTAAATTTATGCTGATTCTTGCATCCAACTTGCTAATGTTAAATTATTTATAACTTTTGTTAAGAATAATTTAAGTTGGTAATACCTGCCAATGTGTGAAATGTTAAAGTTTTAGTGTCCAAACAGTGGGGTAAATTAAACCCGTCTCCCTCTGTTCTGTACTTTGTTGATTGGTTTATCTTGTTAATCCATTAAGCTAATTCTCATGTGAACATTGTTGTGAGCTCAGTTTAATGTTCATATATTGTGCCATATTGTTTATGATCTGTTCTTCCAATTTAGGTAATTGCAAATAGGGCAGCTGAGATTCTTGGACATAAGCGTGGTGAGAAGTCCGTACACCCTAATGACCATGTGAATAGGTCACAGTCCTCGAATGATACATTTCCCACTGTAAGCTTTCACTACATTCCGATCTTCATTTCAATACACTCTTACATTTGCAAATGTTATGATTCAAGTTGTTGACATTTTCAGGTTATGCACATAGCAGCAGCCGTAGAGATCAATTCAAGGTTTATCCCAAGTTTGCAACAGTTGCATAAGTCACTTCATTCAAAGGTGAAATTTTCTGCTTCCCTTTTGTGGGAACAATAGTGATCATGTTTGTCTTGTGCCTTTTATGTAGTTATTGTGGCCCACCTTTTCACCTATGAGCTTGGTTCCAATTTGTAGCAATCTGCTTTGTAAATCACGATTATATTCAAATGTCCCATGTAATCTTATCTCAGCTACTCTACTGTGCATTTGGGCCTGTTGCTAAGGGATTCAAGACAAATGCATTAGAAATAGAATATTTAGGTTTTAATCTTGGCAACATTGGATACTTGACATAATTTGGGCTTGGGCATATGTATTGCCTGCAACATAGTGCCTGCTAACTCCATACAAGCGCTGTAGAGGCCCACTACAGCGGCATTAGAACAAAAAGTTGGTGATGATCATTGTTCAAAGTTCAAATTATGAATTATGCTCTAATGGGGTGCTCATGGAATTGTTATGATCTTTAGATCATAGGGGTAGATATCACCGGGAGGATAGCCGGGTGGCGTCGGCTGCTAGGGGAGAGGGAAAACTATAGATTGGGGAGACGAAGAGGATTGAGACTTAGACTATTTGTATTCTTATTGCTTGCTTATGAACGGTGCGGCTCCTCTCTTTATATAGATGAGGTTAGCCCCAAACAATATGGAAACTATTATATCTAATGCAACCAATCAACTAAGAATAAGATAATATCCATACTTTCTAAATATGAAGATATGCATCTAACTATTCCTAATATAAAGATAATCTCAATCGATAATCTCTAGAAGATAACTTGCTAACAAAGGAAACAACTAATCTAATTTGTTTGCTGCACTGTTCGCGCACATGAACAGTACTTTCTGCCCATAATAACCTCCTTTCATAGCCGTAGCTCCCCTAAGCCCACACCCATGACACTTCACCCCTCTCGGACGAGCAGCTCGTCCTCGAGCTGCAGGGCAGTGGCCATGGCTGCAACTCGAGGTATCCCCATGTCGATGAGAGGTCATGGCGTCGGCGGAGCATTGCATGGAAGATGGTCTGCAACGCTCCAACAGACAACAACGAGGACTGCGGTCCCTTGGCGTGTCTTGACGTTGCAGGAGGCGTCGGTGGCATGGACAAGCTGCGCGGGGGCAACAGCGAACGCTCTTCCCACCATAGGATGCTTCAGTGGTGGGAAAATACACAACGTCGTCGTGGTCCTGACACTTGCCACGCCCCGCACCTACGAAGGCACAACGTCGGCCGGGCGTGTGGAGAAGACAGTCATTGGGCAGCAGCCTTCTTCCTCGGCGAGGGCACCGTTGGTGCAACCACGGGCAGCGAAGTCGACGATGTAGAAGTCACCGGCGAAATCAGAGACGCCTCTGGTGGCGCAGATCGCGCAATAGTTGCTGCTTGTGCATTCTTCTTCTCTTTTTCCATCAGCTTGACCACCAAAGCCGACATGTCTGCCAAGATGGCTTTTATGTCGTCTACGCCGACACTCGTCTCGTTGAGGGTGGCCCTCATGACCTTGAAATTCTCAGTAGCAGAAACCAAGGATCAAAATCTCGGAACCAGAGAAAAAACCGCTCGACGGCCAGTAACGTTAATCGGAAAAAAACCGGTCAAAGTTAAAAAGTGGAAAATTGAATTGGCGAAGTTTTAAAACTGGTTACCGCCCAAAGCCGAAAAAACTGCTTAAAAAAAACAGAAAAACCGCTACCAAAACCGGAAAATTGAATCCAGATGTTCTAAAAAATGTTGGGACTTGCTCATACAATATTCCAAGCATATTTAGTTCATACAATAGGTAATCTAGCACAAGAAAGGCCTAAACCAACCTAGGAAGTACATTATGCGGTCATAAATTTAAATTTAAATTTGAAAAATTTCGGGCGGTTTTTTCCCCCCGATTCCCACCGGTTTTTTCGGTTACCGGCAGGTTTTTTTTGTCCTTGGCAGAAACTATGGTGTTGGCTCTGATACCAAGTTGTTATGATCCTTAGATCATAGGGGTAAACATCACCGGGAGGATAACCGGGTGGTGTCGGCTGCTAGGAGAGAGGGAAGACTATAGATTGGAGAGATGAAGGAGATTGAGATTTAGACTATTGTATTCTTATTGCTTGCTTATGAATGGTACGACTCATCTCTTTATATAGATGAGGTTAGCCCATAACAATATAGAAATTATCATATCTAATGCAACCAATCAACTAAGGATAAGATAATATCCATACTTTCTAAATACAAAGATATGCATATAACTATTCCTAATATAAAGATAATCTCAATCGATAATCTTTGGAAGATAACTTGCTAACAAA
The DNA here is from genome assembly GCA_036346405.1 of Phyllostachys edulis. NCBI lineage: Eukaryota > Viridiplantae > Streptophyta > Magnoliopsida > Poales > Poaceae > Phyllostachys > Phyllostachys edulis. The sequence goes on from CM070549.1 coordinate 61,878,353, forward strand.
GGAAACAACTAATCTAATCTGTTTGGTGTACTGTTCACGCGTGTGAACAGCACGCGTGAACAGTACTTCCTGCCCATAATAGCATCCTTTCTTTTCCTTGTGTCTTTTTGTTCCTTGTTTAGTTTTCTACCATCCAAATTATCTTTTGTTATTCATCAGTTTCTAGGCCTTCTCTTTTCTGATTTTGATCTACATCTGCCTTTTATCTATTCTTTGCGTGCATCTGTCGGTTTAATAACCTTACATTGTTCTTAGTTGACTAAAAACAGAAATGTGTGGCTGGGGCAAACTTCTGTTGTCACTTGAGATAGAAATTTGTTACCTGAAGATCTCAGCACTTAGATACAAATTATTTTCTGTTGTCTTGAAATGAACAAAAAAAATCAATACATAGGCGGCTGTGTGTGTATTAGCTGATATTAATTATTAAACATTAAACTTGCTTATCAGTGAAATCGGTAAAAAGACCCACATAAATGTTGACCATTCAGCTGATTAATGCTTTCCCTTATTTTACAATAAACTAATAATCTGGTTTGGATGGCATGTTAGCATTTTTGGTAGGCAAGTTCAGTAGCTAAATGACATACAGTGTGTTTGTTCATATTGCATATAGTAAATATGCTGTACTAATAAATTTGCTAATTTGGTTGTAGTCTGATGAGTTTAAAGATATAATTAAAATTGGGCGTACACATACCCAAGATGCCACCCCGTTGACTCTTGGCCAAGAGTTCGGTGGTTATGCTACACAGGTAGGCATTGTTCCAGCATCTATTCTTGTCTTATTGATTACCGTGCACTTTAGATTGACAGAGAGAGTTCTCAACTGTTTTTAACTCTATTTGCAGGTGAAATATGGAATTGATCGAATTGTTTGTACCTTACCACGGATGTATCAGGTACTATACTAATGCTTGTTCTCTTCTCAAATGGTATGCATAAAATGAACATTTTCTGATCATTTTCCTTGGTGAGCAGCTTGCTCAAGGTGGAACTGCAGTTGGAACTGGCTTGAACACTAAGAAAGGGTAATTTTCAAAATTCTGTTTGAGATAACTTGATTACATTAATAATCTTTATTAACTCATTTTGATCTTTGGTATTTTCTAAATTCTTGTTTTTTCCCCACAATTCCTTTGTAGTTTATGACCAAACTGTCTCCTGAGTGAACCCATGTAACCCTGTCATCCAATATGTTATGGCCATAATCCAGATGAATCTGTGAAGTTTAAGTAGTTTCGATACTATCAAATGCCATTTTAACATCTGCTGTCAAACCATTTATATGGTACCTCTGGCTTAAAATTAGTGACATGTGAAGATCGACTTAAAGTGAGTATTGTCCTCAATTTGAAATGGTTTTCTCTTATATATATGGTTAACTCACTATATGTTATGGTTACTTGATTTACGATGACTTTTAAACAGATTATTAGTTCCTTGCAGTTCTTAATCGCTTTGTTCATTCTATCTCTTCTACTCATTTAGTTAAAATTGTACCTGGTCGTTTCAGATTTGATGTCAAAATTGCTGCTGCGGTGGCTGAGGAAACAGATCTACCTTTTGTCACAGCAGAGAACAAATTTGAAGCTTTGGTTAGTGGTTATGTGCACACTTAAGCTTTTCTTGAAATTGCCAATAGGGGTTGGCGATTCCACATGAATTCATTTAAGATGACTGAACTCTGTAATTGCATTGTTGGGCATAGGTTGAAATGTTCGCCAAAAAGATTTGCAGAAAATGCCAACCAGTTCTTTTAGTAAACCTCAGAAACATGGATTTGGGACATTTGTCAACAAAGATGATTTGTTGAAGATCCTTATCAATTATTAACCCAGGGCACTTAAGAAATCACTTACTTTTAATTGTTTAATTTGATGCTAGTTGTTAGGCTTTATTCTCTGTGATAGCAAGGGCCTTCCTTTTCTTGCTTGGATAATGCAGTTAGATATGGATTTTTTTTATTGCATTCTCTACCCCCCTAACATTTGTTCAATGTTATGTTTGGTCTATCTTCTATTATTTCATCATTATGTGCTAATCGCCTAATCCTAATCGTTTTCCCCTTCAAGTAGGCAGCGCATGATGCTTTTGTATTTCATCATTATGTGTTAATCTGAATCGTTTCCTTTTCTTAAGTAGGCAGCACACGATGCTTTTGTTGAGAGCAGTGGCGCCGTAAACACAATTTCTGCATCTCTTATGAAGATAGCAAATGACATACGCTTGCTGGGGAGGTTGTTATCCAATCTTCTAGTCTTTTTTAGATAACAAATATTTTTTTAAATATTCTGGCCTTCTGGGGTCATGCACTAAGCATTTCCAATATGACCACAGTGGTCCTCGTTGTGGACTTGGTGAACTTATCCTACCAGAAAATGAGCCTGGGAGCAGCATTATGCCTGTAAGCAGCCTATTGCTGTATTACATTTTGTTGTTTCAGGCTTTCAGCATGTTTAATTGTTTACCAAATAGAACATCGTTGTTAAGCTTTAGCTTTGGTTTTAACTACTTCTATCTTACAGGGAAAAGTTAATCCCACCCAGTGTGAGGCTCTGACCATGGTTTGTGCTCAGGTACACTACTCATAACTTGATTTTGTCAATTTAATTAATCCAAATTCCAATCTACTTATTGTTAGTACAAATGATTTTCTGTTTTTTCTCTACGCTTTTGCTGGACAAGTGTTGCTTATCTGAAATACAGTTCATTCCCATCGGTTGTTAAGTTATTTGCTTAGTCATGTCATATATAATTATGATATTTGATGTATTTTATTAATCTGCATCCCATATTCCTTGTCAGTATTACATATTCATCTCGTACCTCTATTGCTTCGTTTACCCTCTAGCTGGATTTAGTGTAGGTGTGCAGTAAGACTTTTTGAGGGATGAGCAGTCCTTTTTTTCAGGAGAGAATAGATAGATCTAATCCTTTTTTTCAGGAGAGAATAGATAGATCTAACTTGTTTATACAATGCCCTTTTACTCTGCTGTATTAAAATTAAATGTTTGAGAAGAAGCTTCTAAATAGATATAAATAGATATCGATGACAAACAATTACAAGTTACGTACAAATGGATGCTACTATTATAGCATGTTCCATCACCATGTTCTGTGTAAGAGAAACCCTTAAACTTTACTTCCCGTAAATAAGCCATGCATTTGATACCTGACTGTGGTTGTGTCTGAATTACATTACATCTCATCACTCTTTTTTTTGTATCGTTCTCTCTGTAAAATATGCATTGACTTCTTAGTTCATCTGAATGAACATTCGAAATAACTGTTGTTTGAATTTGTGATATTGCAGGTTATAGGTAATCACGTTGGCGTCACAATAGGTGGTTCGAATGGGCATTTTGAACTGAATGTTTTTAAGCCAATGATAGCAGCCGGATTACTTCGAGTATGATCTCTATTCTCCATACTTCAATATGCTTAATTAATGTATGAACTTTTCTTTGAATAACCACAATAGACCCTATTGTAAATCTGTGTACGTCTTGTTACAGTGAATTGCTAACTTTAACATCATTTTTTCTGTTACTGCTACTAGTGTGCTACAATTGGACTGATGCACCATTCCTTCTTCTAACAGTCATTGAGATTATTAGGGGATGCATCTGTGTCCTTCGAGAAAAACTGTGTCAGGGGAATTGAAGCAAACCATAAGAGAATTTCACAATTACTACACGAGGTAACTATGCTTACAGAACTACAAAAACATTTGTATACAAACTTTTTATAGATTGTCTGATAATTTCTCTGCCTTTTTGTCCAGTCTTTGATGTTGGTAACATCTTTGAACCCTGTAAGTAAAATGCATTTGTTACACTGTCATTTCCATTTTTCGTTGTAGAACCTTGTGTTACATGCTTAATTCTCTCCAATGAATGCAGAAAATTGGCTATGACAATGCTGCAGCCGTTGCTAAGAAAGCCCACAAAGAAGGAACCACATTGAAGGTGATTATTACATTTATTCTATTTGCTTTGGTCTGGTATGGTAGTGCATATGCAGTGCATGTGCTCTACATTAGCTATAAGGTGATGTGTGCACAACATAAATTCACATCTTGGCCGGATGACAGAAACATTGAATTTCTTAAGGCGTTAAATCCCAGGATCGTGTTATTTGGATCTGGATGCTAAATCATTGACATCTAGGTTCAGCTCTTGCCTATTTACCCTCTTGGGTCAGCTGTTAATGTTATTATATCATCAAGTAAATTTTAATGTGTTCATGTTAAGTGCTTTTTATCCGTGGTACAACGTACTGCTATGGTTTATATTAATCCTTTTTCCTTTTCTTTTTTCCAGGAAGCTGCTTTAAGCCTTGGAGTTTTGACGGAAAAAGAATTCCATGAACTCGTTGTTCCAGAGAAAATGATTGGCCCTTCCGATTGATAGCATCCTGTTAGCTATGTTTCTCTTTGAAGCATTCAGGTTGCCACCTGTGCTGTGGACTTAACAAATCTAGCTCATCCGTAAATAAAGAAAGTTAGATTTCACATCTTCAGTTCCTCACCTCATTGGAGAGTTGATTTTGCACTGAAAATGGTGCCGGAGAAAACAAAATTTTGTTCCTGTTATTGAAATAGGAATAATGTACTTCGATTAATTTGAGCAGGTGCCTTCCATTTCTTGGACACCTCACGCCAACCTTTTGCCCTCATGGTGAATGTGCATGTAATAAGTGATATGGCAACTATGTCCATGAAGATAGTTAACATTCATCTTCAGAACAAATGTAGGAAGAAAGATACAGGAGATTCCTACTTATTTTGAATGAGTTATACTTTCCCTTGTCTCTATCATCTTCGCTTAAGGGAAAGCCCATAGAAAATTTAACGCTTTGCATATACCCGCGAGGCATTAATTTAATCAAATATTTATTTGTTTCTCATTTCCCTTTACCATCTCTGAACTTCTGTATTTTACTATTTTACCTACAATCTTGTGAAAATGTTTGTTTGCTGAAGTTTGAGTTTATTCTGTTCTGGAGTAAGTACTTCTCCTGTTACATACTTTTGTAGTTGTGGAAAGCATGTTATTATTTCATTGGCAGCAGATATCTACAAGGATCCAAAAACCGGTGAAAACCGGCCAAACGTTCGTTTTTTTTGTACCGTGGTTTTGGTTCACTCTTCTAAAACTCTCAATTAAATTCGTTTTATTTTTTATAAAGAAAATCGGTCCTATTTTGACTGGTTTCGCTGAGAAACAGGAACCAGGCCTCCTTCAATGTTACGTCCAAATCCAGTTTCCCAAACACTGTATATCTATACAACGCATGTAGTCATGCCAATTCCATAAAGGTATTAGTTCTATACTTATATTTTTAATAATTATTAGTAGCATATAGATATATAAATTATGATCAAGGTTGTTCTTTCAATGACATTTAAGCTATTAAGCTTGATTCCTTGTTCCTTGTAACTAGTCAACATAATTTCCGTAACTTTTGTCTCGGGCTAACAATATTTGACAACTGATGACTAGTACTATTGGTGTGTGGTTAAAACGGTTAGTCCAATCCGACAAACTATATGTTAGTCGTGTCCTTGAAAGGGGAGATATCTAGAGTTTTTGGCACCATTGGCGACGTTTTTTACAGAATTAACCGTTGCAACGCTGTATTATCAAAAATATCAACACCTAGTATCCGACACATATGCAACACCGGGCCTTCCGCACCTGGATTTAATCTCCATTGCACCTCCCTAGCTTGAATGTCACTGCACCTCTCTAGCCCGGATGTCCCTTGTGCAGACACGTGTCCGCCTCTACTCGCCCATAGCCCGGACAAACTTGTCCGTGTGCCCTTTGCCCGAACACGGGCTATCCACACGCCTATGCCCCGAACGCGTCGCGTGTCGCCCGAAGGCACCTTGTCCGGTCTCTGGTGGCCTAGACACGCCACCACCGCACACGTGGCGCGCGGAGATGCGGGTATCCCAGCCCCTCCTCACTTGGTCGCACGTCCATCACCGCCATCACTTGATCACATGTCCATCATTGTCATCACTGTCTTGTATGTGCATGCATGCAAGCCGCACGCAGGAGGGAATCCAATTCCTCCTGTCGCTTCGCGGCTAGCTGTGATTTGCATTGGGTGGCTATAAATTCCAAGCCGACTGCAAGAGGCTTCGCTCACTATCATCCTCGCTCGCTCACTCTCTCATTCTCGCCTCGATCGATTTCGTTTTCGCAGACGATTAATGATTGCTTAGAGCCGTCATTAGTGGTCATATTAGTAGGTAATTTTTTTTCTCGTACGTATTTTCTTTATTAATTGTGTAGTTAGTTAATTAGTTGTACTTATTTAGGCGTAATTAATTTAGTCATAATTAAATTTGTGTTAATTAATTATTTTTAATTAATTAGGTCGTAATTAATTAGTCGTAGTTAAATTAATCTTACGTAATTATTAGCGGCATAGTTAATTAGTTACGAATTATTTAGTCGTAATTAGTTAGTGTTGGTTAATGAATCAGTTGTAATTAATTAGTTGGAATTAATCAGTCATAGTTAATTAAGTCTTAATTAATTAGTCGTAATTAATTAAGTCTCAATACATGAATTGCCAACTTACATCTTACTATATATGTCTTAGATCTAACTATATACTACTCTGATTAGAAAATAAAACGGTAAAAATCTAACGCTTGCATCTTAACAAAGACTAGAGAGTAGAGACAAGCAAAGCAAGAAAGTTGAGAAATGCATCTTATCTTGCTGATGGTGGCAAAATTGAGCAGGGAACGGAGAGAAGCTACCAACCGAAGTGAGAGAATGAGAAAGATGAAAATTATATGTGTAGCCGCTAATTTCACAAAGAGATTCCTACTAAAACCTAGAAACACCTAAAGTATGAACATATCCTTCAGCTTTATCTTGAAAAAATCTTTTATTTGAAGTTTTTTTTTAATTAAAAATGGCCTCATGAGTAAAACCCGTACGGGTCGATAAAAACCCAGTCGGGTCAATCGGGTTTTTCTGGATCAATTGCATCTCTATTCTTATGAGTATGCCCGGCCCGGTAAAGCCTCTGGGCTCAAAATTTTCTGGTTCAAAGGCCAGTCCGATCTAAAATTTATAACTATGTCAAGTACTGTTTATGTAGACTCTGCTTTTTTTAGTAGACGCTGGATGCACCTACACACACCAGACACCACATGACACACGCCCACTCTGCTCCACACGAGGATCCGGATCCGCAACTAATAGGCCGGAGGCCGAGGAAACCGAGCCCATGGCACGTAAAAACAGAAGGCCCAGGAAGGCCACGACGAAACCCTAGCGGCCCCAGCTATAAAAGCCGTCCGCGCCGCACCTGGCAAACCATTGCACCCCCCGCGCCTCCACCTCCACCACACACTCGCGCAGGTAGGGAGGGGCGGAGAGGAAGCCGAGAGGCGGCGGCGGAGATGGTTTCCTTGAAGCTGCAGAAGCGGCTCTCCGCGAGCGTGCTCAAGTGCGGCAAGGGCAAGGTCTGGCTCGACCCCAATGAAGTCAACGAGATCTCCATGGCCAACTCCCGTGAGAACACCCCCCTCCTATCTATGCGTCGTATCTCTGAGTTCCTTGTGGTGCGCGCGCGCTACCTTTAGATCTGACACTGGTGCTGATCTGTGCGATATTGCTGTTCTAAACCTGTTCGTTTGTCTATTCTAGGGAGAGTCTTTGGTTGTTTAGCGCGAGTAGTTTTGAACTTTTGATATCTGCCGCGTATGATACTACGGTATACGGTGGTTTAGTAGTAGTGGTTTGTTCAGCCTGGGGTCGGAGCTCGTTTGGTTCAATTTTCTAGGGTGCTTAGATTGTTGCGATGGTCGTTTGTTCTTTTTGAAAAAGAAAGAAAGAAATGGCACTCGAGTAGTCACACTTGTTAACACCTTATATAGACTGTTGTGTTTGCGGTGTGTAACATAGGTTGATCCTAGTTGGTAGGGATGTGCTGCATGTGTTTTGAGGTTGTTACTGTGTTTTTTTATTATCAGAATGGCATATACGTGGTGTTGTTCTGAGGATGTGTGTCATGCCGTTTAATGTTGTCATAAAACATGGTATTGCCTGTTAGAGATCCCAATTTATGTGCGGCTGCTTGCAGCATCGTATTGTAGGAGTTGGTGGTCACCTATCTCATGTTAGATGGGGTTTATGATTCACTCCCAAATGATTATCTGGAATGGAACTGCAAATTTATTCGCCTGTTTACATATAAACTTAAGCACAATCATGTCTTTTTACTTCTACACCGCCATTTGTAGAGTCATATATCAGTGTCTGGCTATTCATTTTCTGTAATAAACAATTTTGGTCAAGATGCCTGTGAGGTTGTTTCCATCATGTTTGGGTAATGCACCGATTTGCATTGATAAATGAACTATTGATTCCAAAACTAGTTTAACTATTGTAGATACTAACTTCCATTTCCTGAAAATTTCATGCTGGGAATAATACGTGCGGATACATGTAAAAAATGTGCTTAATCCTTGGGGGTATTTGTATATTCTTGTACTGATGTTGTTCTCTTGTCATGCCTAAAACACTAGGAGAGTCATTTATTTATTTCTTTGAGCCTGCAGGTCAGAACATCCGGAAGTTGGTCAAGGATGGATTCATTATCAAGAAGCCCCAGAAGATCCACTCAAGATCCCGTGCACGCAGAGCCCATGAGGCCAAGCAGAAGGGGCGTCATTCAGGATATGGTATTTCAGTGCAATAAAGTCATATTTTAGTGCAAGTCTGAGTCTGTATATTTACATTAATCTGTTCTTTTTCAGGTAAACGTAGGGGTACCAGGGAGGCTAGGCTCCCCACCAAGATCCTGTGGATGAGGAGGATGCGTGTGCTCAGGCGTTTGCTGCGCAAGTACCGTGAGGCCAAGAAGATTGACAAGCATATGTACCATGACATGTACATGAAGGTCAAGGGTAACATGTTCAAGAACAAGCGCGTGCTTATGGAAAGCATCCACAAGTCTAAGGCTGAGAAGGCAAGAGAGAAGACACTTTCTGATCAGTTTGAGGCTAAGCGTGCCAAGAGCAAGGCAAGCCGTGAAAGGAAGATTGCCAGGAGGGAGGAGAGGTTGGCTCAGGTGAGATGTTTTACGGTTTCAAAATTAGTTTTTTTGGGGATGGAACTGATGCATGAGTCCTAATTAGCACTTGCCTCACAATTAAACATGAACTATGGGTTCAACAGTTATTCGATTGTAAATGGGTTGATATATTAACTAAGTTGCCTGGATGCTCATATATGGTGTGGTCAATAGCTAAGTCTATGGTTTTGTCATGCAATTGTTCATATGGTTTGGATAAGTCTGGTTTTGTTATTAGTCAAATTGTTTAATCTTCTACTTATTATGCAAACAGGGCCCAAGGGAACCAGCAGCACCACCACCAGCAGCCGCTTCCGCCCAAACAGCAGCGTAAGCATCGCAAAACCTTTCTTTTACAATCATAGATTCATGTTCAATTTGGCTGATGTCATGGTACTTAATGTCACAGGGCACCAAAGAAGGGAAAGAAGTGAAGATCTGACATTAAGTGTTTTGTTTGCTGAGTGAAACCATTTAAGTCTTAGCTGAATTTTGAAGTATGAACCGTTTTGTTCAGTATTTAAGTATCTTTATCCCAGATACTCTGGATATTATGTTTCATGCTGCTGGATGTAGTAGTAGATGCTTATGCAGAGTTTCTTTTAAAGGTGATATCTCGTATCGTTTTCAAGTGGCATTTTTCTTCGTCCTGCAATTCCTGCGTATCCATTTTTGCGATGGGGGCATTATTCTGAGATTTGCTTTCGTTATGGATGTTCCTCAGAGGGGCACTACTTCGGTACCATTGGTCGTAAAATCGGATCAAATTTTATGTCTGAGCGGTCTGCTTGTTGCTCTGTATGATATGGTGGTTTCGCGTATGTGTGTTTCTTTTGATTAAGCTAGAATCGACGGAGATGCCCAGTTAGGCAGTAATCTACCGAGGACCAAATTAACAATAATCTGAACTCGCGGCTTTGTGCTACGCCCCTTGAAATTCGATGCCTTGTTTTATAGGGATGGTAGTTGCGGTTCTCGTTCTGTAATTTCATGCTCTTCCTACAGTGTGTTTAGTTGGTACTTGGTATGGTAGTAGGGTTGTAAGTACTACTGCTCTGTTATATCCAGCCGGTTTGCCGCTGTTGCTCTTGTTTTTGCACCCATGTTTCTACCGGGCAGACCACATTTTTGCCGATGTGTTGTTAGCAGGGATCAAAATCCCGACCGGTAATCGGCGGTTACCGACCGGGTACCGGAGGGTGGCCGGGAGGAAGAATCCTGGCAGTTTTTTCAATTTTCGAATGAATTTCACCGAATTTGACCGGTAACCGGGCCGGTTACCGGTACCGGAGGGTGGCCGGGATTCATACCCGGTCCGGTTATCTGGCCCTTGGTTGTTAGTGCTATAGCATGTGCCGTCCATTTCGTCAATGGAGTCCTGATACGAAATTATGAACAGCAAGCGTGCATGAAGGAATTTGCTTTCTTTTGTTAATTTCGTACTTTGGAATCCTTGCTTGCAATTAGGAAATTGGGAGATCTATCTCACTGCCTGCTCTTCACCTGTATGGCTGTATCGCCCAGATATCACTATCAACGTGCCGGTTTGGTGCGCAAGTGGTATAAGCACTGTATTTTCTCAGCTCGAAGGGACAAAATGTCCTTTTCTCGCTTCATTTATTTTTTGCGGGAGGTCGCTAGCCATCGAGAGATTTTATGCGCTGGGTAACGTGAGTTTTTTTTTCTTCTTAACTGGTACTATTGCACAACGAAGTCCACTGCTGGACCCTTACCGCTCGGCAGCTTAGGCAATGAGAAGTCATCACGTGGTCTACCGTGTGGTAGTTGGAAGGTATGGAACACGTGTCGTCTATCATCATGTCCGCGATGCTATTACTGTCAATTCATTTGTGGGGGAGAAAACTATTTTTACTATTTTATCATGCAAAAATGTCATTTAAGCAAATAACTCAGTTAATGTCTATGGATGACGCTCAAAGTAAGCTTCCTGATGGGCGTAAGGCGCACTCTACAAACTACATCAATTATTATCATAATATTTGCAATGTTTCTCTGGAAAACAAATTTGGGAATGGTTAGGCTTCCATTTACATTAACTAGCGACTAGAAATGGTCAAAGGATTGCTTTCTTCTGTCTTCCTTGAGAATTGACGTAACAAGCTCCCGCTACCAACATATTGTGAGTTTTTTTTTTCTTTTGGCTTATTTGACACTGTTTGGCCTCGTAATAGCAAAACTAGTTCTCTCCCACTCGAAATGGCAAAATAGTATCACGGACGCGCCGACAGACGACATGTGGCGCCTGCCGCGCTGTGGCGCTCCGACACCGGTCTGCCGCGCCACTGGCGCTCGGACCCTCCCTACCGCGCTATGGCGGCTCAGACCACAGGCTCTACCGCGCGGTGGAATTAGGATGAAAATAGAATTGAAAAACTACAAAAAAGAAAATCTTAGGATTTCGGCATTCAAGAAAAGGTTTCAATTCTCATCGTTTTTGCCATGTCACAGTGGAATTCGGGTTTGCACCCGCGCTGTTGTCAGGATTATAGTGTTTGCACAACCGATTTCTTTCAAAAAAGAGAACAAAACTTTAAATAGACAAAATATTTGGAAATTTAATTTGGAAGACTTCGTAATGTAGTTGTGAATTACATGGCGCTCAGAGTCTGGTTATGTGCATTAAAAACGACAACATGCATGAATCATTAAACCGATCTACCTAGGATAGATGTGTGCCTTTTTGGAATCGGAAAAAAGGTGGATTGGAACGAAGCTAGCCTTGACGGCCCATTGGTGCCTTCCTCTTGTCTCTTGCAGACCCATGGGCGTGGCCAATCCCGGAGGCAGTCCTTCACTACGAGACGGGTTGAAAGATGGAATGATGTCAACAGAATGTAAGGCCAAACTAATAATCAGGACGCAAATTGAACATAAGTTACCTCTTTGATCCGCAGTGCGCCCGGGCGACGGGGAGTGCTAGGACGGCCACCGGTCTAACAGGAGCCTTTCCCTTGTCCACCGCACGCTTGGCCCGATCGTCCTCATGTTGCTGTTCGGCTTTCTTGGGCTCCGTCACCGCATTCCCCTTGTCTTCCCTGCTCTCGGGTACGTAAGGTTTCCAACGCTTGTATTAGCTCGGGTGGCAGCGCGTAGTTGAACATGTATTTCTGCTCGATAAACGCCCTATCGTACTTGTCTGGGCCGTCGATCCATTGGAAGAAGCAACACTCCTCCGGCTTTTATTACGCACGAATAAAGTTAGCAATATGTAGAATGCAATGTAAAATGCAAAAATTCGATGTGTGTGTGAGATTCTCATACGCGGATATCCCCGCGCGTGTAGTACGCCCGGTCACCGGTCGTCGTGTGTATGGACTGAATGATCCAAGCTGGTTTTTCGCAGTTGCACTGTAGGCATGGAAACTCCGGTGGTACGTGCACATCCTTCATCGAACAATTTAGGTAGGTTTTTACCTTCCCGTCAAGCCACTTGCGCTTCCGTAGCATCTCCGCATAGCTCGACATCTCCAAGGCCGACCTTCCTCTCTGTTGTGCGAAACAAGTTGGAGTGGAGTGCTAGCTGTGGTGGTGTAGTGTTCTCCTCCAGCTCTCTTCCCTCGCCTTTTATAAGCGGATAGGGTGTAGTACTAAGGGTGGGTCTACTCACTTCAAAAGGTTGATCCGTGTTATCATTTTGGTCTGAAAAGGTGTAGTGGCAGGGTGCGGTCAATTCGTTCTTAAAAGGTGGGATGACAGGTGTGTCTTGTCCACTCACTGAGAAAAACTGGTCCGGGTTGTCAATTCGGTCTAAAAAGATGTCCTGGCAGTGTGCTGCCAATTTGGTCTGAAAAAGTGGGACAGATGGTGAGTGCTGTCCACTCACTGAGAAAAGCTGGTCTAGGTTGTCAATTTGGTCTGAGAAGTTGTCCTGGCAGTGTGCGGTCAATTCAGTCTAAAAAGGTAGAACAACAGTGTGCGGTTTATTCATTCTGAAAAGGTGGGATGATTGGTGAGTGGTGTCTACTCACTGCGAAAAGCTAGCACATGTTGTTGTTTCGGTCTAAAAAGGTGTCTTTGCAGGGTGTGGTCAATTCTTTATGCGAAAGCTGTGTGACATCGTGTGGTTAATTCGATCTAAAAAGATGCTATAGGCTAGGACGAATGTGGGTTGTACTGTTATGGTATTTGTAATGTAAATTGAACTGGTTTGATAGATTAATTTCACTTTGATACTGTAATGTTATGGCATTGTCGTGTGAATTTTGATATTGTAATGTTATGACAAATATGGTACTTAGACTCAGGCTAAATATTGTAGTGCAATTGTCCTTTGTCATGTTATGTAGGCCAACCGATACGCCAGGCAGGCCTTCCAGTTTGCCAACCTAGGAGGTGGAACAACTGCGGCTCCCGTGGTCGGCAGACCAGTCAATAAGGACACATCTTAGAGAGTGGTCGTTATATCTCCTTACCGAAAGTGGAACGCGTGCGTCTCGAGTCTCAATCTGTCAACAAGTGCTGACATGAGACACCCGTCCAGTGTGAAGTAGCGGCCGACGTAGAGCATCCTAGCAAAGGGCAACAAGTCTATATCTCGAAAGAGTGGGATGTAGCGAGGGTCAGGGGGCTAGTGATGCCTAGTTGACCTAAGGGTAAGGGGTGGAGGATCATCCCCGGTGATTCACAAATTGCTACGGTGATGTTCATTGTAAAATGGTTCAAGTAGCTCCGGTAGAGGAGGCTCAGCCCTTGTCCCTCCCATCGTAGCCTACAAGAGATTAAATGCCGAGTTAGTTCAAAACAAAAAGAATGCGAAAATACATGGAAATGAAGCATTAAAATGAAATGAAGTACAAAATGAACGTACACAACATTACAATCAACGGACACTAAAGGCGCAAATATTACAACACTACCTGCTACCATAACATGACGACATTACCCCGAGCGCAAATTTTAGAATTACAACATGCAAACAGTGGAAGTAAAACGATGCAAATATGCACAGAGGTGAAGTTCTCTGTGACTACGGACTATGAACACCTACACGAGCCTAGTCTGTTGGGGTAATCCTTCATGGAGTGGTCAAGGTCTTGCACATCGTACACTTCCTCGGGCGGGTCGTCTGGTCCCCACGCTGGCTATCATCCATGTCATTTCAGAAGCACCATGTCTGCCGCCATCCCTTCTTAGTTGCCTTTAAGGCTTTGTTTGGGCTCCATTTCACCAGATCCGCCCAAAGATCTCTATAGCTTTTGTCCACGCCATTCGAGTTGAACTCAGCAGTCCATGTCCCAAAAAGATGGTGCATGTCATAGTACTTGGAGATATACAACATATATATATCTGTTTGACTTGCGCGCACATCCTATACACACGCGAGTATGGCTTGTGCAGGAGCTTTGGCTTGTTGTAGGTGCATGTATCCACATCACTGAGGGTGCAAGCATGCTTCCTATCGCCCCTGGCATGACTATTCATATATTTCTGCCTTAGCCGGATCTCATACTTCCTCCTCAAGCCATCGATCACCCGGATGTCGTGCATATGAGCTTTCTGCATCTTTTTGCCCATATACATCTGCATGTTCTCGGACCATTACTTCCCTTCATCCAGTTGTCGCCTCGCTACGATGGCTTTATTTACGAAATAACTGACTATGCAGGTCCAAGTCTCGTCAACGACCGTTGTGATTGGGAGGCAACACATCCCTTTCAACACGCTGTTATACACCTCAGACATGTTGGTTGCCATAGTGTTGTACCTGGCACCGTCGGTGTCAAACAACTGTGACCATTTCTCCAACTCATGAGCATAGAGATTAATCCACTCGGAGAAACTGATAGTGCTCCTAGATTCCCCTCTCGAGTCCTATTGTCCCTCATGTGCCTTCGGAGGGGACTCTCTTGTATTGTATGCCTTGTAGTCCGCTTTTCAAGCTCTGTCCAGACTATGGTTTTGCATGCACAACTTCTTGAACATCTTCATTAGGTCCTGACTGTGAAACTGTCTGAAGAATTTCGACGCAAGATGCCTCATGCACCACTGGGTTTCCATGTCGTTTCATTGGAAGGGGGGTTGCGTCCCATTCTTCATGGTGTTGAGAGCGGACAATAACCCTGCATTGTGGTATGTGATAAGGCATACATTGGACCGGTCTCCCACAATCGTGTGCTTGACATTCATGAGGAACCATAGTCAACTGTCTGTGTTCTTATTCTCTACAATGGCAAATGCAATCGGAAGAAGCTGGTCATTTGCATTGTTTGCCACCACAGTGAGAATGATGCCCTTGTACCTCTCGGTGAGGAAAGTGCCATCCATTATGAGTACCGAACGACAGAACTTGAGGCCCTCTATGGCCTGAAAGAATGCCCAGAATACATGGTACAATGTGTAGTAGTTAGGGCCTCCATTGGAATCTTCTCTTTCCATCTTATTTATGTATGTGCCGACGGGGTTTGCTTCTATAATCTGGTGAAGCATCATTAGCACAAGGTTGTACGCCTCCTCATATGTCCTATACATGGACTCGATCACCTTCGCTTGGCTCGTTGGACCTTGCTATAGATGTGGCGCCCCGTGTCATTACCCTAGAGGGTAATCACACTTAGGCAAACAGATTACTATTCATCTGCCCAGTAAGACACCGCTCCGACAAATAGTAAGCCTTACTAGAGTCAAGGCAGCAGAACAATAAGATAGAAACTGTACTCTTTATTACAGCTAGCCACGCAAGGCTATTGTCTTTAATACAATTATTTAAGTACAACGGGAATTGAATTCCCCTCTCTTGCTTGCCTTGATCCACTGGTCGTCTACTCGTCCCATTCACTGAATAAGGTGCCCATCTCGCCCTGGTCCTCGTAGTCAGCGCCCTTGCCTCCTGCAATCTCCACGGTACCTGCGTGTCCTTCATCCCACTCGGGATAGTTCCCGGCCGGACTAGGATCTAACAAAGGAGAATAATAGTAAGGTTGAGTACTAGTGTACTCAGTAAACATTAATAACAAAAATGCACTGGATGACTCATCTCTGTTCGTTATCCCACTTTCTAGTTCATCTCTTTTCTGAAAACAAACAACTCGTCAAAACTTTAGGTGGCAAGTTTTAATTCAGAAAGGACTACTTGTCACTTGGAGAGAAGATAGACCACTAGCAGTTCCTGTAGACTCCAATCTAGGAGACTGGCATGAATTCATTATTTTGTATAGCACTGCGCAGGCTTGCACTACTTTACCCATAGCTATTATGAGCTCTCTTTGAGTTAGGTCCCCTGTATTTCCTTAGATGCGGGTTCAAGATCAGAATACAGAATGTTTTTCAAGTTACGTGATTAATTTCTCCACCCATTACTTTCCATCGGTGCTGACCTTGTCACGGTGATGACCTAGTCATCCATCGAGTTCCGGTAATGTTGGTTAGGGCAACTTCTATCCCGTACCCAACACTCCACCTAGCGCTATAGCATCTTGGATCCCCCACTTTCAGACTTCTCCTACCAGTTCTGGGTTCCTCTATCACACTCACACATATTACTTATTAGATGTGGATAGTATAATTACGTAACAAGGTAGTATTTTCTGCCCGCCGGAACGAAAAAACGGTTGGCACTTAAATACGGCCTCATATCCGAGTAAGAGTTTTGTTGGTCCTTATATACTATCCATACGTAAAGGGTCCTACCTCTTCCCTAATCTCTTTCCTACCCTGGGCCCCTTTTACCAGCCATAATAATTCTCTTTTCTCATCTCTTATTTCATTCATCATCTCTTCCTCATCTTTATCTCTTTTATCCGATTTGATTTTGAGACATAGTTTTGATGCACATATGTATAATAATACAACAAGATACGGTTTACATTTAATATAAAAATTTTGGTGATCGAGAGATAAGCTTGCCTTCGGAATTGTAGAAAAGATCAGCGTCGAAGAATTTCGGATCAGCTGCTCCGGTCTGCGTTGGTTCGCCTGCTGCAATTATGTGCGAATAATAAATAAGTAAATACATAGTTTCTTTTTGGGTGATATTATACGTACATAAGTTAGCGGATTTTATTTTGTTAGCAGGTTTTAATTTAATAACATTTTTTGGGATCCCCGGCTAAGTTAGCACTCCCCAACTGTGGTTGTTTTACGGTCTATTTGCTCTAGGATTGAGGTTGCCGAAACTCACGTTTTATCACGCGAAAATAACCTACTACCCGTACTTGTAGGCAGCTATGTTTATTTAATTTTATTTATGCAAATATTCCTAATTGGTTTTATTTATATGCGTACGCGTTTATTTAATCATCTAAATAAAGTCGGGGTTGTTTATTTTAATTATTCTATCACAATTAAAATATTGTTAACACACCAAATTATTCATCTAATTCAGTGAGTGCTATTGGTGAGTATTTTAGTTACATACGGTCTCAAGTTAATATTGCACCTTTTTTCAATTTTATTTTTTCTACCGGTCCGGCTACTGCTAAATATTCTAACGCAGTTTTAAAAAATCTATACTTCTGGCAATACGTCCAAAAATCGTAGGTATGCTGCGAATGCGTTCCTCTTTCCATTTTTAATTTCTAAATTTTTTTCCACAACTTTTTCTTTTTCCCTTCTTTTCTTTTCCACCTTTTCTCTCCACACACTATCCATTCACACGTTCGGCTGAACCAACTGGCTCCCAGGCTTCCATTCCTCTTCTTCCCCATTTCATTTCTTCATCTCTCTCTCTCTCTCTCTCTCTAGAGCTTTTGCTCTCTGGTTCTTGGCTCCTGGAGCTTGGCTCTAGCCGTGGCCCCTCCTCCCGCCCGCCTCAAGTCTTGGGTGTCGCCATAGCCTCTCCCCTCTGCCTAGTTCCTCCGACTGCACCTCCCCTGGCCCAGCGCCGTCGGCCTCCTGGCTCGGCCCATAGCCCCCGGCTCTGGCCAGCCACATCTCCTTGCCTCACGCGCCTCGCTTCCCCGGACCCGGTTCGGCCCGCATCTCTCTCTGGCCCGGCCCGACTCTGGCTCTGGCTCGCGCGTCTCCGGTGGCTCGCGCCCACTCAGCTTGGTTCTGGTTTTGGGGAATAAGGCAAAATGCTTCTTCCCCCATTGGGTTTTCATCTTTTTCCCATCTACTGTTAATTCAGCTTTGTATGCTTGTGCTTTATTCCTTACTGATGTGTGGTGTTCCTTGTTTGGGCATGAAGAATGGTGGTACTGTGGGTTGCTGGCTTGTGTTCATGCATGACGGATCGAACTGGAGGTGGTTTGCTACCACGGTTGTGGTCTACTGAGGTATACTACGACTCTACTCGTCCCCCCCTCTCTACTCCCCCCTTTGCTCTGTGATGCACACTGAGAGTTATTGCTATGGTTGATGATCCTGTTATTGGTGGGTTCGGCTTTGGGCAGAAATAGCAATGGGGAAAATGGTGGGTTATGTTGATGTTGGGGTTATGGTGGCATGCTCTTGGTGCTCAGTTGGGCTCACATGATGTGGTTCTGATGGGAAAACTGACAGTGGGGAAAGAGATGGGTTACCTCTGCTGGGTTTTGGTTGGTTTTGGGTTGAGGATGGCAGTACTCGATGATGATGTGGTGTTGAGGGTGCTCTCCCGAGTTCTTGTTGGTCGCGTTGGTCCCTCTGTGGTCGTCGACGGTTCTGGGTGTCGCTTGTCGTTCCCTGGCTCCGCCGGTCTTCCCCTTCACCTATGCTCCTCTTCTCCGTTTACCTCCTCTGTGGGTGGGTTTTTTTTGGTTGTGATGGCAGTGGTAGTGTGGCTTACTTGCTTGGGCTTGTTACTTGTTCTGTGGTTGCTTGCTCTTGGCTGTGAAAGAAGAGGGGAGGCTTCTGAGTGAAATGGAATGCTTTGTGAAGGGTTGGTGTTGGGGAAAGGCTTTATGTGGGGGAAAGAGCTTATGGGGGAGTTGGTTTTGGGGAGGGTGCTTCCTGGTTGTGAGATGGTTTGGATTTGTGGTGCTTTGTGTGAGGCCCGGTGATGTTTTGACTGAGGGAGAATGGCTTTAGGGAATGGGAGGCTTTAGCTGGTTCTTTCTCTTGGCCATGTTCATATCCATTATGCCCCTTATTTATCCATTTTCCTCTCACTGTGGGCTGTTTGCATTAGGACCTTTGGTCTATGGGGAGTTCTCTGCACTACTCTGGGGCTTTTCTACTGTGGCTGGTGATTCGGTAATATGGAAAGTGGGTGTTGGGCTATGTAAAAGGAATGCGCCATCGATCCATTAGGCATTGTCGAATTGTTCTACGGTTGAGGGAAGGTGGTAAACGTGGGTGTTGGTATTTATAGAATTGCCGAGTGACGAGACCTACGGAAGTGAGATGGTGCCAACTAACCTAGGTTGGTCTGGTATCATCGGTGGACTTCGTGAAATCTGACGGCTATCTTCTTTATTCTAACTCTATTTTAACGCGTTTGGTTTTCTATTGTTTTGATGGTTAATGGCGTGCGATGGAATGTGGATCAAGGAAGGGTTCGACAGACTGTCAATATATGGACAATGATACAAGGAAGGCTTCGGCGACACGCGATGCAAGATTTTATTTTATTCTTTTTGTAAAATACTTAGAGTTGTAATTTATATATTCAGATCTGATGTAATTAATTCGAAGGTTGTATTATTATTTTTATTTCGGCTTGTACGCATTCTTGTATTACTTTTATGGATAATGAAATCTTGAAATTGACTTTGAGTTATAATGATGAATTATTCTTGTGGCTGAATTTTACATTGCAAAATATGTTGTTGAATTTTGATAGCATCATCTTATATGAATTTGCGCGGCGATGCATTCAAACTCAATTGCGATTATGATTTGTTCTAGTTTAGAAAATTTTAATTTACTGCTAATTACCTCTTAGTGTTACTTAGCTCAAGTTAATTGTTTGGGTTCTCACAGTAGCTGACTGGATAACCAACCGGATTAGCAACTTCTAACAACAACATCTTAGGAGAGACGGACACATCCTCCGCAACTAGGTGGCTAATGAGGCTTGCCACATATGCGAAAGTCACATTCCGATGTTGCTGTAGTGGCTCACTCAGCTCGCAAGTGTGGTCGATCACGGCCGTGACCGTGAAGACCGTGCCACAACCCTTCACCTTGTGAGCGCTGATATTGCTAGGGCAGCCTTCCACTACACACTTTAATGTGTAATGATCTGGGTTGGAATTCACCGTTCTTTACTATACACAATCAAATAAACATATCGCACCACTTAGTCTGCATTTCCCTACCTCCCCAGCATAAGTACACTTCGGTAATCCTTATATACAAATTTAACCTAATAAGCATATAATAAAAAAACTACTAAATTTTTGCAAAAAAAACTGCTAATTAACCATGACTAATTAATTTAGACTAATTTGTCGACGTCTGAGACTCTCATCACAGCACGGACAAAAAAGAATATAAAAAGGAAAATAGAGATTACTATCTGTTCGCCAAAAGATTCGAGATGGTGAATGTGTATTGCAAAGGGTATGCTCTGATTACAGGGAAAGTGGCTATGATATACGTGGATTAAGGCTTGGATGTGAATCTATCTTACAAAGGCACGTAGGTCAGACTATTTATAGTATTACAAGCGTCGACAGTTAGTAGCAGTGGTGCCTCTTCGCGCCAATGGTTGCGTCTCTTCACGCTAATAGTCGCGTCCCTTCGTGATGTTCGTTATTGCCGATATCTCCACGTGTAGCTATTATTAACCAGACGTGGGTAATCGCTTTCTAGGACCTCCTCCGCGGGGGAGTGGTCCTGGAGAGGTCCTGGAGGAAACCATAGAGGGGTCCAACTGGGCCTTTGGGAGAGGCTTCGGGAACGGCCAAAGGAAAGACTTTATAGGCCCACCTTCCTACCGCTTGATTGATCTTGGGCCCAGAAGATTAACTCAGGCCTAGTAAAAATCTAGCTTATCTATTAATAAGCAAATAAAGATATACCCGGATAATTGACTAGTCAACAATCCTCGTCAATTAGCCCCTCAACTTCAAGTGAAAATAACTTACTTGAAGAGGTTTTTGACCAGAACTGGACTTGGTCAAGAAGATAGTTTTACTTGAGTTGTAAATAACTATTTCCTTTAAGAACCAGGAGCATTAGTCGTATATATTTATGAAAGCAATTTCCAAAGGGACGATTATGCTTTATTCTTCATCGATTTATTAGGAACAAACTCTAATAAAATCTTATTTGTTAGACTTCCATCTGGTTTTGTGGATATCATGGGGATATGCTCATGATCTTAGGTGATGATACAATTGGCAATTGGTTTAAAGGTTTGTTGAATCTCCTGTTTTTCAGCAAAGATCAGCAAAGTGCCAGGATAATCGGTAGTACCGGCTTTGTATTGCGGTATTACCTCAGCGCGGTATGACCGCTTGTGTACAGAGCTATTACCGTCAAACGGTATGACCGCAAGTTTCACGTCGGTAGTACCGCATGGCGGTAATACCAAATCCTAGCGGTATGGAAATTCCAGAGGAGTTGTTTTGGGAGATTTTGGGTTTCTCCGAGGAGCGGTAAGACCGCAGTGTTCTGCGTGGTATTACCGTAGGGCGGTAGTACTGGGGTTTATATGGCGGTGTTACCGCTTATGTGCTGAATGTTGATTTTCTTGGAGAATTTGATTTGGGTTAGGTCAAGTTCTTGATTATCATTGCATAAATGTTGCATGATGCATGTTTTGGCTAACGTGGGTCAAGTTGCGAAGAACTTGTTCCCGGAATCGATTTCTTGGTCTATTGCTGTGCAGGTTGCTTGGAGGTCAACGACGGTCAACGGCGAGGATGATCGAGACTAAGCTTGGAGAGCTGAGGTCCAGAATGATCAAGGATGCCGGGTGAGGTCAGGAGACTCAAGCGTGGCGCAGAATGGACAAGGGTGATCGAACGGGCAGTTCGATGCGTCTGGTTGGATCAAGCAACGCGGGGGTCGGTGCAAGTGCCTTGGTGGTTTCGGCAGGAGCCGGATGGGAGAGACTTGCCGACATGATGAGAGCCGTCGATCAACCTACACATGGCGAAGCAGGCGATTGCTTCACCAGGATTGGACTCGGTCTATGGAGAAGGATCGAGAAGGGGTATTTTGATACTTTCACCTAAATACTGCCTTGATGACCTTTTGACTAAACCGCGGCGCAAGACGACGCAAGGAGAAGCGGTTTAGGTCAAGAAAAGATGAAGATGTCGCTTTGAGATACGTGCGTGTGATAAACCCGTTTGTGTGTAGGCTTAACGGGTGCCCGGTTAGGAATATTCCCTAGATGCTAGCCTCTAGTATAAATAGAAGAGGGTGCTGTCCAGGGTTTTAGGGTTTTAGAGAGGAAGAGGAGAGTTAGGGTTCTAGGGATTGATTGATTGTGTGCTCATGTATTGAGTTGTGTCCTCCAAGATGGAGTGGCTGTAAACATCAATCTCAAATCTCAAATCAATGCAAGCAAGTTCCCAAAGATGAGTCTCTTTTGTTTTTGCCTTCTATTTTGATGATTTGGAGTTTTTGATGATCCATCGCTTTTCTCTTGAATCTTTGTAGTGTTCTAGCTTGCTGTGACATGTGGGAGTGCATCTAAGTCCATCTTGATCATTCTTTTCCCACGAGCAAGATTTAGATCTTGTTTTGCTTTTTTGACTCGGTTTTGAACCAAATTTCGTTCAAATGGAAAAAGGTTGAAACTTTGATGTGGATCTTCTCAATCCTTGATTGGAATAGGTTCTCAACCTCCTAGAGAAGTTATGTTTCAAGTTTCATAGACTTTGGTCGAGTAGATCAAAAGTTGTGTCGATTTTGGTTTCGTTCGGGCTGAGCTCTAGTAGAATCGGTAATACCGCCTATGAACAGAGGTATTACCGATTTCCGGTAATACCGCCCATATACAGAGGTATTACCGATTTCCCTGTCTTTAGCACATCTTTGTGTTTGTTGATTGCTTTGCTTGGGGGTTTGGAGTGGATTCAACATAAGCCTTCCGCTATGCTTATTTATTGATCTTCATAGCTTCCATAGCAACTGGAGTGAAATATGTGTTGAACCCAATCCAAATGAAAAAATAGGTGTGTTCCTATTCACCCTCCCTCTAGGCACCTTTTCGGTCCTACAATTGGTATCAGAGCTCGGTTAGCTCTTCTCATAGATCTTAACCGGTCTTTGGAGCCATTGCGATTGACAAGTATTCAACCAAACCACCTGTGATTGATGGAGTTGATTTTGCTTATTGGAAGGCTCGCATGCATGCCTACATCGAGGCTCAAGGGCACGCAATATGGCTTAAGGTAAAAAATCCCTATGTTGTGCCGGCCAATGACGATGTGATCACTCCAGATGTGGAGGCAAATAGCAAGGCTCGAAACTTTTTGATTTAAGGGCTTAATCGATCTGAGTTTGAGTGTGTCGCTCATTTGAAGTCTGCTCATGAGATCTGGAAGACCCTCTGTGATTACCACGAGGGTTCTACTGCGATCAAGGAAGTCAGACAGAACCAACTCAAGAAAGAATACTCAAAGATCGAACAAAAGCCCGGTGAATCCTTGGATGAGTTGTGGCGAAGGTTCTCCAAGATCCTTCATGACTTACGTGCTGTGGATCTTATGTTCACTGAATCTGAAAATGCACGTTAGCTTTTGGGTGCTCTTGATGTGAAGGTCTAGGGAATGAAGATCACTTCCATCAATGACAACATTGTTATGAGTGAGCTTACCATGGATAAGCTCTACTCGAGGTTGAAGACGCATGAGATTGACTTCATCTCGCGTCTCCCTAAGACAGAGTCGATGGCTTTAGTGGTTGACCCATCTAAGGGTAGCTCTTCTGACTCATTGGATTTTGGCTCATCTGGATTTTCATTGTCCGCTTTGCACTCTTTAAGCGATGAGCAGCTAGAGAAGCTACCTGAAGATGATTTAGCCCTCCTATCCACAAAATTTTTGAGAGTATACAACAATGTGAGGAGCAGAAGGAGAGGTGGCCCTGTCACTTGCTTTGAGTGTGGTGAGCCAAACCACATTCGTGCCAGGTGCCCCAAGCTGAAGGGCAAGGAGGAGAAGGACTCCCGGAGGCATTCTCAAGCTAGGGATGTGAAAGTCAAGAAGCCCAACTATCGTAAGTTCGTCAGCCGGGTCCTTGCCGGTCTTGAGAGTGTTGATATGAGCGATGTGGACTCGGGGACGGAGGACGACGACGACGATTCTCATGGCAAGAAGAAGGCCCAGGATTTCACCGATATGTGCTTCATGGCCAAGGACATGCACAACGTCGACTCCTCCAACGACGACGACCCTTTCAGTGATCCCGATGAGGTATGCCCCTCACTCAATGAAATGAAACATGCTTTGGTCGTTGCTGAACAAAAACTGAAAAAGCAAGCTAAAATGATTAAGAGACAGGACACCATGATTGATAACTTGAACCTAAAAGTTGTTAGGCTCAAATCCATTAATCATGTTGATATTTGTGATTCTTGCTCTAGCTTGCATAATGAATTGACCAATCTAAAATCTGCTCATTCCTCTGTTGCGAATCAACTTAAAGATGCTCTTGATGAACTAGAATCTCTCAAGTCTAGTCCTGTGTGTATGGATGCTATTGCTCTAGATGTGACTGCTGTAGGTGCTATTCCTTTACCTTGCTCAAATTGTGCTTTACTTGAATTAAAATTGGATAGCGCTACAAAAGAATTGCTAAAATTTGATGCTAGTCACACTTGCTTTCATTGTGAGGATAATAAGATTAAAATAAAAGAAATGACTGAAATGGTTCTTCATTCTAAATCTGCATCATGTGAAAATTGCCTTAAACTTACAATTGAGAATGAAGCTCTAAACAAGACTCTAGAGGAGAAAGCTAAAATTGAACAATCCATGTCCATGACTACATCCAAGAAAGTAGTTGATTCTAATTCTTGTGCCTTTTGTATTGAAGTTGGACATAATTTAGATGAGATACAAGAGACGTTTAGAGTCAAATTCAAGGAGCAAGTGAATAGGATTAAGAATGCCCCTTATGTGTCTTGTGACTCTTTGAAGGTTGAGGTAGCTCTTCTTAAGAAAAGATATAATAAGTAATCAAGTCAAATAAGTGTGCCTCATGTAAGGATCTAGCCAAAGAAAATGACTACCTCAAAAAGACCATTGAGAGATTTTCTAGTAGGAAGAAGAACTTCAACATGATCCTCGACCAATCTAAGGTGAGTGTGAAGAAAAGTGGCCTAGGTTTTAATTCCCTAGAGCATTCCAAGAACCATCCACCTAAGATGGTGAGAGCTGTTGAGAGTGGTTTGTTCGAGGCAGAACCTGTGAGCCATCTAAGGTAGTCTTTAGATTTGCAGGTTTTGCCCAAACCCCTTCAAGCAAGACAGGTGCTTCTACTTCATCAGGTCAGACCTCTCAAAAGGTCAAGTACCATTGCACCTTTTGCAAGAAGGATGGCCACATCGTTGAGTTCTGCTTCCGTAGAGCCAAGATTGAGAGGAAGGAGAGGATGAGTGCCTTGAGGACCATTAGAGGAGCTCCCTCACCTGTGACAGTCTCTAGAGCTAGGCAGTCTATCTTTCCTGCTAGACATAGACCTAGGTTTGTAGAGAACTTCTTTGACTCTTTTGGTGGCTCTAGGCATCATTTTGGGTTAGGACATCGTGAGGAGAGACCACGGGTAGCATCTAGACAGGGGGAGTACTGACATTTTGGTAGGTCGATTCAGAGAGGTCTAGGTGGTTCTCATGTGCATTCTTATGATTATTTCTCTAAACATTTTATTGCTGCTTCTACTGCTTTGCCTAAGCATCGTGTGACTCAGTACTGGATTCCCAAGTCTTTTATCACTAACTCCAGTACTGAGGCACGGATGTTTCCTGTTCGTGCTCTGTAGGTTCGTCATGCGAAGAAGGAGGACATATGGCTTGTTGACTCCGGGTGTTCTCGACACATGACTGGAGATTCTAGATGGTTCTCCTCCCTCACACGTGCATCCGGCAATGAGTTGATTACATTTGGGGATGCTTCTACCGGTACCGTGACAGCCAAGGGCACAATGCGCGTCAACAATAATTTCATGCTTAAGGACGTCGCTTTGGTAAGTAAGCTGAGGTATAATCTACTATCTGTTTCTCAGCTTCTTGATGAGGGTCTGGAGGTGAGGTTCAAGAGTGGTGAGTGTAGAGTACTAGACTCCTCGGGTGAGCGTGTCTTTGGGATCTCTAGATTTGAGAGGATCTTTTGTGCTGATTTCAGTATCTCTTCTTCTTCTAGCCCTAGGTGTCTTGTGGCTTCAGACTCTCATGATCTAGTGTTGTGGCACCGTAGACTTAGACATATAGGCTTCGACCATTTGACCAGAATCACTAGCAAGGACTTGATTAGAGGTTTGCCTAAGCTTAAGAACGTTAGAGACCTTGTGTGCACTCCTTGTAGACATGGTAAGATGTTTTCTGCTTCTCATCCACCTCTTTCTTTAGTGATGACTGATGGACCTGGTCAGCTCTTGCACTTAGATACAGTTGGCCCCTCTAGAGTCCAGTTTGCAGGAGGGAAATGGTACGTGCTTGTGATTGTGGATGACTTCTCCAGGTATTTATGGGTTTATTTTCTGGT
This sequence comes from Phyllostachys edulis, assembly GCA_036346405.1. Lineage (NCBI taxonomy): Eukaryota > Viridiplantae > Streptophyta > Magnoliopsida > Poales > Poaceae > Phyllostachys > Phyllostachys edulis. The sequence goes on from CM070549.1 coordinate 61,905,007, forward strand.
TTCTAAGGACAAGGTTTTTGGCTATTTTAGAAAATTGGTCCTTAGACTAGCTGTTGATCTTCCTGGAGCTTTGAGAGCCATTAGGAGTGACAATGGGACAGAATTCAAGAACTCTTCCTTTGCCACTTTCTGCACTGATAGGGGACTTAAGCACCAGTTCTCTTCACCTAGAGTTCCCCAGCAGAATGGTGTTGTAGAGAGGAAGAACAGGACCCTTGTAGAGATGGCCAGGACCATGCTAGATGAGCATAGTACACCTAGGAGGTTTCGGGTTGAGGCGATCTCTACTGCTTGCTATGTATCCAATAGGGTGTTCTTGAGATCTGTCATAGGCAAGACTTCTTTTGAGCTTAGATTTGGTTATAGGCCTAAAGTCTCTCATTTCAAGATTTTTGGTTGCAAGTGCTTCATTCTTAAACATGGCAACTTGGATAAATTTGAATCAAGATGTTTTGATGGTATTTTTCTTGGATATCCTGCTCATTCTCGTGGCTATCGTGTATTTAATTTGGATACTAACAAAATTGTTGAGACTTGTGAAGTCACTTTTGATGAGGCTAGTCCTGGTACTAGACCCGATGGTGCAGGTACACAGGTTTCTGAAAGTATCTTCGTCGATGTCGACTCTGAGGATGAGGACCCAATCCCTCCTCCAGTCACCTCTGAGATGGTTGGAGAGCCTACTTCTACTTCCCCAGCTTCAGCTGAGCAGCCTCCTTCTATCTTCACCGGCGATTCGAGTGGCTCTGCTCCTACCTCCACAGCCCATGAGGTAGAGGCCACTTCTGCACCTGGACCTCCTCTTCATATTCAGCGACAACATCCACTTGAGCAGATGATTGGGGATCTTCATGAGCGAGTTACTCGCTCCAGGTTTATCTCTCCAGATTCTTATGCACATTCTGTTTTTTTTTTGCGTCTTTTGAACCCCGAGATGTCACCCATGCTTTATCTGATTCCTCTTGGGTCAATGCCATGCATGAAGAGCTTGAAAATTTTGAAAGAAACCAAGTCTGGACCTTAGTTGAACCTCCACCTAATCACAATGTAATTGGAACAAAATGGATTTTCAAAAGTAAGCAAAGTGAGGATGGGTTGGTAGTTCACAACAAGGCTAGGCTTGTAGCTCAAGGATATTCCCAGGTAGAAGGCTTAGACTTTGAAGAGACCTTTGCTCCTGTAACTAGAATAGAAGCCATTCGCATATTGCTAGCTTTCGTGACATCTAAGGGCTTTCAACTTTTTCAAATGGATGTCAAGAGTGCTTTCCTTAACGGTTTCATAGAAGAAGAGGTCTATGTCAAGCAACCCCCTGGTTTTGAAAATCCCAAATTCCCAAACCATGTGTTTAAGCTCTCCAAAGCCTTGTATGGATTGAAGCAAGCCTCTAGAGCTTGGTACGACAGGCTTAAGAGTTTCTTGCTTAAAAATGACTTCAAAATGGGAATGGTAGATAAAACCTTGTTCACTCTCAAGCATGGTAGTGATTTTTTATTGGTTCAGATTTATATGGATGATATCATATTTGGTGGTTCTTCTCATGCTTTGGTGTCCAGATTTTCAGATTCTATGAGCAGGGAATTCGAGATGAGCATGATGGGTGAACCGACTTTCTTCCTTAGTCTTCAAGTCAAGCAACTGAAAGAAGGTACCTTCATTCATCAAAGCAAGTACACAAAGGACCTTCTACGGCGCTTCGACATGGGAAGCAGCAAGCCAATGTCTACTCCCATTGCCACTTCTACCGTGCTGGATCCCGATGAGGATGGAGAGCCCGTGGACCGAAGAGTACCGCAAAGATGATTGGCTCCTCCTCTACCTCACGGCGTCGAGGCCGGACATACTGCTTTGTCAGTGTCGTGTGCTCAATTCGAGCTTCCTCGTCGTCACATCGTCAAGCGAAGGCGCCGCATCTTTAGGTACCTCCAGACACTCTTGACTTTGGACTCCGCTTTTCTTGATTCTGCTCTCTCCATTCGGGCTTTTTCGATCTCGATTTTGCGGGGTGTAGAGTGGATAGGAAGAGTACTTCCGCACTTGTCATTTCTTAGGCACATCTCTTATCTCTTGGTCATCTAGGAAGCGATCCTCTGTTGCCTGATCCACCGCCGAGGCCGAGTATGTAGTCACACCGATGAGTTGCTCTTAGGTTTTCTGGATCTTATCTACTCTGCGGGACTATGGGTTGTTCTTAGATAGTGTTCCTCTTTTCTGTGACAGCACTAGTGCTATAAACATTGCCAAAAACCCAATGCAACACTCTAGGACCAAGCACATTGACATTCGATATCATTTCCTTAGAGACCATGTAGAGAAGGGTGATGTTGTGCTTCACTTTGTAGAGTTTGAGCATCAGGTTGTGTCGGACCCAGGATTAACATCCCAAATCCTCTGTGCATTTCTGAACTAGTCCCATGATCAGTAGCTAGTTCACATAGTTAAACAGATATGGTAACATCCATAAATCGCACAATTATATTAATAATTAACAACAGAGTTGATTACAAGAAAGGCTTACAAGCCAACAACAAATAACACAGCGGAAGACGAAGATGTAGTAGAGTCCAGTTAATCTGCCACAGGCAATCGACTGGGGAAGCGACCTAGTCGTCGAGATCCACACCGGTAGCAAAGTCCTTCTCCTCTGAAATTATTTGCATTAAGCAAGAATGAGCACAACTACTGTGCTCGCAAGTTACACCATCAAATAATGTAATGACATGCATATATGGATATCTCAAAGGAAAGCTTAATATGGTTAAATTTGCATAAAGCAGCATTTTCTTTAAATACTTGTACTAAGTTCCAAAGCAATTATTCTATAACTAAAATCCATTTTACAAATTCTCAGTTTTATAGTCAGATAACATTCACACATGAATGGTGAAGGATACCCTCCTATCACATGGCTTCCTTCCCAATTCCCATCTGGATAGAAATCCAAAATCAATTATGTCAAATCATTTTGAAATCAAAACCAAAGTCTAACTTTGAGAGGCTTTGCTAGCATGTCCTTGACCGTGGATACGGCTATTCGAATAGTTTTACACTCTGCAGAGGTTGTACAGCTTTACCCACAGGACACGATTTCTCTAGTTTGTTTGGCATCCGTCGATACTACCGCTCACTACCTTAGGTAAGCGGTCTAGAGCACGTGACAAGGCTTTTACAATGCGCCATTCCACCGTAGTTCCCCCTCGCTAAGGTTTCGCATCCCCCTTTGGATTGACCATCCACCGGGTTCGTAGAGCCCCCTCTTGCGCCAGGTGGGAATGTATAAAAGTAGGTCGTGAGAGACACCCACACATCGAAAGGGAAAAACCATGGTGAAATATTGCAAATTAGTTGGCCAGGTCCCGCCCATACAGGACATGTGGTAGTACGGTATGGCATAGCCCATTATAGGCATAGCAAAGGAACGCTCAGAGGCCGGTCCTTAACTGACTTGGACAACTTTCCAAATAACCCCTGGGCCTCAACCCTAACCAGATTGAGCCCGTGCATTGACACGCACCAACCAAACAACCATTTCGCCCAAGTACAAACCAATTTTACTTTTGCTTTTCAAAATCATTTGCAAAATCTTCTATGACAAACTAATGCCATAGACTTTTAAACCATAGTTGATCATTTGGCTTGAATTCCCCAAATCAAATACTTGTTGGGTCTAAGCATTGCTAAGCATAAAGTTTTTCAATCAAAAGCATCTTGTTAACACTATCGTATTAACAATAGTTTTATCTAGGACGACAAGGTATGAGGGATTCAATGTTCAAGATTTGTCAAGTACGAGACCAGTATGTAAACCATCCGTACTGTGTTCATAATCCAATAATCCAAACTCCAGCAATTATGTAATCCTATACTCCAATATTAAATAGACCAATATCCACCATATCAGTCTATTTCTATGATCTGACCTCCATTGATCCAACATTCAGTAATGCTCTAATTCTATGATCTGATATTCGTCAATCCATTATTCTTTAATGAGTTATTTCTAATAATTCAACACCCAACAATCCGATGATTATGTAATCTTATAATATAATCTTCGACATTTCGATATCCAATGATTATCTATTTCTATAATCTATTCTTTGATAATCCATTATCAACAATTATCTACTCCTAGAATCTAATCAAGTTTTATTTCCATAATCCCACCAAGATTTAGTCCTACAATCCAACATCCAAGCAAATCAATATTCTACAATGACCATTTCTATAATTCAATCCCAATAATCCAATATCAATAATTAACTATCTCTGCAATTCAATATCCATCGTTCACTTATTTCTTCATCCGTTAATAATGCATTCCTATGATCCAATCTCCAACCATTATTTTTCCCTATAATCCACCAATCAACAATTGTATAATCGTATAATCAATATCTAAGAATCATGTATTCATACAATCTCATATCCAATGATCATGTTATTCTATAATACATTCAATATATATGTCTTTATAATTCAGTTTCCAACAATTCCATATTTGCTATAGTTATCAATAGATAATTCCTATAATCCGGTATTCAACGATCATGTAATCTTATAATCCAATATTATAACTTTCTACTTCCAATATATATCACATTCGGAATGGTTCTCCATGCGGTCTATACCGACAATAAATGGCCATACACAGGAGTTGGGTATAACTATAAAGCTTAAAACAAGCATTTAAATTACTTGAAAATAAATACGCATGCAATAATAATTTAAAACGGAATTTAAATAATTAAAATAATGGGTGCAAATATGGTCAAGGATGTAACTTGCCTTGCTTGATGGATTATTCTCAAACGGCGTTGAAATCCGGTCGTCCAAAGTCGTCGAAATCTATATGCGTAAACGATCCGAATTCAAATAAAATCCAAATAAAATCCAATAATTATAAAATAATTACTGCTAGGAAGATATCGACTTTATATGAATTTAGGAAGTTGAATCAAAGGTATCGGAGTTCGTATGAGGGAGAACGAATTTCTGGAAGGTTGAAAATCACATGAAATGATAGAATTCCGAAAATTGAACTATTCATTGGAAATTGTGGTTTCGGACATAGAAGATCAAATGAGATTTGTGTGTATGGCATGATGGGAACAAAAGAACGATGTAGAACGCGTCGAGGCAAACTCAACAGCGTCGACGAGAGGATCTTCGATGGCGACGCAGTCCGGCGGAGAAGACCTTCGACGAGCGACGGGCGGACGTCGGCGTTGCGGGCAAACGGAGATGAGTTAGTGGATGAGGTCTGCGGCAAAACGAAGAGGGAACCGTGGGAAACACAACGCTCGCCTCGGTTGGGGTGGAAAGTGTACGGTCGCCCGGCGGCGGTGACGACGCGCAAAATGGACTAATTAAATAACGGAAAATAAATAAAATCTAAAAATTACAAAATAAATACTAAAAATAGTAGGTGAATTTAGATGAATTTAGGAGGAATAATCAATGGATTTGGAATTTGCATTTGAGAGAACATATTTTTGGAATGATTAAAAGGTGTATGTACAAAGCAAACATGTGGCTAGCAAATTGATTTACTGTTCATCTTCCTTGCATGCCGAACAGCAACAGAGCATGGAGAAAGGAAATGGCGGCCATGGAGGGTGGTGCTCTGGTGAGTTCCCGGCGACACGGAGATGAGCAACACGTAGAACGCGAAGCTGCGATGTCGGGGAAGTAGACAACGTGGCCGGAGCTAGCTTGATGGCGACGCAATTCGCAAAAAAAAGGAGCTTCGATCTAAGATTCAGATGGCGACGTTGCGGCGAATCCACGGCGTTCCGACGGCGGCGAGAGTGGAATGGAGAGAGGGATGACGGGGATGCCGGTGCTCACCTCGGTTGTGGAGGAACGTGTACGGATGGCCGGAGACGAGGACGACGATGTCGGCGCGGCTTGGGCTCACGGTGGCGACGAAATCTAGCGGCGCTCCGGCGAAGGCGGCGCGAGCACCATGTAGGCGGCGATGTGGCGAAGCCGTTGGTGTAGTCGGGGTCACCGGGGGAGGCTTGATGGCGCCGGAGAAGATGAACGAAGGAAGCTCGGTGGCGCGGAGAAAAACTTCGATTCCCGCCGATTGAGTGGGAGAGAGGGAGAGATCTTTGAGGGGTTTTGATGCCGGTGAGAAGGGGCTCACCGTGCTCCATTTTATAGGCCATGGGGAGGCCGGGGCGTGGCGGCGGCGGTTGCGACCTGCAATGTAAACAAGCGCGAAAGAGGGGAGATCGTGGGGAATGAGGCGGTTGGGAGTGCTTGGTCGTGGGCTTGACCGTGCATCTTGTAGCGAGGAGCGGGGTGGTTGGGATGGCGTTCTGGCTCGGCGCGTCAACAATGGCGGGCTCGTCGCGTCGGCCGTCTTGAGGAAAGATGCAAGGAGGAAGAAAGGCGGGCGGCGCGGTGGCGAGATGGCCGTGAGAGGCGACCATGGAGGTAGAGGTCGACCATGGAGGTAGAGGTCGGCCATGGCTGGCATGCGGCGCTAGCTGCCATTGTTTGCTCTCAGGAAGAAATAAGCCAACAGAAACGCTTCGGTGGAGAAGATGACTAGGAGGGAGAAAACAATAACTAAAAGAATAATAAAAAAAGAGATAAATACCAATGGGAAAGAAAGCAAATCTTTGGCAAAGATATGCTTTTGATTAGCGATTACATGCATGGCCTTTGGAGCATATACGGGAAGCGCTGCGCCCGCGTTGTATATATATATATATATTCGAAATCATTTCAGATTTAAGCAATAAATAAATACAATTTTAGATGGCCGTTGCGAAGCTCGGCGCGTCCAACAATGGCGGGCTCGTCGCGTCGGCCGTGCGGGAAAGAAGCAAGGGAGGAAGAAAGGCCGGGGCGGCGCGGTGGCGGAGATGGCCGGCGGTGAGGGCGGCCATGGAGGTACAGGTCGACCATGGCTGGCATGCGGCGCTAGCTGCCATTGTTTGCTCTCAGGAAGAAATAAGCCAACAGAAACGCTTCGGTGGAGAAGATGACTAGGAGGGAGAAAACAATAACTAAAAGAATAATAAAAAAAAGAGATAAATACCAATGGGAAAGAAAGCAAATGCTGGCAGCATATGCTTTTGATTGGCAGTTAAGCGTGCATGGCACTGGCAGCATATGCTTTTGATTGGCAGTTAAGCGTGCATGGCACCATGTAGGCGGCGATGTGGCGAAGCCGTTGGTGTAGTCGGGGTCACCGGGGGAGGCTTGATGGCGCCGGAGAAGATGAACGAAGGAAGCTCGGTGGCGGAGAAAAACTTCGATTCCGTCGATTGAGTGGGAGAGGAGAGATCTTTGAGGGTTTTGATGCGGTGAGAAGGGCTCACCGTGCTCCATTTATAGGCCATGGGAGGCCGGGCGTGGAGATCGTGTCTTGGGCGTGGCGGCGGTTGCGGCACGCGACGGAAACGGGCGCGAAAGAGGGGAGATCGTGGGGAATGAGGCGGTTAGAGGCGCCGGTCGTGGCTTGACCGCATGCATGCGAGAGAGCGGGTGGTTGGGATGGCGTTCTGGCTTCGGCGCGTCCAACAATGGCGGGCTCGTCGCGTCGGCCGTGCGGGAAAGATGCAAGGGAGGAAGAAAGGCCGGGGCGGCGCGGTGGCGGAGATGGCCGGCGGTGAGGTCGACCATGGAGGTAGAGGTCGACCATGGAGGTAGAGGTCGGCCATGGCTGGCATGCGGCGCTAGCTGCCATTGTTTGCTCTCAGGAAGAAATAAGCCAACAGAAACGCTTCGGTGGAGAAGATGACTAGGAGGGAGAAAACAATAACTAAAAGAATAATAAAAAAAGAGATAAATACCAATGGGAAAGAAAGCAAATGCTGCCAGCATATGCTTTTGATTGGCAGTTAAGCGTGCATGGCACTGGAGCATATACGGGAAGCGCTGCGCCCGCGTTGTATATATATATATATATTCGAAATCATTTCAGATTTAAGCAATAAATAAATACAATTTTAGATGGCGTTCTTGGCTCGGTGCGTCAACAATGGCGGGCTCGTCGCGTCGGCCGTCTTGAGGAAAAAGCAAGGAGGAAGAAAGGTCGGGCGGCGGTGGCGAGATGGCCATGAGGAGCGGACATGGAGGTACAATTCGGCCATGGTCGGCATGCGGCGCTAGCTGCCATTGTTTGCTCTCGGAAGAAATAAGCCATGTAAACGCTTCGGTGGAGAAGATGACTAGGAGGAGAAAACAATAACTAAAGAATAATAAAAAAGAGATAAATACCAATGGGAAAGAAAGCAAATGCTGGCATCATATGCTTTTGATTGGCAGTTAAGCGTGCATGGCATTTGGAGCATATATTTGGAAGCTGCGCATTGTTGTTTATATATATATATATATATATATATATATATATATATATATATATATATATATATATATATATATATATATATATATATATATCAAATCATTTCAAGAAAGAAAGCAAATCTTTGTGAGATATGCTTTTGATTAGCGATTAAGCGTGCATGGCATCGAGCATATATTTGAAGCTAGCATACCGTTGTTTATATATATATATTCGAAATCATTTCAGATTTAAGCAATAAATAAATACAATTTTAGAAGATAGTAAATAGAGTCCAAAATTCTAGAAAAATTCTAAAAATTCCTAGAATTATTTTGGACTTAATAAAATTATTTCCAACTTAAAGTTGGCTTTTAATTATTTTGGTTTTAAAATATTTAGGAAAAAGTTTGTAAAAATCCGAGAAAATTCTATAAATTAATTAATTTTTTAAACTTTAAATCGAATAAAAATTTCAAAATCTTTTAACAAATTTTATTTTTGACTTTTAAAACTTCAGAATTTCAATAAAGCAAACAAACTGTTTCAAATTTCAGAAAATCCAACAAAATAATAACTTTAAATAAATTTAAATTGGTAACAGAACTTTGGGCTGTTACAGGTTGCAGATATTTTCACTAAGACTCTTGATTCTTCTCGTTTTGCTTCTTTGCGGGGAGAGTTGGGGGTTATTAGTCCTGTTGGCCTGTTTTGAGGGGGAGTTTTCTCTTTTACATTCATTGTATCATATTGCATTTTATAATCAACAACTTGTATTGTGATATAAATTCATGGAGCTTTGATTATTATCCTTGTATGACTTGATTTCATACTTTATACCTTGCCATATCTTGTGCTAGTTTGCTAGATTTCTTTTATGGCTTTCATGTGTAGCTTAGCTTTTGCCATGCTAGCTCTATTATCTGTGAGAAAATTGAATTGAAACTTGACTTGTTAGATCTTGTGATTTGTTTTGCCATAGTAATCTTCTTATGATCCTTGCTATGTCAAATAGGCTAAATTGAGTCTTGAACCTAATTTGAGATCTGAATTGAGCTATGCTAGTTCCTAACTCAAGCAAATAAAAAATGAGCTTTTTTGTGCGAAAAAACTGATCTCACCAATTCTTTCTCATGAGACGGCTTGCCATTGCACTAGGCATGAACTCAGAGGGAGTTTTGGATGGCCTAGACCACTCTCTTAAGCTTATGGCTTGGGATGGTCGCGGCAAGGCTTGAGATCTAGCACAATGCTAAGAAAACAAATTGTCAAAATTAGTTGAAGCTTAGGAGGCAGTTGTGGATGGCTCCTAGTCCAGGACTTGCTTTGCTAAGATAAAACCAAAAATAAATCTTTGCAAATGCTCAATGTGCTGAATTCTAAGTGCTTGAACAAATTGATTTATTTTTGAACTCATAGCCTCTAAATTGACCTAGTTCTAGCTTCTGGGCTCCATTTTGCTTTTAGACATAGCTTGACTCATTTTTGGATACCTTTAGCTAAACTATGATCTTGAGCACCTTGTCATGCTAAAACTTCATTTAATCTCAGATTAGTGCTCATTTGGCTCTAGCTTTACTATACATGCTTTGCCATGATGAAACATAGCTACTTCGCATAATATGGCTTGGTGTAATACTTGTACAGTCTTCATGGATAATCTTCATGGCTCCTTTTGGTAAAACTAAAAAAATTGCAGCCATTCCATTTCAGTCATGCTCTATCTTCTTCCATGCACCTTGATGAATTCATTGTCAAAGGGGGAGAAAGATTGGTAAAAATGTTGTGTTTTAGAGCTTTTTGCTCAAATAGGGAGAAAATGACATTTTCAAGAAAAATGATGATCTTAGTGAGGGGGAGCATCACATTTGCATTTTTGTGATATTTTTTGCCTTTTCTGACTTGATTTGCAAATCTTGGATCCTCACCATGATCAAGGTCAAATTGAACAATTGTTCTTTCTTATGGACCTTAAGTGAGATTTCAACTCGTTTCTGGAATTTAAAGCGTTTTTGACTTCTTCTGCCTTATCTCACTTGCTGAAACTTTTCTAGAGCCAACTTGGTCATTTCCATTGCTTTCTCTTGACTTGGGACCAAGTTGTGCCTTTGCGCGAAAAACTGATTTATTTTACTTTCAAACCTCAAAATTTACATTTTTGGGAAATTGCCAATGTGTTCATCAAGGGGAAGATTGTGGATATCATGGGGATATGCTCATAATCTTAGGTGATGATACAATTGGCAATTGGTTTAAAGGTTTGTTGAATCTCTGCTTTTTAAAGAAAGATCGACAAAGTGCCAGGATAATCGGTAGTACTGGCTTTGTATTACGGTATTACCTCAGCGCGGTATGACCGCTTGTGTACAGAGCTATTACCGTCAAACGGTATGACCGCAAGTTTCACGTCGGTAGTACCGCATGGCGGTAATACCGAATCCTAGCGGTATGGAAATTCCAGAGGAGTTGTTTTGGGTTTCTCCGAGGAGCGGTAAGACCGTAGTGTTCTGCGCGGTATTACCGTAGAGCGGTAGTACCGGGGTTTATATGGCGGTGTTACCGCTTATGTGTTGAATGTTGATTTTCTTGGAGAATTTGATTTGGGTTAGGTCCAGTTCTTGATTATCATTGCATAAATGTTGCATGATGCATGTTTTGGCTAACGTAGGTCAAGTTACGAAGAACTTGTTCTCGGAATCGATTTCTTGGTCTATTGCTGTGCAGGTTGCTTGGAGGTCAACGACGAGGATGATCGAGACTAAGCTTGGAGAGCTGAGGTCCAGAATGATCAAGGATGCCGGGTGAGGTCAGGAGACTCAAGCGTGGCGCAGAATGGACGGGCAGTTCGATGCGACTGGTTGGATCAAGCAGCGCGGGGGTCGGTGCAAGTGCCTTGGTGGTTTCGGCGGGAGCCGGATGGGAGAGACTTGCCGACATGATGAGAGCCGTCGATCAACCTACACGTGGCGAAGCAGGCGATTGCTTCACCAGTATTGGACTCGGTCTATGGAGAAGGATCGAGAAGGGGTATTTTGGTACTTTCACCTAAATACTGCTTTGGTGACCTTTTGGCTAAACCACGGCGCAAGACGACGCAATGAGAAGCGATTTAGGTCAAGGAAAGATGAAGACATCGCTTTGAGATACGTGCGTGTGATAAACCCATTTGTGTGTAGGCTTAACGGGTGCCCGGTTAGGAATATTCCCTAGATGCTAGCCTCTAGTATAAATAGAAGGGGGTGCTATCCAGCAGCCCCCAAGCACTTCATTGAGAAAAACCCTAGTTGGTTTTAGGGTTTTAGAGTGGAAGAGGAGAGTTAGGGTTCTAGGGATTGATTGATTGTGTGCTCATGTATTGAGTTGTGTCCTCCAAGATGGAGTGGCTGTAAACATTAATCTCAAATCTCAAATCAATCCAAGCAAGTTCCCAAAGATGAGTCTCTTTTGTTCTTGCCTTCTGTTTTGATGATTTGGAGTTTTTGATGATCCATCGCCTTTCTCTTGAATCTTTGTAGTGTTCTAGCTTGCTGTTACTTGTGGAAGTGCATCTAAGTCCATCTTGATCATTCTTTTCCCACGAGCAAGATTTAGATCTTGTTTTGCTTTTTTGACTCGGTTTTGAACCAAACTTCGTTCAAATGGAAAAGGTTAAAACTTTGACGTGGATCTTCTCAATCCTTGATTGGAATAGGTTCTCAACCTCCTAGAGAAGTTACGTTTCAAGTTTCATAAAGTTTGGCCAAGTAGATCAAAAGTTGTGTCGATTTTGGTTTTGTTCGGGCTAAGCTCCAGTAGAATCGGTAATACCGCCCATGAACAGAGGTATTACCGATTTCCGGTAATACCGCCCATATACAGAGGTATTAGCGATTTCCCTGTCTTCAACACATCTTTGTGTTTGTTGATTGCTTTGCTTGGGGGTTTGGAGTGGATTCAACATAAGCCTTCCGCTATGCTTATTTATTGATCTTCATAGATTCCATAGCTACTGGAGTGAAATATGTGTTGAACCCAATCCAAACGAAAAGTAGGCATGTTCCTATTCACCCCCCTCTAGGCGCCTTTCCGGTCCTACAGGTTTATTTAATTCTACCGTAAATTACTGGTGTATAAATAAGCACCAGAATGGCAAGAAGAAGAAACATTCCTTTAGAGACTCTCTATCTTTCCCGTTTCCACTTTATCGTAGAAAACTTATCCTCAAACTCCCTTAGTTTGAGTAGATGATGTATCTTGATATTAGAGATCATAAAAAAAAAGATAGATTTAATAGAATAAATTTAACTTTTTGAACACCTTGATGTTATAATCTCTGGATTTTATGCTTCCAACGTGTTCAAGAAGTCAATTCATTCTGTGAAATCTTCAAGAAATTGGTGGAAGGAAAATCCTAATGATCAGGTGATCTTCTCTTGAGACGTATATCAAGGTAACTTCTATGTTTAAGTAGTTTTGTATCTTTCCACCCACGATAGATACAACATGAAGACAACTTTAAGAAAAAAAAAGAAAAAGAAAAAACTTTGCCACTACTTTTTCTTACACATCTCTGACACGCGAAACGACCTCCTTGACCAAACGTGACTTGTCGTGTCACCGCCAATCGAGGCGCAGTTGTTACATCCTTGAGGTAGTAGGTTTTAAATGCACCAAGGGTATATATATATGGATCTTTTACATCTTCTTAGGCACGTTTTTACCCTAGTTGCTTTTCACTTTTCCTTTTCGCCGAGTACTTTTCGTCCTCCATGAACCTTCGAAAAGAAGGATCTCCCAGTCCACCATTGAACCAAAGCAATGGCGGGATGAAAATCGTCAATGTTGACAGCAGAGGTGCTTGAAGGACTGGATCAAGACGGGCATCTACTGGAGAAAGCTCTTATCGAGTGGCGTGCACCGGGGAGGGAGATTGAACCAAATCCTCCGGCCAATTTCATGGTACTTCTCATGCCCTACCTCCGGGAAGACCTCCGCTTGCCCGAGAGTGATTTCCTGATAGAAGTTCTTAATCATTATGGAATTGAATTGGTTCACCTTGTATTGAATTCAGTTCTGGTACTTAGTATTTTTGCCCACATGTTTGAGGCGTTTTTAGGGATAGCCCCTAGTTTGCGTATGTTTAGGTTTTATTACCAAATCATTCGCAACAAGAAAGTTGCTGGTGCTTTGAGCTCGTTTTATTTTAAATTTCAAGATGCCAGCAAGAGGATATTCCCCTTCTTGGCTACCAAAGATGCCAGCTAGACATGGAGCAAGGAATGGTTTTATTCTGAAGTTCCGAAAGAAAGTAGAATCACTTACAATCGCAATGCACCACCGGAGTGGTCCACCAAAAACCGAGCTGCTGACGAGGAAATTAAGCTCTCAGATGATGAAAAGAGAGTGGTCCTGGTGATCAACAACCTGGTAGAGGGAGCTCTAATGTCGAACCCGGGAGCGAAGGATCCCGGATACTCTGTGTATTCCACTCTAGTCCCATGATCAGTAGCTAGAGTACACAGTTTAAACAAAAGGTGATAACATAACCATAATGCGCGATATAAACACAAAGTGCAAGTTTATTACAAAAGGAGCATAAGTCCAAAAGTAAGATACAGCGGAAGCAAAAGTAGTAGTAGTAGATCACACGATTCGCCACAGGCAATCGTCTGGGGAAGTAGCCTAGTTATCCACGTTCTCAGTCTCTTCATAGTAGTCCTCTCTTGATCAACATTTTATTAAGCAAGGCGAGTACAAATGAATGTACTCCGCAAGTTACACCCAATAACAGATAATAATGTATGAGGGTATAACAATGGATGGCTTATAGGGTTTATTTTGCATAAAATGATGTTTTCTTTAAATACTTGTAGTAAGTTCCAAGGCCGATATTCTATAACTAAAGTTCATTTACTAAATTCTCAGTTTTATAGTCAGATAACATTCACATAAGAGTGGTGAAGGATACTCTCCTATCACATGGCTACCCGCCCAACTTCCCATCTGGATAAATCATTTGATAAAGTCTTTTGAAAACAAAATCAAAATCTAACTTTGAGTGGCTTTGCTAGCATGTCCTTGATCGTGGACATGACTATTCGAATAGTTTGATACTCTGCAGAAGTTGTACAACTTTACCCACATGACACGATTTCTCTAGTTTATTTGGCATCCGTTGTTACCACCGCTCACTACCTTAGGTAAGCAGTCTAGAGCATGTGACAAGGCCTTTACATTGCACCATCCCACCGTAGTCCCGCCTCGCTAGGGTTTCGCCTCCTTTGTATTGAACCATCTGCCGGATCAAGCCCCCTCTTGCGCCATGTGGGAATATATAAAAGTAGGTCATAAGAGACACCAACGCAACCGGATGGCACGACCACGGCGAAATAATACAAATTATTTAGCTAAGTCCCGCCCATTCAGGACATGTGGTAGTATGATGTGGCTTAGCAAGATGCGGCTCGAAGACCGGTCCTTAACTGACTCGGGCGACTTTCCAACAAAACCCATGGGCCTCAATCATACCCGATTTAGCTCGTGCATAAACTTGCACCCACCAAACATCCATTTCGCCCAAGTCCAAACCAATTTTTATTTTGTTTTACTTTTCAAAAATCACCTGCAAAAGTCCTATGGTAAAACAATATCATAGGCTCAATTAAATCATATTTGAACATTTGGCTAAAATTCCCCAAATCAAATGTTTTTGGTCTAAGCATGGCTAAGCATAAAGTTTTTCAACATGTTCTAGCTCATACTATTGTATTAACTAGATTTTCTCCTAAGGTGTGAAGGTAGGTTTATTTCAATGTCAAGATTGGTAGTAGAAAGGATTTAGGCATAACTATAATTTAAAACAGATATTTAAATTATATTGATTAGAAATACGCATGCAATAATAATTTAAAACATAATTTTAATAATTTTAAATACTGAGACTCAAACATGATCAAAGGATATAACTTGCCTTGCTCGTATGCTTGAGGATCTAATTCTTCAAAAAGATCGGTTTCCCCGGAGTCGTCGAAATCTACACGCGAAAAGGAGCCAAATACAAATAATACTCAAATAGATTCAAAAGAACTCCAAATTGAAAAATTATAGTACAGGTAGGTAGATCTTGATTTTAGACAAATTTAGAAACAAAGATCAACTCATTTGGAGTTTCCTAGCAAAAGTTATTAAGGTTCTAAGTTGGTTCGGCCAAGAAATTCCAATTAAATTGGAAAATACGTTTCCTAATAAAGAAAACGTATTTTGTCTCGGCTCTCAGGTATTTTACGTTTTCTAAAAGTAGAAAGCGTATTATCGCGTGTAACATTGCGCTTTACGTTTTCCGCGTATGGAAAGCGTACTTTGTAAATAACTAAAAGCGTAAAAGCCAAGTGCTTACAGGTGGGACCCACATGTCAGCCTCTCGGCTCATCGAAACAATGTGTGTGGACCGGGTCCATAGCACGGCTCATGGTCCACGGTGGAAGCCTTGTGCGGTTAAGGATTCCGAGCCCACGGGTCAGTGATACAAGACGTTAATTAAGCCGGCTTTGTTTTCCGTTTAAAGTTAACAACAAAGATTTTGTTAATTAACCATGCCACTACAGTGATTGTGGGATTCCGACAAAACAGGGAACTCCCGTGCGCTTAGTTCTCCGGTCAATCGCCAGCGATTGGAGCCACAGCAACGCAGCCGGGTGGTCAAAATGGAGAGCCAAGGTCCCGGTGAACCCGCCGGCACCGACAGTGTGGTCTCCGGTGAACTATAGCGGTGGCGCGGCGAGGTTAGGCGACAGTGGCTTTCGGTCAAAGTGGCATTTATGATCCCGACGATGCATTGAGCTAAATAGTGAGCGCATGTGCAACTACTTGGTTCTAGGAACTCATCCGCATTGGATAGGGCTACCGAGGTGGCCTGTGGAGCTTCGGCGGCTGTGACCGGTGGCGGCGATGGTGTTCACACGATAGCTCACGGGAGGGAGAGAAGGGACTTGGCGACGCCTGGGGAAGCTCGAGGATCCTCACTTGGTGCTCCTGGTGCTGTGAATTGGACCCAGTCCCACTAGAGGTGGCGCGGTGGTGGAAATGACGTTTTCGGCCGGAGCCGAGGAAGATGAGTGCTTCGGCGAACTCCTGTGCACAAAGACCAAAATTAGGTTAGGGGAAGGGTTGATGGTGGTCTAGGATATGTGGTGACGGGGTTGCCGAGGGATGGGGTTCACTGGTTCACCGGCGACGTCACGGCGGAGGTTCGGCCAAAAAATTGAGAGCTCGCTCCTTGGTGGATTTCGATGAGGGGAAGAGTGAGGAAGAGAGGAGTGGTACTAGGGTGGCGAAGAGGGGTAGAGGGAGGCCCTAGGGTGGTTATTTATAGAGGGATATCGATGATCTCACGAGTGAGAGCTGGCATGGGTGGCGGTGAGCTCCCACACGAATGCTCGGCATGGGCGAATTAAGGCTGAGCGACAAGAACTTGACCAGCAGTTAAAGCTTCGCGGGGGATGCGGACGAGGAGAAGAGAAACCAGGGGCGTGGACAAAAACCACTGGCGGCTTTGGTGAAGCACGGGCGCGGTGGAGGAAGCCATGGTGCGGATGGTCTAGCGCGGCTGCCCGCGGGTGTGCACTAGCGTGGAGCGCCGCGCCGCGCCGCGCCGCGTGGATGAAGAAGACTGGCAAGCGGGCTCGCTTGCCAGTGAAAGAGGGAGAAAGGAAGCGGGAGGGAGCTAGGCTGCGCGGGAGGAGATGGGACAACGAGTTGGGCCGCAGCACGAGCATAGTAGATGGGCCGATGGAGAATCGGCCCGAATAGGTTTTGGGATTTTCCAACGATTTAAAGAAATTGAAATAAATTCTTTAGGGTTTTAGAAAATTGCTAAATGGGTCCAAAATTAATGGACAAATTCACAGAAATTCCTTGAGATATCCTGGACCTAAATAAAATATTTCTAACTCAAGATTGGTATTCAACTTTTGAAGATAATTTCTTTTGGCTTAAACATAAATAGGAAAAAGCTTTTAAAATTCTAGAAAATTAAGAAAACTCAAGGAAAATAACTAAATTTTATTTTTAACCAAAATTGAAAATTTGGGATGTTACATCTAACTGGACGAAAGATCGTCCATGACTTTCTCAAGAACAAGATTTTTCCTCTTCAGAAGAGGGAAATACTATGTTGTAATCATGATGTCCCTAAAAATGATAACATCTCACTCTTTTTACTCAAACTAAATTTTCATAGTTAAAGTAAAGTAACTTTTTATTATACTACAGCTCTCTCAAATGATGAGGTCCTAGCTAGGACCTCAGTCCTATTAAAGGATCGGGTTCTAGAAAAGGAACCGATCAATATAGAGGAGCAGCCCCCAAGCTTGATTGGGGTGACTTTATCACTTAGGAAAGATCGCACAATGGTAAGTATTCATAGAAATTAACTAGACATAAGAAATGAATCTGCTCATGCCTAATTTATATGTTTCTGGACAGACGACACCAAAGAAACGTCCCATCTCAGATGTCGGTGTGAGCTCTTCTCTTTCTTTGTCAAAGAGTGTAAGTATTACTTCTAAATATCCTATTGCTCCAAAGAAGATAAAACCCAGACCTGCTTCAACTTTAGCTTCTCCAAGACCTCTTACTTCAGTTCCAACTCTTCTAAGATCTTCTACCTGAGAGGTATTGAAAACAAAAGTTAAGACTTCCATTTTCCGATATGTCTCTAACCCCCAGCCAATGTCTTCTATATCAACTTTCTTGCCCGGAGTGGTCTAGGGTGAAGGATCGTCAGAAGAGTCCGAGGAGGAGGTCCCTCTTTAGAGGGCTCCAAGGCCAAGGATCTCCCTGGCTTTGGTTCCCTCTTCGTTAGATCAAAGGAGAGATCCTACTTTCACTGTGAATGAAGACTTTATGTCGCTTTCAATTGAAAGTGTAATATCCCAAAGTGCTGTTACCAAAATAAAAATAAATAAAGTTATTATTTTGTTGCAATTCCTGAATTTGAAAGAGTTTTATGGCTTTATTTGAATTTATGAAGTTTTAAAAGTCAACAGTAAAATTTCTTAAAGTTTTTGAAGTTTTATTTGAGTTAAAGTTGAAAAATAAAAATTAAGTTATTTTCTGGAATTTTCTGAGATTTTAAAAGCTTTTCCCTAATTATTTGAAAGCCAAAATAATTTATTTGCAAAATTAAAAGCCAACTTTAAGTTGGAAATAATTTTTATTAAGTCCAAAATAACTCTAGAGATTTCTGTGATTTTTTCTAGAATTTTTGGATTTTATTTGCTATTTTCTAAAGCCTTTTAGAATTAATCGGATTAAATAAATCGTTTGGGCCGAAACCCCTACTGTTCGGCCCATCTCCTCAATGTTTCGGCCCGAGCTGGCCCGCTCGCTCCACCCCCTCTCTCTCCCTCAAACCCCGGCCCTACCCGGAAGCCTCCTCCCCTCACCACCAAGTGGGTCCGCGCCCATCTCCTTCTTCCCCCGCTCCTTCTTCATCCCGCAGCCACGCCCACACGCGTTGCCATTGCTGCGCCACCGGAGCTTCAAATCTCCGCGTTTCTCTTCCCCTCTTCATGAGCATTTATGCGCATTCAACCTCCTAACTCCACCACCTCCCTCTCGGACCGTTTCCCTTTCCGCGCAGCCGTAACCGCCAGATTCGAGTAACGGTCGCCGCCGCCCTCGCACCACGATCTCCTTCCCCAGTGCCCCTCGGCCCCTATAAAAGGGAGCACCGAGTGCGCCCTTTCTCCCTCACTCCAACGCCCCAGCCCCCAAGTCCCCCTCCACCCCCTCCTCTCTAGCGCCCGGATTTTGAAGGTTCTCGCCGCCAGCCGCAATCCCTTCAACCTCCGATTGCACCGCCGTTGTCGACTCCCTGGCCACCCCGACCTCACCGTCGCCGTTGCCGCCTCAACGCCTACCCCATGCTCCCACTCACTTGCCTCAGGAGCCACCGGGGCAGCTTCGCCGTCGACGACCGAACATCGCCGCCGCCTTTTCGCTCGCCGCCGGCCATCTAGTCGCCCTCCATCGCCACGAGGTAGTGCATTAGGTTCCTCCTCACTCCCTCTCTCCGGCGCACACCTCGCCGCCCATCGCTGTGCTGCCATTCACCGGTTCCTTGGAACCCGAGCGCCACCCCTCGCCGGTCCGACGTGGCACCGCCATCGCGACGCCACGTGCGTGTTTTCCGTTGAGTCAGCGCCTACGTGGCAAGGCCACGTCAGCCCTTGCGCAGCACCTGCACACAGTCACCGCTGACGTCATAATTCTGGTTTTCCTTCACAAAAATAATTCCAAATTCTAAAATTCCAATTATTCATCATTTCATGTGAATTGTAAACTTCCCGGGGTTCGTTCTCCTTCACACGAACTCTGATTTCGTCGATTCAAATTTCTAAATTCATATAAATTCAAGATCTAGCTAACTAAACTAAAATATTTAATTTGGAATTTATTTGAATCTTTATTTGAATTTGACTTATTTTCGCGTATAGATTTCGACGACTTTGGAGAGTCAGATTTCGACGCTGTTTGAGAGAAACCAATTGAGTATGGCAAGTTACATCTTTGATCATATTTGATTGTATTATTTAAAATTATTTAAATTATGTTTTAAATTATTGCATGCTTATTTATACTAAAGTTAATTTAAATTCCTGTTTTAAATTATAGGTATGCCTAATTCCTTTGTACTGCCAATTTTGACATTGAAATAAACCTACCTTGACACCTTAGATGAAAATCTAGTTTATGCAATAGTATGAACTAGAACATTTTGAGAAAAAAAATATGCTTAGCCATGCTTAGACCAAAAATATTTGATTTGGGGAATTTCAGCCAAAAATCAAATGTTGTTTAAAAGTCTATGGCATTGGTTTGTCATGGAAGATTTTGTAAATGATTTTGAAAAGCAAAAAGGAAAAGTTGGTTTGTACTTGGGCGAAATGGATTGGTTGTTGGGTGCAGGTTTATGCACGAGCTCAACTGGTTAGGGTTGAGGCCTGTGGTTTTATTGAAGTCACCCAAGTCAGTTAAGGACCGGCCTGAGAGCCGCTTTTGCTAAGCCACATCGTACTACCACTTGTCCTGTGTGGGTAGGATCTGGCTTAATAATTTGTAACACTACATTGTTAGTTATGCCATGTTGATGTATGGGTGTCGGTTAGACAGTATTCCCATTTGGCGCAAAAGGGGGCTTCTGGCGAATGGTTAGTCCAAAATAAGTGAAACCTTAGCAGGCATAACTACTTTGGGGTGGAGCTTGTAAAGGCCTTGTGATAATCACTTAGTCACATACCTTCGGAAGTGTGTGGGCGGACAGTACAAGTTGATTATCTCTGGTGGGTAAAGTTGTACAACCTCTATAGAGTGTTAAGAACTATTCGAATAGCCGTGTCCACGGTCATGGACATGCTTGGCAAAGCCACTCAAAGTTATACTTTGGTTTTGATTTCAAAATGATTTGACACAAATGATTTCTATCCAAATGAGAATTGGGCGGGAAGCCATGTGATAGGAGGGTATCCTTCACCATTCTTGTGTGAATGTTATCTGACTATAAAATTTGAATTTATAAAATGAATTTTAGTTATATAATAACTGCTTTGGAACTTAGTACAAGTATTTAAAGAAAACATTGCTTTATGCAAATTCAACCAATAAGCCTTCCTTTGAGATACCCTTGTATGCATGCATTCAATCTGTTACTTGACGGGTGTAACTTGCGAGCACGGAAGTTGTGCTCATACTTGCTTAATGCAAATAATTTCAGAGGAGAATGACTTTGCTGCCGGTGTGGATCTCGACGACTAGGCCGCTACCCCAGTCGATTGCTTGTGGCAGATCAGCTGGACTCCACTACTTCTTTGTCTTCCGCTGTGTTCTTTATTGTTGGCTTGTAAGCCTTTCTTGTAATAAACTCTGTTGATTATTAATATAATTATGCGATTTATGGATGTTACCATATCTGTTTACCGTGTGAACTAGTTACTGATCATGGGACTAGTTCAGTAATGCACAGAGGATTTGGGTGTGTTAATCCCGGGTCCAACAGAAAGTAGCTTCGAGATCGAGTAAGTTTTTCGATCATAATTTTATAATTTCGGCTTAAAATGACTAATCATCTCTTTTCTCTCTAGTCTTTCTTTGCTGCCAGACCCGAAAAGGGGACAACTAATTGCTCAAGAACAATTTTCACCACCAATTATATTGGCAACAGAGGAATCCCTGGCAGAAGAATTTATGCTAATGGAAGGACCTCCTAGGACCACTGAGGAAGTGGTTCAAGACGTCCTGGCGACAACTACTGGGACATCCCAAGGTGCACCGCTGGACATGGAGGTCCAAACGGAGAGGTCCTCTCTAGAGGATCGGATGGAAGAGGTGGTCCATGAGACCACCCGTTCAGAGGAGGTGGTCCATGAGACCATCGAAACTCAAGATGAAGATGATCATACATTGGTAAGATTTTTATCTTGAGATTCTTTCTTTGAATTTATCAGTGTAAATCTGACTCATAGGATGTCTTAGGAGCCACAAAATAACAGTACTGATCCAACCAGAGAAGTGTTTCGTCTGGTTCAATTGGATCAACCTAAAGATGACATTCCTCTAGGAAATCTTACTTCTAGAACTGAAAAGAAGGACCTCCAGGACCTCATGACATCTGTTAAAAGGTGCTGGAGAGTCAACATTGACATAGTAGAAGAGATAAAAACTTTTGCAGAGGAGAAAGAGAAGTAAGTACAGGGAGTTATTATTCAATCGTAAGATTCTAATTAAATAATTAACTTATGTCTCCATTCACTTTAAAGGGAATGCTTACTAGCAAAAGCCGGACAAGAAAGTGCTGAATCTGCACTTCATGCTCTTAGATTGAAATTATCTAAGGCGGATAAAAGATCTAAGACAAGTGCGGTGGTCATGGCAAAGAAGACCGAAGAGATCTGCCTCTTGACTCAGAAAAATGAAAAGTTACAAGAGATCCTGAGTAGTAGACAATCTAAAGAAAGTCATGATCTCTTTGAACAGTACAAGATGCTCCTTAAGGAAAAAGAAGGTAAAAGACCTCTATTTTATTTCTTACAAAATATTTGACCTATTATTTGTAATGCAAAAAATTTATTCTCTTTTTTCGTTTCTTCTTAGAACTAAAAAAGGCAAAAGAGGATCTTCAAAACAACTCTTCTAACAAAGATCTTCAGATTTAAGACTTGAAGGAAGTGGAGAAACAGAGTCGTACTGCCGTACAAGAACTTGAAAAGAAGGTGGAAACCTTGATGAAGGCTGGCAAGGAAATTATCACGGTTACTGGAAATAGCTTTTCTCAGATCTCTGCTTCTCTACGAGAGATCGCAAAACATCTGAAGGCTCCGGTAACTCCTCTTGCGACCAAGATGACCTTGGACGACCTTAGAAATGATATCTATTCTCAAATCAAATATATTCAAAAACACATACCTACTATGAAGCAGGTATTGCGGCTCAAGCCAAGATCACACCAATGGTGGCTGAAATCATCAGGAACATTGAAGCTAATACTCCTGCCCTTCCCTCAAGTGCTCCTGGCTCAAGTATTAAAAAATGACATTGTAATGATACAGATGTTTTGTCTTAAATTATATGAGATAATGAAAAGATTTTGTGTATGATAATTATGATTATTTGACTGACTTTGTCTTGCAAATTTAAATTTTTGCAAGTCGAAAGTAGTATATTTTACTATGTGTAGTCCCCCGCTAGGAACACTTTGTTCGGTAATGGGAGAAGTGTTTCGGGCGAACAATTGTGCTATGATTAGTATATCTATTACAAAACCAATGATCTGAACCAGTGTGTATTCAGGAAGATGAAGTCAGACTGCTGGGCTCTTATGCAATGAGAATTGGCTTATAGAAGAGGTCTCAGACAATTGTCATTTCCTAAATGTATACCGATGGTCATTTGATGAGTAAAGACACCATGATCCATGAGTAAAATTGATCAACCACAGGCACTTACAAAAGATGGTGATCATGTATGCAAAATAATACAAAAAATTTTATGCTGAAATATTAACATAATATTATCAGTAAAGTAACAACTGAACTTACATAATATAGAAAAAAGATACTTATACATAGAATTTTCAAAGAGTTCAACGTTCCATGTGTTAGATAAAACACGACCATCCTCCATAGCTAATCTAACTGATCTAGCCTAGCGACAGATACTACAGTATATGGACCTTCCCATCTGGAGGACAACTTGTTCAAGTTGGCTTGGTTCTGGATGCGTCTTAGGACCAAGTCTCCCACATGAAGTGTTCTTGGACGAACCCTTCTATTAAAGTAGCGTCTCAGCCCTTGCAGATAGGTAGCCGATTTCAAAAGTGCACGATCATGTCTTTCTTCTAGCATATTGACGTCATCTTCACGTAAATCTCCCTGATTTATTTGATCTACGAGGTCTATACGCGTGGAACCTAGCTGAATCTCACTAGGTAGCACTATTTTTGCACCGTAGACTAGTGCGAATGGTGTTTCGCCAGTTGCTCTACTGGTCATAATACGCAATGCCCATATAGCAGAAAAAAGTTCTTTCATCCAATTTTTTGAGCATGCCACGGAAGCAAAGCAGATTTTAGTGCCAATTTCATCGCAATAATCTTGAAACACATCACTAGTAAATTGGCTCCCATTGTCTGTGATAAGACGACTGGGTACTCCAAATCTCGTAACAATGTTTCGCACAAGGAATTTCTTTGCCGCTGCAGCCATTATACGAACGATTGACTCAGTTTCTATCCACTTAGTGCATGTATCGATGGCCACAAACAAGAATTCATACCCATTGGGTGCTTATGGTAGTGGTCCAAGTATATCAATGCTCCAAGTCAAAAAGGCCATGACAAGGAATGGTCTCAGAATTGATAAGATGGTTGGTGCACTTGCACGGTATGGAACCGACATCGCCACGATCTTAACAAGGTGCATGGCATCCTCAGAAGCGGTGGGCGAGAATAGCCTTGCCGAAAAGCTTTACCAACTAATGTTCTATAGGATGCATGTGTACCACACAAGCCCCCATGGACTTCTTCTAGTAATTTTATCCCAGAGTCTTGGGATATGCAACACATAAGAACACCATGTGCTCCTTTCTCAGATAATGATCCTCGACCACTTGTACATGCGTGCTCTTGAATCAACCTATCCTTCGTTGAGGATCATCGGCAATATCCCGATGCGAGATAAGTGGTCAATGGTTTTATCCACTCCGCATCTTGCTCGATGACTTTGACCTCTGAGGTAAAGTATTCGAGAAAAACACCTGTTGAAACAAGCGTTCGTGAGGAACCCAATTTTGATAACTGGTCTGCTAAGGAGTTTTCCTTGCGTGGTATATGTTAGACTTCGAAGTCCTTGAAGTGTTTTTCCAACTTCCTCACTTCACCCAGTCTTCGAGCCATTATCTTATCTAACAAACAGATTCCTTTGATACCGGTTTACGACTAATTGCGAATCTCCTTCGCTAAAAGCCGATGCACTCGAGGATTTGGATGCTCGAAGCTGCCAGAAGTCCTCCATACTCTGCTTTCGTTGTTAGTGGCGAGAATGTAAATCAGATGACATATTGGAGTTGATCACCCTGTGGTGTTATCAACAAAATCCCAGCCCCCGAGCCTTTAAACTCATGGGAGCCATCAAAATACAACATCCAATGATCGTCTGGCCCTGGACTTTTCTGAGGTTGATCCTCAGTATTCGTCCATTCAGTCACAAAGTTAGCCAGGACTTGCCTTTTTATGGCTGTTTGGGCAGTAAAATGAAGATCAAATTTCCCAAGTTCTACTGCCTATTTGGCTCTGCGACCTATTACCTCTTGGTTATGAAGTATATTTCCCAAAGGAAAAGACGAAGGTACTGTGATTTTGTGAGATTGAAAATAATGTCTCAGTTTTCTGAAAGTCATTAGAAGAGCATAAATTAATTTTTGGACCTCAGGATATCTCTCCTTCGGTCCGTGTAAGACCTCACTTACATAGTAGATGGGTCGTTGAGACCCTCCTCTTTCTGCAATATGTACTGCGCTGACCATATTTGGCGTTGCTGCCAAGTAAACTAGTAAAGGTTCACCTTCTTAAGGCGAAACCAATACTAGAGGATTTGAGAGATAAGCCTTTAAGCCTTCAAAGGCTTTGTCAGCTTCTTCGAACGGTTGAAACCCCTTATTACTCCCGCGGATCATCTTAAAGAAAGGTAAACCATGTTCTCCTGATCGAGAAATGAAACGACTAAGAGCCGCCATTCGACTAGTTAAGGCTTGGACCTCCTTCACTGTGGAAGGTGGTCGTAATTGTTCGATAGCTCGAATTTTCTTGGGATTAACTTCAATCCCACGAGAACAAACAAGGAAACCAAGCAATTTGCCAGAACTAACCCCAAAAGTACACTTTTTAGGATTAAGCTTTATTCCATATTTATTTACATTTTTGAAGGTCTCTATGAGATCCTTCAAATGGTCATTCTTAGTACTACTTTTTACAACGAGGTTATCTACGTAGGCCTTTAAATTACGCCCCAGCTAACTGCTGAAGGTTTTCTGCATCAAACGCTGGTACGTGACCCCAACGTTTTTTTAACCCAAACAACATCATGACATAGCAGTAGACACCAAAGGGAGTGATAAAGGCAGTCTTTTCTTCTTCTTTCGCCATGCTGATATGATGGTATCTAGAATAAGCATCAAGAAAACTCATCAGTTCACAACCCACAGTGGAATCAACTAATTGATCAATGCGAGGCAAAGGGAAGTCATCTTTTAGGCAAGCAATATTTAAACTGGTAAAATCTACGCACATGCGCCACTTACCGTTAGATTTCTTGACCAGGACCGGATTTGCAAGCCACTCGAGGTGATCAACTTCCCGAATGAAACTAGCTTCAAGGAGCTTATCGAGCTCTGCTCTAATAGCTTCTTGACGATCCAGGGCGAAATGTCTCAGTCTTTACTTGACTGGTTTTTTCTCAGACTGAATGGCTAGCCTGTGCTCAATCACCTCCCTTGGGACCCCGGGCATATCAGATGGCTTGTACGCAAAGACATCCGAGTTGGCTCGGAGGAAGGTGAGGAGCTCGTCTTCCTATTTATCACTTAGTCCTGCGCCAATCTGGATTGTCTTGGATTGGTCATCTGGGCTAAGTGGTATGACTTTTACCTCCTCATTGGGCTAAGGAGTGGCCTTGACCTTCGCGTACTTTCCTGTTTTATCCTCCAAAGTAAGATCTTTCAAAGGCAAATGATCGACAAGTTCTAATGACTTACGATCACATGAAAGTGCGACGGCCTAGTCACTTTGCACCGCAATCACGCCCTTTGGCCCAAGAATCTTAATCTTCTGGTAGGCGTGGTGTGTAGCTGCCATTAACTTTGTTAGAGACGGTCTTCCCAAAATAGCGTTATAGATAGACTCAAAATCAACTACTTCGAAAATAATTAACTCAGTTCAAAAATTAGTAGCCGTACCGAAGGTTATTGGTAAGACTACCTGCCCTATTAGTGTAACTGACATACCCGACACTATCCCATAGA
Source organism: Phyllostachys edulis (assembly GCA_036346405.1). Lineage (NCBI taxonomy): Eukaryota > Viridiplantae > Streptophyta > Magnoliopsida > Poales > Poaceae > Phyllostachys > Phyllostachys edulis. The sequence goes on from CM070549.1 coordinate 61,931,864, forward strand.
AGGGACTTTTCATTGGTTTAATCTTAGAACAAGGAATTTGCATCTCATCTAAGGTGTTAATAAATAACAGGTCTAATGAACTACCGCTATCTACTAATACTCTCCCTACTCTGCAATTACTTATGGTAGGGGAAACTACTAGTGGTAATTTACGAGAAGTAGACATACCTTTAGGGACGTCCTCCTTAGTAAAGGTTAGAGAGGTCTCTGACCACTTGGGGTATTCCGGATGACCAGGTGGGACCTCAACGTTGTTAACGTCTCTCCATGTCGCCTTGTACTGCCGCTTGGAGGTATAAGCGACTGAACCCCCGTAAATGACGTTGACGTGGTGATCCGTCCTTTGAAATGACATTTTCGTGTCCTTGTCATTACCTTGGACCTCTGCTGGTCCGCAATCTTCAGTGGGGCAGAATTGACCTTTTCCATCGTAGTCCTCCATCTCGCTACGCCAAGTATGGCGCTTCTTGAGGTCATGACCAGGGACTTTATGCAATGGGCACCAGCGCTCATTGCTCCTGAACATACTCACAGATCGTGGGGCAGTTTGGTCGTTTGAATGACTTCCTTGCCTCCTTTTGGTCCAAGGACCTTTGTTTTTGTCGTAGAGTGGTCGCTGGACAACTACTGTGACCTCCCTGGTGGACTGCTTGGACCTCCCCTTCTTCTTCTTTTTAGGTTTTCCTCTACTGCTCGTGGAGCCTTCGGTCCTCTTGGATTTCTTTTCTTTGACATCCTCGTGGCCTGGTTGAGGAGGGGTGATTCCCTTATCCACAATTCGGTTCCACTCCACTGCCTCATGAGCATTAGAGTACCGATCGACCATGTCGAAGAGCTCTGACACGGACCTGGGCAGATTAATGTTGAGGTTTTCTGTGAACCTTCGATATCTCACCACATGTTTAAAAGCTCGAATCACAGAGTCATCGAAAATATTTGGTATAGTATTGCGGACTTCTATGAAACGTTTTACAAATTATCGTAAATTTTCTTCAGGGGTTTGACGGAGTCGATGCAAATCATCCTCCTTCCCCGGCTTTGCATAACAACTTTTGAAATTATTTTGTAATGTGTTACAAAGTATCTCCCAGTTATATATGGATCCCTCAGGCTAGTTAAATAGCCAGGTCCTAGCGGAACCTTTTAAAACTGTGGGCATATAATTAGCCATTACCTTATCATCGCCTCCAACGGTCTGAATGGCGGTAGTGTAGACTTGGAGAAATTATGATGGATTTTGCGTTCTGTCGAAAGTCTCCATACTTCTAGGCTTGAACTTCTCTGGCCAGGTAACATTTATCAGTCTAGGAGAGAAAGCTTTGCACCCTGCATAAGGTCCGACACATTGTCATGTATTACGACGACTATCATAACCAACAGGAGATCTGGGATGTCTATTACGTCCCAAAAAATGGGTGTCATGCTCACCTCGGCTTTGAACGTGACGGCTAGGAGAACCATAGTTTCGGTCTTGCCTTCGTTGTCCAATCGAGGACCCTTCTAGGTGTGAGTCCGTTTGGGAAATTACAGTAGGTGATCAGGTAGAAATATTCTCCGCCACATCCTGTAGCTCTTATGCAATGGCACGCATCACTTGCACTCCTTGCTCCGGAGTCAATCCATCCGGAGGTCGTGCAATAGCGCTTGCTAAGTAGCGAACGCGTTCTGCAGGGAAATCCTCCTGCGTGAGGGTTGGTAAGGTATTTGGTTCTCTTACCATCGTTTCCCGCGATGGTGGCATATGCATCGCCAGCAGTGGCGCCCTCGCTGAAGAGCTAGGGGCGTCACGATAGTATTGTTCATGAAGCTACGAGATGTGCGCTTGTGTGGTGGCACATATCTCGGCTTGTCGGGTCTCTTCCTCTTGTTGGAGGCGTTTCCGTTCTTCCCGCTCCTGGTGTTGCCCTGATGCTTCAGGATTATCACAAGGATTGGGTTGATTGTCACCGATGGCAGCGACTTGACAACCGCCTGAACAAGCGGAAGGGGTGAACATGCCCTCGTCCTCTGAGGAAGAGGACGAGTTGTATTGTAGGGTGAGTAGAAGATTCTTCCCAGATGTTCTCTCCAGGCCTTCAGTGTGGAGGCCGTTAGCGAGATCATCATGATTTGCTGGGATCTAGGGACCTTCCGAATCTCCTCTAAGTGAGACAGGCTCGGGATGGTACTCATCCACAGCAGGACTTGTGGACGAAGGCACGGCCAGCGTGGAGCCAGCAGAGGCAAGAGATTCGGTGGGCGACGGTGCCTTAGCAATGGCCCTGGAGGAACCATGGGCATTGCGGGATACGAGGACGTAGTTTTCCTCCATGTCGTCATCGTAGTCGGAGATGTCGAGGATGCTTTCTTCTCTCCAAGCAAGCAAGTTGTGATTCATCAGCAAAGCGCGAGACACATTACCATAATTGAGTAGGCGAAGAAGATGACAGCGCACCCCACGGACGGTGCCAGCTATCAACGTCTGGGACTCTCGTCACAAAATGGACAAACAAGAATATAAAAAGGAAAATGGAGATTACTATCTGTTTGCCAAAAGACTCGAGACGGTGAATGTGTATTGCAAAGGGTATGCTCTGATTACAGGGAAAGTGGCTATGAATACACACGGATTAGGGCTTGGATGTGAATCTATCTTACAAAGGCACATAGGCCGGACTATTTATAGTATTACAAGCGTCGGCAGTTAGTAGTAGTGGTGCCTCTTCGCGCCAATGGTTGTGTCTCTTCACGCCAATAGTCGCGTCCCTTCGTGATGACCGTTATTGCCTATATCTCCACGTGTAGCTATTATTAACCACACGTAGGTAACCGCTTTCTAGGACCTCCTCCGCGGGGGAGTGGCCCTGGAGAGGTCCTGGAGGAACCCATGGAGGATGTCCAACTGGGCCTTCAGGAGAGGTTTCGGGAACGGTCAAAGGAAAGAGTTTATAGGCCCACCTTCCTACTACTTGATTGATCTTGGGTCTAGAAGATTAACTCAGGCCTAGTAAAAATCTAGCTTATCTATTAATAAGCAAATAAAGATATACCCGGATAATTGACTAGTCAACAATCCTCGTCATAATTAACTACGACTAACAAACTACGACTAATTAATTACAACTAATTAATTACGATTAAATTAATTATGACTAATTAGTTACGGCTATTTAATTACGACTTACTTCCTCTGTTCAAGAATGGATGATGTTCTGGACATCAACACAGTCTCCCATGTTCAGCTTTGACCATTACTTTTCATATGATTATGCTAGTAAATTTTTTTAAAAAAATATATTATGAAAATATTTATCATGAGAAATCTAGTGATACTATTATCCCATGACAAATCTAAATAGTTTTTCATATATATTAGTAAAAATTAGAAAAGTTTAACTACACACTTTCTAGGATGTCATACATTTATGAACGGATGGAGTATTAATTACTTACTAATTAATTACAATTGTTTAATTATGACTAATTAACTATGACCAATTAACTATAACTAATTATTCATGACTAAATTAATTACGATTAATTAACTATGACCGCTTAATTACAACTAATTAACTATGACTATTTAGTTTTGAATAATTAATTATGAATAATCAACTAATTAACTAGGGCTACTTAATTATGACTAATTAACAACGATTATTTAATTACGACTAATTAACTCGATTGGTTAACTACATCCGATTAATTACGATCGATTAATTACAACTAATTAACTATGACTAATTATATGACTAATTAATTAAGACTAATTAATTACGATCGATTACTTACGACTAAATTAATTACAACTAAATTAATTATGACTTAATTAATTACTACTAATTAATTGTGACTAATTAATTATGACAATTAATTTAACACTAATTACAAAGTTAAAAAACATAATGCATGTGGAAAAATACCTCTTCTAGAAAATCTTCACTTGATGTCGAACTCTCTCTACTAATACGACCACTAAACACTGCTCTAAATACTCAAATTGGCAACAAAATCATAACTAATTTTAGCGTAACATGCTACCTCTCGCTTGCTCGATCCTCTTTGTCTCTCTGAGCCGAGCGAAATGGTTGGTGTAAAGGATGAGAGCGACGCGATGGCGACGGGAACACGACGTGCGACGCAACATTGCGTGGCGTGGGGTGCACGAGAATCTATGGGGCAAGGTGACCAAGGGACGGGCTCGACGAGAGGGTCCCAAGACGTTAGAGGGGCAGGCGCCTAGGCAAGGGAGGGTCCAGGTGTCGGCGCGTGCATGGTGCCATTTTTGGTATTTCGCACGAGAGATGGCTACTTTCGCTATTATAATGCCAAACCGTGCCAAATAAGCCAAAAACTCACATATTATCGTTGGTGTGGTGGAACTAATTAGGAAACAATTGATTGTGGCTACTATATGCATAAAACCGTACAACTTCTGTTTCATTCCATCATAAAAGCATGACCCAAAACATAAATTGGATTTCCAATATTTTAAAACTTTGTAACCTACTGAAGTTTTTTTTGTCGAACAAAACAAAGTTTGGATCTCGCCAGTTTTGAGCTCCCGTACTAGTTAAATTTCACAAGCTCACATTTAGGCCTCAGAATCTAAATCCAAGAATACAGAAAATCCACTTCTAAAAAAATCATTTAAGCGCCTTTTTTTTCAATGGTGATGGCGATGTGCATGGCTCATGCTCCTTCCTACCAGCAGTGAATATATACCACAACTATGTTGTCAAACTTGTGCCATTGCCAAACCAATCAAAAAGTGTCTCCTCGTTCTGGCTACGTCTGCATTTTTTTAAACGGGATTTGATAATTTGTCACAATTGAAGTGCAATTGATAATTTATCACTCCATATCATCAACTTAGTGGCAAATCATTGACAATCCTTTTTTTTTATGGTTTTGCTAAACAACATTCGACTATTTTCTTTTATCAAAATAGTCGAATTTTCATCTGTCCGATATGCTTTGAGATTTGCACTTCTTTTTATCTAATGAATTAGGTCCGAATTTATTACGATTTTTTCTTCAGAACATAACAGGTTTATCACATTGCTGTATTTTGTTGGTATACAATTTTATTTTTTATCTTTGTTTTTGCTCAATCTCTCAAAGTATACGTTGGATTTGAATCATGTGATGAAAATATGAGTTATTCAAACTTTCGAGAATAATTACCGTAATCAAGAACAAAAATTATATATAATTTATGTATAATAAAGTTGTAAATGAACTAAAATTTAACTGTTTTAGATTAAAGAAACAGTTGAATCTTATATAGACAGACTTTTTTTAATGAACGGCTACGTCTGCCTTCTTTTTTAAACCAACGCATGAACTCTGCCATTCATTACATAACTTTTTATTTATTAATTAACCCTTTTTTAGTTTTTATTTTAAAGTTAACCTCCGGCGAACTTTATTTTCAATTCTGATCTTTTTGGTCACGCCACCACTTGTGGTATGATAAAATAACGCTGTCTCGCTATAGGATAAATCCGTTAAATAGCACTTTGGGCACGCCACTGATCGTGGTGTGACCAAACAACACTATCACGCTACGGGTGGTGGAGTGACAAGAGCTTCTCTCAGATACGGGCTGACGTGACAGCGTTGTTTTATCACGTTATAGGTGATGGCGTGATCAAAGAGGTCAGAATTAAAAATAAAGTTCGCCGGGGGGTCAACTTCAAAGTAAAAATGGAAAAATAGTTAATTAATAAAAAAGTTCTTCATTACACAAGAATAGAAATACACCGCAGCGAAGGGCTACACGAAATGCGTCTGCACATAACTTGGTCGTATCAACCAGGAGAATCTGACAAGAAGCAATGGCCAGGCGATGCCTCACGTCGAACACCGCGCCGCCCCCGACGATGGCCGGCACCGGCGCGGCCCCTCCGGCGCCACGTTTGCGGTGGGACCTCCACGGGCCGGCCGAGAAGGTCGCCGTCGCCGGCAACGTCGTCGTCGCGGTGCTCTTCTTCGTCGCCATCGTCTGGCGCCTCTTGTTCTCGGGGAAAGATCAAGACGGCGCCGTCGCTCCCGAGGGGCCCGACGGCGGCCGGGTGGCGCCTGCGGCGGACGCTTCCTCATCCGGGGCGAGCTCGCCGTGCGCGTCGCCTCGGGCCACCGGGCTGAGGGAAGAGGACCTCATGGCGCTGCCGGTGTACGTTCACGCCGCGTCGGCGGAGGACGGCGGCGGCAAGGTGGAGTGCGCGGTGTGCTTCAGCGAGCTCAGGGACGGGGACACCGGCCGGCTCCTGCCGAGGTGCGGGCACCGGTTCCACGCCGAGTGCGTCGACAAGTGGTTCCGGTCGCACGCCACCTGCCCGCTCTGCCGCACCGTCGTGGCGGACGGCGGCTCCCGCGAGGCCAACCCCATGGTGCAGGCGGGAGTGTGAGATAAGTAGAAGCGTTTTCTTTTTGTTCTTGTACCCAGTGTTCTGTGAGTTATTACTGCGCGTGTGTTGTATTATACTATCTGGGATGCAGCTCTCTTTTCTTTTCAGAATCTGATGCAAATTTTGTACAGTTTGTTTTGTTTTCTTAATTTTTCACTTGATGAACACATATGAAGCAGCCGCGACCTGGGAGAGTACTGAGTACTGAAGCAGTATAGTCGACGCCTGCAAGCTCTTCCAAAACCTGCACGATGGCGACGTAATGCTGTTTGCCAAGCACAACACTCTGGTGTTAAAGAGTGTACAATGTAATTTTGTATTGCTACAACAAAAATTATACACATCTGTGGCACAAACTATACAAATAGCACAACCCAAAACTAGTGATATACATGTTCATATATTGATTGCACTACATGCACACTGTAAGCTGTCTAAAGAAAATACACCATAAGCACGGCAAGAAACTGTAGTTAGTGCAGTAACCACTACAGCTGACTCTGCCTTTCCAAATAAAAAAGGAAAACACAGCAGGGTACTCAACATAGATAAGAAATACTAGCAAGCTTATCCTTGGTTTGCTAGCTCTTTGCCTTCCATTAGAAGAACTATCAACTATGCAGATTTCTTCTATATATGATTGAGTACTTCGATTAGAAACTGTTGTAAAATTAGCGGTTTTAGCATATGTTTAGAATTAATTGCAGCATAAATTAAAATAATTAAAGTATATTTCCAGCAGCATTTAAATGACAAAAATAACATAAAAGCATGTAAAATCTTCATGTCATTTAAACATGATAAAGTGCTCAAAAGATAGAACTTAACAACAAAAGAAATCAACATAATGCTCAGATTTAATTTGATTGTTTATTGCTCTCAGATGTCGGGTTGCTCAAGATGTAATCTTGATCTCCTCGCCACGTTTGTCAATATTCTTCACTAATTAAATATGACAACTACAAATCAGACTTTGAGCTAAAAATAATGCTTTACTAATATGTCAAGATTTATCTCATAGACAGCAATTATACTATCAGTCAACATAGGATCATTTGTTCAACGGTGTATATAGAATCAAAATTTCAGCACATTAGCCTTTCGGCAAACAGGATATCACAGTGCAAACAGATCACATAGGATCAACAAGATCACACAACAAAAATGATCAAGCTCCTTTCAGCCATAACCAAACTACAGAGAGTATCAGAACAAAATTGCGAGAGATAAAACTGACAGTAGTAAGCAATACAATTAGCTCAAGTCTGATATTGTTACAAATTCAATTTCATAACATGACAATAATCATCACCGAGCATTAATTCGAGCCCACAACATTACTAAACAAAGTCTCACAGTGCTAGTTAAAATTATAGAATGTAAAAGTAACAAGCACAACACACTTTAGTACAGTAATGCAGAAAATAAAATCAACGATACTCACGATGTGGATGGCACTCAAAGCCATCGAGTAGAACCGGGCAAGGCACGCGAATCGCGTTATCTCAGAAAATCAATCGCCCCACTATACAACGTTGAACGGATGAGGTCGTCGGATATACAATATCAATTCGCAAACTGGGATACACCAATTTGCGAAGTCGATGTACAAGAATGCCGCACAAGACCCAATCACGGTGCACCGGATGAATGCAACCACAGAGCATCAATCACCAGAAAAACCGAATCCTTCTTCCTCACCAAGACCAAGCCAGAGCCGACCAGAACAAAGCCTCAAATGCGCAAGTGCCAAGTTCCCTCACCGAGCACCCAATAGAGAAAGGGCGTGTTATGATCCTTACATCGTAGGGGTTAACATCATCGGGAGGATAGCCGATGGCGTCATTTGCTAGGGAGGAATATTATATATTTTTAATCTATAGGCGAAATACCTAATAGATAGATTTTAAATAACAAATCATGTCTAATATCTCATACTGCTATAGTGCCGCTACATACAAGAATCCTACGGCGCTACAATGCTTGTTCGATATTCTAATTATGGCGTGGTAGTGTAGCAAATGTTAATATTAGGCAGGATTTGTTATTTAGGAATCTATCTATTAGGTGTTTGGTATTATCTATTAGTTAGATAAGTTATTATTAGATTAGATTGTTAGAGATAAGTTTCCTTATAAATTATTTTTCTAGGGTCAAGTCGGGTCGTCCCTATTAAAAGGATAACATGTATCCATTATCAATCTAAGCAATGAGAATACAATAGTCTAAGTCTCAATCCTTTTCGTCTCCCCAATCTATAATCTTCCCTCTCCCCTAGCAGCCGACGCCACCCGGCTATCCTCCCGGTGATGTTTACCCCTATGATCTAAGGATCATAACAGGGCGTAAGAAGAGAACCAACGAGATGCACAAGGAAGAAGGTTCCGGACCTCACCACCGACGGCGTCAGGGAACTCATGACGTCATAGGAGCTCCAAAAAGCCCAAAACCGAAGCCAAATCGAGAAGAAGAGAACCAAGATTGGAGAAAGCTCATTGATTTTTTTTTTGGGGGGGGGGGAGGGTGGTGAAGAAAAGGGAGAAAAACTGTTGCCTTTTGAAGAGAACCAGAGCACGCGATGCGATGGCTGCAAACGGCCAGCTCCGAAGAGCCCGGGCCAGCCTGCGCCTCCTGTATCGCCGCCTTGCTCACGGGAGCTCCAAGCGACCAAGCCGCACGCGCTGCCGAGAGGAAGATAGGGTTGGAAACCTTATCTCTTCCTTTCTCCAACGACGGGTGGGCCCCACTCTCTAATTTTTTCCTTTTCTATTTCTTCTCTCAAAATGAGAAATTACCAGATAGCCCTCAGATATCCAACAGAAACAATGTATCAACAATGCACATAGCAACAAAACGATGATAGTCAGTCATACAAAGCCACATGACTTGTTTCAGAAAGTAATCAGAGCAATTTATATTCCTGCTTTAGTAAGTCAACTCGTAAGTCGTAACTAATTGGCAACGTGCAAGCAGAACTTGATTTCTTCAAGCACCACATAGAAAATTCAGCTATTTGGCAATTTGAACTTCTGTTTGGGTAAAAAATATTAAGACGACTTCGAACATGCAAATGGTCATTTGAACTTCACAAAGTCCACGCAATTGGAAATCGAGAGACAAGTTATCGTCTCCACTTGCCAATTTATCTTGTTTACTACAACTAGTAGTAGTATAAAATCTAACGTAAGCTTCAGCTCCATGTGCAGTGAAGTTAGTGTAGGCTGATCAGTTCTAATGAGCATAAATAAACAGGGGGAAAAACAGAAATGGAGTTGGATAATGCAGGACCAAATGCCACGTTCTTTAATAAACAATTGGTAGTGCAAAAGATTCTATTTGACTAGTACTATTTTCAAGCAACTATTGCCGCCTCTGCAAATATATTACAAGCTAAGTGCGATTTGGATCTATTACGGCACACAGCCACCACAATTCATTACCTGAAAATTTCTGTATTTTCGTCCAGGCTGGATTCTGTGATCCAAGCCAGCTGTTGTCATTGGTCATAGACACTTGTAAATAGTTTTTAGTTTGACCTTCCAAGTTCTTGCAGCAATCGACAGAGATGTTTACTCCGAATTACTCCAACTTTCGCTTGGTGCAGGCAAGTTCTGGAAGCCACAATTCCAGGGCTTCACCAGCATCTGGTGATACTCTCTCTCCGAATGTCTTCAGAGAGAGCGGGATGAAGCATGTTTTTTCTGCAAATTCGACCATCTCTCGAGATCACACCTCGCCGACGGAGACGGTTATAACCCGGAGTTCCCTACCGAGGGGATTACTCCAAGTCGCCAGATGGTGTCTCGACTACTCCTCAAGCGGGAGGCCTCGAGCGCAAGTGAGAATCATCAACAGAGGTCTTCGCCCTCGGATCAAGGTCACTCTCCTAGAGACCGAGCCGAGACCTCCTCAAGATCACGACTACGCCTCGTGGCAGTGGCAAGAACACCACCGATGGCGGACACGACCAACACCTTCATGAACGCGAGGGAAATCCTTGACATTCTCGCACTCCATTGAGGTAGTCTCAAGAGTTCGACATGGAAAATCTTGAGGCTATTCGACGGAAGAAGATTGAAGCCCAAAAGAATTTGCCTGAGCGCATCTAATATCAATCAGAGGAAGCTCGAGAACTCCAGTACGTCAATGACTTGCTTGAGAATCCAACTCAAGAACTCGCCCGAGCGCCAGGGTACGATCTCTTCATCGACGAGATCGCACAAAGGCTTCGGAACACGATGGCAAGGCTGGAAGCACCGCGTCGACATCATTCAGGAAGTCGTAGCAATACGACTTATTCAGCTACCAGTCGATCGAACATATCACCACGGAGGAATCGACGCAACAGTAAGTTGCATCGATCTTCTACTCGGAGAAATGTCTTCCGAATGACTGATGATCAACAAACCCCTCGGAGAGGTGATCGCTCACCATTCCGACATGGGAATCAGAGAAGAGATGAACTACGAGGAGTATTCCTCAGAGGATCGAGACCTATCATAGATCCGTCAACTCACATCGGGTATCGCCGAGTACGACCACCGATGATATCAACCCTTCTTTCCCGCAAAGGAGGCGCCAAGAAGTTATTATCGATGTCCGCATTCTCGCCGATCTCACGAGCCGCTCATTGCCACCTTGCTGACTCAAGGAATATGGAGAAGTTCGATGGTTCCCAAAATCCCATCGAATTCCTTCAAATCTACACAACAGCTGTCCGAGCAACAGGAGGAGGAGAGCATGTAATGGCAAATTACCTTCCAACTGTGCTCGAAGGGTCTGCTCGATCGTGGTTACTAAACCAACCGCTGAAGTCGATTTATTCTGGCAACACCTCTGCGACCTTCTACTGGCGAATTTTCAAGGCACTTACAATCACCCCGGGAAGGAGGACGACTTGCACCGGATGAGACAGAACGACAACGAGACCTTGTGCCAATTCATCAAGCGCTTACCAGTTCGTAATTCAATTCGGAAGTTTCGATTCATCTCACATCGAGCTTGCCAGGAGTCCGCAGTAGAAGGATAACAGAAGATATTGCTTTAAATCCACCTACTTCTGTTGCCGAACTCTTCGAGATAGTTGATCGATATGCTACTGCCTCTGAGGCGGTCGAGTGGAACAACACAATAGATCAAGAAGACAACACCTCTCGAGAGCCAGGCGACATTGGTAAGAAGAAAGATACGAAAGCAAAAAAGTCCAAGAACAAGGCGAATGGTCAAAAACTCCAAGCCAGCGGTTCCAATGAGGTTTTGGCTATGAATGATAAAGAGCCACGCACCTCCAAGCCGCACTCCGATCGAGACAAAGGTAAGCACCCCGATCGGAAAAATGATAAGCCTAGGTGGTGTCCTTTCCATAAAAAGGAAGGACATGACCTTCACAACTGCCGGGTCTTTCAACGAAAGCTTGAAGACTACTACAATGGCAAAGGACCACTTCCCACTCTCGAGCAGGTAGGACAAACGAGTGGTCATAAGTCTTCAGATGATGAGGAGGAGATGCCGTTCCAGACAGCTTAAAGCTGCTGAACGTGAGGTAAACTCCATAGATCCTCCTCTCGTTAATAAATTACCAAAGTGGTCGGAAGTCACCATCTCCTTTGAGAAGGGTGACTGCCCGATTCCTTCAACTCGACCAGGTCGATATCCGATCGTGGTCGAACCCACCATCAACAATTGTCAGGTCAATCAAGTTTTGGTTGATGGTGGTAGCTCGTTAAACATTTTGTTTACGAGTGCCCTGGATGACATACAAGTACCCAGGACTAAGGTAAGACCGCAGACGCTACTTTTCCATGGAATTGTATCGATCTTCACCAAACCATTGGCCAAGTTTCTCTTCCTTTAACATTTGGTTCACCAAGTAATTTCGTGACGAGAAAATCTCCTTTGATATGGTCGATTTCGACACGGCATATAACGCCATACTCGGACGACCAACTTTGGCAAAATTGCTAATGGCTACTCATTATGGATATCAATGTATTAAGATGCTAGGTCCCAAAGGAGTAATCACAATTCATTGTGACAAGAAGATGGCGATACCGCGATCGCCGATCCATCGAGATGGTTGGACAAATACCAACTCGAGAAGAAAGTCAACCTTCGACTAGCAAGTCGGCTTCAAAGCTGCACCAAAGCCGAACGACAAAGTCAAAGAGGTTCCTCTCGATGCGGGAGCCTCAAGACTGCTCAGATCGGGATACTTCGACCCCAAGTAGGAAGACGCCTCATCGCCTTCCTCCGAGCTAACGCAGATGTTCGCGTGGCAAGCATCCGACATGCCCAGAGTCCCCTGTGGAGGTGATCGAGCACAGCTAGCTTTACGGCCCGACAAAGTACCAGAAACAAAAATTACGGGATTTGCCCTCGATCGACGAGATGCTATCAAATCGTAATTGATAAGCTACTTAAAGCAGCTTTATAAGAGAGGTCAATCACCCGAGTGGTTGGCTAATCCTCGTAATGGTTAGAAAGTCAAACGGCAAATGGCGATAAAGCGAGACTTTATCGATCTTAATAAAGCTTGTCCAAAAGACGATTTTCCTTTACCTCAGACGATCGCTTGGTTGATTCTACCGCAGGTTGTGAAATGTTAAGTTTTTAGACGATATTCGGATACCACCAGATCAATATGTGTCTAGACGATGAAGAAAAGACCGCTTTATTACACCATTTGGTATATTTTGCTATGTTAAAATGCCATTTGGTCTAAAAATGCCGGCGCTTCTTTTTCAACGCTTGATGCAAGCAACTTTTTTCATCTCAATTAGGCCAAATCTAGAGGCCTATGTTGATGATCTAGTCGTTAAAAGCATCAAGAGACTTAACCATATCACTGACCTACAAGAAACATTCAACAACCTCAGAAAACATCGCTTAAAACTCAATCATGAGAAATGTGTGTTCGGAATCTCTTCAGGAAAATTACTTGGATTCCTAGTATCTATACGAGGAATCGAAGCAAATCCCGAAAAGATAAAGGCCATTCTCCAAATGCGCCCTCCAACCACAAGGAAAGAGGTCCAGAAACTCACTGGGTGCATGGCGGCTTTAAGTCGTTTCATCACACGACTAGGAGAAAAGGGGCTACCTTTCTTTAAACTTCTAAGGAAACACAAAGGTTTTGAGTGGTCGAAAGAGGCAAATGATGCCTTTGAGGATGTCAAGAGGTACCTTACGAGTGCTCCTATTCTGGTCTCTCCGAGGCCGTAAGAAACGCCTTAATTTACCTAGCCGCCACGCCACAGCAAGAAGCGCAGCTTCTAGTCGAGAACGTGAAAACGCATAACGACCGGTTTATTACGTAAGTGAAGTTTTACACGACCGGGCGAGCGCTACCTCAGTCCAAAACTTCTATATGCCCTCCTCGTGTCTTCGAGGAAATCATGCATTATTTTCAAAGCACAAAATAGTCAGATCTGCCCGAAGTTTCCTTGGGAGCGATCCTCCGTATTAGGGAAACAATGGGACGCATGGCAAATGGTTAGTCGAACTTGGGGAGTTCGACATCCATTTCGTGTCCCGAACGGCCGTTAAATCCCGATCTTGGCGGACTTTGTCATCGATGGACAAATCTCAACTCGCTCAGATCCCCAAGACGATTCCCACGACCGGGATCTATGTACTTTGACGGTCGCTTACTTTAAGTGGCTCTGGGTCGGGTGGTCTCCGTATCTCCTACCGAGAGACCTTAAAGTATGCCATACAATTAAACTTTCGAGCCACTAACAACGTGGGCGTATCACGAAGGTTTGCTAGTCGGTATACGAGCAATGAAGCGCTCGATTCGCCGACTACTCGTGAGAGGAGACTCTCAACTAGTCGTGAATCAAGTCGGGAAGGAGTACCAAGGTTTCAACCCGACAATGTCTCGGATTTATCGGAAGTGCGTAAGCTTGAAAAGCATTTTTAGGTTTCGAGGCATAATTCATCCTCGAAGGATAATTTCCTCATGCACCACCTTGCTCAATAGCTTCTTCCCGATTTGTAGTACCAAAAGGAGTCTTCTTGGAACAACTCCGGCCGCCCCTCGGTCGATTTAACCGAGAAACCTCCTATTGAGACGGCCTTCTAGAATACGAGGATACCGGATGGCGCCCATCTATGAGTATCTTCGTATGGTTTCAGACCAAGACGATCTCGAGGCGATCGCTTATCCCGAAAAGCCAAAATGTATACTTTGGTTGAAGGAGTCCTCTATAAACGAGGTACTCAAGGGGTGCTCATGCGATGCATTCCGCAGAGCTTAAGGATTAACACTCTTCGCGACATACACGGTGGCATCTCGTGGAACTCATGCTTCCTACGTAACGCTGGCTCAGAAGGCCTTTCGACAAGGTTTCTACCGCCAACAACTCGCACGATGCTAAAGAGTTGGTTAAAAGTGTGCCCAATGCCGCTTCATAGCAGTAAATACACCAACCACCAGCATTACAAACGATACTCTATCTTGGCCTTTTGCAACCTGGGGTCTCGATATCCTAGGACCGCTCCCAAAGCTCCAGAGGTTTCGAAGTCCTTTTGTGGCTATTGATACGCTCACAAAATGGATTGAAGTTTAACTCGTGGATCGATAACGACGAAGCGCAAAACGGTTTATGATGAGATGCGAATTACTCGATTTGGAGTACCGAGTCGAATAATTACAGATAATGGTAAGCATTTTGAGCGCAAAATTTCAAGAATTTTATGACGAGTTGTGTACCAAGTTGTGTTACGCTTCATGGCCCATCCCCAAAGTAATGGGGCAATGAACGCAAACGACCAAATAATGAGAGGAATTAAGGCTCGAGTCTTCGACCACTCATCAAACGCCGGGGCTTGGGTACAAGAGTTACCTCTCAGATATGGGCGGTTAGACGACTACCACCAGACATGTGAAACACCATTTTTGGGTCTTGAGTCGCCATGCTTCCTCCGAATCAAGATACGATCAACACGAGTAGAAACTTTCAAAGACTCCAACCAGAACAACTTTGAGCGGATGATATTAATCTACTTGAGGAAAGGAGAAACTAGGCCTTAATCCGCTTAGCGCCTACCAACAAGCCTCAAGCAGATACTACGATCAGAAGGTCCAACCTCACAGCTTTGTCAGAGGTGACTTGGTGTTGAGGCTCGCCAATCCAAGTCTAATCGAACAAACTTTCTCCTAAGTGGGAAGGTCCTTACACCGTGGTCGGAGTTACTCGGCCAGGGTCGGTACGGTTGGCAATGGAAGACAATCAGGTTCTCTTGAATTCTTGGAACATCGACCCGCCACGCAAGTTTTATGTGTAACTAACTGCTCGCATAATAAAGACTCGTGTTCTCTCTACCTCTATTGTCTTACTTTTTGAGTAGTGCTTTCATAATCTTTCGACTATATTCCAAACACCCGCTTCCTTTACATCGTTGAAAGGCGAGTAACATCACCTAGTCGGCCTCTCCTCTCTCGCATGTGGTCCTCGCCCACTAGAAGGAGCTTCCTAGTATTGACTCGTTACTCACTTTTGCCGCCAACACAAAGAGCTCGGGTTCTATTTAGTCGAAATATTTTTGAAAGCCAACTCCTTTCACCTTAGTTTATTTCTTCGCTTATTTAGAAAATATTCTAAGCAGAGTGCACTTTTTATATTTATTCAACCGCTTTTGGTGTATTCGATTCGCCTCAACTAAGTCGGAGGAAGAAACACATCTAGTCGAAGTCTCTCCTCTCTCGCACGTGGTCTTGCCCACTAGAAGGAACTTCCTAGCATCGCTCGCTTCCTACTCTTGCTACCAGATGACTTATCGAGTCCTCCAAAGAAGGGCGAATGAATTTTTGAAGTCCTCTCGATGTTTGTTTAACTCAAGTTGCTATTCTCGATTTAATTAATCTAGCCT
Organism: Phyllostachys edulis; assembly: GCA_036346405.1. NCBI lineage: Eukaryota > Viridiplantae > Streptophyta > Magnoliopsida > Poales > Poaceae > Phyllostachys > Phyllostachys edulis. The sequence continues at coordinate 61,948,129 of CM070549.1, forward strand.
GAGATGGTAACATCACCTAGTCGAAGACTTTTCTTCTGACGTGGTCCCGCCCACTAGAAGGAACTTCCTAGTGTCGATTCGCTCCCACTTTTTTCAACCGCCAGCATGATACCATGACCAAAAACTACAAGTTAACCAAACCTCTCCGCTGTAAACCCTTTAACACTATTTACTTAGTTTGTCTAAACAAACTAAGCAAATAGTCGGGGCTAGGATAAAGTTATTAATTTGACTTCAATTCTTAGTCTTTCATTCGTTAATTATCTTTTGAATTACTAACTACTCGACAAGATGATTTGCGTGAAAAAGATGGATTATATAATACATCGACAAAAGCTTGTTTTTTTCCACGTGTTTGTTACAAACTACTCTAAAGAGGAGAGCCCAACAGATCTCCTCCAAACCTTCCGCCAATCGATTGCATTTCTTCCATCGACGACTTTGCTTCGCTCTTAGGGCAATAAGTCGGCTTCGATTGGTTGAACATTTAGGTCGGGTCATGAGCTTTAAGTTTTGCCAATGCATAACTTATCGCAGCCACCACCTCCTTTATCGACTCAAATTTTGGTTGGACTTCAGAGTGGTCATCGCTTACGCAAAGTCCCGACTTGTTCCCCGATAGTATTTACGTGAGCAGCTATCGTATCATCTTGAGGAGCTTTTCCCTCAGTACGTAGCTCACCAAGTACATTGTTCAGGAGCGTGATACTGCCTTGAAGATTATCTTCATCGCCTCCATCTCCTGTTGGGTACGAGTCGAAGCCTCGCGAAGTTGTTTGTTTTCGACCGCTTGCTCTGAAAAGAATAAGACTGGTCAAGCAAAAATAAACTCCTAGAGGAAAAGAAAACAAAATAATCACAGTAAAAGATTTCTTACCGCTAGTCGAGAATCCAACTTCTTGATTTCTTCATCATGGGAAGCAACGGTCTCAAAGATGCTTCTTCTCCCATGATTTGATGTCCTCTCGATTTGCCTTAGCAATGCGCATACCTCGCCATAGATCATGGTTTTATCCCTAACCTCGGCCGAGCCTTCCTAGCTTCAAGGTCCATTTCTAGAAAAGAAATGAGAGTAAGAAAAGGGAAAGAACTCAGAAGAATCGCAGTAAAAGAAATCTCATGAATGACCAAAGTTTTATCTTGGACTTCATTCTGGAGTTTTCTCATATCATCTTCTTTTTCTAAAAGAAGCAACAGTCAGGTAAAGATCAACAACATAAGCAGTCTTAAGTGCAGCACTTACTGTTTATCTTTTCCTGCATTTTTTCGGTTGCAGAGTTGGCTTCTTTAAGCTTCCTCAAGAGGAATTCTACTTTTTCCCATAGCCTTCTCGACTCCTCTTTTTGATAATCGAGCGAGTCGACTAGGGTCTTTTCGTTGCTATTTAACCTGTAAAGGTTAAAAGTGAACATGAACATTATTAAATTGGTTGTAAGTTCTTCTACGACCATGGATCTAGTCGTAAGTTCTCCGACGACAAAGCATCTGGTCGTAAGCCTTTTACGGCTAGTACCTAGTCGTGAGTTTTTCCACGACAAACCCCGTAAGCACTATATAAGTAGTCAAGTCGAAAACAACTACGAAAGATGGTGACTTACCACCTCTCTCGCTTTGCGAGTTCCTCTTTCCCGTCAGAGTTCTAGAAGTTGTCGGTGATATTCACCGACAACGCAATTTTCTAGGGCTTTCTCGCAAAAGGAAAGACAAGAAGAAACAAGGAAGATTACATATATAAGTATCCTTAAATACTTACACTCATGGTTGATCGAGCAAATATCGAGTAAACCACTCTGGATGCTTCAAATTTGTCCACTCTCTCGACTTGATCCCACCAAACCTTCTCAAGACGCCATTGTCAAAAGTGTCCTCTATTGGGAATGTCTTTGGGATGAGGGACTCGATGGCGAGATCTAAAAGCGAAGACCCCACTATGGAAGCAGGGCTAAAGAAATCGTAATGGTTGAAGTATTCCTCATCTTCCGATTCTAAAATTGCAGTTTCTCTTTGGATACCAAGAAGGAGGTCTGCAACGATTTCCTTTCCCGCACGGTGGTCAGGTACATCACCACCTTGGGCAGAGGCTTCTGCGACTGCCTCTGCTAGTTCCACGATCATTTCAGTAGTCGTAGCTGCAACCTCAGTGGTCATGGCGGCTACCTCAGTGGTTGTAGCCGCTACCTTAGTGGCCATGGCTACGACCTCAGCGGTTGTGATAACCGCTTCAGGAGCCACGACTTCTTCCACAACCCGGGTTGTGGACGATCCTTCGACCACTTTCGCTGTCATCTCTCCAATCGCTGGAGAGGCGGCAATGGGCTTCTCGATAGAAACCTCCTCGGGGGCTGAAGGAGTCGGGCTAAAACCAACAAAAGGAAAGCAAGTCAAATTGTGAAAAGCAAAAGGTAAATGTTGTTCTTACACTTTAGCTCGTTTCACATACCTCTGCATCCTGGACCTGATCATGAACTTAGGAGTTATCTTCCCGACGGAAGATTTCTTCGACTTCTTTTCTACGACCATGTCTGGTCGTAGCTCAAGTTGGAGAATAGGCTCGGCCACGACCACGTCTGGTCGTGAATCTTGAATAGGGACCATCTCTCTGGTCTCCTGACTTTCCGGAGGGCCGAGATCGGTCTCGACCACTCCAAGAGCAGCGCTACCCTCAATGGTAGGCTCCACTGGATCAGCATTGTCCTTCACAAAAGACATAAACTCCTTCCAGTTCTCCTTTTCTAGTTGCTTGACAAAACTAGAAGTGGCGTAAACCGTGGAAAGCTTTGTCATAATAAAAAGGTACCTTGGCCTTATGGGCTTTACGCCTAAGAGGTTCTTCGACCTCCTCAGCCTCCTCAGCTGCAGCTGCTTCAGTCTCGGCTTCTGCTGTGGCCGTGTCCTTGGCCTTGCGGGCCTTGCGCCCAAGAGGTTCTTCATCCTCCTCGACTTCAGTCGTTTCGACCTCGGCTTCTGCTGCGACCGTGCGTGCCGCAGACCTTGTCGAGGACCTGGTCGAAATGAGGGGACTTGAGCTTGATCCTCCCTTGTCGACGACTCTTGTAAGTCGACGCTTTTTAGTCGGAGGAGCTGAGTCCTTGTCCCTTATCACCACAGCACTAATGGTTATCAGTTCAGGCTCTTCAACATCCTAACGGTTTTCCATGCCTATTTTCTGTAAAGAAAAACAGTAAAAAGAAGGATCACTGACCAGTCGTAAGATTTTCTACGACCAGAATCCAGTCGTAAGCTTTTCTACGACATCTCCTTGATTGTAAGATTTTCTACGATCACTACCTAGTCGTAAGTTCTTTCTACGACTACGAAGTCCTAAGGATAAAATCAACTTTTGATTACCTTTAGGCGCCTGTCTTTTCTTCTCATGGATAAAACCACAAAGATTTGAGGAACTCCCACCCTAGGTGGTGGAGGCTTTCACAAACGAGTTTGACTCGAGCGCCAATCTCGCTCAGGAAAGATCTGTAAGATGATAAAAATATTCATTAGAGAATTTTTGAAGAAGACCAAACTAAGAGTTAAGTCAGAAACTACTTACCCTCCTCAAGTCCCCTGGTCGGGTCTCCTGCCTGTGTACCTCCACATGGGAGGTACTCGTTTCTTCAAAGGGCTAATTCAAGTGTGATGAAATTATTCACCACATGCCATCCGTTAGCCCCCTTCTTAAGTCCTTATGGCTTGAATGTAAGGGCAATTGACCGATATCCCGGGAATCAAATCCCACAAAGGTTTCTTTTCTACACCTTCCCTCGAAAGTAAGGTCAGTCTTCGAGGTGACTTTTCAAGAAACCACCTCTTCCTCCATCCCGCCACGAAGACCTAGTGAACATCTGAATATACTCCCTCGACTTCCCGCCATGGAGCTTGCATCACAACTTCCTATTATTCCAGCTTTGACGAGCCATTCCATAGAAATATTGAAAGAGCTTAAGGTCCGCTGGAATTCCTGTGCACGCCACATAGATACACAAATACGCTTAGCATTGTGATGGAATTGGGACCAAGGTTTACCAATTCCACCCCAAAATGCTCGAGTATGAGTGTGAGAAAGGGGTGAGCAGGCAATCGAAGATCACACTCACAATACACCGAAGATGCGAATTTGTTCATCCTCCCCGACGGCCATTGCCGCTTATACGCGAACCACTCCACGAGAACTCTCTCGAATCTTCCCAACACGACAAGGGCTTGCATCTTCATCAGATCCATCTCCGACTGCCCACTCGAGACTCTCCGACCATTTCTCTCGGAAGGGGAGATTTTCGATTGAGTTGGTGGCGAGAAGACAAGAACTTGATGAACAAGGAAACGATTTGGGGAAAAGTATGAACTTAAGTCTTACCTCGTAAGTATTTATAACCGCACCCAGGCTAAAGGTGTGGCATTCCAAAGGATGACATCAAGCTGAACCGCTCCAACGGACAAAGCAACGGGTGTCGTTTGAAATTCGCTAACGTGTCCGCTCAAGAAAATCAGTTTATGCTTTACACCTCAAGCAAAATTACTTCCTTGGTTAGATTCTTTTTGACCAAAGGAAATGTTAATCGGAAAGGTTTTTCTTCCGATCACCATACTACGACCACCTCGTGATCGTAGAAGTGTTCTACGACTATTTGAAAGTCATAAGCAATCTACTTGACCAAGCATATTTCTGGTCAAAGTAGTATACAAATGTTGAAGAGTTTTTCCTTCGACTATCGTTCTATGACCTTCACGTGACCGTAAGACTTTCTATAACTCCTTTACCAAGTAAGTTGCTTTCACTTGAAGTTGGGGGGCTAGATGACGAGGATCTAATAATCCTCATTTTATCTTTTACCTATAATTCTTATTATAGGTAAATATGACGTCATATGGTCCCTGAGTATACCCCTTAACGTTATAAGAGAGGAGCCTACTTGGTGGTCGTGAGTTCTTCTACGACCACCCCCATAGTCGTAAGTTATGCTACGACTATCCCATAGTCGTAAGTCTTGCTACGATTACCTTATGGTCGTAAGTTCTTCTACGACCAGGTCAGCTACGACCACCTTAGGATCAATAAAACCTACAAAGTAGTGGGTCCAATTGATTAAGGGATTCAAATAAATATCATACGCCGTTACTCGCTAAGTAATAGCACGTAATGCTCTATTATCTCGATATATAGTCATTAGGCGACGAGAGGAGTTAATACGCCGTGATTATTGCCAACATGCGCTACATAGATGTGATGAGGCGCCGCTTCACCGGAGAAACCGCTACCTTCACGCACTATATAAAGGCGTAATCGAGAAGGAAGGGCGATCGAATCGGCCATCAGAAGACAAGCACTATCATCTCGTAATAGTCTTAGTTTTTCTCCCGATTGTTCGAATACACTCAATACCATACACACACAGAGTAGGGTTGTTATTCTCTCCTGAGAAGGTCTCGAACTCAGATAAAAATCCCGTGTCAATCTCTCTGCGTGATTCCATTCTAGGAGACCCCCCAAATCAAACAATCTTTACGTAAGATCGGTTCTAAAACACCGACAGGACTCCTCGACCAAAGTATACATTTTGGCCTTTCAGGATAAGCGATCCGCCTCGAGATCATCGTTGGGTACGGAACCCGTCTGAAGATACTCATAGATGGGATGCATCTAGGTATCCTCGTATTCTAGAGAGTCTGTCCCAATAGAAGTTGTCTCTAGTGTTTCAACCAAAGACGGCTTCTGGAGCTATTCCAAGAAGACTCCTTTTGGTACTTGTGATCGGGAAGAAGCTATTCGAGCAAGCTGGTCTGCGAGGAAATTATCCTTTCGAGGGATGAATTGTACCTTGAAACCGAAAAAATGCTTTTCAAGCTTTCGAACCTCCGATAAGTACCGAGACATGGTCGGATTAGAGTACTGGTACTCTTTTCCAACTTGATTCATGACTAGTTGAGAGTCTCCTCTCACGAATAGTCGTCGAATCGCGAGCGCTTTCACAGCTCGTATGCCAGCTAGCAAACCTTCGTACTCCACCACATTGTTAGTGGCCTGAAAGTTTAATTAAATGGCATACTTTAAGGTCTCTCCGTTAGGAGATTCTAGGACCACCCCAGCCCCCGAGCAACTTAAAGTAAGTGACCCGTTAGTACAATACCAATCGGTCGTGGGTATCATATCGGGATCCCAATGTTCAGATTTGTCCATTTGGCGACAAAGTCTGCCAAGATCTGGGATTTTATGGCCATTCGGGACATGAAATGGAGGCCGAACTCTCCAAGTTCTACTGACCATTTTGACATGTGTACCGCTGCTTTCCTATTCTAGAGGATTACTCCTAAGGGAAACTCAGACGACACAATTATCTTGTGCACCTGAAAATAATGCCGCAGCTTCCTTGAAGATATGAGAAGGGCATAGAAAAGTTTTTGGATCTGAGGGTAATGCTCTTTAGGTCCGTACAAAACTTCACTTATGTAGTAAACTGGTCGTTGGACGTTGTCACGCTCTATGACCAGTACTGCGCTTACTGTCTGTGGCGTGGCAGCTTGATAAATTAAGAGTGTCTCTTCTGGTTTCGGAGAAACCAAAACAGGAGCACTCGTAAGATATCTCTTGACATTCTCAAAGGTAGCGTTTGCCTCTTCCGACCACTCGAAACCCTTATGCTTCCTTAGAAGTTTGAAGAAGGGTAGTCCTTTTTCTCCCAGTCGTGTGATGAAACGACTTAAAGCCGCCATGCATCCTATGAGTTTCTAGACTTCTTTCTTCGTGGTTGGAGGGCGCATTTGCACGATGGCCTTTATCTTTTCGGGATTTGCTTCAATCCCTTGTATAGAGACCAGGAATCCAAGCAATTTTCTTGAAGAGACTCCAAACACACACTTCTCAGGATTGAGTTTTGAGGCGGTGTTTTCTGAGGTTGTCGAACGTCTACTACAAGTCTGAAGTATGATTAAGCCGCTTGATGCTTTTTACGACTAGATCGTCAACATAGGCTTCCAAATTTCGGCCTAGTTAAGGTAAAAAAAGTCGATTGTGTCAAGCGTTGAAAAGAAGCACCATCGTTTTTTAGACCAAATAGCATTTTGACATAACAAAATGTTCCAAATGGAGTCATAAACGCGGTCTTTTCTTCATTTTCTAGACACATATTAATCTGATGGTAGCCAGAATATGCGTCTAGAAAACTTAATGTTTCGCAACCAGCAGTAGAATCAACCAACTGATCGATACGAGGTAAAGGGAATCATCTTTTGGACAAGCTTTATTAAGATCAGTGAAGTCTACCCACATTCGCCACTTGCCATTAGACTTCCTAACCATTACAAGGTTGGCCAACCACTCTGGGTGGTCAACTTCGCTTATATAGCCTGCTTTAAGTAGCTTGTCCAATTCTGACCTTATAGTATCTCATCGATTAGGGGCAAATCTCTGTAATTTTTGTTTTACGGGTACTTTGTCAGGCCGTAGAGCTAGCCTGTGCTCGATCACATCCCTGGGGACTCCGGGCATGTCGGATGCTTGCCACACGACGACATCTGTGTTTGCCTGGAGGAAAGCGATGAGGGTGTCTTCCTATTTGGGATCGGAAGTATCCCCGATGCGAACAGTCTTCAAGGGCTCCTCTGGATCCAAAGGAATCTCCTTGACTTGGTCGTTCGCTTAGGTGCACTTTTTAGGCTTCGATTGCTTGGTCAAGGTCGCCTTTTTTTCTTCTCGAAATGTATCCGCCAACCATCTCGAGGGACCAAAATACACTGCGTGTGCGCCATTTTTTTATCATAATGAATTGTGATCACTCCTTTGGGACTTGGTATCTTAAGACATTGATACCCATAATGAGTAGCGATTAAGAATTTTGCCAAAATTGGTCATCCGAGTATGGCGTTATATGCCGTATCGAAATCGACCACATCAAAGGAGATCTTCTCTGTCTTGAAATTACTTGGAGAACCAAATGTTAAAGGAAGAGAAACTTGGCCAATAGGTTTGGCCAAAAACCCCGGTACAATACCATGAAATGTGTATCGTACCGGTCTTACCTTGGTCCTAGGTACTTGCATCTCGTCCAGGGTACTCATAAACAGAATATTTAACGAGCTACCATCATCAATCAACACTCGATTTACTTGACAGTTATTGATGGTGGGCTCGACCACGATCGAAAAGCGACCTAGTCGAGTGGAAGGGATCGGGCAGTCACCCTTCTCGAAGGAGATAGTGACTTATAGTGACTTCCGACCACTTCGATAATTTATTAACAAGAAGAGGATCAATGGAATTTACCTCGCGTTCGACAGCCTTAAGCTGGCGTTTTGACTCGTATGTCGATGATCCCCCATAGATGTGCTCAATGGTGTGCTCGGGATCTTGGAATGGCATCTCCTCGTTGTCGTCTGATTGCGTACGACCACTGGTTTACCCTACCTCTTCGAGGGTAGGAAGTGGTCATTTGCTGTTGTAATAGTCCTTGAGTTTTCGTTGGAAAACTCGGCAGTTGCAAAGGTCATGGCCTTCCTTTTTTTATGGAAAGGACACCACCTAGGCTTGTCGTTCTTCCGCGTAGGGCGCTTACCTTTGCCTCAATCAGAGTATGGTTTGGAGTCTTGAGGATTTTTATCACCCACGGCCAAGACCTCCTTGGAACTGTTGGCTTGAAGCTTTTGGCCCTTTGCCTTGTTCTTGGATTTCTTGGCCTTCTTATCCTTCTTCTAACCACTTTCATCCACCTCTTGAGGAACTTTATCTTCTCAATCAATAGTATTGTTCCACTCGACCGCTTCAGCAGCGGTAGCATATCGATCGGCCATCTCGAAGAGTTCGGCGACAGTGGTGGGAGGATCTAAGGCAATATCCTTCGTGATCCTTCTACTACGGACTCCTTGCTTGAAAGCTCTGATGACAGAAGAATTAGAAACCTCAGGAATGGAATTTCAAACATGACTGAAGCGTCAAATGAATTGGCATAGAGTCTTGTTGTCGTTCTGTCTCATCCTGTGCGGGTCATCTTCCTTCCTAGGGCAATGGTAGGTGCCCTGAAAATTCGCCAGTAGGAGGTCGTAGAGGTGCTGCCATGAATACATCGACTCGAGTGGTTGATTTAACAACCACGATCGAGCAGATCCCTCGAGCACAGTAGAAAGGTAATTTGCCATTACATGCTCTCCTCCTGCTGCTGCTCGGACAAAAATTGTGTAGATTTGGAGAAATTCAATGGGGTTTTGAGATCCATCGAATTTCTCCATGTTCACTGGTCGAAACCGAGGTGGCCAGCGAACTGCTCGGAGGTCGGGTGAGAAAGCCCGACACCCGGTAATGACTTCTTGACGTCTTCTTTGCAGAAAAGAAGGATTTACGTCACCAGGTGATCATACACGACGATACCCGGTCACAGGTGGACCTGACCTGTGGTAGGTCTCATCTTTACAAGGGAAATACTCCTCGTATTTCATCTGCTGTCGCAGATTTCTGGGTTGGAGTGGTGAACGATCACCTCTCTTGGGAACTTGTTGGTCATCAGGCGTTCGAGGAACCTTCCTTTGACTAGAGCGAAGGTTAGGAGAGTGTCCTGATCGGTTGTCATGGCGATCTCCATGCAGTGAGTTTTTCGAATGACTGGAAGCAGATGAGGTCGTACCGCCACGACTTCTAGGTTGACGTGGGCGAGGGTGCTCAAGCTTGGCCACCGTGCTCCGAAACCTTTGAGCAATCTCTTCAACAAAGAGGTCGTAGCCAGGCGTTCGAGCAAGTTCTCGAGATGGGTTCTCGAGAAGATCATTGATGCGATAGAGTTCTTGAGCTTCTTTCGACTGATAGTGAACACGCCTAGATGGATTTCTCTGAGCTACGATTCTTCTCTGTCGGGTTGCCTTAGGAGCATCCATACCTAAGCCTCGAGCTTGCCTCACTGGAGTACAAGTATTTTGAGAATCTCCTTCACACTCATCAGAGTGTTGATTCTGTTCATTACCAGAGGTGTCCTCGTCATTGCCACGAGGGGTCACAGCGTGTGATCGTTGGAGAGCATCCTCAGTCCTGTCTCTAGGAGAACGATCGTCACCTGAGGAAAGGATGAAGACCTCCAGTTGATGATCTCCACCTGCGCTTGAGTCATCCTCGCTTGAGGAGTAGTCGAGAGACACCATCTGACGACTTAGAGCAAATCCCTCCAGCAAGAGGAATTCTGGGTTATAACTGTCTCCGTCCATAGGTGAGCCTTGCAATGGGATGGTTGAACTCGCAAGAAAAACATGTTCGACCCCATCCTTTGTGGGGCTAACCTGAGAGAGATGACCACCGGGTTCTGATGAAGCTCCGGAATGATTGCCTCCAGGACTTGTCATGCCAGGTCGGACTGTCTTAGACGGACTTGAACACTTGGAGAGGGAACCCTTGCCATGCTCTGAGTCTGTCTTGGTGCAGTCCTGATTGTGGTCGGATTGACCCTTGTCCTCTGAGGAAGTTGGTTGCTCATCCGGGCGTAATGTTGCAGGGGATAAGGATCCCTCCCCAACTCCATCGGTGGTATGGTCTCCTGGAGAATGATCTCCGGAGGCGACATCACCATCGGATGATGCAATACTCGACTCGTAGTTGAAACCGGCATCCATGTCAATATCTGCGTAATCGACCAAGTCGAACCAGTTCTCCCTGTTCCACTCTCCTGCCATGAGAGCATCAGAGTTGGAAAAGAGCGAAGGAAAGCTGGTGACTCGAAGATCCCCACAGACGGCGCTAACTGTTGGTGTTTTAGAACTGAACTTACGTAATTATTGTTTGATTCGAGGGGTCTCCAAGACTCAAATCGTGCAAAGAGAGGTGACACGGGGATTTTTATACAGGTTCGGGGCTTCTCCGGGGAGAATAACAACTCTACTCCTGTGTGTATGTATTAAGTATGCTAGATTACAAGATCAAGAGAAAGACTCAAATGAGGCATCTTGTGCTCCTGATTCCTCTCTCCCTCTCCTTCTAATGATTCTGCGTTTTATGCAGTACTCAGAGCATGTTGCTGTTCCTCCAGTCCAAAGGTCGTCTTAATGCTTCAGATGATGGAGACATTACTGGAGATTATTGTGGGAGTAGTAACGTTCTCACGTCGCGAGGCAGTTACCACCATGGCAGGGAGTTAAATCGTGCCATTATTCCAGAGAATAACAGCGTAGTTTACTGCCCATATCTTTAGATATGATGCGGAAGATTCTCTGGTCGACTAGATCCACATGTCTGTAAACCCCATCGACTAGGGACTGGTCGTAGAAGAACTTACGACCAGGTGGTGGTCGTAGAAGAGCTTACGACCACAGACTGATCGTAGGAGAACTTACGATCAGGCCATAGTCGTAGAAGGACCTATGACTATGGGGCGGTCGTAGAAGGACCTACGACTATGGGGTGGTCGTAGAAGAACTTACGATCTCCAGCTTCTCCTTTATGAATATTAAGGGGTATACTCAAGAACCATGTGACGCCATTATTATCCATAATATGAATTACAGATAAATAAATAAATGAGGATTGTTATATCCTCATCACTTGCAATGTAGATTTTCGTACTGTGGGGAGTTAGATTTTGTGCTTGCATGGCCAGTTATATTTTGTTGCCTGTGGGGAGTTTCATACTTGTGTTGTGACAACAATGTTGGACTAGGTCAATTAGGTTTTTTAGGATAACTACTGAATGCATACTGACAGATGCAAAAACAGATGAATGGTTAATTTTAGTTCATTTGAGTTTATTGATTTGTAAAATAGATGTGCTTGTTTCTGAAATGAATGTGAATTGGATGTATACATGTACTTGTTGTGTTTGTACATGTGTGTATTTGTTCATGAATGGTTAATTTTAGTCCATTTGAGTTAATTGATTTGTGAAATGGATATAATGGTACATGTGTGTATTTGTTCATGAATGGTTAATTTTAGCTTGTTTCAGAGGGCATGGCTAGAAATAGATTTAGCAATACAAAAAACACCAGCTATCGCAGATAGTTTTATCTACAAACCGTCTATGATACTTCATCTATCACGGACGGTTTCATCTACAAACCGTCTGTGATACATCAGCTATCACAAACGGTTTTATCTACCAACCGTCTGTGATAGTCGGCTATCCAGACGGTTCTGAGTTAATAACTGTCTGTGATGATCTTATGTCATTACTGACCCATAAACTCAGATGGCTCACGAAACCATTTGTAATGACCTTTTCTGCAGTAGTGGAGCTATGTGATGAGCAAATGAGCATACAGTGTAGAAATGCATTGCATTAATGAAAATAAAAGATAATGATGATGGAATACATGATGATGATGGAATACATGATAGAAATGTGTATGCTTATCGTTTTATTATGTACTTGATGAGTCTTGGACTCACCCTCGCTTTGTTGATATTTTTAGGTGATCATTGAAGATGACATGCATAGAATGAGAGTAGCACATACACATAACATACAGTCAACCATGAATTGACCACCTTTAGTTACCTCAATATTATCATAGAAAATTAGTTCATCTGTTTGGAACTTGATTAGTGGACATTGGATACTGTATAGTAGTTGCGTGGATTATAAGTAGGATCAGTGTGTGTGGTAATGATGAGTTATAAATGTGTTTATGGTAATGATTATGGTTAAATTTATAGTGGAACCTTTATTAATTTAGGTAAAATTTTGACCAAAACTAAAAAAAAAAGATAAATTCTACTAACCGCTGCATCCAAAAAAAAAACTTTGAAAAGCCACACGCAATGCCAAACAGAGATGAACAGGATTATTTTCATTTGTGGAAAAATTACCCTAAAAATATGTGCCAAATTTTGGTCATGAAATTTGACCAAGATTTGGCAATAGTGTTAAGCAGGATCCATCTTAACCAAATACCATCAGGATTTAGATAACAAACCAAATGCACGCAAAAGATTAATGCAGCCAAATTTTACTGTAAGCTTCGACATCAAACAACAGGTAAATATTTCTTGCCCCTACATATTTTGGGAGCTATGCGTATGCTTTTAGCGTCAAGATCAGGCCTACTGCCGGCCGGCTGTCAAAATTAACATGCAAATGCTTAGAAATGTTAACTAGTCAACTCGTTGGCTAATGTGGGGTGCTAAATAGTAGTTCAGATCCACGGAGGGTAGAAGCTATACCTAAATATTGACTTCAAATTCACACGTCTTTTTTTCGTCTATAAAAGTCAGATATCTACACACAAAAAACATGGAAAGTAGTTGGAAGTAAACGCTCGTCATCTAGCAGCAATCAATCGAATCTCCACGGGATATACATGTTATCTAGCAACCGGTCCCTTGAAAAATCATAGCTACTGCAGTCAGGAGCGGAGCTAGGATTTAAAGACGAAGAAGCCAAATAAGCTATACAGTGTAATTTTATTTGATGAAGAAAATAAATAGCACAGTAATAACAATATTTCTCAAAATATATAGAGTTATAATACAAATTCGTTGAAGGGGAGGAGAGCCACCTATGGTTCACCGCTTCCCGTCATAAAACGAGCTACCTAGAAAGTCGTACTATTTTCGACTACTACAACTTGCCAGGCTTATCCTACCAGTTAAACGAAGTGAAAAAGAGAACAAGGGCATGGTGGCCACGTCACCCCGATTTTTTTTGGCCGTCGAATCAGCACGTCTTTGCATCCCGCCCATCCGATATTTTTTTGGTTTTGAACCCCTGTGGTCCTTCGCGTCGTCACTTCTGCCTGTCACGCGTGGCCTCTCTCTTCTGCTTTCCCTCTGTCCCATCTGCCCTAGCGCCCCATGCCCAGCCAAATCCCTCCCCCCCTCCCCCCCCATGCCCGGCTGCCACCCCTTCCCCCACGCCCCTCCTCCCCTAGCCGACGCCTCACGCTTGGCCCCCTCTCCCCACGCCCCTCCGCCCTCCTACGCTGGCCCCCTACCCCCACGCCCACGCCCTTGCCCCCACAACCGCGATGACCAGGCCGCCCTCCACCCCTTCACCCCTGGCCCCATCCCTCTGCCCCCACACCCCCCTCCCTTCGCCCCTCCGCCTCGGCCGCTGCCCCCAAGCCTTGTCCCTTCCCCACATCCGCCAAGTCGCCCGCACAGGCCCCCCTCCCCTCCGCCCCCACGCCTGGCCTTCCCCCTTTGGGCTTCGGTTATAATTGCTCGAAAGCACCTGCCGTGACCACCACCTGCCTCCTCAGATATAGGAGTATGAGCCGACACCCGCTTGCTGTTTGTTTCGTTCAATTTGTTTGGTTTGCTTTGCGTGCTTAGGCTGTAGAAACCGGGTACTCTGGTTGGATATTTAGATGCAGTCTGCTGTAAGTTCATTAGTAGTAGTGATTCGCGTCAAACTTGAGAATCAGTGATAGAAAGTTACATATCCTTTTGTATTCTTGTTTGAGCTTCATATTCTGTCCTGTGTGTTTTTCAGAAGACTGAAATATTAGGCGTATTGTAAATTCCTCTGTATATATGGGGAATGTCCGATTTAGAATCTACATGCCGTGTGGTATATGGAATGGAATGGTATCTGTGAATAGAAAACTTGATGCCGTTGTTCCCGATGATTATTTCTTTTCCTTAAAAGAAAAGATTTATCTGCATGACAAATATGCAGTCGAAATAGATGTTGTTTTAATTACCTTTCCTTCCACAGGTTTTTTATTAGTCTCAGTCCATATGTTTCTTTTCTCGAGCAGACTCAATGCCTATTTTTGGTGAAAACGTGACAAGAAATTATCTGCAGGCTTGTTGTAATACCCCGAATTTTAATTAGAGAGAATAATTTTCGGTAGAGAGAAATTTATTCAATTTCGATTGCAACATAGTTTAGAGAGGAAATTAAGTTAAAATTCAGTTTTTATGGGGGTTTTGGACCTTGGGCTTTCGGCCCAAGGCAGTGCAGCCCTTATGGGCCGGCCTCAAGTGGCCCAAGAGGAGGGCGCCCTAAACCCTAGCTGCCCTCTCCCCTCCTCTCTCTCCAAGCCACCTCCCACTTCTCCCTCTCTTGGCCGCCACACCTCCCCTTCCTCCCTGGTGTCTCCACCTCCATCCCCTCCCATAGCCAGCCATCTCCTCCTCCCCTTTGGGTGCTGCCCTAGCTGCTGGCCGAAGGCAAGAAGGTGAGAGAGCACCGAGGTTGCCGTTGGCCAAGAAGGAGAAAGGAGGAGAAGACGAGGGATCTTCTTCATGGGGGATCAACCAGCGTCTCCCTAAGGTTCTACAAGGGTAACGCAGGGCGTTCTTCACTGTTCTATTCTTATATTATGCAAATTCGATTAGGTTGATTGGATCAATTGTCACATTAGAAATTCATTACATCCCATGAGGTTGCGCGGCCGATTTCAGATTCTTAGAGGCCGAATTTGAGATTTTCATCTCCTAGAGATATTTGGGAAATGCTCTTAGCTTTCCGTAGCCGCCAGAACACTCAATTCCGACTTATGGTTCCAAAAATATGGTATAATATTTCCTGATGTCCTGAATTCCTGACGTGAATGAACTGTCAAGTTGTCTTTTAAAAATATGATTAAGATAATGGTAGATTCAGGGTTTTCACCCAACTAGGTTGTTGTAGAATGTTTTTAACCTTTCCATAATGATAAAGAACACTCAATTTGGAGTTGTGGAACAAAAGATATGATTATTTTGCTACTGCTATGTAGTTCTATCAGACAGATTCGATGTTTGACTTTCAAAGGATTATTAACGTAGGTTTTTAGCCGATTTGGGAGATCCTGCCAACTAGAATTTTGTGTAGGATATTTTTATATTTCCATAGGATCTGAGAGCACTCCATTTCGAGTCTCAGATCATTAGTTATGATTTATTTTGTACTTGCTGTCCAGATTGTAGTCCTGTTAGACTGTCAGTTTATTTGAGTAGATTGACTTTGTGGTCCTTGGGTTAGGATGCTACGATTAGACGTTTCGAGCGACATCTTGTTCACGTGGTTCCTTATTCAAGTATCTAATTTGTGTAGGAGGGGGAATTTCGAGTGTAGCAGCTTCCGTCTTGCCTCATAATGCTTCGTAGAGCGGAAGGCAAGTACATTATAATTCTTAATATTGATGAATGCTGAGTGCTTGTATTCATACTGTTATTTCTATGATGCATGATTACATTCAATGCTTCATGTTCCTTTCATATCCGTTAATCCATGTTGAAAGAGAGGATGTATTTCATTATTCATGTTTCATTCCATTCATTCATTTGTTCATGTTTCTTCCATGGGAGTGGAAAATAAAGACACATCAATTCCAGTATGGGCACGTAAGACCCATCATTTCAATGTGGGAAGATTTGGATCCCCGTATGAAACGTTCTTCATACGGGCCTTGGATCCCCGCATTTTGTTAAATACGGGCCTAAGTGAACACCGACAGGTGTGTCACTGGCTATACCGGTATAAGCAGAAGTGTAGTCCATTCATTCCATTCATTCATGTGTTTCTTTCAGTTCTATATTCATATTCTTAATGATACTGTAATGTTCATATTCAGTGTAGTTCATATTACTCTTTGTACTTGCTGAGTCTTGGACTCATTCTTGCCTTTGTTTGTTTATTCTAGGTGATCGTTGGTGATGGCATTCTTGGGAGGGAGTAGATACGCATAATGCATTCACTTCACAACATTCTATTCTCAATAAGATGAATTTATCCTTGTCTTACATTCGTTAAATGTTGAATTGTAATAAAGAGAGTTCGATGGTAGATGATACCTCTCTCTATGATCTGGATGATTAAATAACTGTCGTGATATTTGAATAGTCCATTGGAATAATTATCTTAGTTGATTCAGTAGACTTAGATATTTGGGTTATGTGAACTGTCGTTGGGTTCCGATTATATTCATGCATTCATTCTAATGGATGTTGTTCTCTATTTGCTATTTGGTTGAGATATTGTTTAGATTCTTCCGCAATATGGTTGTATGTTAGATTCTTTAGGTAACATTTTGGCTTCCGAATAGCCAGAGTGTTACACTTGTTATATTGGAGATCCAGGACTTACTGCTATTCGGGATGGCTGCAAGCTACTTAGCAATTTGAACTTGCTGTTTGTTGAAGGCACAACAGATGAAGGCTTGATGGACTAAAAAAGAACTGTGGACAATCGCTGGTCTCTCTTGGTGTTGCTACCTGTGCTTGGATGACTGATGCATCCTTGCATGCTGTTGGCTCCCACTGCCCTAATCAGATCATATTAAAAATGAGGGAGTAGTATCTATTGCAAAAGGGTGTTGCTTGTTGAAAACTTTCAAGCTGCAATGTATTGGCGCTGGTGATGAGGCTCTATAAGCTATTGGTTCATTTTGTTCATTCTTACAAAGCTTGTCACTCAATAACTTCGAAAGATTCACAGACAGGTACGGTAACATTCCGTTTTCAGTTGATGAACAGTAATATCAGTTTGTCAATTGGTTTCAAAACCTTATTTCAACTTAGTATGTATTTTCAAAATCTCTAGCTTCTACCTCAATTCAAATTTCAGTTTCAATTCAAAACTCAGTTTGAATTTCAGTTTCAAAATTCAAATTCCCCTCCTCTTGGGCTCAGCCCATTTCTTTTCTCTCCTGGGCTCAACCCAACCCCTCTTGGGCTTTTTCCCCTTTTCTAGCCCATGCCGTCGGCTTAGCCCTTGCCGCTCTGAGCACACTGTCTTGTCACACAGTCTTGATCCAGCCTTGATTCAGTGCCTACCCAACAAGCGTCGCGCCCACGCCGCCACCGCCTTAGTCAACGAAGCCTCGCCACCCGTCGTCGCCCGCCCTGTCGATCGCCGCCAACCTTGCCTGTTTTGGCCCGTGCTTCCGCCCGATTCTATTCCATCGTCGAGCCGCTCCTACTGGCTCCGCCCCTCCAAGTCATCGCAATGCGCTCACCGTGATGCCAACACCCACCCCTCGCGCCTGACCCCATCCCTCTAGGACGCACACCCATGCCACGCAGAGCCGCCCATACCGCCCCTCGGGACTGTGCGTGGCCGTCAGAGCGCCCAACGGCTCCTTGCCCTCTCCCCGGCTACAAGTAACCCTCACCTTCCCCTTGCCCCCCTCCCCCCCCCATCTTGCTCCTTGCTCCCTGTCGCCAAGAAGCGCATCACTCACCTCTGGTCGTCGCGCCTCCCCGTCGTCTCGTCGTACCAGTGAGCTCCTTCCCCGGCCGTTCGCGTCAGCACGTGTGCCCAGACCCCTTGAGCCTTTCCCCCAAGGTAATTTCATAGTTGGCCCTCAGGATCCCGCTGGAGCCCGTTCCCCATCCTCTCCGACCGATTCGTCACCCCTCATCACCGTTCGAGCTACGCTACACCTCCATCCAATTGTCAGCCCCAGAAGATCCCCAAGGATGCCCCGAAGACACCCCAAGCAGCGCTGGCCTTCCCTATCCTCTCCGGCAAACTCCCTTCACAAGCCCCTTGTAGCCGCCAAGACGTCACCGAATCGCTCGGAGCACCTCCGGCCTCCCCGCTCGGCCTTGCACCTCCCCCATGGCCGCACGCAACCTGTGTGTGCCCTACTTCCCCCAGTGCGCCACCCCATCGCTGGTGCCGCCATCCTCCATGCCGTGCCGCCGCCCATCACCATCGCCGCCGCCACAGTGCCTCTCCGGTGCCACCGCCGCCACTCATGGGGTCCCCGTCCTCATAGGGTCCCGTTTTGCCAGCTTGCCCGCCACCCCACCGCCCACCTCGCCGGCACCGTCACTCCCCCCTACACTCTACTCCCTCCCTCTGTTTCCTCCTCACTGTGAAGCTATATGTGCTTAGCTCTTGAGTCCATGACGCATGGGGCCCCTATGTCATACTCCCACCTCCTTCTCTCTCTCTCTCTCTCTCTCTCTCTCTCTCTCTCTCCTTGTCTCTCTTCTAGGTAGGCCCACAATGTTATGCCCTCAATGGCATTGTGGTAAAATACCAGAACAATGAAATCTGGAATAGTGCAATTTCAGATTTTTTTTTCCCCATAATTTCCTGTAAAAATCCGACTTTTGGATGTTCGTTCTCCCTCATACTAACTTGGATTCCATCAATTCTTGTTTCTAAAGTTTTCTAAATTCAAGATCTTGCTAATGGCAGTGATCTTATTTATTTTGGAGCTCATTTGACATTTCTCTTGTACTTATTTGCTTTTCTTGTCTGTTGTTCTTTTCCAGCACGTTCGTCCGGATAGAGTTCAAAGAAGCGGAAGATCTCCATTTTGATCAAGCCCAAGACCATCAAGATTCTCTTACCTTTAATCTAGGCAAGTCAATATTTTGATTATTTCAAGCCTACATTTTATGCAAATTATATTCCTTTAAATTACCAAAATTTGCATGCTCTAATTCTTTAAGCAAATGTATATTAACTCTTAAGGTAGTTAAAATACCCATTTGATGATTAAATAATTATTACACCATCCTTTGATAATTGAATCCATAAATTCTTATCATCCTAGTAATTATATGGTAACTATACTAGCTATAGTTTGTACTTAAGCGACATGCTAGTCTTGCTTAAGTACCAGAGTATTAAATACCCAATCATCATTTTTTATTATGTAATTATTTTGGGCAGTCATTGGTTGGATATGACTGAAATAATTGAGCTAAATTGGTTTTACTTCCCAAAACCCTAAATTGCTATTACCATCTGGGCGAATGGTATGATGGATGGTATGATGATGAGTGCTAATGCAGCCCAAGGAATATTGGTTTGTGGATAGTATGTGGAAATGAACCACCTAGATAACCCTAAGGACTTAATCCGGTGATGACCTCCCATTATAAAACAGTGCAACCACAAATCTATTGTGTCGACCTGGCTAAATAATTTGTATCCGTCAGTACGAGTTGCAACAGGTAGATGACCCGCAACGGTGTAAGCCTTCGCGGCGAAGGGTCGAGGTGCACGACGAAAGTCGTTAAGAGGGTGCAAGAGGGGGTCTGGGTAAGGGTTGACGAGTCTATATGAGCGTAACCCTTCTCAGATGAAACCTTAGCGGGTGTAACTAATACCGAGGGACGCATTGTAAAGTCCTTGTGGTAGTCTTCCCTTGATTCACAAGTCTACAGAAACATGTGTACATATCAAGACGATTATCTCTTGTGGGTAAAGTGTACAATCTCTGCAGAGTAATAAATTATTCGAACAGCCATGCCTACAGTCAAAGGAGGACATGAGAACTTACTAGAGTTAGTTCTATTTATAAAACCTTGTGGGTGGGATAAAAATGTGCCGAGCCAATGTGACCCTGATTTGGATTTTTCTGGGGAAATGAACCCTAGTGTTGTTAATAGGTAGAGGTAACCACAATAAAAAAAATAAGCAAAAGGTGGAGGTAACCTCTGCAGTTATTAATATTGCACAATTATTCTCTTTAATAAAATGCAATTTGGTTAAAATGCTAAGCAATAGGAATTACTAGTGTTGATAATTGAAAACATTGCTTTAGCAAATAAAAGAACCCGAGCCATCCTTGTTAAGCCATGCATGTATATTATTGCATCTTGTGTGTTGGCTCGCGAGCACGGAAGTTGTGTTCATTCTCGCTCTTTCCCCCCAACCCGCGGATCCAGGACATTATGCGTACTATGAGGATCCAGACGTTGAAGGCCAAGGAGCTGATGAAGAGTAGTTTAGTTCTTTTAGTCTAGGTCTCACCCCAGTCTAGCTGACTCCGTCAGTTCTTGTGTACAACCAATATTATCCAAGTTCTTGGGTAATATAGGTCGTACACGGGCAACCCCAGTCGCTTGCATGTGGAGAGATGTGCTCTACCCATTTTGCTTCCACTGTCGCTTCCGCTACTTTTGTGATGTAATCATTTGGCCTGTTGGGCCCTTACTGTAAAACTGACCCGATGCGGTCTATGTAACTCTGTCGTGTTAAATTAATGAATGGTTCGGTATACGTTATGTATGAAATGATTCAGTAATGTATCTGTGAGTGCTATCTACTGATGCAGGGAATAGCATAGTGTTTTCCATAGAGGATTCGGGATTTCAAATATCCGAGTTCGACGGGTACTCAGTATAAACTCTAATCTACTGTTCATTTTATGGAGGCATAATTCCAAATTAATTTAATATGCTTGTTTGGCATCTATTTCTGTTTGGATTCTTTATGCTAGGGTAAAGATGTTCCTTTATCCTTGACATAATTCTCAATTTTTATGTACACTACATTGAGGGCATCGCTGGACGAATTTTTGCCGGTATTGTCACTTTTGCATGTCGTATTTACAAAAATAGGCATACAAAAAAAATTTTGTCAAAACTAGCCCCTCAGGTGTGGCCGTAGTCGGCGCGCCTCGATCGCCATGTCGTCGCGGAAGACCTGACCGTCGTCTTGATAGCGCGCGACAAGACCACCATCATGCGGTGAAATTTGCCACCATGTACCGTCGTCTTGGTGGCATTCTTTGCCTGGTCATTGTGTAGTCGTGCCCCATGCATGCGTGTCCACTTAGGGTTAGGGTTAGGGTTTAAGCCGCAATTAAGAATTAGGGTTAGGGTTTAAGCGGTGATTCTCGTTTCAATTTTAAAATATAGCAAACAACTTCAAAAAAATTATGAAATTTTATGTGGAGCACCGTGACTCAGTGCATTTGCTTTTGTAAATTTGCCATAATTTTATTCATCCAAAACCGCCACGTGCTCTCTCCCTCGATTAGGGTTTCGGTTTCATCCTGGCCTTTCTTTTTCACCTAAAGCACCAATCAATCTGTCTTTCCACCGAAAGCTCCACCAACCAATCTTGTCATCCCGTCACATCTTTCAATTCCATGTCTCCCCCGTCTAATCGTTGTCTGCCCAAAATTAGCGACCGCGCACGAGCAAGGATTCCCTCTCAGCTATAAATTAGCGAGCAACGAGCACGATTTCATTTCGCAGTCGGTCACTCCCTCTCTCTTTCGGTTGCTCTCTGTGTTCATTATATTTCTGAGGACATTTTAGCCTTATTAATCGCCGCCGTCATTATAAGCCGATTTAGCAGGTAATTGTTTTCTCCATCGATTTTTTGTTGTTCGCAAACTATTTATTAACTGTGTAATTAAGTAGTTAGGTGCTAGCTTTACTAATTTACCAAGAAGCATACTTAAGTAGTTAGCTTCACTAGGTTTAGGAATTTTTTGTTGTTCGTAAATTCTTCATTAGAAGCCAATTTACCTAATGTTACGTAAATAATTAGTTTGTCTTAATTAATTAGTTTTAAACAATTAGAAACTACCAAAATAATGAAAGCATGCACTGCTAGTTATTCATGCAACTAATTATTTTGTGGTAGTTCATAATGACATGCAAGTTATTCTAGTATGCATACACATACTGGCCAAAATAACGACAACATCCACTGCTAGTTATCATGGAAGCAATTAGTTGCTACGTACTCAAGTATGCATGCACCGTGCAATGAACACACACATATGCTATTAATATTTTTTAGCAAAGGGAAAGAACAGGGGTTAATGTGTGTAATTATTGAGGTGAGGTTAATTAGTTATGAAATAATTAGTTTGTATTAATTAATTAGTTTTAAACAATTAGAAAATAGAAAAATAATGACAGCATGCACTGCTAGTTATTCATGCAGCTAATTATTTCATGCTAGTTATTTTATGGTCATTATCAATCTTCTCACTAATATTCCATCTATTTCATGTGTTGCAAGCCATGTCTCTACCGGCGCTTCTCGAACACTTCTACGATGAGGACCACTGGTGCAAGCTGTGGATCGCCGGTGACACTGATGGCCCTTAGCCCCTGCAACTTCGAGCGGGGAGGGATTCTTGGGAGCTGGATGGTCGCTATGTCCTGATCCTCCAGGGCACAAGCTTGTTGCCCCTTGCGAGGCTGGTGTCCCTTGGATGCTGGTTCCTCCTAGACGCCAGCTTACTGTCGGCATTTATCGACGGGTGGAGGCCCGAGACGCACACCTTCCACTTTCGGTGGGGTGAGATGACAGAAACCCTGCAGGACGTCTCGTTCTTGACCAGTCTCCTGATCCAGGGTGAGCCGTTTGTTCTGGGCCCTCCGCCGGTGCATTGGAAGGCCAGGCTAGAGCAGCGGTTCGATCAACCTCTCCCGGAGGGTGCAAGTGGCGTCCCCTGGGCTTGGTTGAGGCAGTTCGATGATTGCCCGCAGGGTGCACCTGACGAGGTCGTTAGGACGCACCTCATAGGTTACCTTCTTCAACTCTTTGGTTGGGTCCTGTTTCCAACCACGCAGGGCGATCGGTGCTACCCCAGCTACGTCAGCCTCGTGAAGTCGTTGGTTGACGCGGGGGCTAGGCCGGTGCCTCAATATAACTGGGGGTCAACCGTCCTTTGCGCCACATACCAGGGGTTGTGTGATGCTTTGTAACGCGGCATCGGTGGTACCCCTAGCCTGGCCCTTTGCTACGTGCTCCTGCAACTGTGGAGTTGGGAGCACTTCCTGGTTGGACAGCCATCCATCGAGGTAGCGGTGCACCCGTACGCCACCTGATCGACACAATAGATGGGCCCACCATGGGCTCACGGTGGACTGCTGGCCATCTGCGCTGGGCCAAGGACAGGCCGGTGAGGTGCTACGTGTTGTATCACAACGAGTTCGAGTCGTTGCACGAGAGCGACATCATCTGGTGCCCATGGTATCCAGATTTCCTACGTGCGGTAGCACCACACGAGTTGTCCGTGCAATGCCTCCAGGACACAGGACTGACGACGACGATCTGTCACCTGGTGTTCACACATATGGTGGAGCCTTACACACCACAGCACGTAATGCGATAGTTTGATCGGTACCATATCATGCCCCCCAGACGACAAGTTCCTACAGCGAGCCGTACACCTATGAGTCAAACTTCATCCGAGTAATGTTTACAGTCCTTACGTCTTCTTTTGTAACATCAATCCTTTCATAAATGCAAGCAATCGAGGGTGGGTGGGCATACTCAGGACTGGCGCCCGGTCCAGGGGGAGTGGACTACGGCATGGACGGACAATGCGCACATTGATGTCTAGAATGAGCCGCGTCCACACGACCAAGAGACGTACGGTGCGTACTTGGAGTGGTACGTGCCACGGACGTACGCAAGACTCACCATTCCTCCACCAGAGCGCCTGGACCGGGTGACATCGCAGACACACCACAAGAGCCTCCACTGCACGTACGATCGTCATAGCGCTTCGCGGCGTGACGACACCGTAAGACACTTACAACCTCTGGTCGTTTCATTGATGACATTCGAAATCTTCGTTAATGAACCTGTTATGTATGTCACTACAGTTGAAGCGGACACAGTGCGTCCAGAGCGCATCAGAGGCCACCCTCCTCAGCCCAGATAGAACCCCGACAGGATATAAATTTTTTTGAAGAACATCTCGGCGGAGATGAAGAAGATAATAAAGAACTTGCGCTGCGGTCGTTCGACGGACGACGTCCTGCGCATCGGGCACCAAGTGGGGGGTTGTGCTGACCCACTAGGTCACCACAACCTAGCAAGTCTGTCCGGCGTCGTAGCGTTCCCTGTCGGTCATCCGCGGGCCAAATCGACAGGGAGGTAAATTATGTACAAATCTACGTTGCGTTTTTTGGTTATGCCTTACATTGCACTAACATCATGTCATTCTCCCACCGCAGGTCCGTTAGGATGAATCACTTCTACCGTCCGCGACTAGCGCTCCCTGTCGGTCATCTGCACTGCACATCCGGGAGGTACAAGATTATCAGTCCACGTCCCAAGTGTTTATTTGTACTAACATCGTTCCGTCTTGCAGTCTTTAGTTGACCGTGGGGGTGGCGGCCAGTTCACGACTCCCAGCTCCTACCAGGGAGCAATACACGCCGTCAGGGTATGGATTATGGTAGCCAGGGTTTGGAGCGTACGCAGAGTAGAGCTCCTCCGGGTTCGGTGTCCCACCGTACGTTCAAGGGCAGAGCTTCTTCGGATTCGGTGTCCCACTGTACGTTCAAGGGCAGAGCTTCTCCGGGTTCGCTGTCCCACCGTACCTCCAAGGGCAGAGCTTATCCACGCAACCGGAGTTGCAGGCGTCGTACCCTGGGAATGAATTTTTCGAGACCGTCACTCATGATTTCTTCGGAAGACTCCCCCAGGCCGGCATGCCTCGTCACGATGACATGTACGCTTACCAGACTCTATTGGGCCATACTGAGCCAACCGGTGCACCTCCGCTACCTAAACGATCTCCATACCCCCTCCGAACGAACACGCGCTCACCCGACCGCTTCACGTACTCCACGGGGCATGCCCGACGCAAGACATCCAAGCGCACGCGGAGGCCGCTGCAATGAGTAGAGGGTAGTGGCTCGAACTCAGACGAGTGAGCCATATTGTATCATGTGAACTCGGGCTTCTAATTTTATGTATGAAAAAGTCTTAAATTGGTTCATATAATGATTGTAAATCATCAGACGACAAAGCCATATTGTAACGCTTCAAATTTTATGTATGAAAACTTCTTCGAATTTTCAGAACGACAAGACAACACACTACGACACTAACTTTTCTGAATGACAAGACAACACACTACGACGTGACCCGACAAGTCAGCTTTGCGCAGTGACATGACCCGACGAGTCAACTTTGCGCAGCGACGTGACCCAACATAGCGACATGACCCGACGAGTCAACTTTGCACAGCGACGTGACCCGATGAGTCAGCTTTGCACAGCGACGTGACCTGACGAGTCAGCTTTGCGCAGCGATGTGACTCAACGAGTCAGCTTTGCGCAGCGATATGACCCGACACAGCAACGTGACCCGACGAGTTAGCTTTGCGTAGCAACGTGACTCGACGAATCAGCTTTGTGCAGTGATGTGACCCAACGAGTCTCCTCAGGGCCGCTACCTCGCAGACGCGGATTTCCTTCAATCAAATTACAATTCAACCACATACGCAGCGCCGGCCCGGCATATAAGTACTACCCCTTCCACGCCATATTCTCTTGCATCCAGACTACAACACAATCTCATTCAGATGGACAAGCACTGGGAGGAGGTCCACGAAATGTAAAGGGAGTATGCGGCCCAGGAGGAACAAAGGGAGCATCCCAGGAGGCCATCTCCCCACAATGACGCCGCCCCGCGTAGCAGCAACCCTTACCACAACATCCCAACCAAGCTTTCGCCACAACACCCGCCCGAGGGGGAGACACGTGCCGCTCCTCTGTTGGTGCAGGGACAACTGCAAGTTCTTTAAGTCCAAGCATCGGCTAAGCCTGGGCATGTGTTACTGGAGTCGCGTAAACTACTCCAGTGACTATCCTGACCACCGTTGGGACACAAGACGTTATCGGCAGCCGGTAAGGACAGGTAGCAGTATGTTCTCCTACCATTTCTCTTTCAAAGTCCGCACTAACAACCTCTCTCGTCTACTCGTAGTCCCCGGATTCGCTATGTGGCTATCGCAAGTGGATCGACCTAAAGATCCACCCACATGACCAGTGGACTCTCGACTGCGAGGAGTGGGATGCTAATAGGGACCGCGAGAGGAGGGAGGAGGAGCGCCGCACCGAAGAGCACAACCAGCGTATCCGACGAGAGACGCAGGCCCATCTCGAGGCGTGTAGGCGCAGGGAGTGCAAGGCTCGCGAGAGGAAGCGCAAGCACAAGAGGGAAATGGCGGCCGAGGCCAAGGCGGCCGACGAGGAGTACAACGTCGAGCTCGCAACGAAGGGCAAATGGCCCCAGTCCACGCAGTAGTCCGACCCTCTTCGTCCATATGTCCCATGTATTTCTAATTCCCTAAAGGCATGCATGTACCATCCTTGGTTCTTTAGTCTGCGTGCTATGTGACCCCCTTGTCGGATCAACTGTCGTGTTATTATCGTTGCGTCATTTCTCCAAAACTGTCGTGTATGTTACCGTGTATGAATTTCCTAGCGTATCGCAATATCACCTACCTTCGTACTTACAAATCATTGCTACCTAACAAAATTCTTCAGAAATTTAGCGCAACACAACAACATACCAAAATGTTCTTGTGAGTCTAACAGATAGTTTTCCAAAAGTAGGGAAAAGTATAGCATATTTGGAATATCCCACAACCTCCTCTAGAACCCAAATATACCTTGCTGTCAAGACATGTATATCACCAAAATGTAACCTAGCAAATCTCAAATACATTCCAAGTCACATGAAATTATGAAACCCTAGTTTCCGTAACCTAAAATCCAAATTCTCGCGACCTAAATCCTAAATTTCCAAGACAATTCCAGAACACATATAAAATTATCGAAACATTTCACAATAAAAAATCATAATTTTTAGAACTCATTTTCTACATTTACAAATCCATATAAACAGAACACATTTATGTAATCGGGGGAGAGAGCACATGGCGGTTTTGGATGAATAAAATTATGGCAAATTTACACAAGCAAATGCATTGTGTCGCGGTGCTCCACATAAAATTTCATAATTTTTTAAGTCGTTTGCTATATTTTAAAATTGAGATGAAAATCGCTGCTTAAACCCTCCGTAATTCCTAATTGTGGCGTAAACCCTAACCCTAAGTGGACACGTGGCGGCCAGGTAGCGACCACCACAATGGCCGTCTTGGCAGCGTCACGGCCTGGCTGGCGTCTTTCGACCTCGGCGCATGGCGGCCGCATGGTCACGCTACTTCGCCGCGGCGGTCGTGCGGCCACGGTGACGTGGTGGTTGGAGGCGTGCCGCCGCACGGCGGTCGTGCGGACAGGGGCTAGTTTTGACCCAAAAAAAATTATATGCCTATTTTTGTATATACAGTATGCAAAAGTGACAATACCGGCAAAAATTCTCGCTGGACTCACTTCACTAGGATGTTAGGAATACCTATTTGTTGTTTTCCATTGAATTACATTTATGCAATCGTAGGTGTTCAACATCCATTATTTTTTGTTGCTTCCACCTTTTGCTTGTTCTTTTAATTTTTTGGGGCTTTTAATGATTTGATGACCTCCTTTTGCGCTTGCAGGAGCCTTTCTTCCATTGCGAAAGGGTGCGAGAATCCCACCGATCTTATTCTCGATGATTGCCGATTCTTGTTGATAGAAGCCTTGAATTTGTAGCACGTAGTCGCAAAAAAATATATACTTTGAAGATCAATGGTTGTTGTAATATGGAAACTACTGCGCTGGAGCACATTGGACGATGGTGCCCATATGTTTCTTTTTGATAACTCAGTCTATTAAAAAAAATCCTTTCTTCAATTAAAATTTGTATATATTGATTGTCCTATATTAATCAAATGTGCTGTAGTTCAAGTAAATGAATAAGTATTTCAGAAAGAAGGGATTGAAAAAGAAAAGAGAATATGTTAAAAGATTGGATACACAAACTACAAGTTGGTTCCTTAGTACATTTACAACAAGAGCATGAGATATCCTTGTTTTTCAACTGCGGGAAAGAAAGTAGTTGTTTCACATTATTGCCTTTTAGCTTAGCATCATTTTGTAAGCTATATTGATATGTTGTTGTGATAATGTTAGATAATTTGCCTTCCTATGCAAGTAGGAGTCTTTTGGAGCTCTCTCTAATTTACTGCCCAAAGATCCGGGACAGTGCATTTCTGGAGGTTAGTAGAGGTTGCTCCCCTGTCCGGTCTCTTTATTTAGTCAATTGTTCAGGAATAAGTGATGATGCCATGTGTTACATAGCTCAAGGCTTGCTTGCAAGAATTTGATAGAACTTTCTATTCGGCGTAGTTACGAGGTATTTTCCAAGTTTTTGTTGATTTGCTGCAAACCTAGCATGCATGGAGACAAATGGCAACCTTCCTTTTAGTCTATTCCAGTGTTTTGAATTTCAGAACTCAGATGTGTTTGGTTGATTGAACTTCTTTTTGTTATGCAGATAGGAGACAAAACACTGATATCTATCGCTGAGAACTGTAAATCTCTTAAAGAGTTAACACTCCAATTTTGTGAGATGTAATGTTTGATCATTTTATTCTGATTTTGGTTGCCCATTCCTAATTGTGCTTTCTATTATAAGGGCTGAGTAACTATGCTGTGCAAACATCAATATTAAAGTGCCTCGGCACGCCAATGCGCTCGCAGTGCTACTAGTCCTATATAATAGCGCTCTGTTTTCTTTCATCTTCCTGCAGCTGCAGGCCAGCCGGTTCCATTCCTTTAGTACTGTTTAAGGTGTATGTTTTATGCTTCAAATGTGCAATACGAATGTAGTACTAAAATGAAAATCTACCTGTAACAGTTGGCACGAATCGACGTGGCAACATTACTCTAATTGCTATCAACGCACAGTATCATTATTTGATCAAAAAGTATATTATCTATTGTACTACCAGTGGTGGAGCAGCATAGTTAATTATTACGTATGTTTAGATTCTTCAGTGTACTTTTAGAGATTTAAAATAAGTCATTAATGAAGCATGGTATTAAAACAAGCACTGTTCAGTCGTTGATTAAATTTAGTGTTAAACGACAAACCTGATCAAACATGGAGCCTCTTAATTAAGCGTTCTTGATCGATTGAGTCGTCCCTTGATGCAAATGTAAGCAATCTGTCGTCGCTACAAAATGAAGGAAAACTCTATTAGCTAATGGAAGGAAATTAAGAAATACTTCACTACCAACAAATAATCGCGACCACAGGTTTAAGATCAGGGGATAAAAGAAAAAGAACAGCTGGTGCGTATGCTCTCAACCTTGCATCGAAGTTTCAGTTAGCACCCTCAACTTCCTAATCGCCTTGGCAGTTGTCTAAATTTGTTCAAACTAGTCAAGCAAACCCATCGTCTTAATTAACGGAATCCAGCATTACGCACACCAACTTTTCCTATCAATAGGACGAACTTGACTAACAGAAGCAAGTTTAAGCACTTGACAAGCCAATTGAGCAGCTAAGGGTGCTAACTGAAACTTTAATGCAATCTCAAGCGCTCAAAATGCAATTTACTCGGGTTTTTTAGGCAAAAATTGGTCCAGTAACATCGCTTTCGGCCGTATTTATAGAAATGACATCGCTTTGACGACGCGCTGCAAAATGACACCACAAACGCTATGAAATCTTGAAAACAATGTTGTCATCACATTTTTAGCCATTAAGAGACGGAGGATAGGTAAAAAGATATGTATACCCTTCTTCCAGCCCTACTTCCGCCTCCTCACCACTGTCCTCCGCGCTGACCCCCATCGCCGCCAGTTGCCATCCCTTGCAAACTCGCGACCACTCCTCGCTGCGCCCCGCTGCTCGCCACAATGCCGAAGAAGATGGGCATCAACACCAAGGAGTAGACAGGGCGCAAGCGCCACGGTGCAGTCGAGGCGAACTGCCACGACTCTGATGCACGCGCCAAGGAGGATGTTAGCCTCGCCGGCTCATGCAAACTGTCTGGACACAAACACACACACACACACACTCTGAACAACAAACAGAAGACAACAGTATTTATGCTACTCAATATGCCATAGCATTTTCTTGTTTTTCTTCTACTCTTATACTAAACAAAAGACTCCATACGTTACATGCATACTAATAGCACTAATGCACTACTAGTAACTCTACGCACATACTAAACAAAAGACTCCATACGTTACATGCAAACTAATAGCACTACTAGTAACTCTACGCACAGAATGTGCCCACTAATGATGTCATTTCTAGTCGCTAGTGCCCACTAGTGCTACCGTTTCTATTCACTAGTACCATTACATGCAAATAAACACTAATGCTACATGCAAAAACCAATTAAGTCAAGATTATAGCTAACAATTTTCACCCTAATCTTGACATGTCGACTCACCGTTGCAGATTGCCTGCAACCTCTTGCCACACGGAGCGGCTTTCTCCTTGTTGCCACATGCAGCGGCTCCTCTTGCACGACTCATCGCGCCATTGACGGTCTTCGACACTCATCTCCAAGAAGTTCCGCCTTCCCACTCGGTACGGGCTAGCAATACAAGTTCCCTTTATGTGTCGCTGAATCCATGCTCACAGCCGCTTCTCTACTACGTGGTGCACTCCGCCTTGAAGGGCAGTACAATCGCCATCACCACGTGATCACACTTGAGGGACATTACAATCGTTCCAGCCATCCTCGACCGTGAACATGGGCGCCATCGTAGCCCATGCATTTGGCAGTTCTTCTCATCGGGACATGGAGATGGACAGTACATTCACCCATCTTGCCTTGTCAGTTGACGACGACGTTCCTTAGTAGCAGGTATTTGGGAGACATGTCGCCAACACTCTTCACTGCTACCTCTTTGCCACCACAACTTCGTCGCCGATGGCACAACTCACCGGGTGACTCCGACCTCCGATTCTTCTTGCGACGATGGCCTCCATGCCATCACCGTTTGTCGGCCTCATGCCGACTTGTTTCCCGACGACTTGGCACCACCTCACCTTGCTGCCACCGGCCTCCACCTCCCATGGAGACCACGCTGGCCTCGCGGACATTCGTCATCGTTCTCCTGAGCGCATGGTGTTGCAACCGGCTTATCGCTGGCACCTGTGCACCTTCATGGCTTCGCCCAAATGCTCCGACTCTCCTCACCGCGGAGCCGCATGCTCCTCGCTATACCCCGGTCGTGTCATTGCCTAAGTGCGCGTAGCGCCCCTGCGTGGAGCTACACTGCCAGCTAGCCCTCGCATGCGTACACCCGCGTATGCCCGCTCGTCTGCGCGCTTGCGTTGCTATGCACCTCACACGCACGCCCACACCCTGCGCATGACTGGGCTGGCCACTGCTGTGCACGCCCGCACCCTGTGCACACCCGCGCCTGCAACCGCCTATCTTGGCGTCCGCTCACACGCACCCGCTCTCGGTCGTGACACTCGTCGCCCTCGTGGCCGCGGTCGTGCGATGTGCCCCACACCTTGTGCACCTCCGCACCTTGCGTCGTGCCTCGCTTGCCGCCGCGTCCCTGTCGCACTCGCCGAGCGCTGCCACACCTAGAGACGTGCCGCGCATGCCCTGGGCCGAGCCGCCGTCGCACCGTCTGGGGCTGAGCCGTTGCACCACATCCATGCCGCACTCGAAGCCGTCGCCTCTAGGTAGCGCCGGCTCCATGACGAGCACCTTGGACAGTCGCTTCACGTTGCGCTCCAGCTGCTCCTGCTGGTCCTTGAACAGGTTCTGCGCCATCGCCAGGTTCGTCGGCTCCGTCGGGTACCATGTCGCGCCGTCGGCGCCACACCGTGCCCTGCCGCCGATGCCACCGGGTGGGCACTCTCCTCACATGGAACCTCGCTCTGATACCAATTGTTAGCCTCGCCGGCTCACGCGAACGGTCTGGACACAAACACACACACGCACTCTGGACAGCAAACAGAAGACAATAGTACTTGTACTACTCAGTCTGCCGTAGCATTTTTCTTGTTTTTCTTCTTCTCTTATACTAAACATAAGACTTCGTACATTACATGCAAACTAATAGCACTAATGCACTACTAGTAACTCCACGCACAAAACGTGCCCACTTGCTGCCGTTTTTAGTCACTAGTGCCCACTAGTGCTGTCGTTTCTAGTCACTAGTGTCATTACATGCAAATAAACACTAATGATACATACAAAAATCAATTAAGTCAAGATTATAGCTAACAGAGGAGGCCTACTGGCAAGCAGCCGAGGGCCCCAAGTCCTGCTCGGCTCGCCGCCGTGAGGAGGACACCGAGAAGCGCACCGAAGCGGTAGGCCGCCTCGCCGAGCTCAAGCAGCAGCAGCTTGCCGTCGCTGCGCGGCATCCTGACAGCAAGGCTACGCATGTCGGCAGCCCCATCGTCCCCAAGGTCACCGAGACCAAGCTGCTATGCTGCGACAAGGAGGAGTAGCTCCGCCTTGAGCGCGATGCCGAGTACGCCAAGAAGCATCAAGTGCACACCACCGATGAGCCGTACGAGCACATCATGCTCGTTGCCAACACCAACGGGGATGACTCCATCATCGAGGCGCGGTCGGTGGAGGACGTCGTCGCTAAGATGTCCAACACCACTGTGACATTTTTCTGTTGCAAAGCAATACAGTTCTCACTAACAAGCTCCATGCCACTGCCAATTTCATCAATTTCTACTGGTACATGGCACCACCTTGAATACTCGCTCAATCCAAACACGAAGCAATACGGAGGGGAATCACACACGGCCACCATCATTTGGCAACGTCTCCGTCGGCAGCACAGGGCCACTGCTATCACCATCGGCCTCGAAATCCTTCACTAGGTCCTCTGCCACCCACACTGCCTTCACCAACTCGGCCACTCCTTGTCACCATTGTCGTGCCACTCCACCAAGTACTCCTACCACTTGGCCTCGCCCGGCCCGTCCACCACTTGGTCTCGCCCCGCTCGTCCACTCCTTGGGCATCGCGGCGAGAACTTCCTGGACAAGGTCCATCGACATCCGGCCCTGCCCGTCGAAGGCCTCCAGGTCGGCGCCCAGCTCCAGCAACGCGCGCACGACTGTCGCGCGACCGTACCCCACTGCGATGTGCAACGGCGTGAGCCCACCATGCCCACCGACCCATGCCTTCGACCTCCCCACACCACGTTGTCTGTGTTATGAGCTCCGAACCGCTACATTGATGCTCACCGTGGACGCTCCCAAGCCAGATTATTGCCTAGGACCACCACCGCCAAGCCCCTCCGTGCAGCCATGGACGCCGCTGACGCCAGCTTCCTCAGCACCTCCTCCTCCCTCCCTCCCTCCCTCCCCAACCTCATAAACTAGATCCCCAAGATCGGTAACACGTCGTGCTCACTTGCTCATCGTTGCTCCACCACCCAAGTGTCGCCGCCACCCACACTGTCGTCGAGCTGGAGAGAGAGGGAGAGGAGATGATGTCGAGCTGGAGAGAGAGGGGAAAGGGACGAGGAGAGAAGAGGGGTAAAATGGGTATTAAAATTGTATTCTTTCATATCATACGTGCTTGTTGTTAAAGACAGGTGAGAAATGTGATGGCGGTGTTATTTTAAAGATTTTCGGTTTTTCGTGACGTTATTTTGCAAACGATGTCATTTCTCTAAATACGACCAAAAGCGATATTACATAACCAATTTTCCCTTTTTTTTTCACCCCAACGCAATTTACTCTTTGATAAAACAATACGAGTTTCTCAGCCATTCAAGAATTTGGGGGTGTTTGGTTCATAGTCGCAGTTCGACACACCTGGCCAATGCAAGTTTGACTCTCTTAGGCTGTGTTTTCTCGTTACCACACTTGTAAATTAAATGTGTCAGATTTTCTTAGCCTCGTGTCTCACTGTTGTAGACAATATTTCTTTGTAAAAAAAGTATGGCAAGCAAACAGCCCGGATGACTTCAGACTTCCAGAGGTGCCCAATAGTTTTATCGTTCTGCCCACGCCAATTTTCTGAAAAAACTGGGGGTCCCAGTTAATATCCAACTGCTGCTCGCGCGCGGCTGATCGGAACGTGGACGGTAAGCCGCCTAGCTACATGCACGATCGAGTCTAGGCGTGCTTGAATCTAACCTCCCTCCCGGTATACATTTTCTTCTCGTCGCATGCCGCAGCATGCGCCGAATATGCTTTGGAGGTGTCAGGTGTGCACTCTTGAAGATAACATATTTTAGGACACTGGAGTTAGCAGCACTGCAGCATCGATCGTGTTATATATTGCTAACGTCGTCGAGCAGATACAAGCATTGACATTATTTGATCAAAGTTCCATTTCCTCTTACTCTCTTAGTTCTTACAGGAGAACCAATCAGAGGCATATCGAGTTCTAATCGAGGCCTAGGCGGCGGCTCTGTGATGGACTCGTCGTCGTCGTCGTCGTCTCTGAGCCTGAGCAGCGACCTCAGGTTCCGCGCGTACGCGGCGCTCGTGGCGCTCGGCGTGGTGGCCTTCCTCACGGTGTGCTTCTGGCGCCTCTACAGGCTCACCGTGTCCGCGCGCCCGCAGGACATGATGCCCATCTCCTCCTCCTCCTGCGCCGGCGCCGGCAAGGCGGCGCTCAGGCAGCGGGACATCTCGGCGCTGCCGGTGTTCGTGCACGGAGGAGCGGCGGTGGGGTGCGCGGTGTGCCTCGCGCACATGAGGGACGGGGAGAGGGGCCGACTCCTTCCCGGGTGCGGCCACCGGTTCCACGTCGAGTGCATTGACCGGTGGTTCCGGGCCAACTCCACGTGCCCGCTCTGCCGCGCCGCGGCCGTCGGCGAGTCGGGCGCGGTGGAAGCGCGCAAGGGTGGCTCGGTGGCTGTGCCGGTGGTTGTGATGCAAGGTTGAACACGTACTTTGAGTGGCTAATAGCCGGATAGAGTGCCATGGCCATAGTGGCGTTGTCAATCAAAATGTTTTTCGTCACACTTTCTTTTTCTTTTCTTTTTTGTGTTAATTTGGCATGTAAAAGGTCATGCCTTTACGCATACCATCTGTATATACTCCGGTATCTGAGTTAAAAAATTTTGTTTTATATATGGGTAATGCTTGGACCTTTACCTCCGATACAACGTTTTGCCTGTACGCTCATTTATTACCGCCTCCAACTACTTCTACTCCACCCACCACTGTCCACTGCATCATCTCCCATCTCTGTATGCTTATCCAAGCCTCCGCCCAAATACTCCACCTCTCTCTCTCTCTCTCTCTCTCTCACACACACACACACACACACACACAGAACCGACGAGGAGAGGGGGTGTCACGGCTGCACGCCGAACAGCGGCAGGGAGGCGGGGGCACCATAAACCGCAGGTCAGAACTCGCTACTGCTCGCGCTCAACGAGTCCGTCCACTATGGCTGGAGCTTGTGCATATGTCTTCCCCTTTCGAGGAGCGGCTGGGGCTCGCCGGATCTGGCGGATCAGAGGGCGGAGGAGGCAAATGATGAATGGAGGGTTGGTGGAAGCGTTTGATTTTGTTTCTAATATTTTGTTGTTTCCTCCGGATGGATGTCTTTTATATTACGAAATGTGTTGCAGCCCCTTTATGAAATTGTTGCATAGGGTGTTTCGTTGTGTTGAAATGTGTTATATTTCATCAACTTTTCCAAATTGTGTTGCATGAGATGTTGTAATAGGTGTTTTCAGATATTTCCTCTTTTTGTTTTGATTATTGCAACCATTTTTTAAATGCTGAGATTTTGAGATGTCCTCTTCTTTGAAAATGTTGCATCTGGATTTTTGAGATGTTGCGACGTTGAAAACAAATGTTGGACATGTTCTCCAGATGTTTTTCTTTTTGTTTTGATTTCCTCCAGTTCTTTTTGCTGCAACCGTTGGAAAAAATGTTGCACCTAGCACATGGCCATGTTGTGCTTGTGAAGTCAAAATGTTTCATTTAAATGTTGCAAATTTCTTGATGTTGTCTAAATCCTGATTTGTGCTTCTCCCGGTCGATTGACTCGAATCTTTTCCTTGCCTCCCGGCCTCTCACTTCGTTTCGTTCAACCTCTGCACCCTCGCTTGATCGATCGGTTTGCGTATTTGTTGCACGTATGGAATTTTTGTTGTTGCAAACATTGTGTCCATATGTTGCGTTGGAGCGTACGATGGGAGGTCCAAGCGCTAGTTGCTCAGTTGCTCTCTTTATATATGTACATAGCTGTTATGGCATACGTAGTAACTCGATGTGACAATCTAAACTATACACGAGTTTCATAGAACATAGTTTAATTTTAGTATGAACCTGTAAAAAAATTGCGATCCAAACGGGCATAGAATGTAGGAATTTGCATGGTTTTTGAAGGATTAGGTCAACTTTCCACAAATTTTGTGCATTTCAAACAAGGCATTGATTCTAGCCTAGCAAGTAAAGCAAGGGAAAGGAATTCCTATTAGGAGCTCCCTTTTAGCCTTTTCATATATTGATCTTCCAGATGCCTTAGTGTACATCTGGTAGCCCTTGTTAGGAAACCTGGCCTGGGCTTTGCAGGCCTGGCCCATAGTGGGCTCCTTATCCACCTATAGTCTATATATAGGAGGGAACCCACAATCATTGTACGTACCTCTGAGCAGAAGAGGAATAAAGAGAAAGAAATAAGTCTACAATATTTCTGTGTTCAATCTACTTTCTGTACTTGCATTAACGTGTGTGATTCTCCTACGAGTTGTCAATCGTACTGGGCTCGCCAACGATGGTTTCTCAACACGTTATCAGCACGACTAAGCGCTATGAATTGAAAAGGTAATCGTTGAAGCGTCACTTGTAGATTGAATTGTTTCTAGATCACTTTCAATGAATTTGGCTTTCAAGATTATTTTCTACGGTGCAAATCTTCTCTAATCTACCGCTAGCTGACTTGGACTCGCCAGCCAAGCTGATCGGTAAATTGTATGAAAAAGGGCAAATGAAGATTGCACTATAGATCGGATGAACAGTGTACAGAAGAAAAAAGAAAAATCTGGCGACGCGCCACCATCGGCTTTGCACGGGTGTGTCACTGCTTGGCCCCGCACACACACCACCCACACCGCCGCCACAGGCGAACGCCGCCCGACCGGCTGGCTCTGGCATAGCGCCATTTCGAGCAGCGTGACGCCGCCATCGGCCTAAAGCAGCGTGCCAGAAGCATCATGCCGCCCGCTCCGTGCACGCCGCCAAGCCGCCCAAAGCAAGAGAGAAAAATGGAGCTCAACCTCGCGACGGGCGCACCGCCGCTCGGCCTTGCCGGCCGAGCCACCGCCGCCCATGCCCACCCTGCACAACCTCTCTTTACACGCGCCAAGATGGCGCCCGCTCATTTGCCCGCAAGCCCGCCGCGTGTGTTTTCCCGACTTACAACCGCGCCACCACGGCCAGATGCCACCACGCCGTCGCCGAGGGTGCATACCGCTATGCCGTGTGACGCCGCCCGAGACCTCCGCGCTATCCGCCACTGAAGTTACCTCCGCGTCCGCGAGGCTACCGCGTGCCTTACTGACGCATTGCTGCCCATGCCACTCCCGCCAAGCGCGCGGCGCCACGTGTCGCCTCGCCGCCCGGTCCAACGCGCCGATGGCGCCACCGAAACGCCTTGTGTCACATCTTTGCCTCCGTGTTGCCGCCACCCGGCCGCCATGCTCCTCGCGTGCGCTTCTGCGTGTCGTCTTGGCTTAATGGCCCCATCGGCCTCTCGTCGCACCTTGCACCGCCACCCTCCACACACGTAGCACACACCGCCACCAGCACAGTGGCGCTAGGGGAAACTTCCCCTAGCGCCTATGTAATAGCCGCCCAGTTTTGGGCCGGCATGGGCCAAGAAAGAATGGGCCCGACACAAGAGAATTCTGTGAAAAGAAAAAAAAATGGTAGAAAGAAAATCCCAAAATTTTGCAAATGGGCCCCCCAATTTCTTCTGAAATTACGAGGAAAATTTTTCCAAAACTAAAAATTAGCGAATAAGCCCTTAGAAATTGCATAATTTACCAAAAATTTATATTCCAACAAAAAAGGGCATCGGGAATTCAATTTTGAATCGTTTTGAGCATTTGAAGTATGTTTAACTCTGTTATTATTATTTCTATGCAATTTATATATTGTATTTACTATTTTGATTATCTGTGATTGTTTATATTACTTTTAATCATTGAAAATAATTGTAAATCATGGTAAATGCATAGAAAAATACGAGAACATTATGAGAATTTTGCAACCATTTTATACAAATTACCAGCAATAATCTTATGGACTCTTTGCATAAATATGTAGATAACTGGTATCACGAACTGGAAGTTCGAAGAGCTGGCCCAGTATGGCCAGAATTACTTGATTTAGGCTTCCGACGTCGAGATTGTACTTGGGGCCAAGAAGCTCTGTGCTGCTATCGGGTCTGATACCTCAAAGGATGCCAATCCCACTGCTGAGAAAAATGATCAGGCACTTCACTTCCTCAGACACCATATATGTCTAACGCTCAAGAATGAGTATATGGCAGAGAAGAACGCATTAGCTTTGTGGACTGCACTGGAAAAGAGGTTCGAGAAGCTGAAGTACACTATTCTTCCTCGGGCAGAGCAGGAATAGATCCGATTGCGTTTTGCTGACTTCAAGACCGTGGGAGAGTGCAATTCTACCTTGCACAACATTTGTATCAGTCCTCAACTATGTGGTAAGGTAATCACGGATGAGCAGAAGATTGGGAAGACTCTCTCTACCTTTCACCCGAATGCGCTGCAATCCACACGCAACTATCGTCAAGACGGCTATAAGTAGTATGCCGAATTGATTGACATCATGCAAGTTGCGGAAGCTCAGGATGATGTTCTAAGGAAGAACTATATCTCACAACCGCCTAGTAGCAATGTTGGCCATGAAGCCAATACTAGTAGCTACAAGGTGAGGAAGCCTCTTACAAAGGAGAGGGCAAGAAGGGTAAGGTCATGGGTCGCAAGGTCAAGCCAAATGCTCAAGCCAAAAAGGGCGGACATTGAATTAATTTATTCTTTGAATAATGGTTGTAACCTCCAGGAGAGCAAAGCATTAAATTCTTGTGATAAGTCCTATAAGGCTTATATTTTCTTCTTGTATTTATAATAGCAAGTTATGTTCTGATATTTGAAGTATTTTATTTATGTATTGATTGCTTCCTACTACATATTAATAAAATACTTTGTATCAGAACACGTGTGGCACCCTATAGAGAAAGTGTGCTTAGAGAATAGCGGCACAACGAATAACATCTTAAGATAAACGAAATTTTCCAGTCGATCAGTAAGAATGCTGGTAGTCTTACGACAATCGTGAGCAGCGATACTTGTATAATACGCTCAGGAAGGGCCACAATTATACTCCCGAAAGAAGCCTTGTTGTACCAGAATCGACTAAAACTCTCCTAAGTTTCAAAGTTATTCACACTAACGGTTTCCACGTAGAGACTAAAGAAGAGTATGGTAAGGAATACCTGCTCATTACAAAGCATGAAAAAGGTGAAAAAAAAAGTGTATTAGTACGACTTCCTTCATATGAAACTGGGCTATACTACACTAATATTAAGGCACCGCAGCCTATACTGTCCTAAAAACCATATTTAGAAGCTCTGAACTTTTCTATCTCTGGCATGATAGATTAGGCCACCTCGGTCTTAAGATGATGAGAAATATAATTAATAATTCATAGGGACATAATATCGATGTAAAGAATTTTCCAAATCAGGAAGATTTTGTGTGTCCCCCATGTGCCACCGGGAAATTAATTACTAGACCTTCTGCTCTGAAAGTGAAGGATGAAATCACTGCATTCCTAGACCGTATCCAAGGAGATATTTGCGATCCTATACAGCCCCTGTCAGGGTCAATTAGATATTTTATTGTGCTCATCGATGCTTCCTCGAAATGGTCGTACGTATGTTTATTGTCTATGAGAAACCACGCTTTTGCAAAGATAATCTCATAGATAATTAAAATTAAAAATAATTTCTCTGATCATCATGTGAAGTCCATCAGAATGGACAACGCGGAGAATTTACTTCGAAAGCATTTGATGATTATTGCATAGCAATGGGAATTAGCGTTGAGCATTTTGTACCGCATGTCCACACCCAGAATGGACTGGTAGAGGCATTAATTAAAAGGATTAAATTTATTGCCCAACCGCTTTTGCAGAATTATAATTTATCAACTACATGTTGGGGACACACAGTCCTGAACGCAGCAACTCTCATCAACTTTAGACCATCGGCATATCACATCCATTCACCTATGCAACTAGCGCAAGGGTCAACGCCGAAAATTTCTCATCTTCGCAATTTTGGGTGCAAAGTTTATGTACCTATACCCCCACCACAGCGTACTGCAATGGGACCTCTCCGAAAGTCTGGGATATACATTGGTTATGAGACATCATCCATAATCAGGTATTTGGACCCTGTGGCGGGAGATTTGCATACTGCCTGATTCGTTGATAATATATTTGATGAGGATAGTTTTCCGCCATTAGAGGGGGGAATCAACCCCTTGATGAAAAATATCAGGAAATAACGTGGCAAGCCACGAGAATCCATGCACATGACCCACGTACTAGTGAAGCAAATAGAGAAGTCCAGAAGATAATTGATTTGCAAGCATTAGTGAATCAACTGTCTGACCACTTTAGTGATTTGAAAAGCGTGACCAAGTCGCATGTGCCTGCACGCAATGCACCGGAGAGGGTTGAAATACTGAAGAAAGTTGAAGGTATCCCTAATCCCGTCCAGAGGCCTCAGAAAAGGACAAGAACTCTGGCTCCTCGAATCCCAAGTAACCAGGGACGTATGGTGAAAAAGGATAAGAAGAACTTGACACAGTCGATCACTGAAGTTCCTAGAACCAGAATGGGAGTCAGTTGAGACCTGGCACCAGTATAGAACCTTCAGGAAAAGGCATATCGGATTTGAATATTCCCACGGAGGGAGAAACCAACACAGATGTGTGCGCACACATCAGAGCTGAAAAATTAAAGGGATTTGCCCCTGTAATTGGAAGCAGCGGTGAGAAAGTATAAGCATTAGAAGAATCATCCCATGAAGAAATAACTATAAACTATGTGACCACAGGAGAGTCTATGAATAGGTCAACATCCAATGTTGATATTTATTTTGCAAAGAAAATTGTCAAAATCATCAATCTCAATCCAGAGCCCACGTCACTCGTTGAATGCAAGAAAAGATCAGATTGGGAAGATTAGAAGAAGGCAATAGAAACTGAATTACTATCTCTGAATAAATAGAGGTGTTTGGGCATGTAAGCCATACGCCTCCCCATGTGCACCCCGTAGGGCATACGTGGATATTTGTTCAAAAGAGAAATAAAAATAATGAAGTTTTAAGATATAAAGCAAGGCTTGTTGCACAAGGTTTCATTCAATGTCTAGGAGTTGATTATGAAGAAACCTATTCCCCAGTCATGGACGGAGTTACCTTTAGATATTTAATCTTAATGGCAGTGAACTTGAATTTAGAAATAAAATCGATGGATGTGGTAACTACATACCTTTATGGAAACTTGGATTTAGACATTTATATGAAGGTACCTGAAGGTATCCCTGTTCCGAACCAAGACAGAGCAAATAAAAATCTGTATAGTGTGAAACTCAGAAAGTCACTGTACAGACTTAAGCAATCAGGCAAGATGTGGTATAATCGCTTGAGCGACTTTCTATGCAAGAAAGGCTACACGAACAATGAGGATTGTCCCTATGTATTTGTACGATAATACTAGAATGGATTTTGTATAATCTCAGTGTATGTAAATGATCTGAATATCATCGGAACCTTGGAAGATATTAAGGAAGCAAGCTCTTACCTGGAGTCAGAGTTCGAAATGAAAGATTTGGATAAAACCAAATATTGTCTAGCTTACAGCTTGAGCATGCCTCTGAAGAGATATTAGTGCATCAGTCAGCCTGCTCTCAAAAGGTGTTAGAAAGGTTCGGCTTTGAAAAGGCATACCCTTCAAAAGTGTCAATGGTTGGGAGATCTTTGCAGCAAGACAAGGACTCATACAGACCTAGAGAAGAGGGGGAGGAAGTCGTAGGACCAGAATTCTCGTACT
Source organism: Phyllostachys edulis (assembly GCA_036346405.1). NCBI lineage: Eukaryota > Viridiplantae > Streptophyta > Magnoliopsida > Poales > Poaceae > Phyllostachys > Phyllostachys edulis. The sequence continues at coordinate 61,990,490 of CM070549.1, forward strand.
TAAGTGCAATAGGAGCACTCATGTATTTAGCAAACTGTACTAGACCGAACATTGCATTTTCCGTAAACCTATTAGCAATGTATAGTGCAGAACCTACCAAAAGGCATTGGTAGGGAATAAATGATATTTTTCGATACCTCCAAGGAAACAAAGACCTTGGTTTGTTCTACAGAAAGAACCAACACCTAACCATGACTGGCTATGAAGATGTTGGGTACCTGTCGGACCCGCATACAGCCAAGTCACAAACAAGCTATGTTTTCCTGTATGGTAGAACTGCATTTCCATGAAAATCGTCTAAGCAAAGTCTTGTATCGATTTCGACGAACCACTCGAAAATCATAGCAATGTATGAGGCCTCACGAGAATGTGTTTGGCTTCGACGGATGATTCACCACATCCAGTAGTCGTGTGGATTGAATACTGCGCAAACTCCCACTATTATCTATGAAGATAATGCAGCTTGTGTTGTACAAGTGCAAATGGGTTATGTGAAGAGTCATCTCACAATGCATATCAACCCCAAGTTCTTCTATGCTCATGAATTACAAAAGATGGATGAAATTAAAGTATTGCATACTAAGTCATGTGAAAATCTTGCAGATTTATTCACTAAGTCACTTCTAGCATCTACCTTTGAAAGATGTATACATGGAATTGGAATGGTGAGACTTAGAGAAGTGCAGAATTTAGGGGGAGAATCTTCACGAACTCATTATTGAAACTTGGTCACGAAGATCAAATACCCAAAGAATAAATCCTGGAGATTAAATGAAATTGGGTGGATTGTACTCTTTTTCCCTTGACTAGTTTTCCTAAAGTTTCTCGGCTAAAGTTTTTAATAAGACAATTCATGCAATGCAGTAGAACGTATATCCTGTACTCTTTCTCCAAAATTTTTCCACTGGGTTTTTATGAAGTTTTGACGAGGCATTAACATGTCGGATGAGTGCCCAAAGGGGAGTGTTAGGAAACCTAGGCCTGGGCCTTGCAGGCCTAGCCCATGGTGAGCTCCTCATCCACATGTAGTCTATATATAGGAGGGAACCCCAATCATTGTACGTACCTTTGAGCAGAAGAGAAAGAAAGAAGTCATCAATATCTCTATGTTCAATCTACTTTCTGTACTTGCATTATTGTGTGTGATTCTCGTATGAGTTACCGATCGGACTGGACTCGCCAGCGATGGTTTCTCAATAGTCATATCCTTCTTCCCGTAAAGGCGAGTATGGGCTTAATGCAAACCCTCCTCTGCATATATGCTATGTGATCATGCAACTCATTTTAGCATTGGATTAGCGTGAGAGAGGATATGTTACTGTTAGTTTGATCATGTAAAGTTGTTATGATGTTATCCCAAAAGAAATTAATGTCCAATGACATTGGCGTTGTCAACTCATGGTGTGACCCAAATAATATGGTTGATTCTCAATGGCATCCCGGGCATTACGATCAGTCATGGGAGGAAGCTGCGACAAGGAGACCCCCTCTCCCCTTTCCTCTTCATCCTGGCCATTGACCCCATCCAAAGGATCCTAGAGGCCGCCACGGACTTGGGTTATCTCGCCCGCCCACGCGATCGCTTCGTCAGGCTTAGAACCTCCATTTATGCGGATGATGCGGCTATTTTCATCAACCCAAGTACAAGTGAACTACACATCACCACCCAAATTATCCTCAGCTTCGGTAATACCACTGGCCTTCATACCAACTTTCAAAAAAGTACTGTGCTCCCTATCAGCTGTGACCACTTAAATCTTAACTTGATCCTTCAAGACTGCCTGGCTATCCGATCTTCTTTCCCAATCAAATATCTCGGGCTCCTGCTCACCTTCAGAAGGCTCCGTAAAGTGGACTATCAGCCGCTTCTTGACAAGGTGGCGGGAAGGCTAGCAGGTTGGCAGGGCCGCTTTCTCTCGCCAGCAGGACGGGCCACGTTGATTAAATCAGTCCTCTCCTCGATCCCAATTTACTTCCTCACAGTCTTCAAAACACCCAAAGCGATCCTTCAAGCCATAGACAAAATTAGGCGGCGCTTCCTTTGGGCTGGTCATGATAATATTTTAGGAGCCAAATGCAAAATTAACTGGGCAAGAGTGTGTCGTCCAACTCAATTAGGTGGTCTTGGCATCCTCAGCCTACCGCAGTTCTCCTCGGCAATTAGACTGCGATGGCTCTGGCAAGAATGGAAGAACCCCTCCAAACCTTCGGCCGGCATGGATATTCCTTGCGACGTCTCTGACCGTTCTCTCTTTACGGCGGCAACTAGGATCTCCCTTGGGGATGGGAAGACGACTAAATTCTGGTACTCGGCGTGGCTTAACGGAGAAGCCCCCAAAGATTTAGCCCCCAAGATTTTTGAAATCTCCAAACACAAATCTCAGACTGTCTTCTTCGCCCTACAGAATGGGCGGTGGGTACAGGATATTAATATCTCGAGAGGTTTCTCCTCCATCCACATTGCGCAATTCGTAGGACTTTGGACTAAAATTAACCAAATCCAGCTGACTCATGGCACCCCCGATGAGATTTCCTGGAAGCAAAACCCGAATGGTATCTATTCTTCGAGATCCGCCTACGCCTTACATTTTTTGGGATCCACATCGTCCAATTTCAAACTCCTGATTTGGTAGTCCCACGCCCCCCCCCTAAGGGTAAACTTTTTGCCTGGTTGGCAATTCAAAACAAACTTTGGACCTCAGACAGACTAGAAGCAAGGGGGTGGCCCAATCAACGCTTTTGTCCTCTCTACACACACACTCCGGAATCAGCCCTCCACCTCCTCGCCCTCTGTCGCTTCTCCGGTCGTATTTGGAAGATCATGGCGGACTGGACTGGAACGGAGAGCTTTCAACCCTCCACTTGGCCCCCCTGCTCGAACATCCTAGACTGGTGGTCCAACATGGCAAAAGTGTCAGGTTCCTCTAGGAAGACCAGGACAACGACTATGATCCTAATCTCTTGGGAGCTTTGGAAGGAACGGAACACAAGAATCTTCAACAACCGAGCCACAGCGCCTCTTGACCTCCTAGCTAAGATCAAGGAGGAGGGTAGAGCCTGGTACCTTGCGGGGGCCAGAAGTTTGGAGTTTTTTAATTCTTTGTAATTAAGGCCTCGTCTCCTTTTCTGTTATCTTACGGTATTTTTCCGCTTCTCCTCTATTAATATAACGGGCAACCCTCTTGCCGGTTTCATTAAAAAAAAAAAAGATTCCTAGGCGATACAATTGTGTAAAGAGGAGTTCAAATCATATTATCCAGAGGCTAGAGGGAGTTTTGCCTCGGACCAATATTGTTATATAGGAAAAGTCCCAATTTTGAACCTCTATCTTTCACCTCTACCTAGCCCGTTTAATTAGAACGTAAACGTTTCAGAGAGGTCGTATATTGATCTCATTTTGTTCCTTAATTTTTGAGCAAAAATCATTAGTCTCATAAGTTCCGTGTCGCCGCTAAGTGAAATCCAACACCCCCCCCCCCCCCACCAGTGGCATACGTGATTTCTTTTCTCATGTCATCACTCAAAAATTGATGAAAACCAAAATGTTATCCTTGAAACTTTGAAATCGTAGCATAGCAAGAACCAAATCCAAAAGTTGAAAGCTCAAACTAGGACTTCTTCCCCTACTAAATGCTAGATAATTATGCAGCGCTGTGCGTTGCAGCTGTCCTCCTTGACTTTTAGCGCAGCAGATAGAATAAAAAAGAGAACTTCAAGCCAAAACAAGACAAAAAAAGTTTGATCAAAGAAAACCCTGGAAGAACCATTCCATGGATGATGGAGCCATTAAAAAGTACAGAGAAAATCATCAAGAATGTCACAGTATCTTCTATCTCGAGTTGTCGTCTTAAGAAATTATGGTCAGGTCAACCGCCAAGCAGACGAGACCACACCGAATCAAGACCTAGAGCTGCATACCTCAGCATAGTTGTACTGGTCAGGGCTTGGGTAATTGGTTTCAATTTTTTTTCAGGGGCCGATGAGACCGGTTTGACCAATTTCGGTCTAAATTTTTAACTCAAAAATTGAATTTTTGGGATTCTAAATTAGAAAAGATCAAATTCAAGCAAATCAGATTTTTTAGGCCGGTTTGAACTTTATCGATTATCAACCGTTAATCAAAACTATGGTACTAGTACTACTTGTCAGTTGTCACTCCACGTGCTTAACAAAGTAAAGCTACACTAGCTTGCTGTCGTCTGTGCTTCGATTGAGACATCATGTCATGCTAACTAATCAACGCAATACATTAAGACTCGAGAACTGTTAAACAAAACCATCTGAACTGCCGAATCCCAACAATACATTAGGAGCTAGTAGTTTAGTTCTAAATTTGAGGAAGTGAAAGGATTCCAACCCAACGGTATGGCCATTGGTAACTACCCAAGTACATCAGGTCATGCACAATGGGTTTACATCAGTTATCTATAGACTCTGCTACGTAGGATTTAAGCTGATATGAATGAAAGAGAATAAAAAGAGAGAAATGTGTTGTCTACAATACTGTAGCCAACTGTATCACCAGAACCAAGGAAAGCATTAAAAAATTGTGTATTGTTTACAATCCTGTAGCCGACTGTATCATCACAACCCATTATATAAGTTGTCTTTAGTGCTGTCTACAGGTGATATAGAGAGTTGCTATAGACAGCAACTGTCTGTAACATTGTACTTACATATTAGTTTAGCTCTAATTTTGAGGAAATGAAAGGATTCTAACCCAACGGCATGGGCATTGGTAACTACCCAAGTGAGAGTACGCAACATGCATTCAACCATGGACGCAATCGTAAGTCTTTTGTTTAGCTCCTCTAACGGAGGCTACGGACGGACCAATTGGGATTAATGGCTGGCTTAAACAAGGAACTGTACTAGTTAGTTAGTGAACCACACTAGCACTGCACGTCCTTAATTAAAGAGCTCCTAGGCTCCTAGAAGCTTGGTTGCATCTCTGGCTAAGCTTGTCTGGGACAGGGAGATGGACGGCAGTGGCGTTGCTCCTTCGCCGGTCGTCTCCTCTCCGGCGCCGGACGGGCGCATCTCCAGCCGCGCCTCGTCGGCCCTCGCGGCCGTCAGCATCGCCCTCATCCTGCTCTACCTCTTCTGGCACTCCATATGGCAGCACATGAAACACGCGCGGAGAGGCGACGATGACATCGGCGCCACCGCCTCCTCCTTGTCCGCTCCACGGCCGCCCTGCCCGTCGCGGGCGGCTTGCGGAGCGATCGAGGCAGCAGAGCGCCGCGAGAAGACGCCGCTCCCGGTGTTCGTTCACGTGGCCGCGGCAGGGGCGGAGACGTCGGAGTGCGCGGTGTGCCTGGTGGAGTTTGGGCACGGCGAGGCCGGGCGGCTCGTGCCGGGCTGCGGCCACGGCTTCCACGCCGCGTGCATCGAGACGTGGTTCCGGGTGAACTCGACGTGCCCGCTCTGCCGAGCCGCGGTGGTGGCCGGCGCGGATGAGCGACGCACTTGTGGCGACAACGATGTGTAACTACTAGCCCGGATCGACTGATCATGCAAGTAATTGTGCTCCTTGATCCTTATTCAGTGAATCGTGCTTTGTGTGGCGTGCCCCTTTTTTTTCCTCGCTACGGGAATGTAAAAAAAAATACAAAGTCACGTTGAATTAATGTCAGTGATGTGTCTTAGAGACAATCATTATATCCTTTCTATATTTATATACTTTTGAATAATATATTATTTAATCCCTTAAGTGAAATATCATTTATATTGATCGGAAAATATATGACTAGTTCGTGACACTCTATATTTATGTTTATGATGTCATTTTAAACATCACTGATCCTATGTCATTACGTGGGACACTTATGATTTATGGATCAACATATGTATTAATTGATGATCATATTTCACAGATCACGGATATGAGATATCAAATCAATAATGTGGGCATATGTTGGAGAACATAGTGTTGAATTGACCTGAGACACTGCGAGAATTGTTATATTCTTAAGTATTATTAGTTGGTCTCATACATAGTGTATGTGGGATTCTTAGACCGGAGGTCGTCATGGTTTCCTACATGTGATAATTTACTTTGGAGGTTGACAAACGTTACTCTGTAAATGGATAATCATAAAGGTAGCTTTCAGGTTTACTATGAAACATGTGGAGGAATATGAGAGACCAAGATGGAATTTGTCCCTCCTCTTTAACGGGAGAGATATCTCTGAGCTCCTCGATGTGAATAGATTAAGGAAGTGCATGACCATACCGAATATGGTTGAGGAGTCAACTATAACTAAGTAATCCACTGCAAGATCGAGTGAAGGATTAGGCTATCATAGGATGGCATATCTCGCCTTAAGTTCGGTCTGATATCGTGAGAGAAAGATATCAGCACATGAGCTTTAGGGATCAGCACATAAGCTTTATAAAGGTTTGTCCTATATGATCTTTATGTGTATTCGGGAGTCGCTATGTTCTGCTAGGAACAGCTACTGACTTATGGATCGGAAAGGAGTTTCCGGCTCACAACCAATTACACATGAACCTACAGTGTCACACACTTAATGGGTTAGAACAAACTAGTTCGGATGGGATCCGTTAGAGGCTTAAATCGGATTATAATCCGTACGTGGTTAAGAGCCGTAATGGGTTTCTAACATGGAGATCTGTTTGGAGCTCTTTATAAGGGGAGACGTGGGAGCTTTGGGGATGATGTTGCACTACCCACCGAAACCCTACCCACCTCCTCCCCGAAGGCCCTACCGTCTGCACCGGTGCTAGCACACCGGGGCACAATCTTCTATCCCTGGATTTGTGGATACCGTAGAGATGACACTACGCTGATTGAGGACAATCTGTGATGTATGTATGGAACGCGAGAGGCTGCTGGAGGAGACGATCGATGGCCAAGGATGTTGGATGATCGACTACTTCTACTACATCGACACGCGCGACGTTATACCGAGCTGCTCCAACTCTTCTTCCGCTACACTACGCTTCTAGTGGTAACGATATATGATCTCTTACTCATATGGCTTCCTGACTTATGTGTTAGAAAATTTTATTACGCGCTAGTATATCCTACCGGCATCACAACAGTCACGGCAAGAAATTACGAGTACACAGGCAGGGGTACTGTACTACGTAAAGCTCTAGAAAATCACCTGAAAGGAGAAAGCTCAGCTGAAAAACACGATTTCTCCGTACTGAAACGGAAAGCTCAACTGCTCAAGCACTAAAGGGGGCAGAGTACAAGTGTTTTGGATTCGCAAAGATGAATAGGAGTGCTAAACTGAAGATGAAGCACGACATCTGATCGTTCATCCATGGTGCTGTATATTTGGCAGTATCCCGAATGATGCCGTCGCCCACGGCCCAGTGCATGATCGCCAAAGACAACGTCTAGCCATCTGCAGACTACGACAGCAATGAGACTGACGCCTGCGCGCACTCGGCAACCATGTCAAGTCCAACTGTACACCCATGTACCCCCACAGATCGACACTCCACGGGTTAACCTGGAGCACGAAATTACTAGTAAGGCGTGAATAACTGAATATGTGATCCTACTGACGTAGCAAGTCGCTGTAACAATCGGTCCTCGCTACTAGCCTCCAATCCCACTTGTAATCGCATAGGTTCCACATCTATATTTAGTAATCTATCTCTTGATGTAACCGATTCTATCTCTTGTATATGGAATCGGGAGTCCATGCCGTATTCGGCTGTATAGAAGCCTTTATCGTGTCAGCACTGTTTGCCGTCCGACAAGCACTCCCTGTAAAGTCTGAACATCGGCTGAACATAAATTCAGAGGCCGGCATCGTTTATGGTGTGCGGAAGATCATCGATACTTTTACACCAGGAACACATGACTTCACTGTCAACAGCAATAGCTATATGTAAAGAACTAAAGAAGTGCTTTGCATACCTTGTAGAGAAAATTGCGACCAAGTGCTTGTTGTCTCAGCAACAGCTTTAATGGCTTGTTTGGATGCAAGGGGACAAAATCCCAGGGAAGAAAATCCATGTTGGGGATTTTGAGGGCACATGAAATCCCCCTCAATCCCAGGGAAAATCTTTCCACTTGGAAACAAAATCCCTGTTGCTGTTTGGGAACAACAGGGATAAAAAATCCCAGTCATGATTTTTTTTCAAAAAAATTCAAAAAAAATCGTAAAATTCAGAAACAATAGCACAATTAAACAAATCACAAATTATGTAATAACACAAAAAAAATTCAGTTTCAATTTCCGATATTAATAGAGCATTTGAGTCTTGGATCCGATACAATCTCCAGCCGCTTTCGCAGTAAACTATATTTCGTAGTACTAAAATTTAGAAACAAATATATATTTTGCAGTACTAAAATCCAATAAAATTCAGAAACAACTTTAGTAAACTATAGTTCAAATAGATATTTCGCAATACTAAAATCCAATGGTGCTAACTGACAATCCAGCACTAAAGATTTTAGAAACAACACTGCAATGAATCCGAAGAAATGCATAAACCGCCTTCTTTGATTCCATAGAACAAACTGTGGTGATGGCTCCATTTTCAGTTTGTTGTGACGCAGCCACACTGCAATAGAATTAACATCATTAAGACAACATGAAATCTGACAACGAAGTTGACATATACTGCTACTTTTCACTTGAGATTTGCTTGGTGTTAAAGAAGATCGGTGCAATCTGGTTTCAAAACATGACCTCTCCTGAAAGCCTGAAGCTCCGACTCGTGGATTGAGAACAACAGTGAGTGGACCATGTAGAGCAACTCATTTTCTTTATCATCTCCACCTTGCTTGTACATCTAAAATGGAATGCATAGAGTGTAAGTTCCGGTATACATTACATACTAATCTATCTGGTATCCAACAGTAAGTTATCCCATCATTAGTTTGGGTAAAACTAATAGTAACAAGCAAAAGTGTAAAGTGCATACAACATGCTAAATAAAAAAAAGTCCCTTCTCTAATCCAGACTAGATAAGAACACACATCGCATGATTGATTACAAATTGCTAGCACAAGACTGTAACCAGGAAGAAAAATTATGCATATACAGATGTTTCAAGTCCTCATCATACAGCTAAAATTGCTCATCATAGTAGTTGGGCTTAGTTTCACCACAATTCTGCTAATTGTATCACATGTTCCAATTTTCTACAACAGTTTGATGTTACAATCCAAAGCAAAACAATGTTATGCCGATAGATTCTGCTAATTGTAGAAAATTGTATATCCCAGATTTCGCGTCTACGATCTAAATTACAACTGCAAGTCCAAAAGCTTACTTTTGGCTTTGTTTTGCACTGTGGTTATCAAGTAGGGGAGGGCCAGGGGGATTGGATTGGGTATGATTTCAATGACAACAGCCTCGATTTCACCCTACTTGCATGTGGATCCAAAGTACACTCCATTACCAGGGCCTTTGGTCACCTACAGGGACTCACCAGTGAGCGCAGCTGCAGAAGAGAGCCAAATCATAGGTCAGAACCTTCAACACCACAAACCAAAATCAGTAGTACTTGAACACACAACAGCAGCATTACAACTGCACAACAAACAAGATGATATCAATACCTTCGCCTTGGGGGCGAGCCGGGCCATGAGAGCGGCCGCAGCATTGTCGGCATTGTTCTCCTCAATGAAGCTGATTGTGGAGTTGATGATGAGCAGGGTGATGATCCCCACAAAGTCCTGCCAGTCTGGCGGCTTCCCCTGAAAAACCAACACATCAGGTCCTCTCAATCCACAGTTTCCATAACAATGCCTCACATGCCATGTTCCCAAATGCTCTCAAACATCGGTCTAAAAAAAATGCTCTCAAACATCAGGACTTACTCCTCCATTGGCAAGACCGATGACCATGATGGCGGTGGCCTCCATGACCCAGGACAGCGGGTTCCACATGAACCCCAAGAACTTCAGGAACTTGCTCACCTGCGCGTGCGCACACACACACACACAAACACCCATCCATCCATCATGTAAACCTCATTCTGAAGCGTGAGGCACAAATTAACGAAACACGCATGAACCACGGATGCAAGATTCTTTACCTTCTTCTCCAGCTTGTTGGGGCCAAAGATGGCGAGCCGGTGCTCAGCCTGGGTGGAGAGGCCCTCGCGGTTGCATCGGAGGTTCTCAAAGACCTCCAATGGGGTGGAGGAAGGCACTCACGACCTCAGCCAGAGGCCCTTGTCGCGGTACCCACCGCCACCGCCGTGGCCCCTGCCTCCGCCGAAACGTCCCCCTCCGCGCCGCCGCCACCTCTTGGTGGCTGCATGGTGTAGGTGTGTGGGTTCTTGGGGGAGAGCAGGGGCGGAGCCCAATGGGCCTACCCGATGTCACAGGACACCGGGTCCAAAAAAAAATTTAGTGAAGATCTACATATATATATATATCACATGTGCACCCCCAAAGCCAAAAAATGTGCACCCAGGCCTCCTTTCAGCCCATCACGCCTGGCGGCCACGCCAAGACGCTGCAAAGAACGGCAAGACTCTTGCGCCAATGCCCAAACTTGCTCCAGCGGCGCACCTAGTGGCCCACGCCCACTTGCACGCACACGCGGCGCGAGCTTGCTCCAGCGGCCTGCCGGCCCAGCAGCCTACGCCCTTGGCCCTTGCGTGCGTTGCTTCTGCCGATTGCCGAGAAGCCGAACGACCACGCGGTGCTTGCTAGCTAGTTGCTTCGAGTTCGGTACGTTACGCCAAGAAACCGAACAACGATGACTCAGTGTTAGAGAACGCCGAACGGGAAAAGGAACAACCGATTGAACTATTGAAGTGAAGTTCGGTGCCTTCTTCAGTTCTTCGCACTCTTCACCTCCTTCCTGGTAATTACTCCATTTCGTTTGATATCATCTCCAATCTCCATGCTGAATAGCCTGAATTGCTGATGCTGCGATTATATATCCATATCCATGCGGAAAATTCCCCACCTGATTACTTTCAAAACTTTGATTTTGGAGTCATCATTCATCAACGGATCAAGATCAACCTGACAACCTCTATAGTCTATATTGTGGACACTGGACAGTACAGTACTAGTACATGTACATGTACACTAATACTAGTACACTACTACTGCTCCAGTAAGGCAGCAATTGCTAGCTTTTAGAGCGGAAATTTGTTTAGAGCAGAAATTTTGTTTAGAGAATAGAATGCTTCACTGCTGTCTGCTGGCCTGCGGCCTCATTTGACTATCTAGGTATATCCGTATATGCATGCACAACTGACCAACCAATAATGCATCAAGTTGTATGCGGCCGAATGGCCGATTTGATTTTGGATTCTGTTTGTTTTTTTCAGAATTGGTTCGTAAAAGCTGGACTAGTTATTAGTGAACCGAACAAGGCTTGAGCTAGGTACCGCTCCTCTATTCTAACTTGATGTATAATGATGGTTGTTTTTTTCATCATATGTTAGGTGATTTTTCAACTTGATGATTGTTGTTTTTTTTATCTTATCAACATATGCTAGGGTTATAAACTTAAAATTCAAGGTTTCAAATTGAGGTTTTTCAACATTGGAAATTGGAATACCGACCAATGTGCTACTGTGCTCAACGCCTCAACCAATGTCAAGTAAGTAAAAGCACATATCTCACTATCTACATGTATGTTTGATCAATACTTGTACTTTATTAATTATTATTATTGTTGTTGAACATGGCGTTTGATTTGACAAACATGTTAATCGAAATTCACCGACAGGCAAATTTATGGAAAAGTTTCTAAAGAGAAAAGTGCCAGATAGCGCTACTAATGTTAGAAATTCACCTACAGAAAATATCAATTGGGAAGAGGAAATTCAATTTGATCCAGGCAAAAGGAAAATGATAGATGACTATCATCCTAATCAGAAAGATGTGGTAAGAAGAAAGTACTTGGATAATGGGCCTTGTCAACCTCGTACTTATGATTTTCCATATACACAGTTTGGGGATAAAAACAGAAGGTTTAATCCTGAATGGTTTGACGAGTTTGGGAGCTAGCTTGAATACAACGAGTCCAAAGATAAGGCATATTGCTTTTGTTGTTTCTTATTTAGGGACCGCAACAAGAAAAAAGCTGGGTATGAGGCATTTGTTATAAATGGTTGGAATGGTTGGAACAAAAAAGCTAGACTAAAAGAGCATGTAGGTGGTGTGAATAGCGTTCACAACCAAGCATTGAAAAATTACGATGATTTGTTAAAAAGAGAACAACACATTGATGTTGCTATCTATACACAAAATGAAGCTTCAAAGATTGCTTATTTTACTAGATTAAATGCCTCAATTGCCGTTGCTAGAGTGTTATTGAAGCAAGGATTACCTTTTCGGGGCCATGATGAGTCGAAGGAGTCCTACAACAAAGGGAACTTCTTGGAATTTTATGAGTTCTTAGCAGAGCATGATCTAGCTTTAGGCAAGGTGGTGGGTAAAAATGCTGCAGGTAATTGTCTTATGGTGTCTCCTCCCATCCAGAAGGAGATTGCTCATTGTTTTGCAAAGGACATATTGCATTCTATTCTCAAAGAAATTGGACATGATGTGTTTTGCTTGCTTGTTGATGAGTCAAGAGATGTCTCTTGCAAAGAACAAATGGCAGTGGTCTTGCGGTATGTTGATAGTTGTGGAATTATAAAGGAGAGTTTTGTTGGTCTTATTCATGTGAAAGAGACAACTTCTGCCTACCTCAAGTCTTCTATTGATTCTCTATTTGCAGAATATAAGTTAAGTTTGAAGCAAATTAGAGGCCAAGGATATGATGGTGCTAGCAATATGCGAGGTGAGTTCAATGGCTTGCAATCATTAATCATGAGAGAAAGTAGCACAACTTATTATGTCCATTGTTTTGCTCACCAACTTCAATTAGTAGTTGTGGCTGTTGTAAGAAAGCATAAAGGCATTAGTAATTTCTTTAGTATGATTTCTCTCTTGTTGAATGTGGTGGGTGGATCTTCGAAGAGGAGGGACATGGTTCGAGATATCAACCATGAACAAGTGCACAAGGCTTTAGGTTGTGGGCTACTTCAAACTGGGACGGGATTAAATCAAGAGCAATGTCTTCAAAGACCCGGAGATACTCGTTGGAGTTCTCATTATAAAACTCTTAAGAGTTTGGTTGACTTGTTCCCAACAGTTGTCACAGTGTTAGAATTTGTGGAAGAAGAAGACAAGGACAGAACAAATAGAGATCAAGCATTGGGTCTACTAGTGTACTTTCAGTCATTTGATTTTGTCTTTTATTTGCATCTCATGTTGACTATCTTGATAATCACGAACACTTTGTCACTAGCACTGCAACGAAAGGATCAAGACATTGTGAATGCCATTAGATGTGTGAAATCAACTAGGTTGCATTTGGATGAGCTTAGAAGAGATGGGTGGGAATCTGTCCTAGGCGAAGTGTATGCCTTTTGTGAGAAACATGGTATTCCTAAGTTGGAAATGGGAGAAGCCTATGTTAATCCAAAGAAGCAACGACAAAGAACTGGAATTACCAACAAGCATCATTATGAAGTGGATTGTTTTAATGATGTTCTTGATTGGCTACTTCAAGAGCTTGATAGTCGCTTCAACGAGACAACCTCTAACTTGCTTGTTTGGTCAGCCGCTTTGAGTCCAAGAGACTCATTTCATGATTTTAATTTGGAGAATTTGATGAGCATAGCTAAACTTTATCCCAATAATTTTGATTTTGGAGAATTGAGGGACCTTAACCATCACCTTTGCCTCTACATTACCGATGTACGAGCAGATGATAGATTCTCCAACATACAGACTATTGGCCAGCTTTCTCAAAAAATGGTGGAGACAAGAAAACATATTTGTTATCGTTTGGTTTATCGACTTTTGAAGCTAGTGCTAGTATTGCCTGTCACCACTGCCACAGTTGAGAGGTGTTTTTCAGCCATGAGAATTGTGAAAAATTATTTGTGCAATCGCATCAGTGATGATTTCATGAGTGATAGCCTAATTTGCTATGTAGAGAAAGAAGAATTGAAGAGAGTTACCAATGACGCTGTGGCTCATCGTTTCATGAACTTGAAAGAACGTAAATACTAAAAGGTAATGTATTTACTTTCATTCGATCATTCTACTTTTTTTACTTGATAATTTTAATTCATTTTGTTCTTTTTTTATAGGTCATTTAGGTCAGATGATGTATTTTGTCAATGCCAACTATCTTTTGTTCATGATTTCGCCCTTAGTTGCTTCACTTTTCTACAAATAACCAATATTATAAGTGAGTTTCTTTATCTTGGTAAGCATTTTGATCGCTACTCCTTTATCATTGTACATGTCATTGGTTATGTTGAATTATTGATGCTAAAAGTTGCTGGATACATTATTATTTAATACTATGTTGGTTGAAAATTATATATATTGTTATATGTACGGTGAAGTAGTAAACCCTGGTCATTTTCGTTCTAGTTCCGCCCCTGGTGGAGAGGTGGGTGGGGAGGAGGTCGGGTGGGATGAGGAAGAACTCGGGAGCGACCAAGCGAGACCTGACGGCAATGAAGAGAAATTCCCGACCTGAGGAGGCGTCGTTTTTCTCCCCCGTGGATTAGGCCGGGTTGAGCGAAATTTCCCCATCCATGACAACACCCAAACAGAACTGCAGTCCGCACAGGGAGAATTTACCCTGGGAGAATTTTTCCCTGGGATTGGGCCGGGTTCCCTGCTAGGATTGGCCCTCCCAAACAAGCCCTAAGACCACAAACAGAATGACGAAGTACAGATTGCCAACAAAGTGTATCAACCACTTAATGTACATAACCAAGATGCTTCACAAATTTACAGACTCCCCGGTTCACCACTCGCTACACACAGTAGTCAATACTTTTATTATCGGCCATCTGTTGCACCTCTCTTTTATTTCCTTTCCCCTGCCCTACGATAACATGCAGTTTTTTCTCAGATAACAGCACACAACAGTTAAGCTGAGGACCGAACAATTAGTGTGCCTCATCAACTGCAAGCGGCACAGTCTTCACCTGCAAAACGGAAAAGAGAAACCGATCAAAATGCATGTCCTTCAAATTAGGTAGTATGCTCCTCTCTCTACAGAAAAAAAAGAAGAAAATAAGCGTTGTATGGGTCTAATCTTGGGTAATGATAATATATTCAATTCTGACATGTTGTAACTTAGTTCATCTGGTAATTGTTTCTGAGAGCAAAGAGGGTTGAAACTAATGCGTACCAGCTCACGGAACTTCAGTGTGTAGAACATCTCAAGATAACGCCTAGTCTCCCGCCTCTCAAGCTTCGAAACATACTTCCAGAAGCCATAAACCCCAGCCAGTGTCATCAACCTCTCGGAGTATATCTTCCATGTATACCTATACATCACAGAGAAAACAAACATCACATAAGAGACCATGAAACACCCCAACATGCACCCATTCTAAAACAGGATTGGCATTACTAACTTCTCGTAAATACGCTGAAGGCCTCCGTCAGATATTTTAACCCAATGATTGGGGTCTTGTTTGCATTGTTCAAAGAAGTCAGCCATCAGATTGGCAGCCTGATCAGGATGATAAGGATCTATGTGGAAACCTGAGATTCCGTGCTCTATAATCTCGGCAGGCCCTCCATGGAGTGTTGCAAAAGTAGGAAGGCCACAGGTCATGGCCTCCACAACAGTAAGACCGAATGCTTCATAGAAGGCTGGCTGTAGTTAATAAGATAAGTCAGTACGCAAGTCACTTGGACCACCCATGTGTTCGTCTATAAAACCACAAGTCACAACTTACAGGTTACAACCATACCTGCACAAAGGCACCATGAGTATCAGCTATGTAGCGATAGAGCTCGCCGTTGCGAGCCCTGTTCGTCTGGGCAGAGATCCAACGAAACTGGCCAAACAAGTTATAGGTCTTAATAAGTTCATGCATCTTCTCTATCTCCGCGATTTCTTCTCTGTCCTTGGATTTCTTGACATCGTTATAGCCAGCGACCACAACAAGGTTTACCAGCTCCCTTAGCTTATTATTTTTAGCATAAGCTTCGACCAGTCCTGTTATGTTCTTAACCTGGTCAAGTCTTGCCATGGAGAAGAGAATGGGTTTTGATCGGTCATCCAGATGTCCACTGCAAACAAGAACAGTAATTATCATCATAAACAATAAAAGAGTCTTAACACGTCATCACTATGTAGTATTTACAGTTCCATACATACTATTAGTATCACTAAAATTGTGTCAAAAAAGACATTACCCCATCATTCAAGGTAAGTGAAATCTAAAAAAGGCACAATTGGCAACCATATAATCAGCAGGGGGTTTCAAACTAGAAGAGAATATTGTGAAGGACATCCATCTTAAAGTCCTAAAGTACAACAACAACAAAAAGGATAACAGAGAGTACTCACATGTGTTCATCATTTTGCTCTGGGTCGTAAATCAACTTTTCAATTGAACCATGAAGAGAAGTGAGTCGCTTGGCCTTTTCAGTGTATGGAAAATATATAGACATGTCTGCTCCAGGAGAGGCTATATTAAACTTGGGATCAAAAACATCAATCCCATGGACAACGCGATACAGACCAGGAAGAGTAAAAGCAGTATGGCTCTCATACTGTCCAACTGTGTTTTTGCTGAGGAAGAGGAAAAGGATAAGTATCAGCGTCTTCTAAGAAATGCCCATGTATGATCAGTACACGTGCAAGATTTATTCATGAAATGCAACAATTGCACATGTTACCCTATTAACAATCAACATAATATCTTAACAGTGACATATTACTTCCATGCACACCTAAATAACATGCTTCAAGATGTTACTTTATGTGAGCAATTTAATTGGCCAATGCTGAAATCATAGGGGGGAGGGGGGGGGATTAATGGCCGACAAGGCAGAAGCGAAGACACCTTCCAGCAATTTCTTGGTATGTGCTGGTGATTATAAAATCAGCATTGTTCATAGCGAGTATATCAGCTGTGAACTGACAAGAGAAATGATACTTCTTGTCGAACTTCTTCCAGTATATATCTGAATCTGGGTATTTAGTCTTTTCCAAAGCATGAGCAATATTGCACTGCAAAGAACATGCTGAGAAAATCAGCAAAGAAAAAAGTGCAGACTTCAAGTATAATATAAGTATTTAACAAGACATACCTGGGTAATTCCCATCTTGTAAGATAGCAATGATGCCACAAGATTTCCATCACTGTAATTTCCAATTATGAAGTCTGGAGTACCTTGTAATTCTGCTGCAATTTCACCAGCTGCATCCTGTATAAAAATAAGAATACTGTATCACTGCCCACTCGTCAAATAAAAAGATAAAAGACTGTATTATAGTAGCAAATGTCAGATGAGACTAAATACAAATTCACACAGAATTGAAGTAGCTAATGAGGAAGATGGTCCTCCAAAGTTCTGTTACTGTTCTACATAAGTATTGGAAACAACTTGCATTTAACCCTTCAACTCCCAAGCCATTGTTTCAATAGTTTTATGATACAAAAACAATATCCTACCAGATAATTCACATTTTACACTATGTCATGCAAGCACTGATTCTTTCCTCGAGAGTTTTTCAATAAAATAAGGAAAACAGTTCAGGGCCATCTCAGGAATTTCTACAAGCAAAGAAACATCAATTACATTCACCTCTGCAAATTTCTCCAGGTAGGGCCACACATCAAATCTTGATATCCATTTCCTGAGTATCCCATTTTCATTTCTAAAGGGCACTCGTAATATGTAAGTATGTTGTGTTCCACTTATTCTCTCAAGCCGTTGATTGCACGATGTACCTTTTGCATCTGGTATCAGCCGAGTAACCTTAATCACATAAAAACACATGATTAGCACTTTAGCAGTGCTCCTTTTCCCGTAAAAGAATCACAACGAGGACTTACAAACTATACCATATATATGCAAGAGCGTGTGAAAATGGTAGAATGGCTCAGCAAAACAAAGACACTGAAGCATGTACTGAGAGAACATAACATTCTAACAGGTGCCAAAATTGAGAAAAGGGATGAAGGAAAATACACTTACAATGAGAATTTTAGGGGTAACATCAAGGCCTTGTTTCTTTAACCTAAGAACCATCTCATTCTCCAATGCACGAACTTGGTCCAATATATAGACAACCTGGACAGAAGCAATGTAAACCAAGGACATGAAACTTAAAAGAATAGGATGGAGAAAAATGTACAAAATTAAAAGGTGGGGAAAAATGCACATTATGTCCATGACAAGCTAAAGATCACTGCCCATGTCATCAATTGGTACCTGTCCTCCAGTATCTGGTAAGCCCAACACATTAGCTTGGCCGAAGTATCCATGAGGGGATACTACCACAACATTGAAGATCATTGGGATCCTTCCCAAGAAAGTCTCTAGTGTAGATGGATCAGGCGCTTGAAGCACATCCAGAAGGAGATGTATCATTTCCAAGACATGTTCAGCTGTATCACCCCAACCTTTCTCCAAGCCCCATTCTTGAACCCTGAATGTTACCAAAAAATTATATTTATGCGTTAAAGCTATATTGTTCTTCTAGAATGTGATTTGCTCTATGAAAGTTGCACTTTTATTACATATCATTGAATAACATGACACAGATGCAAAACTGGTCAAAGGCATGTCATGTCAAACACTCAACATTACTAGCATACATTAAGAGTTCAACCTGAACTTATAGTTATTACTAGTTTATTTCCCTCCAAAACGTCATTTTTAGAGGGGCTTCTTGGAAAAGCTCAAACCCATCCCTAGCTAAAAATGCCTCCTCCTGGCAATATGGAGTTTATGCAGAAACTCAAGCCCCTCCAAGTGTACACTACAAGAAAGTAAAAGGCCAAACTACTTCCATTGAGTGCTAAAGAGAAGTACTAAGCACAATGTGATAGGCCAAACTTACTGATTAGCGAATTGTGAGTATGGTGTGTCAGCTGGGAGCTTCGACAAGTACTCCTCAGCTTTGGTCAGCACGGACTGAAGCCTTCCCAGACTCTGTATCCTATCGTTTAGCATCATCACCTGCAACCACACATGTACCAAAATTAACACCAAACGTAAAACTAGACCAAAGTTTCTCCCAAAATTTCTACAGCTATAGCACAACTCACATGCCCTTTGTGCCGATGCCCCCGGAGGAAATCCAGCAGGGGCTCCAGGCAATCCTTGTTCCGGAACATGATCGAAGACAAGTGCCGGTTGAGAAACTGCACACCATTACCAATTGACGATGACCGATTCGGGCGTGGGACTGAGGCGTTGAATGGCTCAAAGTCAAGCTCTAGTACGTACGGATCATTGTACCTGCCATTTTTAATCCAAATTAAAATTATGGCGATAAGAAAACTCAAACAGGGTAGCACACAGCAATCCTGAAAGGTACTAACTTATACCGTCCAATTGCGTATATATTAATCGACAAAATAACTTTGTTAAGTTTTTTAATTTCGTTCTCGGATGCGCATCACTTAAAAAAGGGACAAGAAATTTGCCATGCTCGCCACCAAATTGGAGTGTTAATATGACCGCAATCGTGAACAGATAGCTAAGCAAACGATCAGCAACTCAGTAAACATATTTGTACTGCATCAATACAAGTTAATTCCGTGATGGCCCCCTCTCAAAGACCACGATGAACCGCCCAATTAATTGCCCCCATGCCCCTCCCACTAAAAAATCACTAAAGCAGCGGCAAAACGAGCAAGCCCAAACCCCTCACAACCGCTGGTACAGTTCGAAACTGCTAGACCCTTAGCTGGACAACACCCTAAAATTCCCGCTAAAGCAGAGAGAGGGCAGGGACAGGGGAGGAGCACATACTGGCTGTCGACGAGCTCCTCCTTGAAGCGGAGGTACTCCGGCACGGTGAGCTGCTCGACGCTGAGCTCGTGCACGTTGACGCGGACGTACTCCCACACCCCCGGCCGCGGACGCACTGCTATCGCCACGAACGGCGGTAGCACGATCGCCTCCTGCGCGAAAAAAAACACGCGCGCACAACACAGCACAATTATTCAGGGAAACCTCCGCGGAAGGCCGAGTATCGTGATGCGGCGGCGCACCTGGGCGGAGCGGAGCACGTCAAGGAATGGGCCCTCGGCGAGGGAGCGGGCGCCGGAGCCCTGGACCTCATCGAGCGCATCAAGGATATGGTGCGGCTGCAGGATGCACTTCCCCTGGCTCACGTACCTTCCGCCGCCACAGCAGAATCAGCCGAAGCTAAAGTGTTAGCGATGCATGCATACATAGAGAGCGAACGATTGGGCGTTCGGGCGCGCGCTCACTTGGAGAGGAGGGCGACGAGCTCGTTGCGGTGGGCGTGGAGGGTGTCCTCGACGCGGTCGCGGATGCTCGGGGTGCGGTCCAGCTTCGGAGCGGACATGGCTGCCGGCTCGTGCGTGCCCCCGCGAGCGTGCTGCGGTGCGGAGTGTGGACGGTGGTGGTGAGGAAGGCGTCAAGGCGAAGAGGAGATGCCCAACTTTATAAGAAGCGCACGGTGTAGCGTCTTGTGGACGCGTAACGGAATACGTTGGGCTAGTGCTCCAACTGAGCCGCAGGGTCCACGCATACGCTGGGTCCACATGCCAGTGACTCGGCTGGCTGGATTCTGGTTTTCTCGTACGGGAGAACGCAGCGACGGATGCGTGATGCATCTAGGCCTCGTCTCACTGACAAGTGGGGCTGCGCTGTCAATTGCTCGGAGGGATGCACCTTACTCTTAGCCTTATGGCCTTACTCCTTAGCCTTATGGCCCTCGTGAACAAAAGGTGGCCGACTGGCGGACCTCACCTCAAAAGTACAACTTTATTACTGGTGGTAGTGACGACAGTTAAGCTTACAGCTCAGCGCCTTGGGTTTGGGCAAACCAAACATCGGAGCCACCAGATAGTTCCCCTCTTCATTTCCTCATTCTTTTGCCCTGCAGAAAGCTGCTTTTATTTTGTAGGGTTCTCGGGCATGAAGCAGAGGAGGTCACGACCAGATGGTTCTTCTTTTCTTATAACATGCAAAATGGACCAGAAGGTTCTCAGAAGAAAACAAAAACAAACGGATAGGGATGTCAGAGGGGGGGGGGGTCATATAATCTCGCGCCACGTGGGAGGATAATGGATGAGATTGTGGCACCGTTTTGACTTCACAGGACAGAGGGTCCAAGTCTCGGACTGGATCAACATACATACATACATAGATTGTTTTTGATCTATTGTCCCAGCGGCCGAGCCCTTCGAGTACTGGTACAGGGTTTTGGAGGGCGACCAGCTCACGCTTCCTTCAATTCTTCTCGCCGGAAAGGAGAGCTCGTAAGAACACGCTCCTCGGCTGCCAGCCTACCTACTAGAATCCGAGACACGGCGCCACGCGTGCGTATGTACAGCAGCAGCTCAACAAAAAAAAATCTATATAAAACACTTGCTTGTAATTTGGCGAGTTAGCGATGCGTCCACGTAATTACCGTTCTCGAACAAAGTTTACACGATGTTAATTACAGAACTCACCGCACATGCACCGCGCCGCGCGCAAAGCTGGACGGCGACCGGTCGGTTCGGCGAGCGGAAGGAGACGCAGGCGGCTTGTTCTTGCCGCTGTGGGCTGGACAGCGCATCCTTCTAGCGCCCGCATAATTCCAAAACCTTTTCGTTCGGTCGTGTCACGCTCACGCCTCTGCTCGGCTCCCACATCTTTACTTTGCCAGTTACAAGGTGATCATTGCCGGGGGGAAAACTCGGGGCTCGAATCAGAATATATTCGATTACAGTAATTAAGTACTTAATTGGTTATCAATTTCGAATAAAAAAAGTTAATGATGCTCCGTCCAATATTGGCTCTTTAGCTCGCTTTAAAATAACTCCTTCAACAATAAATGAAATAATTTTCTGTCAAACTATGTCAATTTCGAATGAAGCTTGATAGCTAGCTCAGTGATCGTCATCCTCTACGGCCAGTTGAACTGATAATGTAATACTTGATGTTTTGTCGAGTTCACGAGGGATCCCAGAAGAACAATTCATTATTCCATGGCTTTTTCAGATTTGGTTTGTATACTTTTCAAGTTTGGGCAAATCTCCATTTGGCTTTTCTTGTATGGCAGACACCCATTCCTCCACAGAGTTCATCAAGATAAGATTCCACAGGAACTAGTGATTTACAGCAATGATTTACAGCGACGATAGGATTGCTGAGAAAGCTTACCTGTACCTAGACCTGGGAGTTAGGCCGTGCCATTTTGAGCCGGCCCGAGACACGGCCGGCATGGCACGACATGAACGGGAGGGCCGGGCTAGGCCTGTGGACGGGGCATGCCAAGCTCGTGCTCGCTCGCCACGACGCCCACGCCGGACGCTTGCTCGTCTGCTACTGGCTCGTCGCGATGCCACGCCACTGCTCGCCACTCGCACACGCTGTCAAGGCTGTTCTCACTAATGACACCTTGTCACCACCACGACGCCTTGGCCTTGGCCTCCCATGATGCCTTGGTGGGGAGGCGATGGGGAGAAGGGCAGGATGATGGCGGCGGGGAGGTAGGCGTTGCAGTGGGGGAGAATGTTGTGTAGCCGGGCACGGTGGGGGAGAAAGGGTAGGCCAGGGGCGGTGGGGAGCAGGGGGATGCCGGTGGGGAGAGTGGGAGGCGCCGGGGGTGGGGGAATGGGGGAGGCGCCGGGGTGGGGCCGGGAGAACCAAAGAAGTGGAGAACTGAGAAGGGGGAGAAGGTCCAGAAGCCAAGAAGAAGAAGGTGACCAGGGACCAGGGTCCAGGGGGACTAGAGTCACTGGACTGGGGACTTCGGTGCTTGTGAGAACTCGTATTTTTAGACTTAATCGCGTAGCAGTTAGCGGTAGTTAACCTCGTCTTAGCGGTGAGCTAACGATAGTGTTGCGATCGTTGTTAAGCAACTAATTTGTCGTCAGCTCTTGGTTTAGTTGGGTTTCATTTCGCGAGCATTGCATTCTTAGTCGGCCGAACCATTATTCCTTCATTCATTTCATTGCATCATTTCATCATTCATTCAATCGCATCATTCAGTGCTTGGGTCATTTGCATTCACCAGGGCAGCAGTAGAATCGAGGTAGTAATTAAATTGCATTTCCATTCTCATTGGATAGTTAAATCAATTACATGGTTAGCATGAGGGCTTTACATCAATCAAGTGTGAACATTATCTTCCTATTAGGTAGATCACCAAGACTTCAAGATTTCTTCCTTCCCTTTTCCTTCTTGTCAAAGCAGCAGCACCAAGGACCATCCCCCTTGAGCCTGTTTTGCTTCCCTCCCCTGATTCTCAAAAGTCACACCTCCATGTCTCAACATAGCAGCAACAGCCTGGGGTGCACCAAACCATCCTCTTGCACAGCCCTCAGTCTTTCCCTCTGTGGCTTCAAGGACAGCAGCTCAGCCTAGCGTGCACCATTCATCTCCATATGCACAGCTTCCAAAGCTTGGAGCCAATTCATTCCCCCTTCCCTTCTCAGCCTCCAAAGCCACTTTCACTTTGCACAGCACAGCAGCAGCAAAACCAGCCCAGAGGTGCACGGGTGCATTCCCCTTAGCACTCACAAGCCAAACAGAACACCTCATGAGAGCACTAGAATCTGCATAAGTTACTCCTTTTCTCAACCCCAGTCCATCCCCCATCTCCCAGAATTCTTAGTGCATCCCCATTGCTTGTGACCATTCATCTCCCCACCACACCACATTCACTCCTCAAATTTATCGCTCATCCCCCAAACCCCATTCATAACTCTTATTCACCCATCCCATTTCCTAGTTCATCAACACCTTGCCTTACCTCCAGGATCCTTCCCTTCCAGCCAAGTCCAGGAGAAGACCAGGGGAGCACAAGCAAGGAGCCATGGAGCTAGGAGCACGGTGACGCCAAGGCGGTTAGGAGGACGATCGGTAGCACCAACACCATCCTACACACCGCCGTCATCACCAACTCGATCATCGTCGACCATCCTCGCAAATCAATAACCCCAAAACAATCTCAATCGATCTCCGATCATCATGTAAAGTCAATTACATTGTGAGCTTTAGGTGAGTGTACACCTTGGTTGCAGCTTCTACGGTAGCCTCTTCCACCCCAGATCCACCACCAAGCCCTGCATTCATGCATCATTATCAACCATCGTGTTCTGCATGCATGAGTATCATTTAGCATTAGTTCTTAGCTCATTTGTGGTAAATAGATTAACTGATTAGCATAGGACTTAGAGGATGAGTTGGGAGATGGCCGAGTAGTGGCGCTGGCCTTCGGCCGCGTCGGGGAGGGGCAACCGGCGGCTGGGGTGGTGTGGACTGGAGCTGGAGAGGCGACATCGGGACGGCGGGGACCAAGCCGAGAGGGGGCGAAGGAGCCACAGTTGCTGAGCAGCGTCGGCGGCGTGTGGAGGCGACGAGGGTGCAGCGGCACCAGGTGGAGGCGCCGGGCCGCGGCAAAGGGTGGCTTGGGTGACGGGAGTCGGCCAGGCTTGAGGGAGAGGCAAGGGCCGCGGCGGCGATAGAGGGCACTGACGAAGGCGGCGGACTTGGCCGAGCCGGCCGGACCAGGAGAGCCCTAGGTGGTAGCGGCGGCTTGAGATGAGGGATGTGGTAGAGGATTTGTGTGGAGTGAGGAAGTGGATTTGGGGAAGAAGGAGGTAAGGTGTGAGCTGTGTGTGTGTGTGAGATGGGTCGGGCCGGTTGTGTTTAGAGAAAGAGAGAGAGAGGGGGGTTAGGGTAGGATTAAAGATAAGGTTAGAGATTAGGTTTAGGACTTTAGGTCTAGAAAAATATCAGGAATGGGTAGATTCTAATTGTGTGTTGCGATTAATGTCTATTTCAGTAGTAGTTGCTAATTAATTATTGTTAGCTATTTAATTCTTGCGATTAAATGATTTAACTTGGATCTTGTCGAATTAACCAACTTAAAATCAATATGTGGATTAATTGCTAGATAAGTTGAGTAGTCGTCATTTCTATTATTAATAAACTAGATTGCTTGTGTAGCAATCTTGCGTGTTGCTGGTATTTAGTCGACTAGCTTGCTTGTGTAGCAATCTTGCATGTTGCTGGTATTTAGTCGGGCCTTGTGAGCGGTTTAATCCTGTTAATTTAATTATTTAAGTGGGAACCTAGGGTTTGCGACTATTTTGGGGGAGTGCTAACTTAGTAGAGATCTCGAAAAGTTTTATCTAAATTAATTTGTGCTAACACTTAGAAGCCACTAACTTAGGTAGCTATTATGTCACTCAAATTCAACTATGTATTTACTTATATTATTATTCGTCGCCAGATTGCTACAGTAAGATCTATCCAAAGACCGACGGAGCAAATGATCGTAGTTTCGCTTAAGACCACCTTTCCTACATATTCGAAGGCAAGCGATCCTCTTGAGCATAAATATAGTTAATTTAAATGTAAACCGTATATTGCAGTATTATGTGTATTGCATTCAAAATTGTTTTCCCAAAACTTAAATAAAATGATTGAGATGAAGATGATTAAGATGTATATGAATGAAATGAAAATGATGGAAATGAGAATGGGGATATTATGGTTGGTAAAGGGGGGCCTTGGCAAGTAAGAGATGAGGTAGGAAGTGGGACCCTTTTCATATGGTTAAAATATAAGGACCAACAAACTCTTACTCGGTCAGATGCTGTAAATTCAGTACCAACCATTTTCCCATTTCGACGGGTAGAAAATGCTACCTTGTTACGTGACTATGCTCTCTACAATGGGTATGTTATATATGTGTGAGTGTGATAGAGGAACCCGGGACTGGTAGGAGAAGTATAAAAGTGGGGGATCCAAGGTGCTATAGCGCTAAGGTGGAGTGTTGAGTACAGGATAGAAGCTGCCTCAACCAACATTACCAGAACTCGGTGGGTGACGAGGTCAACACCGACAGAAAGTAATGGGTGGAGAAATTAATTCACGTAACCTAGAAAACGTTCTGTATTCTGATCTCGAACCCGCATCAAAGGAAATGCAGTGGACCTTGTTCATAGAGAGTTCAAAATAGTTATGGGTAAAGTGGTGCAAAGCCTACGCAGTGCTAAATAAAATCATGAATTCATGCTAGTCTCCAGGATTAGAGTCTACGGGAACCACAGGGGGTATATCTTCTCTCCGAGTGACTAGCAGTGTTTTTAGTATTAAAATCTGTCACTTAATTGTTTTAATGATCTATTTTCAGAATTGAGATGATTTAGAAACTGTGATAAAAATCAGAGATAGTGCATCCTGTGCATCCTTTGCTATTAATGCTTACTGAGTATCTTCCTTTGTAGATCCTAGTCTGACCAGGGATTATCCCGTGTGGGACGAGGGCTATACAGGTGCAAATGAGGCCACTGGAGTCGAGGACCCTTACTTCGAGGAGCAGGGCGAGGTGGACGCCCTATTTGACACTTGGGACTGTTAGAAGGTCGAGGGAGTAGGGTAGGCAAGGAGGGGGTTTTGGTCCTATTTTGGTTATGTAAATTACTTGTGTAATGTAAGACTTTAGCCCTGCGTGGCATAACTATTGCAATAAAGAACAGTTTCTATCTTATTGTTCTGCTGCGTCAACTCTAGTAAGGCTTACTATTCATTGAAGTGGTGTTCTACCAGGCAAAAGAATAGTAATCTGTTGCCTAAGTGTGATTACCCGCTAGGGTAATGACACGGGGCGTCACAGTGCTGCTGGACAGCTGGAGTGGGGGCACAGCTAGCCTGGGACTTGGGGAGTTCCGGAGTTGTCGCCTGGGAGTGGGAGATGGGACACCTGGACCCTGGTTGTCACGTCAGCACAGTGGCACAAACACAAAAAATGAGAGGCAACGGGCAAGCCACAAGAGACCTCGAGAGTGACAACGGCTCTACGCGAGTCGCAAGACATGATATGACATGATAAGACATGACGAGCGCGAGAGGCAACAAGCGAGGCAACAGGTAAGACAATAGCTCTACATGAGATTCTTTCTCTCCGACGCTCCATGCCTATAAAAATGAATTCCTGCAGCTCATTTCTTCACCACACGAAGCTCAGCTTGTCTTTCGCTCTAGTGCTCATTCGTTTTCCATTCTCTGTGACTACAAATTGTCTTTTGCACATTTATTCACCACCGAGCAAAGCACATTTTTCATTCTCTGATTCTCTCTTTGCTCTCGTGCTTGTACAATAGAAAGTATACTACCAAGGAGTCGAAGCATGAAGCCGGCAGAGGGAGCGTCAGAGCTTGGTAGCACTATGCTATCGAGGAGTCGTAGCACGAAAGCAGCAGCGGGGAAAGGGAGACGCTCAGTCCCACACTGCTCCCCTAGTCTCCCTCCCCCCATCTCTCCCATCGATGCTCGTTAGCTCTCCCCGAGCATTGGGGACTATGGCAAAGAAAGTTTGGTTCTTCACCCTCTCAGTCTCAGACGCCCCTTAAGTGAAATTCTACCTCTGAGATGAACCACTACCTGGAGCATGATTTTGCAAATATGGATCCTGATCTTTATGGTGAAGGCGAGTTAGACTTGCTCCATTTCGCACGAGATGTTCTACTGGTTCTGGTGTCCTCTGTATCTTCACGACGTTCAGCATGATAGGAAGAATAATTGAAGAAAGGAGGTCATCCCTCATACCCAAGATGGTGGAGACAATCACCTACCTCAAGGACTAGGAATTGGCAAAAGAGCGTCATTAGCATCAACGAAGGATCCTGAGATCGTAGAGGCGTTAGCCGATCTCAATGTCGAGTAGCCGACATGTATGCATGAATGTAGTTACTGTACTCTTTTCCTTACCGGGAAAACCCCACACTAGGCATAAGGTTTTTAACGAGACAGTATGTCGATGATCGAGTCGTCGATCTTACGAAATAAATAGAGAAAAATGACAAATAGTTCTTGGGACAGAATGGGACTGCTCTTTATTGCTATGAACTGGCTATTACAGGGGGTGCCCTTGATAAGGCAATGGATTAACTCTAAGTACACAGAGTGTATTGCTTGCTATGTTTTTGAATTAAACTTGAAACATGAATCTAATACTGATTATGATACTTCAATCCGATGGAATGCAATTGTGATTCTCCTTTCTGTCGTTCGTAGTCTCCTTTAAGTAGTCGACGAAGGGGTGACAGTTACTTCTTGAAGAGACACCTGTTGGAAGTGTCAACCGTTCGGCGGTTGATGTCAGGGAATGACGTAACCACATGATGGTTATTGTCAGTGACTTAGAGCCATAAAACGTCTTTGTGGTTTGGAGTGATTAGGCACATGTTCCATTCATCACACAAAAGGTATATACTTGGAAACGAGTCCAAGTGTCAGTTCATTGTTTCTACGAGCAGTTACCTGGTCGGGTAGTTGGTACATAACCTCTCCGACCAGGGTACCCACGATGTAACATCTGGAATCCTTACGACCACGAAAGTCGTTAGCCTTAGGGGTTACGACCATGAAGACATATGGTCTTTTATTATGTATTAAAGTAATACATAGATATTTTAATCATCGTCAGCTAGTCCCCGAACTTTAAATGAATTGATCGTGTGAACACTCTCTTCCGATGAAGTCATATCGGGCAGACCCTCATTTAATGTTGTGACATACAAGATAGTTTGTATTCACTTTAAAGTTGAGAAACAGTCTTGGGAACTAAAGAGTTTTTCGGTCCATTGGAGAAAAGACTGTGTCCGTTGGACTTTTGGGTAACTCCCGATTGCAGTTAAAGAACTGCGGCTATAAAATCCCCATTGCGCTTGGCTTTAGGGTTTTTATGCTCCTAGTTTTTCCTCTAATCCTTTTCATCTTCTCGCGAAGAATTGTCTCTGACCTCCTTTCACTTTTCCATCGAGAGTTTCCTCCGACCTCTGTTCGTCCGCTCAAAAATCTCATCATATCGGACTCGATCACTAAGTGGCTGGTTTCGGATCTGAGTGGAAAGAAGCTCAAGGCTCTGGAGGAGGTTGGGATGCTTCCTAACAAGAGTCTAATCAAATGGAGATCAGCAGCCAGACAACACTTTCTGAGCCGTGAAAGGAGGGGAGATTCCTATCTTCCTCGCCTATGTTGAGTGCGAGCTCATATTTCTGGTGCACAAGTTCCTCCCGAAGGTTATAGAGCACTATGAAGTTGAGCTGGTGAATCTGGCCCCAAAATCCATCGCTAACCTCAGTATCTTCATCTAGGCATACTTGGGAATCTAACCAAATCTGAAGGTCTTCAAGTATTTTTACAAGATGGCAAGGTCGGGAAAATCGACCACCGGACCTAGGGAATGCTCGCTGCGAATCCACTATGGGAAGGCCGACGAGTACATCCGAATGTTCCCGAAGTCTTCGTGGTTGTCATGGAAGAAAGGCTGGTTCCACATGACGATCACGAAAGAGGACGGCCTCTACTTCACCGGCAAGGTGGCGAGCGAGAACCTCAACTGGCGGTCCACCGAAAAGAAGGAAGGATGGGTCAAAAGGGTGGTCAACGCCATTCGAGACCTTAGTGCCAAGGGATTGACCACTTGGCACGTGGTAAGGGACTTTTTCATACGCCGGATTAGTCCCTTGAAGCTCCGAGAGCATTCCCTTCTCCGATGTATTGGTCGTGACGAAGCGATCAAGGACTCAGAGGAAGGTAAGTCTTTGAAAAACTCCGACCAGTATGGCCTTTTTAGTTGATTATTTTATAACCTTGAAATCTCTTTGTCTTTTTGAAGTCCTTTCCTCTGATGAAGTCAGAGAGCATATCAAAATGATCTACGTTGTGGAGCCTGATATCAAGGCCGCATTCCTGGGTATTTTGGTCATCATCTCTAAAGAAGAGAGACTAAGAAGACTTAAGGTAAATAACCACTTTTTCTTCATTTTCTATATATCCTCCGATCTGTATATGATTTTTCTCTAATATGTAGGTGGTCGGGCTGAAGATTATCGAATCCGGCGAGGATTCTACTCCTACCGTTGTTCCGAGCGATTCATGCTTAGAGACCACACAAGACGAAGGTCTCATAGAGGTAAAAAAAAAGAGCATTTGTAGAAAGGAGTATATAATTTAGATGAAAAATTGCATCGCCTGATTAAACTTGAGTTGTAATTCAAACGAGAGAGAAAGAAGATCCGCGGATAGGAGTTGCGGAGGTCGTTGGCCCCAGGGCGATCGTCCACGACTTGACAGTTGTTAACTAAGCAACTGTCCCGGAAACCAACGAAGACACCATTTCCGACCAGCTGATTAGGGACCTCGACCAACTGGTCAAAGAAATCACTTCCGACTAGAGGTCGGGGGATGTCATGGGTGCAACCAACCCTATCAGTTCAGAACCGGTGAAATCGGTTTACAAGAAAAGGAAGGTTAGCACTACGGACTTTGCTCCAGCGCACTTCAAGGTCAAGACAAAGAAGAAGACCAGGTATGCATACATAAAAGATAAATATGCAAATACATAACTTTAATGCTTCTGAAGTCCTTAAGATCTTGAATTTTCAAAGGTCCTCTGGTGTTCCGATCGCCTCCGACCAGAACACTCCTCAGGAGAAGGTTCTTAAGGAAAAAGAGGTTGAGCCAGCCCCCGAGTAGGTGGCAACGCTAGCACCTACTCAGGAACCTGCAGCAGCTCCATCTCCACCTAAGGAGGCAGAGGTTCCTAAGGGGTCCCAACAGGTTTTGACCACTACCGAGATCTCTTAGGGAATTTCTCCGAAGGCTCCTAATCCTACCGGTTTTCCCCATTGCCCTCGAATTTTCTATGATGAAGAACTCAACGAGGCTTGGGAGAATATATCGGATCATCAAGCAGAGATGAGTCCTGATATTATTTTTGCTGAATACAATGATGTGGCGATCCGGGTAAGTATCCACAACCACTTAGATAGCTTTTCCCTTAAATTTATTAGAAACTTAAAGAAGTTTGTTATTTGTAGCATTTGGTGGAGAATTATTTTGTGGTCGGAGGGCTGACCCAGCGAATAAAACTCTTTGAGAAAAAGAACTCCGAATTAGAAAATAAGAACCTTCTTCTTGTCTTTTCCTTTCTTTCTTTGCTATATTGTTTCTCTTCTGCTAATTAACTTCTCCCTTTATCACATTTGATAGATTCGGAGAAAATTAAAGAAGAGATCGTGGCCAAGGAAGCCGTAATAACAAAGCTTGAAGGTGAATGCCAAGCTAAGGACCAATCTATCAAATTCTTGACGACCAGGAACAAGAAGATTGTCGAAACTTGTGAGAAGAAGAGTTAAGGTAATTGGTCGTAAGCTTAACCAGGGTACTATTTGTTCTCATTATAATTATTTATCTTTGGTTCACTCATGCAGAGCAAACTCAAGAAATAACCTGAGCGAAGAAAGCTCTTGAGTTCAAACGTGGCTAGGGGGCAGAACTTGATCGGGGCCTTGACGAAAAAGTTAAGGCTCTGAACAAGATGCTTTTCGATATGGGATCGGGATCGCAACTGCCTCTCTTAAAGGATCCTGCAGAGAAAATTAACTTCTTGTGCCATCAACTCGAAGATGTCCGAGGTCTGCTTAAAGCTACTTGGGGTAACTATACACAGACGATAAAGGAAGCTGTCGCTAATGGAGTCGGCTTTGCTCTGGCAAAACTGAAGGCCTCCAACCCCTCCGCGCATCTCCAAGCTATTGAAGAAGATTTCAAATGCTCGGGAGATGAAGCAACCAAGCTTATTAAGGAAATGACGCCTCTTGTAAACAAGGTTGTGGAGGAAATAGAAGTCGGATCTCCAGCGTGCAACGATCAATCTGGTGATTCTAAATAGATGGTTGTAATATAAGAATTGTAAAAACTTACCTTTTACCATCAATAAAATCTATGTTTTATCTCTTTATTTTGCTAAGTACTCATATATTTCCTAGCCCCCGGCTGCTTTTATTATTAGAAGAACTTTACTAAATAAGCAGTAGACCAAAAAAAAGCATAAGCTACGACCATGGTACAAAGAATGTGCTGATTATATAATAAAATGATCTAAGTAGCACTAGGAAATCACTGTGGTCGGAACCAATGTACGATTTCTATTAGCTTTAGATCATTTCCATAATCGAAATACTGTATAGTACACTAAGTGATCGAAAGATTTTTTTTTAGACTCAGCTTGATGATAAGGAACCGTACAAAGAATGTGTCGGTGTTTTAGAACCGATCTTACGTAAAGATTGTTTGATTCGGGGGGTCTCCTAGGATAGAATCACGCAGAGAGATTGACACGGATATTTTTATACAGGTTCAGGTCTTCTCCGGAGAGAATAACAACCCTACTCCTGTGTGTGTATGGTATTGAGTGTATTCTGAATAATCAGAAGAAAAACTAAGACTATTACAGATGATAGTTATTTGTCTTCCTGGTAGCCCTCGATAGCGTGTGTATACGCCTCGATTGCCCTCTCCTTTTCCTCTCGATCAAGGTTTTATATAATCGTGAAGGAATAGCCGTTTTCCTATTGAAGAGACGCCTCATCAAATCCAAAGAACGGCGACGCTTGCGAGAATCATCGGTAGTAACTCCTTCACGCCACCGCGCTACTCGTCCGAGATAATGGGTATTGCGTGTTATTATTTCCTTAATAACAGCGTATATTGACTGTTTGAATTCCTTAATCAATTGGACCCACTTGCCTGTAGGTTTTATTGATCATAAGGTGGTCGTAGTTGACCTGATCGTAGAAGAACTTACGACCATAAGATAGTCGTAGTAAGACTTACGACTATGAGATAATCGTAAAATATCTTATGATCGGGTAGTGATCGAGAAGAACTTACGACCATAAGGTAGTCGTAATAAGACTTACGATTATGGGGTGGTCGAGAAGAACTTACGACCACCTAGTAGGCTTCTCCTTATAAAATTAAGGGTATACCGGGGACCACATGACGCCATATTTACTTATAATAAAAATTATAGATAAAAGATAAAATGAGGATTATTAGATCCTCGCCGTAATGCGTGCAAAAATGATTAGTAACCTTGTTTATACCTATCATCCAAACTGGTCGTTAGGGTTGCTAAGAACCAAAGACATGAAAAACACTTCGCGAAACGTGCTCATGCTCAAGTTCTGACTAGTAGCGAAGATCGTAGGAAAAGGACCGTCGCTACGAAGCTCCTTCCAGTGGGCATGACCACATGCGGAGAGGAGAGACTTCGACTAGGAGGCTTTCCGTGTCCCGACCAGTAGGCAAAACAAGAGTAGAACAGAATATTTGAAATGATGAAATTAAGTCCATAAGTTCTATAGCATATAGGTAACTACATTGAGTTGTCTGTGTTATGCTCCTTTTACTCGCATGTTTCTTTGAAAAAACAATGTGGTCGCGTGTGAGAACCATTGACTGAATGGTCACAACTAGGACCCTTATGGTGTTTCACTTATATGTCTGAGCCAGAGAGTAACAGAGATCCTTTAAAAAGATATCGGAGAGAATTTAGTCTTCTCCGACAAATTAAACAACAATAGTAGGCAACCAGAGTATGGGTACAGTCATATAAACAAATATCACTCATCGAAGAAAGTAAAGAAATGATAAATCTTTATTAAAATTAAAAAATATATAAAATACATTTATACAAAGAACTTACGCAATTGGTTAATATTCCAAGAGTTTGATAAAACACGCCCGTCTGACATAGCTAGTCGTACCGAACCAAGTCTGGTGACTTCGACTACAGTATATGGACCATCCCATTTGGGAGAAAGTTTATTGCGATTAGCCTGGTTCTGAATTTTTCGTAGAACCAAATCACCTACAACTAGGCTGCGAGATTGCACCTTATTACTATGGTACATTTGCATGGCTTGTTGATAAACCGTCGATCGTATAAAGGTTTGGTTTCGTTGTTCTTAAAGGAAATTGATGTCGTCGAGTCTTCGTTTTATCTGATCGTTCTCATTGAAACAATTAGTTCGAACGGAGCCAATTTTCAGTTCCGAAGGAAGCATGGCTTTAGCACCGTAAACCAGAACAAATGGTGTTTCACCGGTCGCATAACTAGTTGTGGTTCGAACGGCAAATAACACAGAGGGGAGTTCTTGAACCCAAATTCTTGACCGTTTTGTTAACTGGTCGAACACTCGGCGTTTCATTCCTTGCATTATGGTACCATTAGCTCGCTCGACTGCTCCATTGCTGCACGAATGAGTGACAGAAGCAAAATATATCTTGATACCTATATCCTCGCAGAATTCCTGAAAATTTCTGCTAGAGAACTGGGTACCGTTATCTGTGATTATATGACTGGGTATACCAAATCATGTGATCATGTTTGTTTTGTGAGAAACCTCTTAGCAGCTTTAGTTTTTGTTCTAACAACTGGCTCGGCTTCTATCCATTTTGTAAACGTGTCAATTATGACGAAAAGGAATTCGAAGCCTCTAGATGCTCTTGGAAAATGTCCCAGAATGTCTAGTCCCCAAATTGCAAAAGGCCGAGAAAGAGGTATGATTTGCGAAGCTTGTGTCGGTTGATGTACTTGTCGACTATGAAATTGACATTGTACGCACTTCGTCACAAGCTCTTTTGCATCATGAAGGGCAGTTGGCCAGTAGTATCCTTACCTGAAGGATTTACTAACCAGTTTTCTATAGGAATGATGTGCTCCACAGACTCCTCCATGAATATCAGTTAGCAACTTAATGTCATCTATTTAAGATTTGCATCTCATCAACACTCCGTGAGATCCTCGTTTATACAAGGTACTTTCGATCAGAGTGTATGATTTAGCTTTTCGAGCTATACGATCAGTCTTTGCATCATCTTCAGGAATAATGTCATACTGAAGATAATTGTAGATCGATGTCATCCAATCTCTACCGGGATCGTGCTTGATAACCTCCTGTGGAGTATCCATGCTCGCCGGATCGATTTGTACGACCTCTAGTGGAACATCTATGTCCTCGGAATGCTAGACCACTGAGGGTGAATCGAGTTGCCTGAGAAAAATTCTGGGCGAGACAGGTGACCTTATGGAGGCCATCCGTGCTAACTAGTCTGCCAAAAAGTTTTCCTTTCTAGGAATATGTTGGATCTGAAAACCGAAGAAATGCTTTTCGAGTTTTCATACTTCCGCCAAATAAGATGACATCTTAGTACTTGAGCATTGATACTCTTTCCCGACTTGATTCGCTACTAGTTGAGAATCGCCTTTCACTAGTGTTCTGCGAATCCTGAGTGCTTTGGCTGCTCGGAGTCCTGTCAGTATATCTTCGTATTCTGCTATATTATTTGTAGTAGGAAAGTTTAGCTGAATGGCGTATTTAATGTGTTCTCTAGTAGGGGATATTAAGACGACTCTAGCCCCCCGAGCCTTTAAGCATCAAGGAACCGTCAAAGTACATTATCCACTCGTCGTGGTGTTCGTACTCGGGCCCTTAGGTGGGTTAAGGGTTTGTCCATTCGGCAATGAATTCTGTTATTGCCTGAGACTTGATTGTTGTTCATGAGATGAAATAGAGGTCAAACGCCCTAAGCTCGACAGCCCTTTTTGCTATTCGTCCTGATGATTCCCTGTTTCCGAGAACTTCACCTAGGGGATATCCGGTCGGTATGACCACCTTGTGGGCCTAAAAGTAATGCCTTAGTTCCTTGAAGCCACAAGGAGACCATAGAGCAACTTTTGTACCTGTGTGTATCTTTCCTTAGGTCCTTACGTAATATACTGGTCGTTGAACGTTTTCACATTCTACGACTAGTACATCACTGACTGTTTGTGGCGTTGCAGCCACGTAAATCAACAATGTTTCACCCGATCTTGGAGAAACTAAGATCGGGGCACTCGCAATGTACTTCTTAAGTTCTTCAAATGCATCGTTTGCCTCTTTACTTCACTCAGAACTTCCATGCCTCCGAATAAGTTTGAAAAAGGGGAGTCCTTTTTCACCTAATCGTGCTATAAAATGACTTAGCGCTGCCATACAGCCAGTTAGTTTTTGGATTTTTCTTCTTTGTGGTCGGAGGGCGCATTCGGTCGATGGCCGATATTTTTACTGGGTTTGCTTCAATTCCTCTAGCCGAAACTAGGAATCCAAGAAGTTTTCCCTAAAAAACTCCAAACACACACTTCTCTGGATTTAACTTAAGGTTATGTCTTCTTAAGATATTGAAAGTCTCGTGTAGGTCGAAAATGTGGTCGCCAGTGTTGATACTTTTCATGACCAAGTCATCAACGTACGCTTCTCGATTTCAACCTATCTGAGAATTAAAGGTTTTTTTTTGCATCAATCTCTGAAAAGTTGCACCAGCGTTTTTGAGACAAAATGACACCTTAGCGTAGCAGTAAGTGTCATATGGAGTGATGAAGGAAGTTTTATCTTCATCATCTTTACTCATATTAATCTGGTGGTACCCTGAGTACGCATCTAAAAAACTTAACAACTCACACCCGAAAGTAGAATCTACAAGTTGATCAATGGGTAGAAGGAGGAAGTCATCCTTCGGACATGCTTTATTAAGATCTGTGAAGTCAATACATATTCGCCATTTTCCATTGCTTTTTATAACCATTACAGGGTTAGCGAGCCACTCTGGGTGGTCGACTTCACGAATAAATCCAGTCTTGAGGAGCTTGTCGATCTCTGACTGGATTGCCTCCTTTCGATCAGGGGCAAAGCGCCTTAGCCACTGCTTAACCGGTTTTTTGTCAGGTTGGAGAGCTAGCCTGTGCTCGATCACCTCCCTGGGACTCCGGGCATGTCGGACGCCTGCCAGGAGAATACATCCTAGCTTCCCTAGAGAAAGGAGACGAGCGATTCTTCCTATTTGGGGTCGAATCCTGTCCCGACCAGTACCTTTTGGGCAGACACATTAGCGTTTCCTAACCCAAACGGTGTGTTGGCGCTTTCCAGAGGAGCGTCTTTGTCGAGTGGTACCTCCTTGGTCTGGTTAGAAGGTTTTGGTGTCATCTTTAGCCTCGAGTGCTTGACTTGCATGGTAGGCGGATTAGTTTCTTTGGTCGAAAGCTCATCAACCAGTTCTAAGGACTTTCGATCACATGCATAAGTCATTTTTCGATCTGCTCGAACCGTGATGACTCCTTTCGGTCCTAACATTTTTAAACTATGATAACCGTAATGCGTGGCTATCAGAAATTTTGCTAAAGCTGGACGACCGAGGATTCCATTGTATGCGGTTTCAAAATCCACCGCATCAAATGGAACTTTTTCTGTTTGGAAGTTGTCGGGTCTTCCGAACGTAACCGGTAGGGAGAGTTGTCCTATCGGTTTGGCGGTAGAACCAAAAATTATGCCGTGGAAGGCATATTTCACAGGTTTTACCTTAGACTTGAGAATCTGCATCTCTTCCAATGCCCTCATAAATAAAATATTTAAAGAGCTACATCCATCTATTAAGACTCGATTAACTTTACAATTGTTAATAGTAAGTTTGACTACGATAGGGAACCTACCTAGTCGAGTCGACGAGATGGAGCAGTCTTCTTTGCTGAAGAAGATTATAGTTTTTGACCATCTGGACGGCTTGACAGTGATTGGAGACTCGACAAGGTTGACCTCCCGCTCCACGGCTTTCAGATGTCGGCTTGAGTCATATGAAGAAGATCCTCCGAAGATTATATCCACAATGTGATGTGGCTCCTGGTACTCCATCTCTTCATCGCCATCTTTATACTTCTTAGAGCTAGGTTCTCCAAGTTCTGTTACGGAGGGGAAATGACCTTTACCTGAGTAGTAATCCTCTAGTTTCTTTTGCCGTGCCCAAAGAAAGCGAGATCATGCCTATTCACGCTCGGTGAAGCGGGCACCACTTCTTATTTTTCTTATAGTCGCTGGTCGGAGCCTTAGTTTTGTTCCAATCAATGAAGTCTTTCTTGCCCTTGGTAAATTTTTCAGGAATCGCAAGGACTTCCTTATTGTCGGGCTTGCGATTCTTTTTACCCTTAAGAGACTTCTTACTCTTCTTCTCTTGCTTCTCCAGGCTTGGTTGGGGATTTTTATCTTTTCGATCAATAGCTTCACACCATTCGACCGCTTCACTTGTGGCTGCATACTTGCTTGCCATGTCGAAAAGTTTGACGGTCGTTCATAGAGGATTTATTGCAATATCCTCCGTAAACTGGTGATTCCTCAGTCCTGCTTTAAAAGCCTGGATGACAGAAGACTCTGCGATTTCTGAGATAGAGTTTCGATCTTGACTGAATCTCTTGATATATTGTCGAAGAGTTTCATTGGTTTTCTGCTTCATCCGATGAAGATCATCCTCCTTCGCGGGACGGTCGTACATCCCTTGAAAGTTAGCAATCAGAGTATCGCAGAGCTGCTCCCAAGTGTAGATAGATCCGGCTAGTAGGTTGAGCAACCACGACCGGGCAGACCCTTTAAGGATTGTGGGCAAGTAATTTGCTATCATGTTGTCATTAACACCAGTGGCCTTGATGGAGGTAGTATAAATTTAAAGAAATTATATTGGGTACTGAGTCCCATTGAACTTCTTTATGTTGGTCGATCGAACTCGTCCGCCAATGAAATGCCTTGGAGTCTGCTGAAACATTCGGCGGCCCGTAATGGAGTCACGGCGCCTTCTCTAAAAAGGAGTCGGATTATAGTCAGTTGAGGATCGGTTCTTCAGATTTGCATACCTAGGATCTGGTGTCCCAATCCGGTTGTGGACGTTATGATAACATCTTTGACCACCTGCTTGGTTCAGATGATACCTGAGATCATCTAAATCAAGTGGTTGTTCCTCTTGACGAGGAGGAGGAGTGGCTGCTGTGAAGAGCCTTCTTCCCTCGTGATTTCTTGGTCGGAACCTATGAGGGGGTCTTGGTGTCGATTAGTCCTCCGCTCGATCATGTTTTCCCCTACTGAGAGAGGAGCGCCGGGACGAAGTCATTGTGTGACTTTGCGAGTTCCTTTGCTCCCGGTACGTTTCTATACGCTGCATGGTTTATTGGAGGATCTCCGACACCTGACCTGCAAACTGAGCATAACCTGGAGTTCCTGCTAAAGTAGGATCTGGATTATTTAGAATATCCCAGACTCGTTGCAGGTTTTGTATTTGTGAGGACCCCGGTTTATTAGGCTTGTAATGTTTAACCATCCACTTAGTCCTAGCATCACAAAACAAATAAACCAAGCCTCGAGATATATGTACTTCCCAAGATGCAGTACATACACCTCTTTACAAAAGCATGCATCAATTCCATTCAAACACATAGAATGTAGCAAAGCAACAAACCGTGGTTAATATAATAAAGATAGAGTTATTACAAAGGAGAGGCCGAATCCACCAAAAAATAATACGTATACTAAGTAAACAATGGAAGCAAAAGTGCCATAAAGATGGCCATAACAAAAGCTAATCAAGGTGCCTTAACCCACAAGGCAACCAACCGGACCGACAAGCTAGTCTTCCCAACCACAAAGACATCTCATTAAAAGTAAAGCCCTTTGGGCTCTACCTCCTCTCAACAAAGTTATTAAGAAAGCAAATGAGTACAAAATGTACTCGCAAGACCGACGTAGTATAATGTAACTATAAATAGCTACATGCAAGCTTTATTTAAGTGGATGAGGCTTTGACTCATTTTAGCATAAAGCAAGTTTTCATTTGCAATAATGTAATAGATTGAAAGCAATTTGACAAAGCATTTTTAATTATTGAAGTAACAACGATACAATAATAATATTAACAATAAGAACAACCTGGAAGTGACTCACCCAAGTCACCACAACAATAGCATGAATTACCCAATTCATACCACCCATCAAGTTTTAATTAAGTGTTTAGTCTAGTTCTTAAGTAGAAATCACCAAGCGTGTCCATAACCTAGGATGAGGCTATTCAATAGTTTTAACCTCATAGGTGTACCAATGTACCCACACGCCGCATCGCTTTTCGCCACTAGATTAAGCACACTTCCTTTGGTATGCTTGAAGACGGCTAAGTCCTACGAGATATTTCCAATGGATAATGCTAATTAAGAGTCAAGAACTCCACGGGATAAGGATGCATTAACCACCTATGGCCGATCTGTTAATGCCCTTCCCAACACCACACATAACACACACACTTTTAACATACCCACCGACCAAATTTCATAATTAACACCTCCCAAAGTACTTAGTCAAGAGAGGTCCCATATCCCTCGTGTGGTTAGCACGCAAAAGTGCTTGGATCAATGGCGCAAGTAACTCGGTCCTTAGGGACTTAGGCACCATTCCGTTCACACCCAACAAATCACACCAACATCCATTGTGCCCAAGTCAATAACAATTTTGTTTCCATTTTCGTTTATTTACAAAGTAACAAGCACAAGATGGACATAATGGAATAATAGTTTTTGTGTGATCAAGGTCATCGACATAATGTCGACAACCGCCCATTTCTACCGTTATCTAAGCATTGCTAAGCATTATCAACGCAAACTACTAAGTGATAAGAGTCCATCCATCGAACTCTAAATCACAGCAAGATAATCCTAGGCTTAGTAGTAGAGAATAAATATTTACCTACAGGATATGCATCTATAGGCTCGACTAATCGATATTTTAACATAAAGTAGCATGCATACATACAAGTGAAACAAAGTATTAACTTTAAAGTAATGGGACAATAATGGGATATGATCAAACTGCTTGCCTTGCTGGATATGCTCAATTTGCTGTAGAGTATCGCTCACGGGATCAACACACTCGTCGACACCTAATCGAAAAGGCGAAAAGAATCGATAAGAACGACGAAAACCAAAAAGACACCACAGTAAACTTGCTCCAAATGCTCTGAAATTTTTACAGCAGCAAGAGGAGGATTTTTAGAGAATTTAGCAATAAGAACCAATTGATTTGGATTCTCAATGCAAAGGATATGAGCAAAACAATTCTACTCAGCCTCTAAAAATGCAAACTGCTACTATTCACCTAATTAAATTGTTTAGCAAAAATTTCTAGAAAGGTGGTGCAACTGAAATTTTTACAGTAAAACAAGCACCTCACAAGATGAACAACCCAATTAGATTCATCTCATTTGGAGCTATTATGCACTTTCTATAATTATTCAAAGACATGAAAATGAGCACAACTAAATGCACCCACAATACTTTTGAAAACAGTGACATGCCTAAATCCTATTCTAGCATTTAGTGCATTAATAGAGGAAGCCAACAAAGTTGGATTCACTCAAAAATAACCTACAGAGAATTACTTATGCATTTTACAAGTTAATTTGAATTTTTAATGTAACATTTAAAGTTAATTTCTAAACCAATTGCAAATCCATGTTCTGGAGCCAAACTGAGCTCATAACCATTTTTAGATTAGAGCTCAGTCCAAACCAGAGCTACAGAAATTTGAATCACCTCATTTGGATTTAAAATGAAATAGTTATGCAATTTCAAAGCTTATTATCTTTTTCAGTTTGCAAATAATTCCAACCGGAAATTTTCTAAAAAACATAACAAAGGGGGAGGACATGAGCCGTTGATCCTGGATCGGACGGCCCAAGACCTCCCGGTGAAAACGCACACGCGCGCTCACGCAGGTCCAGAGAACATGGGCCGTTGATCTTGGATCCAACGGTCCATGTCCTCCCCAAGAACGCTGCT
Source organism: Phyllostachys edulis (assembly GCA_036346405.1). Lineage (NCBI taxonomy): Eukaryota > Viridiplantae > Streptophyta > Magnoliopsida > Poales > Poaceae > Phyllostachys > Phyllostachys edulis. The sequence goes on from CM070549.1 coordinate 62,031,952, forward strand.
GAACTGGAAGAGGTCGCGCCGTCGATGTCAGATCCAACGGACCACAACAATTGAGGGAGGACCGGGACGGTCCAGATCTAGCGAGGGAGGACCTGAGCGGTCAAGATCTCCCCAGGGAGGTCCTACACGGCTGAGATTGATACTGGGAGGACCTTAATGGTTGAGATCGACTCGGGGAGGTCTTAACGGCTCAGATCTCCAAGGGGAGGTCTGGACGGTTAAGATCTATAGGAGGAGGTCCTGGGGGTTATCCTTACAAAAGATCAGGGGTGATCTTTTGCAAAGAGGACCCCGAGGGGAGGTCTTTGGGGTGGTCTTTGCCAAAAGTCCACGGGGTGGTCCTTGGGCAAAGAGGTCCCAGAGCGATGCGCGCGAGCGGGGAGACCAGGCGCGCGGGCCTTAATTACACGACAAGGGACAGGATCTAAGGCATTAATGGCTAACCCGATGAGTACCAAAGATTAGCAATGATTGACGCATTTAAGGGGAGGATCTTTGTCCTTAAACGACAACATCACCGCTGTTTCGTCCGACAAAAATCCCGAAGAAAGAAGTGGTCATCGCCGCGACATGCACCTTGCCATGACATCCAAGGACACCACTGAGTGTGCAATAGCCTTGCGCACCTAATGGGTCCACTCTCGACGGCGGCGGCGGCCTATAACACCGATGAGCTGGAGAGGAACACGATGACCAACACGGCCAAAGCAAAACTTGAAATAAAGCTCCGCAGCGAGTCATACAGCGAGGTGCCCAGCAACTAAGGACTACCGGGAGGTTACCTGGAGGCTGAGGAATCGAAGAGGAGGTTGAAGGAGAGGAGGACCAGTGATGGTGAAGAAATGGTGCTCCACGGCCAAAGCTCCAACTCCAATTAGCTCCCTCCTGAAGAGGTCAACCCAAAGTTAAGTTAGCGTTAAAACTTCCAGGAAGTGAGAGAAGCAAAATAGAGCAAGGGTCGGTGAGGGAGCCACTGGAACACTCAATGCACCGAGGAGCTCCAAGGGCATCAATGGCAGCCAAGGAGGTCTGGGTGGTTTGAGCTCCACAGAACCGAGAGCAAAATGGTGAAGTGTGGAAAAGAAGCCAAGGAAAACAACGGGGAGGTCTTATGGTCAGGGAAATGGAGGTCATGAGCCAAGGGTTAAGCTCATGGTGAGCTTAGCCCATGGCGCGGTCCATGGCTTGGACAGGACGTGGAGATGATGGGGGTAGGTCTGAGCTGCACTCTAGAGGTGGAAAGCATCGACACGCATTAAATGCGCGCAAAGATGAGCCGCTGGGGACAAGACAGACTCGCACACCCATCGCCATGGCGCTGCACGCGTGATGAGGAAGGAGAAGAACAGGAGCTTCTCCACCGTTGGATAAGAAGGATAGGGAGGTCATAGCTCTTAGATCTTGAAACGGTAAGATTTAAGTGGAAAAGGAGGAGGTCACAGCCATTGGATCAGGTCTGGGAAGGTCGTGACCACAAGATCATCATTGCGCGGAGGCGCAAAGGAAAAGGGAAGGTCACAGCCACACGATCTCCATCGTACGGTTGCGAAAAGAACGGGGAGGTCGCGTGCGATAAAGGGATAGGAGGTTCTGGCCGTTGGATTGCGATCCAAGGGCGCGGACCTGATGGGGAGGACTTAACCGTAGCGCGCGATACAGCCAAGGGGATGTGGAGGTCATGACCTTTGGATTTCAATCCAATGGCACACAATGGAGCGAGGAGGTCGTGGCCTTTGGATTTCAATCCAAGGGCGCACAACATGGAGGGAGGTCATGGGCGTTGCGCATGACACAAGGGAGGTCGTGGCCGTGAGATATTGATCTAACGGCTACGAGATGAGAGGGGAGGTCATGGCCATTGGATCTCGATCCAAAGGCGACGAGCTGAGGTGCGGGAGGTCTTGGCCCTTGGGCAAGACACTGGAAAGGGATGGGGAGGTCCATGCCGCGAGATTTTCATCTGACGGCGATGAGAGGATAGGGGAGGTCGTGGGCGTTGGATGCTGATCCAAAGGACACGACCTCGCGCGGGTGGGAGGTCTGGTGCGCTAAGATAACGATGGGGAGGTCATGGCCGTTGATCTTGATCCAACGGCACAAGACCTCGCGAGGGAGGAGGACAGGTGCACATGATAAAGAGGGGAGGTTATGGCCGTTGATCTTGATCCAACAGCACAAAACCTCGAGGGGTGGAAGGACTGGGCCACGATGGTTGAGGAGGAGGTCGTGGCTGTTGGATTGGATCCAACGGCTACGACCTCGAGAGAGAGGAGGACCTCGCGGTGATTGACCGTGGCGGAGGTCGTGGCGGTTGGATTTGATCCAACGGTTACGACCTCACGCGGGTGGAAAAGGAGGTTTGATGAGTTAAGGATGCGGTTGGGTTCAACCCATTTGGAATGGCTCAAGCCCAAGGAACAGTGCAGACCCTTAGAGTTTGAATTTAACAGCTGGAACTTTAGGGATTTAATTGAGATAGCAAATCAACTCCAAAATTTATGAAATTTTAACTGGAGCTTGCTGACTTTAAGATTAACCTTTCATAAAAATTTCCAGAGGTTTTTGTGCACTGCATTTTCCTCAGGAAATTCATCAAGGCTGTTCTAGGGTTTGATTTACCTCCAAACATTATCAAACAAGTTTTAAAACTTATGATATTTTTCAGAGGGGTCACACAACATCTCTAGAACCAAGGGAAAATGTTTCCCCAAGTTTGGCACAAGATTTGTGACAAGTGAAAATTGGTTTGACTTTAGTCAACAAAAGCTTTGTGTTTTTGGATTCCACAACTCTTGGACAATAATTATAGGTGAGTTCAAGAGTTTCAAGATGTGAGAAAAAGTTTTAATTTCTACACATTTTTTTACATTTGAAACACACACCTATTTATACATTTGGGATGTTACAGTATTGTTATCGAAGGCCGTGAAAGATTCCCATTTGCAGTGGGGGTTCGATGAGTTGAGTTTTCCCTCGACCTTCCGGTTGGCCCTGTCTGACCCCTTACTCGTGGTGGGGTAGGAATAGGTGAATTAACTGATGCACGTCCATCAGCTCGGTTGCCTCCGGTAGTTGGTGCTTGAGCGTCCGTATCATTTCCACCAGCAAGTGGTGGCGAGTTAACCTATGGAGGATCGTGCATAGCATCCGAACTGACATCTCCGATTGCGTTAACTTCGTAGCGCTAACAGTGATCTTCCGATGAGCTTTCGTTGTAGCCAAGGGAGAGCCTTCTAGAGCTTCGGCAAGGAGCCTCCACGATGGGGAGCGGTTGGAGATTACCACCTCTGGTGGGCTTTGTGGTGGAATCAGCCTGATCCGACGGATTGTCGATCGTATGCTGAGTTTCACCATGCCCACTTGGCCTACGATCGATGATAACTTCATTGATACCCTTACCAGATGTCGGTTAGCCCCTGAAATACGTAGGAGCTGTTAGCGAATACTAGTCGCCCATGACAATATCGAGAGTACATGGACTCTCTGATTGCAATGCTAGGCTTCCGTTGCCACTTTTGCTGGTCGGATCGATCGGGCTTGTAGAGGCATTCGGACGTTCTGAACTGGTCGGAATGAGTGGTTCCTCTGAGAGCGTCATTGATGGTGGCGGTGAATCCTCATCCATCCGATCGATTTCGCTAATATCTGCGAATGGCGAGTCAGCGGACGAGGAGGATGATGACATCCTGTTTCTTCTATAGCGCAGATGCATGCGTCTATGTCGAGGTTGGAGTAGTTTGCCATGTCAAACCAGTTTTCCTCATCCCAAGTCTCTGCCATGTCCGCATGAGCGATAATGGGGAGAAGAAAGTGGATGAGGAATGCTTGAGCGAAGTAATATTCAAGAACTCAGCGCCTTGATCCCCACGGACGACGCCAGCTGTCGACGATCGAGTCGTCGATCTTACGAAATAAATAGAGGAAAATAGCAAAGAGTTCTTGGGAGAGAATATGATTGCTCTTTATTGCTATGAACTGGCTATTACAGGAGTGCCCTTGACAAGGCAATAGACTAACTCTAAGTACACAGAGTGTATTGCTTGCTATGCTTTTGAATCAATCTTGAAACATGAATCTAATGCTGATTATGATGCTTCAATCCGATGGAATGCGATTGCGATTCTCCTTTCTGTCATTCGTAGTCTCCTTTAAGTAGTCGACGAAGGGGTGACCGTTACTTCTTGAAGAGACGCCTATTGGAAGTGTTGTGACTGGTCGGAGCGATGCAGAGTTGGTGAAGTATCAACCGTTCGGCGGTTGATGTCAGGAAATGACGTAACCACATGATGGTTATTGTCAGTGACTTAGAGCCATGAAACGTCATGTGGTTTGGAGTGATTAGGCACATGTTCCATTCATCACACGGAAGGTATATACTTGGAATCGAGTTCAAGTGCCAGTTCATTGTTTCTACGAGTAGTTACCTGGCCAGGTAGTTGGTACAGAACCTCTCCGACCAAGGTACCCACGATGTAACCTCTGGAATCCTTACGACCACGGAAGTCGTTAGCCTTAGGGGTTACGACCATGAAGACATATAGTCTTTTATTATTTATTAAAGTAATACATAAATATTTTTATCCTCACACAAGAATAATGTATGTGCAAAATATCAATAAAATTTTATTTTCCTCCCTAATTTTTAAGTGTCCATAATTTTAACATTTTAACCATTTTAATTTAAAATGTAACTAAATATCTTACTTAAATAAATTATTTTAGTAATTAATGCTTATTTTCTAATTAATATGTAATTTCCTAACTTAATCTCTAGTTAAGTTATCTGTTTTAATTTCCTAAATTTTTCTTTTCTCCTCCACTTTTTTTTTATTTTCCCTTGTTTTTTCTTTTTTTCCCTTTCCTTTTTCCCATTTTCCTTTTACCTTTCCCAGTTTCCCTTCTGCCTTATCTCTTCCTCAATCAGTCAATCCTCTCCCCGTCTCTCTCCTTCCTCCCGTGGTTGGCGCACCCGGGCAGCTTCTTCCCACACGGCGTCGGCGACGTGTTCAACAGCGCCGCTATGGTGTACCTGAGCTACATCGGCTACGACGTCGTGTCCACCATGGCCGAGGAGGTGGAGCGGCCAGCACGCGATATCCCCGTGGGCGTCTCAGGCTCCATCGTCCTCGTCACCGCGCTCTACTGCCTCATGGGCTCATGGTCGCCTCCTTGTCCATGCTCCTTCTATCCAGTCCTCCATTCCTCCTTATCTCTTCTTCCTCAATCCTCTGATTCTTCTCCTCGTCTCCGGTCTCCCGAGTCCTGACTAGCAAGGCCGCAAGGGCATCAAGCAGCTGGCTCACCGGTGGCTATGCGAGGCAGGCCCGTGAAGCGGCGGCAGAGGCGTCAGGTGCGCGCCGATGCGACCGTGGCGGTGGCGGCCGAGGCAGTGGAGACCACCGTCTTGTGAGGATCGGGCGAGCTGAGGGCATGTGTGCTATGCTCGTGATGGCATGGCCTCGATAGCCACCGACTTGCCACCGCCATGTTTGGGCTCGCCGGTGGCTTTTGTCAGGCCAAGACAAAGATGGCCCGGAGTTGGCCGCGCGTCAGGCTCGACCCAGGCTGTGTCGTCGTCTTAAGATGGCACGGCCCGACTCCCACCTCTACCTGAACCCCACCGGGACTCGGATCCTTTTGGGAGAGGTGAGGTTAAAGGATTCCTACGCTAATCCTATTCGAATAAAGATTTCTACGTTCTCTTGGAAGAAGCAATGGGCAATCTCATCTAAAGTGATAGAAAAAAAATTAGGATGTACGAGACTACGAGAGGATTAGATGCTAGTTTATTCTTTAGCATTAGATTTTTGTATAGAGCAAAGATCATATGGTTCAAAAGGTTCACGAGAGTTGTAAGACGTGGGAGAGCAACAATCCCTTACTCTTTTGAGACTGTGTTTAAAAATTTTACAGTCAATCGTGTCATTTTTTCTCTCTCTTGTTGTGATTGTGCGTTAACGTTATTTCGGTTCTCTCTACGAGATTTATCCACTTTGTTATTGATATCGTGCACGCTTGTACCGTATCCTCATAAATATCTTGAGCAGGTCTGATAGTTGCTACCGTATAAGAAGGGTATCAGAGTATAACAATCAACGATGATCCTGACGATGACAACAACAATGGTATGGTATGGTAAGAGGTGACTGGGGACCGTCGCGTGAGATGTGAGGGAGGTTGATCGTGTCGGGGTGGTAGCTCTGGAGCAGAAAGGTGGATACTAACTAGAATAAAAAGGATAATATCCGAACGTATATAGTGGATCTAACTATGCTAAAAAAGATAGGATGAAATTTATCACTGAAGATAGAGATCGAAATTGTGTGTCTAGTACATATATAGTCCATTTCTATAACAAATCTTTTGTTATGTCATGTCGTTTTCTTTGCGTAAGTAGGGCACACATTATACATCCTTTTCTTCTCCGCCTTCTTGAGAGAGAAGACGAGCCTTTTTATCCCTGCAATTATCTATTGGTGCACAATTTTCCAAAATCAATTTCGTATTGTCATTGTTTTGAAGAAATCTGAAATCAAACCATTCTAGTTCCTATCTGATTCCAGCTCCCTAACACCTTTTGCGACTCACAGTTGTCCTTAACTTCATTCCGTGTCCGCTAACAACAAAGAGGCAGAGATCGGTAGAGAAATCCAATTATGAGTAGCTCCATCAACGTGTCCAAATGAGCAATATAAACTATAGACTGCATTTACACGTCCCCTAAACACATTAGACTACCCTAAGATGGACACTGATACCCTGCCTTCGGGTAGGACTCAAAATATTTACACAATAATATACGTGAACCGCATTAGATGTTCATAAAACATATGTTTATTTTGACATCGATACGATATCCAAGACATAATTTTGACTAATAGCTTCAATCATAACATACTGGCAAAAAAATATTATGCAAGCATTTTGTTATCGGCAAATCCATTGATACTACTTTTATATCACTGCAATGACTTCCATGCTTATGGACAGAGTGAGTCCAGGACTATACTATTATCTCTTGTAGCATGCAAACCCAATTCAGAGGCGTTAATATAACCGGGATTGAGATGGTGGAGAAGTTCACAGCATCAGAATTCGGCCAGCTCAAAACAGTTCTATTTGGGGATGTATGAGCAGAAGCATTTGGAACTATTGAGTCGGGGTATCAAATTTGTGCCCAATCCAAGTGGACGCACACACGACACGATCCACTTGGAGACGTCGATTGCAAACGTGTGCGGCGCGTCGCTTCATTTCGCCGCCGTTGTATGGAATCGCCGCCAGCTTATGCATGACGGAAGATATTTCCCCGACTAATACTGATGCAAGATATTCCCTCCCAGGATAGCTATGGGCCTATGGCTGCCGTTGTACCGACACATACCAGTGGATTCGATTCGGAATCGGACAGCCTGCCAATTAGGCAGTTAGCATCGAGTTGGTCCTTCGTTCTAATCTCCCGACTCTCGAGTGCAGGATATGGACCAGAGGAGACAATATGGCAGTACTTGCTTGATGTTGGCAGTTGGCACTGATAAGGCTAGCAGGAAGGGGGAAGTGAGTGGTTAAAGCTTATCCATGTTGAAATATATTGTCTAACTTTCCTTAGCAGTATAAGTTTTTCGGTAAACTAGTTGATACATGCAATTTAATAATCCAGACCTGTTGTAAAGGGAGCTGAAAGCTGATTTTGATCCAACTTATCCAGGGCCGTTTGGTCTTGGGGACTTCGACTAGTGATGGCTGACGTTAGTTTTTCTTACCAGTGATCACCAAAACCTGGCCATGAAATCTATCTTTTCTTCTTCTTGAAAAATTAGCCATCAAAAGGTCCTGATCAACCGATCAAAGGATGCTCGTATTGTGCTCGAGAACACAGGGCACTTGCAACAATGCGAAGGATGGTTGTGATTGAAATCCCGCCGGTTACCGGTACCGGAGGGTGGCTGGGAAAAAAAACCGATGATTTTTTTCAATTTTTGAATGAATTTCAATTGAATTTAAACAAATTTAACCGAGATTTACCGGTAACCGGGCCGGTTACCTGTACCGGCCCCCCTCCGAAAAATGCTATCCAGCCGGTTATCTAAACCTTGGTTGTGACTCGTGAGTTGTGGCATCAGAACAGCGGCGTATTAGTTCTCCGAGATTTGCCACGGAGTGAAGTCCTGAAGGTTGGACGACAGGTCTGACTTGACTGTGCGCGTGTAAGAATGCAGTTGGCTCGGCGGCTGGAAGCCTGGAAACTGCCCGAGTCTTCAGGGCAACTAGAACCAATCCGCGCCAAATGATGCGGCTATAGCTGCTGTACGTAGATGGTAAGGGTGCGTTTGGTACGTGTAATCTTATATTCCTCTGTAATCTAATATTCCCCTCAATCTGATTACCGGTAAACACATTACCAGTAATCTAAGATTCCAACGTTTGGTTGATTTGAAGGAAACTACTTATTAGTCTTTATCATAATTTCAAACCATGAAGGTTAACATCTATAAATTTTGAATTTTACAATTTAAAATTTCGACATGTAGAATTTCATTTTTTTATGATTCAAAAGTTCAATTTTGAATTTTGAAAATTTAAATTTTAAAATTTGAGTTTTGGAGTTTAAATTCTCAGTACTTAAAATTCCAAAAGTCAAAATTGAAACTTTCAAAATTCGGCTTTATAAAATTTAATTCTCGGAATTTGAATATCTGAAATCTAGAATTTGAAATTTGAAAGAAAGAAAAAAAGATTTTCGAAAACCAACCTTGAAATTTTGAATTTTCAAATTTACATTGTCCGAATTTAAGATTCCAAAATTTAGGATTCAAATTTTTGATATTTTGGTTTCGAAATTCATATTTTGAAAAAATGATTTTTAAATTCCAAAATTCAGATATTCGAATGTTAGAATAAATCATAATTTGGATTTTGAATTCTGAAAGTTCAAAATTTGACTGTGATGAATCAAAACCACATGATAAAAAAACGCAATAACAAAGATTACTTTCCCTTGGGAATCTAAGATAGCCACCCTTTTCTACGGGAAAGAGATTCCTGGAATTAATGGTAATCTGTTTCCCAAGGTAATCTTAGATTCCTGGTCCAGATTCCTAGATGTTTTACCAAACAAGGTAATCTCATAGGATTACTAGATGATTCCTGGTAATCCTCGGAGGATTCCGCCAACCAAACGCACCCTAAAGGTCTAATCAGACTAATTTATTTTGATAATACTAGGATTTGGCGTAGTATAGCGCATAAATCAAATCTGCGCAAAACAAAAGATAAATATACCGATCAGCAATCCATATTTATGTGAAACTTACCATCCTCTATTCTAACTTGTACACATCACTAAGTATAGTATAACTAAAACAGTAAAAGTTTAGAACACGAATATGTAAACTCTGTTAGATGTTGTCTATTAAGAGGGCCACCAGGTAGCTAATTTGATAAAACACTCTACATGAGTCCTGATTTGAAACTAAGAACCACCTGATAACCTGAGGGGTGGTTTCTTGTTAAGAAAATCGAGATAAAACTAATAATCCGACCACGTTGTTTCTTGTTAATTTCAATAAGTAAATTCAAACCTGTTGGTAATTTTGCTACAAACAATATAGACTATTAATTTTTAGTCTCATACCTGAACGTCAAGATAAATGGAAATCGTTTATTTTAAGAAAAGCATCGATTTATGGGTTCAGAGCAAAATTGATAAAAAGGAAGAAACGTCTTTGTACACAACAGAGCATAATTAATAGAGTAATTTTAGATGCAGTGTCATGCTGGAGTAGCACATGGAACTTTTTTTATTATTTAACCTTTTTTTAGTTTTTATTTTAAAGTTAACCCTGCTGCATTTTATTTCCAAATCGACCCCTTTGGTCACGCCATCATTCGTGACGTGACAAAACAATGCCGTCATGTCACGGGATAAGTCTCCAAATAGATTTTTGGTCACGCCATCGTCTTGGCGTGACAAAACACCGCCACGCCACGAGCGGTGGCGTGACAAGAGCTTGCCCAGATACGCGTTGACGTGATAATATAGAGTTTTGTCACGCCACCACCCGTGGCGTGACCAAAAGGGTCAAAATTGGAAATAAAGTGCGCCGGGGGTTAACTTTAAAATAAAAAAAGGATTAATTAATAAAAAAAATCTAGCACATGCGCTTCTCATTTCAGAGGGGGAAAAAGCAACATCCCACAACAGAACATAACTAACATACTAATTTTAGATGTAGTGTCATTTTGGAGCAGCATATGTGCTTCTCATTTTAGGAACACAAGATCGACATTTCAAGGAGAAATCGCATGTACCATAAATGAAGCAATAATATAAACCCATATTGGAACCGGCATAGAAAAACTTATTGAACCAATAAAGAAGCAAATGCAAAGCCAATGGAGAGAAGAACTAACCTGGCTGTGGGAGGACATGACAATTAACGAAATGACCCTCTCCGCTGACACATCAAACTTCTATTTTCTTTTAGATCTCCATCGTGCTAGGCATGTACAGTCCAAAATTCTGAAAAGTAGTAGAAGTGTAAACTCAACTAAACGACTGTACGTGTGTATTGGAGTGCAAATAAACAACATAACTATGAATCACTGGCTATTTTCATGAGAATCGAGTACATAAATGGGTAAATTGAACGTGTTTTTTTAATGAGAATTGAGTACATAAAGCAGCAAACTGTAAGAGATTTTAATCTGAATTGAATACATAAATGAGGAGATCATAAGAGCAATGCATGTTAACATGAAGACATTTGTTTTTCTAAAGAGTAATGTACCCACAAACCTTTATAGGAAGCACTTCAGTGTCTTGCTATCTTTAAATCTAAAAGAGCTCTGCTATGCTACTAATTCTAAGGACCCATTGCCAATGGTTTTTATCAGACTAAGAACACTACATATAACAAAGAAGAATTTATGTTTTCTAAAAAAAAGAATGGGTTGGCCCTCAGAAGGCTGGGTGCAATGCAAATAGCTAAAATCTACAATGATATAACCAGGTATGATGTACACATAATCAGATGGTAAAACAACACAGATACCTACCATTCTTTGCAACATGTATGCATATTATATAAAGAAACTATACCTTGAGTAAGTAAGCAACAAACATGGCATGCAATAGAGCATCAGACGCTGCAATTTTTTCCATACAAAAACAGACGGTGGCTATAAGCACCAAAGACGTAAAGTGGTAAGAATGAATCTAAAAACCACTAAAGGAGATATGTGAAGTTACGTGCAATCAGATATGTGAAGTTACGTACAATCTTACTAATACAAATAACCATAATCATATATCCTTTCTCTTATATGTATTAACTGTTATGTTCGTACCTTTCAATTCATGAACAAACTATAAAGTGTAGAATCTGATATCAAAGTAAGAACGAAGAAAAATATTGGATGCACGAAGTTATAACATGCGTGTATCATGAATCAGTCTTAAAAAGATTGGTCTACTTTTCCCCCTTATTCTCGTCTCCTAAAGCTTTTCTGGTTGCACTTCTGTTTTTAATAGTTGTATGTTTTTATCTAATTAGCCATGTGCTTGAAAATTTTCACTTGAAGCAAATAAGATCTACACTTGCTATTGCTTCCTTGCTAAAGAGAACCCTGGACAGTGAATTTTCCCTTGCCATTCTAGTTTAATTTATACTTCATGATTGGCTTCTGTTTAGATTTTTAGTGTAAACATGCTAAATAGACATGATTGTGAGGTAAATGAACATGCACGTTGTTAAGGTGTAGTAGCTCATCGAACTCGATTTCTTCCATCGATGCTCACTTCTTGACTATGATTCTTTCTAGAAATGTTTACTTACCTATGAATTGACTTCAAAACAAAAGGCAGCTCACAAAGAAGTAGCAGCCACAGGTAGCTCCAATCATCTAAGAGCACGACAAACCTGCCAAAAAATAGAAAACACCAAGAGAGAATACCATGATAAGGATTTTCAGCCAAAATCTGTATTCTAGAAACAAACACTACAAAGCAAATGGGTATGACAAACTCGCGTATTAGCAATGCCCACCTCTTATGCTGGTCTTTTGGTACATGCAAAAGTTGAAGAATTCGATGAAACAACGTTGTACAGAATAAGTATATGCATTGTTAGCGTGATATATTCCATTAATAGCTGAAATGAGTGTGCAAAAACATGTTCATATGGAAGGAAACCAATGGATGCCTACTTTCATGGATGACTGCATTGAAGAAAATGTATGAACATTTTTCTTTTTAGATATGAATAGAAGCATAAATCCTCATATGAACCGCTACATTTTACTATTCAAGAGTTTTGTGTTCAAAATAGGGTTATATTTTGACAAGAATATATGTCAAAGTGGTTCTATTAGGTAAAATGGAAAATTCCTTGAATAAAAGTATGAGTGTTCTGACTTATAAATTCATGGCCACGAACCCAAGCATTTGTCTGAGAATATAAAAATTTGAAGTGTGCTTCAGCCTAAGCATAAGCTTTCACCATTCATATACGGAATCCAGAATTTTTTTTCTGCAATCGAACATCTCGAATCCAAAAGGGTGAAGAAAATATGAGCAAATACCTTATAAGCACATTTTCCAACTGATATTAGTCTAAGGAAAAAGGTCAATAAAATGCATCATCTAAGTAACAACCTTTGTTGACAGGAAATTAATAAGCACTAACCAAACCTAGGTCAGTTTCTCCTACATATTTCAATATCTTTGTAACTATCCCTCTTCTGTAACTCATAGGATGATGCAAGCCTTGCTACATCTAAGGATGATCCAACCATGCTATCGGCAAAGGACTTCCTGCACAATTTTCCACTCCTAGAGGATGATAAAAGAACTTTAAGGGCGCATGTTGCATGGCGCGATTATAGATTGCACAGAAATAAAAGGGAAAGATGTACTCATTAAACTAAAAAATGGAACAACCTAGGGAAGAGATGTGGACTTCTTTGATATAAACTACGTGGTAAGACAACTGAACTTGTGAGATTAGGGATGGATGGGGTGAACCGGTTAGCTGGAAGAGGGTGCATAGGCTGATCAAGTGGTAGGATCCTTTCCCCAGATGGAGCGAAGGGGGAGCGGAGAGGGAGGCGGAGAGGAAGAGGAGAGGAGCAAGGAGGAGGGCGCGGCCGCACGGGGCTTGAGGAGAGGGAACAGGAAGGCCATGGGAGCAGGACAGCCAGCGAGCGTGCGAGATGCCGGGAGCGAGGACCGCTCGCGAGAGACGTACGGAGCGATGGGGGAGCGGAGAGGGTGGCAGAGGAGAAGAGGGGCAAGGAGGCGAGAGGATGCCAGTGGCGGCGAAGGGGAGGAGGAAACGACGGAGAGGAGGAGGTGGAGAGGAGTTCGGAGCCCACGAGAGCTGTACGGAGTGAGGGGGAGTGAAGGGGAAGAGCAGAGGAGCGAGGAGGTGAGAGGATGCTGGTGGTGGCGAAGGATGGCGGTGGCGGCGGGGGGGAGGGGGACACTGGAGAGGATGTACGGAGTGAGGGGGAGCAGAGAGGGAGGCGGAGGGGAAGATGAGAGGAGCGAGGAGGCGAGAGGATACTGGTGATGGTGGAGAACGGCGGTGGTGGCGACGGGGAGGAGGAAACACCGGAGAGGAAGAGGAGGCGGAGAGTAGCCCGGAGGCTAGGCGGTGCGAGGTAAGGCGACTAGTTTCGTGTGGGAGAGGACGACGCGATCGGCCGCGAGGCAGAGCAAGGGGTGTGGGAGAGAGGAGGCGAAGCGGTAGCGTGGAGGAGGAGAAGCTGGCGAGGTGGCGCGAGGAAAGAAGACGGGCGGGCGCGCAAGAGAGAGAGAGCGAAGGGCGAGAAGAAAGCGTGGCGGCGCAAAAGGGGATCTGGAGGGGAGGCAGGCACGCGCAAGCGGCCCTAGGGCTCGGCAAGCGGAGCGCGAGACCGATCGGACAGAACAAAAACCGCACGGTGCGATCCGACGCCGGGCCATGCCACGTGCGAGCGAAGACGATCGAACGGTCCGGAGACGATCAGGCGTGCATCCAACGGCTGAGTTTTTTGGGGTGACGTAGAGGGCGCGGGTCTTGACAAAGATGGTATCAGAGCCATATCGACTGTAGGACGCAACCATAGTTAACATGTCGTTTAGTAAACAAATTCAAAATCTATTTTATAAATAAAACCAACCAATTAACATGAATACTGTTATTCTCTCGTCTTATTCTATTCTTTTCTCATCTTATTCTAATCATTCCTCATATCATTATCAGGTTCTTACCTCTTGTCTTTTTCTGAAACTTTGTTTTAAAATTTAAATTGACTGCCTCACCTCAGAAATCTCTATAGCTGACTCGAGTTTCTGTCATCAAAGCAATGAATGGCCTGGAAGTTTGAAGATCTGTTGAGTGTTTCAAGTCGACCGTCCATATAAGTTAGATTAGTAGTGTTGTACCAAAGTTATCATTCTTAGTTTTAGTATCGTTTGGTACGTGTAATAGGATCTTTTTGCCTGAGTGTCACATTTTATTGCTTCTTAATAGCTTTTCGGCTATTTGTTCTTTGGGTTTAACCGACCTTCCCCAGTTAGTTTTTTTATGTCTTTCTCCCTTGTTCTCTCTCATCTATTGTGATTTTCCCCTCTCACCTATTGTGATTTCTCCCTCTCATCTATTAAACCTGGGAAGAATTATTTTAGATGGATCGACCAAGAATGCAAAGAATTGCAATGCATCAAAGGGATCCCAACACCAAGCTAATCTCGACGCACCACCCCATCGGCCGCAATAGAGGAGGGGCGGCACCAACATGGAGAGGAGGCCGGGAGGGGCGGCGTCGGCGTGAAGGGCGGCGAGCAAAGGGGCGGTGCTAGCGGCAGGCGGCACCATGGCAGCGGCAGTGGGCGTGCGGTGTGCCACACTCAGGTGCACTGCCGCACGCGTGGGTAGGGGCACATGCAGGGGGAGGAAAGGGTAGGGCACGGGCAGTGGGCCGCAGCGGGCCCGACTAGAATCTGCCTGTTGGACGTTTTACCTTTGACCCTTTAAAAATAGCTAAAAAAAATCTCGAAATTTTTTCTATAAATAGCCACCATATCCCCCCCCCTCATTCAGCACCCATCCATTCCTCAATCTCTCTTTCAAATTCTGGTGTGCAAATTCAAATCTGTTGTGAGATAATTTGGCAAAATTCAAAAAAAAACTTTGCCAAATTTTGGAGAATTCAATTTTCAATAGCAAGTCAGCAAAAAAGGTACAATTCTATTTTTTGCATAATTTTTGTTGTTAGTATTTGTTATGATAAGATGAAACTAATAATAGTGTTAGTTTCAATTTTGCGGTTTTTGTTATGGACAGTTACGACAGTTTTGCTCTTGGTGATTACAGACTTTCACCAGAGGAAGTTGCATCCATGGAGGCTATTGCGGCTGCCTTAAACCAACCGGAGTTGTTACCAAAAGGGCAAGACGGAGTTCCGTAATCAAGCTCCACGACAACATCTTCGTCGGTGACCACCAGAGCAAAGAGGTTGAGGCCGTCTACATCGGGAGTGTGGGAGAATTTCAAAAGGACAACCAAGCCAGATGCATAGGGAAATCAGGTACCATATGCTATTTACAAAAAATTATCACAATAAATTGTCTACAAGATCTACAGGTGGAACGAGATACTTGCTTAGATATGCTAAAAGATGTAAGGCCAAGCAAGGATTGGTGATGAGGCAGACCCAGATGCAGTACAACCCTGACGGTACGGTACGTAGCTGAGACTACGATCCTAAGGTAGCCCGCCAATCTCTCTGTTGTTTAATTGCTTCTGAGGATTTACCATTAGGCTTTGAGAAGTCTACTGCTTTCCAAAATTACATTGGGGAGTATATTGCTCTTCCTCTAGGTCTAGGTTTTCTTCTTCTACAACGGCACCTTCTCAACAAAGTCTAAGACCAACCTCTCACCCAAGGAGTGGGGAACTATTCGCATATCTGGATAGCGATACGGTGGATTTCAACTCAGAAAACTTTAAAATTTTGCACTGGTGGCATGAGGATAAGTTAGCATATCTCGTGTTATCCATACGTGCACGTGATATGTTAGATGTTACTGTCTCGACAGTTTCTTCCAAGTCTGCTTTTAGTTTTTCTAAAAGAATATTGGAGGAGAGAAGAACACTGTGGAGATCATGTGGATATGATCCTAATCTTGGTGTGTTGAACAATTGGCAATAGCGTCGAGGTGTTTGGAGAAACCCTCGTTTTCGGTAAAGTCCTGCTGCTGTCAGGTCTCAGGCGGTCAGACCGGCCAACAGGTGGTGGTCAGACCGGTCAAGTGACCGACGGTCAAACCGGCATTTGGGCAGCGGTCTAACCGGCTATAATGGGCTTTCGATTTTGGAGCCGAGCCAAAAATAGAGAGTGTAGGCAAGAGAGAGGATTCTTCTACACTTGGTCTCATAATTTTTGGAGATTTGAGTCAAAAGATATATTTGTTTGAAATTTTCATAAGGTTTTGGATTTATAAATTGAAAATTTGGTTGTTCTCTGTTGGGCGGTCGACCGCCAACAGTGTGCGACGATCGTTAGGGCGGTCAGACCGGCCATGGGTGGCGGTCAGACCGGTTTTGACTTGTTCATCGGCCAGCTTGGCGGCGATGTTTGTTGGTTAGGTCAAGTTCATGGGTTTCATTGCATAGATATTGCATGATACATGTTTTGGCTAACATGGGTCAAGTTGTGAAGAACTTGTGCCCGGAAATGGTTGCTTGGTCTATTGTTGTGCAGGTGACTTGGAGACAACTATGGTCAATGACGAGGAAGACCGGGACTAGGTTAGGAGAACCGAGGTCCAGAACAGTCGTGGATGTCGGGTGAGATGGTTGTACTCAAGCAAAGGCGCAAGATGGACTAGAACCATAGAAGGCGAAATTTGAGCAAAGACCTTTGTGAAGGTATGTGCTCATGCCTCATCAATTATGTGAATTGATGATTGTGCGTATCGTGCGGTGCTACGTAATGGTTTGCTTATTTGTGATGGTTGTAGGACACCAGAACTAGGTTATGGTGAGGCGGACTAGATCGGGACTGGGTTAGGAGAACCGAGGTCCAAAATGATCGAGGTGGTGCTGGAAGATGACTGAGGCTAGCGGAGTGCTTACAAGCCAAGAAGACAAGGAACCGGAGCAGAAGCTACCGGTGATGAACATGACGGGTAGCGGCAAGGTCCGGACTAGGCTCAGGGAGGAGCTGAGGTCCTGAACGGTCAAGGAAGTCGGGTGCAGTTATGATAAGACATGTGGTGCGCCAAGTGACTTGGTCCCAGTTGCAAGCAAGGATGGTTCAATGGGATCCGGACGCGTGAGAGGCTTGGCGGGAAGTCATTGGGGCCACATGGATGATGACGGAGCATGGGAGATACTTCGAGGCGAAGGAATCGCCAAAGGTCGGTAGAGAGGCATTTTGGGAAATTGCCCTATACCGGAAAAGTGGTGAGTGGTGGTGTGCGAAACCACCTTCTTGGCCTTGGAGAAACCGCGGCGCAAGACGGCGCAAGGAGAGGCGATCTAGGTCAAGAGAAGATGAAGACGACGCTTTAAAATACGTGCGTAAGTGAAACCCGTTTGTGTGTGAGTTTAACGGGTGCCCGTCTGGGATGTCCTCTAGGGCTAGACTCCACTGTAAATAGGGAGGGTGCTGGTTGCACTTCCCAACACTTTGAGACTAGAAACCCTAATTTGGGATTTAGGGCTAGGAGAGGAAAGTGCAAAGACTAGGGTTTATGAGAGATGGATTGATTTGAGTGCTCAAGTGTCGAGCTTTGTCCTCTATGGTGGAGTGGCTGTAAACATACCATCTATCCAATCAATCCATGCAAGATTTGCTCCAAGTTGAGTTCTATCTTTTTCTTGCTCTCTTTTTGATGCTTTTGGGATTTTTGGTGTTCCTTGGGTTTTTATTTGGGATCTTGCTTGCTGGGATGTGTGGGGTATGATCTAAGGTCATCTTGATCATCATCCACCCATGAGCAAGCTTTTGGATCTAAGTTTTGATTTTGCCCGGTTTTTGTGAAAGAAATGGTGATTTTAGGGGGTTTTGCTCTTGAGGGCTTTTGAATTGATTCTTTCTGTGATTGAGGATGTTAGGACGTATGGGAGACTATCCTTAGCCATCTTGGATTGATTCCTTCCACGAAATCATCTCAATCACCGTTTTTGTATTTGGCTCGGTTTTGAAGCAACCTTCACTAAAACGGATAAAGGTCGGAACTTTGGCAACGATCTTCACGATCGTTGATTAGAATAGGTTCCTGACATCCTAAGAAAGGCATGTTTCAAGTTTGGTAAGGTTTGGAGTCACGGATCAAAAGTTAGACCTTTTTGTGATTTTGAGTTTATGTTTATTTTACTGTTCATTGGCCTAGAGGTCAGACCGATTTCTAGTTGAAGGTCAGACCGCCCATGGTGACCAGTCAGACCGCCCAACTCTGAGTTTTTGGTAACTTAGGTCTATTTGCTTCGAGGTATTGTTTGGATTCAATACAAGTCTTCCGCTATGCTTATATATTGATCTTCATAGCTTTCATAGCTATTGGAGTTAAATTAGTATTGAAGTCAATCAAGGTAAAAAAAAAGAGACAGTGCTCTTATTCACCCCTCTCTAGACGCCTTTTCGGTCCAACAAACACGTCTCACAAGTGATATGGTGGAGATATTTCTAAC
Source organism: Phyllostachys edulis (assembly GCA_036346405.1). Classification (NCBI taxonomy): domain Eukaryota; kingdom Viridiplantae; phylum Streptophyta; class Magnoliopsida; order Poales; family Poaceae; genus Phyllostachys; species Phyllostachys edulis. The sequence goes on from CM070549.1 coordinate 62,050,635, forward strand.
TGTGAAGGACTGCGAACAAACTGATTCATGAACACAATACTTTGTGGAAAATCCAGAGTTGTCGGAGGTGTTCAAAAATCTGTACCTAGACAACGACATGTAGAATAATGATGTATGTAAAGCTATAGGTTGTACTCTTTTTCATTTGCCAATGTTTTCTCATGTGGAGTTTTTTACTTGGCAATGGTTTTAACGAGGCTGCCATTTGAACATTAATAAAGCTCTTTATTACATTTTCAATATGCTCGTTTCATTTTTATAATTTTTATATCTATTTCTGAATTCTACATATTTTTATGATTTTTTATAAAATTTTTAAAATTTTTCAGAACTAACTGATCAGAGCCGTTCCGTCAGGCCAAATAAGCTCGGACAATACCTAGACCTCTTTCTCAGCACGTAGCACGACCCATCTATTTATCAGAATAGATCGTACCACGAGACAGCGAAAAAAAAAGAAAAAAAAAGACGGGAAAGCAGAGAGCCACCGCCCCTGCGCCTCGTCTCTCCTCTCCTCGCAGATCTCCCCCGTCTCCGGCGACCATGAACTCCTACTCTGGCGACCGCTCCTCCACCCGCCCCACCACCACCTCCTTCGACTCCTACCAGTTCGACTTCGGCGTCAACACCTCCCGCTCCTCCGGCTCCCGCCCCCTCCGCGACCAGAGGCCAGGCGGCGCCACCAACCCCTCCCCGAGGCCGACCACCACCACCACCACATGGACGCACCAGCCCTCCAAGACGTCCTGGACCCACCAGCCGTCCCCTGCCGCGGCGGCGGCGGCGGGACCCGGGCCCACCTCCATGGTCGGCGACATCTTCGGCCGGAGCTGGTCCTCCTCCGCGCCCTCCTCTGGGCTCAGAATCCCCCAGGCCAACAACCCCAGCCTCTTCAGCGACCTCGTCGGCTCCGCGCTCGGCTCCTCCTCCCGCGCCCAGTCCAACGCGCCGCTCAGATCCGCCGCGCCACAGCCCTCCAAACCGGCCAATCCCAACCCCAACCCCAACCCTAGCAGCACCAGCTCTCCCTTCTCGATGGGCGGCATGGCGAGCACGCTCCCGAAAACGACCGGGGCGCCGATGGGCTCTGGTGGGTACGGCGTCGGCGGCCGGCCGATGAAGCCGGCGGGCATGGCATCGGCGGCCGCGTCGCAGCCCATGGGGCAGAAGAAGGATCCGTTCGGCTCCATAGATCCCTTCGCGGCGAAGCAGGCTAGTTCTGTCAAGTCGGATCAGGGGTTCGGGGCGTTCCAGGGCGTGAGCTCGGGTGCTGACGCCGGATTCGGTGGTTTCCAGAGTTCCGGTGCCACGAAACCTTCCAGCTTTACACCTCCGCCGGCACCAGCTCCAGCGCCTGCCCCTGCGGCAGCGGCGGTGAACTCTGGTGTGGATCCTTTGGACTCCCTGTTCGCTTCGACCACAGCTGCACCGACTGCCTCTGCGGCGAGTAATGGTGGTGGTGGGCACATGTTTGGTGAGATGGATGGTTGGGTGGATGTGGAGGCGGAGGCGGAGTTTGGTGGTGGTGATAGTGGTGGCACAACCACAGAGCTGGAGGGACTCCCACCGCCACCGTCTGGGTTGACAGCATCTGCTGCTAAGGCAAGGGGGATGGATAATTACAAGGGTGGGCAGTATGCTGATGCCATCAAGTGGTTGTCCTGGGCTGTTGTACTCATCGAGAAGACTGGGAAAGATGCTGACATTGTGGAGGTGTTGTCATCAAGGGCTTCGTCTTACAAGGAGGCTGGCGAGTACAAGAAGGCTATTGCCGACTGTTCGAAGGTATTGCGTTGTCTCCATAATGTACTTGTTACCTTGTGACATATAGGCAGTGGCGGATCCGGAACGAAAATGAGGTAAGGTGGACTATGTTCGGTTGGGCTGTGGTTTAGGGTGTCTCCTTATATTGGGCTAGGGGTGTCTACATTACATATACATAGTTTTATCCAAAGAAAAATGATTTTTTGGACATAATGTCTTGCACACCCTGATGTGCTACAGTAGTCCGCCCATGCATATAGGGAGATGTTCCCATGACTTAGTTTTGCTGGTTTTATGTCCTGTGCAGGTACTAGAGCAAGATAAGGAGAATGTGTCAGTGCTAGTGCAGCGTGCTCTCCTATATGAGAGCACTGAGAAATATAGGCTTGGGGCAGAAGACCTGCGTTTGGTTCTGAAGATTGACCCTGGGAATAGGCTTGCCAGGAGTATGATTCATCGCTTGAACAAGATGGCTGGCTAGAGATGTTTTTCCAGTGCCCTTATGTACTACCACTGTAATTCATCCTTGGCATGAGAACTGTTGAGTTACCTTGAATTGTTTTACAATACTTGTGGCTTTGGGGGAATAATCTGCGAGTGTGTTGTTATGAACCATGGGTTTACATCTTTACATACAGTATATTCTTTTATTTGTATGATCATATGTTGTATCAAACTTAAAGATTTATTACTATACGGCATGAGGTCTTCTGTTCCAGCCTTTCTCATGGTTGGATGGAAAGTATGTGATGTTTTGACAACATAATGGTATTGATACGACCTTTAGATAAAACCTATTCTGCTCTTCCAGAAACAGGTCTTTTACATAGATGGTATTATTTCACACCTTGATGAATGTCTGAACTCTTGTCTTGGAATACTTGTTAGCATTTGCTAGTGTTCTTTGGAACATTTTTCCTCCCTCAGGTATTAATGCTTTGCTTAATTAGAAGTTTAGTACTTAGGTTCTGGTACATGCTATTTTGCAGTCATGCGCTATATGATTATAAGATATCCATTATTCTCCCTTCCATGCATCATTTAGGTAGGACACTGCTTTGGGCAGATGAAAGCTATTATTATCCTTGAGCGCATATAAGCTAATGTTGGGGATTTCTAGTACTTGTGGGTAGCTGATGGTTATTTCTAGTTATTTGTGGATTCATTTGAGCAATATGTATTGAGTGTAAAATCTTGGTTTTGACCAAAGTATGTTGTAAAAGAATGGCCTCAACATTCCAATGATGCTTTGTATTTGGAACAGTCACATGGACATTGATTGCCAAAAAAAGAACTGTTATTTTCATAACAAAAAGGCTGTTTCGAAGTCTTAAGAACAACATGATCTACTTGGTCCGTTTTCTATTTCATGAGCTAGGGAAAACTACCTCTGCTAATTTTAGGGCGGGTTTATGACCAGGAACCTCCAAATTTTAGGCCATACTCATAATAGATTGCTCAATGTGTTTTTTCAGGAGGGGTGCTATCTTCCACAAGTTTTCTATACTGAGTTATAGCTAAATGCAGGGGTAGCCTTAAACATGTTCTTTTTGGTAGGATAGGACTGCTTTGCCAATTAAGCATGCGAATTAGATCACTTAATAAAATTTATTTAGCATAGATACAGGGATTAAACCTGGTAATATCATTTGAGGACATAATAGACTACTACTAGAATTGCTGTCATGGTGTGGTAAGCAGATTCTAGCTTCATTACTGTACATGTACCCTGTGCATATATACCAAAATAAACACATGGAATAAGCTGGTGGAAGTGATAGCAGCAGCTTGTTGGACCTTCCGTGGAAAGTTGTAATTACATGTGATACGCAATATTGCCTCCTATTGTCTAATTGTTACGCCTGCTTTGAATGTATCTTCCAGGCTGCTATGTGATGGCGCTTTAGAATTTCTTTGATGCTTTTGAACTTTTGGTACAGAAGAAGCTCATAGCATGGGTGAATACGACTGAATCACTGAATGTTTTGTACATTAAACATCATTGGTTTCTAGTCTTCTACTATGTTGACTCTAAGCGCAGTCAGTCTTCATGAACCAGCGCTGATTTCATTTGGCCAGCTCTTCACCACTGTGTAAGTGCAGTGCTTTCTTCCATGCTTGGTTTGTCTACGCCTGAAGATGATGTGAATCCCTTGCGGCTTCTTCGGTTTGCTTTGGGAAGTACCTGTTAACTGCACGGCTCTGCAATTCAGTGTTGTGCCCCTTCAGGCTTCTGTAGTAATGCGTTGTAAAGCAAGTTTTTGCTTGGTAACACAGACTTAATCACTTAACAGTACACTGCCGGTGCCTTGACCGCTGTTTCGCTCTCGCACTCATGCTTTGATAACCTTGCTTCATCAAAGTTTATCTACGATAATTTTAGGCAAAATTGGTTGGAAGACATCACAATTTTGTGTTGATGGTAGGATACCTAAATTTCGTGTTTTCACTGAAAGACACTATAATTTTATAGCTCTTATTGCAGAATACTTATTAAAATAATATATTGGAGAGGAGACTGAATGTGGATGAAGATTATTTTGCCCTCCATTATTCCCTCCTCTTCCTCTCTCCCTTCTCTCCCTTCTAATACCCTCCTCCCCTTGTTCACTAGAGCCACGGTCATCACCCCCTCGAGTGTTGAGGCCGGTTTGAGCACACCCCGCACCGAGTTGTCTGCGTCATCGATGGCGGAGGCGGTGGCCACGCCGCCGCAACACGGGGGTGCAGAGGAACTTCCTCGTCCTCCATGTATTTGGCGTCACATAGTTTCACACATTGCACGCATGTTTGTGCACCATCCTTTTCAGGCGTCAATGTCAACAGGGGAGGAGCCGGTGATGCGCTGTTGAGCACGAAGGAGAAGCTCACGGTGGGGGGAGGTGGTGGTGGTGCTACATAGTGGTGGCTGATGGGCGAGACAAGACGCAAGACGACACGGGCCTATGTTGCAAGACTACCATCCTGGTTCATTTAATTAAACGGCCGCGTCTTGCGTTGGCCCACATGCCGGCTTAGACAAATTCCTGACACAACTGATGACCTTTCGTGTTGTCTTGTACCAACCTGAAGTTTGCTGGTCTGACGGCCAAGTCTAGTCGTCCCCTTTGCCTATTAGGTACGAAAGTTCAAAAAAAAATCCCCAAAAAATCTTTAAAAATCATAAAAATGTGTATAATTCAAAAATACATATGAAAATTGTAAAAAAAAGACAATAATATTGAAAATATAATAAAGAGCTTTATTAATATTCAAATGACATGTCCTCTGCCCTCTGGCCTTCCCTCCCCCTCCCTCTCCGCAGTCGGGCCACATGGTCAGGCTTGCTCTCAGCTCGTGCTTGGCCCACTTGGCACTATGCGTCTTTGTCTGTCGGTGCACCAAGCACGGTTTGGTCTATTGTGTCATGCCGGCCTGACCCATGAATAATGTGGGCCATGTCATGCCTCAGGCCAGCCGGAACAGCCCATCTAGCCACCTCTAGTGCTACGGATGATGGAAAGGGAGGTGGAGGCCGCGGCAAGGGTTGTGTCAGTGGGGGTGGTCGCGACGGTGCAGGAGCCGGTGATGGTGAGGTGGGTAGCCAAGCTGTCACTGTCGTGCTGCTGGAGAAGGGGAACAGGGAGACGGCGATCGAGTTGGGTGTAGTGTCGGCGGCTGTGGAGGCTACTGTGCATGGTCGCTGGAGGCACCATGGCGGTACGGAGGGAGCCATTGGTGGTGCTGGTCTTGGTGCGTGCGGTGGACAAGATGGTCGACCATGAGCAGGGGTGCACCATCGGCGTCCTGGCCGCCATCTATAGCTTCGATGGCGGGAGAGAGGAAGAAGAAGAAGAAGAAGAAGAGGGAAGTTGTTCTTCTCTGCCGAGACCCGCCGGAGAGCCGCCGACGTCGAGCCGCGCCGCCACCCTCATCTCTGCCTCCGACGACCCGCCGTGTCTGTGGTCTCCCTGCCAATTCATCCACGTCACGAGGTACACCTCATCACATTAATGATTTTCCCCACCTCCTTCACCCGTCCCGTCCCCTCTCCCGTAGGCTGCTGCCATCGAGCACCACCGCCTCGCCATGGCCGCCGCCAACACCGGCTTTCCCAGTGCCTCCCCCGCCAACCTAGACCACCAGAATGGAACCCCAAATCCGGGAACACGCCATGCGCGTATAATTTATGTCGATTTCCACCAGATTTCGCCGTCAGCCATGAGGGGATAGCCAGAGAAGGAACAGGGAGGAAGAAAGCATGAAGATCATTTCGAACTGTTTCTCTCTACAAAACAACGAATAATATTATTAGAGTGGTCTTAGTATTCTACAGGAAAGAGCCATATTTTAGGAGCGTATTCTGGTAAAGACACAAAATTTGGATGTCCTGACACTAAATTATGATGCCATGTAGCCAATTTGCCATAATTTTACTTGTAATGTGGTGGTTCTGATTTCCTGAAGACCGCAAGTTTGAAGGCACTTAGTTTCTGCCGCGTAGAGTTGTTCTCAGAGACAAGGAAAAACAACAGTCGTTTGACTTGATGTTGTTGATCGTAGAGTTGTTGTCAGTCACAGGAAAAATAATACTCGTTTGACTTGATGCTGTTGATCGAAATAGAATACTCAGCTCCTCACAAACCTGCATTGAATGGTCGTTCAGCACTCCAACGAATGACGAGGCAACAGCGCTTCGAGCCAAATGCCGCTTACCTTTGAGCATGCACTACAATAAGTTGTCAGCTGTATGTAAGATTTATCATATAAAATATTAGATGATATAGATAAAAGAGAAAAAGCATAAAAAATTGAGTCATCTCTCATGCAGTAGTCGACTGCAACACGAGAAACAAGTCACATTTGACGAGGATTAAAATATCTATGTATTAATTTAAATACATAAAAAAACCATACGTCTTCATGGTTGTAACCCCTAAGGCTAACGACCTCACTGGTCGTAAGGATTTCAGAGGTTACACGATGGGTACTTCTGTCGGACTAGGTTCTCGACTGTGGTCGCTTCGAAATGCTATGACTAGGTACCATTAACCGTATGATGAATGGAACACGTGCTAAACGTTCCATAACTTACGATGACATACAAGACTCTGACGATAAACCACCTTGCGGTTAAATGTCTCACAAATACTTAACCGCAAGATGCTTAGCACATTGTTAATCGCCTTAAACCTCCGACCGCTTGTAACGCTTCATCAAGGACGCCTTTCCAGAGTAATCGTCGTTCCTTCGGAGTTATTTAATGGTGAAGCGCAGAAGACGAAGGGAGAGACACAACAGCGAACAATAGAAGGCAACACAGAAGCCGAAGCAGTAGTATTCAATACATTCAGTATAATTGGAGATAGTCCCTAGTCAAGTCTTGTAAACCCAGTTCATATAAATAAAGAGCAGCCCCCATTCTCTTCCAGGATACTCTACGTCATTTTCCTCCTTTTACTTTCATAAGATCGGCGATTCGATCGTCGACAACATTGTATATAAAAAAGTTGTCTATAGAGACATGTAAAAAGACAACTTATTGTAAAAACTGTTTTTAGTGTTGTCTATAAATAGTATTGAGCGATGCTATAGACAGCAGTTGTTTATATCATTATACCTTTATTGTTATCTTCCGCAAGAGTTTTCATCGTGAGCTTAAAATAATCCCAAGTATCGTACACAGTTTAAAATTTCTCACATATGGGTTCATTGCCCTAGTCAACGCGAAGTGGCTAGCTTGTGAGAATTATCTAGGGTTAGTGCCTCGTGTCATGCTCATGTAGGTAGAAATGTCACCACTAACGAAGGACCTTTTGACTCTGATTAGTTTCCGATTTCAAGCAGATCATACTGCTACTCCTAGATACCGAATCTAATATCCTTTGTCAGTGTTAGGGCGGCTAAAAATAGGCATTTAGCTGCGTAGCTTTCGGTGAAGATGGCCGCGGGGTCGACGAGACTCAAATACGCAAATTAATTAGTCGCATAGAGGAGGATAAGCTCAGCAGTGAGCAAAGCGCTCTTGTTGGGAAAACACTGGCACTACGCTAGGAGATTCGGTAGGGAACTTTTTTTTATTAATTAATCTTTTTATTTTTATTTTAAAGTTAACATCGGCGTATTTTATTTTTAATTCTGACTCTTTTGTTCACACTATCACCTTAGCATGACAAAACAACGCTGTCACGTCATAAAATAAGTCCGCTAAATAGCACTTTCGGTCACGCCACTGGTGATAGCGTGACCAAACAACATTGTCACGCCACCACCTATGGTGTGATAAGAGTATGTCCTAGTGTGACAGTGTTGTTTTGTTATGTTACGAGTGGTGGCGTGACCAAAAAGATCAGAATTGAAAATAAATTACGCTGAGGGTTAACTTTAAAATTAAAATTTAAAAAATGTTAATTAATAAAAAAAATTCTTCGGTAGGTCACTTGCCGATAGGACGAAATTAACTACGATCGGATCGGCGTAGTGCTTGTTGTACTAGGTGCCCTCGACGCTCCGTCGGTGAATTGACACCCAGTTGCAATCAAGTTATGCTGCATCCATGACATACACTACCGAGTAATCAAGTTACTCGATGTAGCATTCATAGCGTGTTTGAAGGCGCGGTGCTAGGAATTAGACATAGAGGGGCTAAGTTCAAAGGTTAAACATTTACATGGTGAATTAATGCGAGTAATATCGTAGGCATTTCTTATGAGCAGTGTATCCGGTGAAAATACGAATTGATCAAACCTATAAGTTTTCAAACATTCTAAAATTATGAGATATAGAGGGATATTATAATTCTGACGATGATGTAATAATCCTTAATTAATTAAGTTATTTATATGTAATATTATAGATAATAATGTTTCTTATACAACCTTCAAAAGTACCCCTCAATATTAACAATGAGGGAGATTATACACACCTAGTAGTCGTAAGCTATTCTACAACCACCCTATATGGTCGTAAGTTCTTCTACGATCGCCCATTGATCGTAAGTTCTACTACGATCACTGTATAGTCATAAGTTTTTCTACGACCACCGATTGATCGTAAGTCCTATTATGATCACTTTACGATCGTAAGTCTTACTACGACCACCCTATGATTAATAAAGACTACAGACATATGGCCCAATTGACTAGGGATATTTGTGCGTTGTGTTTAATACACGCGGTAGTCAACATGTGTTATTATTCCCGAGATAACTGCACATATTAAATATCTGTCTCTGATATAACCGCAAGACGACGTAGGAGATATGTCTCTAACAATAACTGCCCTAAAACATGTGCATTGCATCAAACGACAAGGTGTCTCGTGACGTGGACAACTATATAAGGAGTAAAGTCGGTAGACTGATGAGAAAGAAAGAGGATCGAGTGATCAAGCGATCAAGAGATTCGATAGCTACAACAAAAGACAAAAGTCATCAAGTCCTAGTTTTAGTGACTTCCTTTCTGTTGTAAACACAATCAATACAACAATACAGAAGTAGGGTTATTATTCTCTCAAGAGAAGGACTGAACCTGTATAAAATTTTCGTATCCTTTTCTATGTGGTTTCGCTCTAGGAGAACCCCTAACATTTATTCATAAGATCGATACTAAACCATCGACAAATTCTATATAGATCCCTGCACAATTTCAAGATAAAACTCAATCATATTTCATATTTGCTACATATGAAATATGATTGAGTTTGATCTTGAAATTCTACGAAGATATAAAACATACCCTCCTCTAGGTTTGGTAATTTGTTGAGAATTTTTAGAAACTCCTATGTTGGGATTCACATTTTTTCCACATGATATTTTGCTTTCTTGAGTAATATATGCACCCTTAACATAATATCGTTAACATTACGAAGAATGTAAAACTAAATTATTGATAAGTGAATGCATTGATTACGCAATTGAATTGACGCCGTGTCGGGCCCTTGGATCTCTGGATCCAGGACCCTCTGTGTATATCTGCACTAGTCCCTAGATCAGTAGCTAGTGCACACAGTTGCAACATTGGTGTAATCATAACCGTACAACAAACTATAGATGAAGCAAACAAATTAATATTTAATAGCAAAAAGGACCTTATGGTCAAGTCTTTCAAAGGTTGCCACGCAGGGCTAAAGAGAACAGAGTAAACTTGCAGCGGAGAATGAACAAACTCGTGGAAGCCATCCAACATGCCCACATGCAATCAAGTGGAGAGCGCATCCTAGTTCGCATAGTCTTTAAAGTATTCCTCATCTTAGATCTCTGTATTCCTTGGTTCTTCCTCTGTGATTGTTCAACAATGCGCAAAGTCATGAGTACTTTAAAGTACTCAGCAAGTCATAGGGAAATGTATGTAAATAGTATTTATGCAAGGCTTGACAAGGATAGCTTTATGGCTATTTTGCAGAAAGCAGTATTTATAGTAAATACAGTAATTAGATTGAAAAGCATAATTTAAAAGATTAATACATAAGTAATCAATTTTCTTTGAAACAACTAGTGAACACCCTGTTCACTTTCCAACCATCAACCAACACCAACTACTTAGATCCATCCAACCCATTCCAATATTTTTATGAAAATCTATCCCTTGTGTGAAATCACCAAGCATTGTCCATAACTGGGGACACGGCTATTCGAATAGTTTTACACTCTGTAGAGGTTGTACAGTTTTACCTACAAGACACGACTTCTCTAGTTGGTTTGGCATCCGTCGATACCACTGCTCACTACCGTAGGTAAGCAGTCTAGAGCACGTGACAAGGCCTTTACAAAGTTCTGTTTTGACCCGGTTCTGCTCGCTAAGGATTCGCCTCGATCTGGCCCCCTCTTGCGCCAATTCAACAACCAAAGCAGAACCAAATCAAAATATTGCTAATTAGTTGGCCAGGTCTACCCCATCAATGGACTTGTGGTTGCACGGTATGGCCCATATTAATGGCTTACAATGTTAAGTCCTTAGTGACTACTCAAGCGAGGCAACCTCATCCTAAAATCATCCCCTTTACTGCACGATCACTCGCCCGAGTATAATCATTTTTGGTTCACCCGGCCAAATGGCAACCCATGCCATGGCACAACAAATTTTAATAACAGTGGTCGCACCACATGCAATTCCATAATTCCATAATTCATGTTTATTCATACGAGCATGTGATCATGAATCCATCGTATAACTAAAGCATTGGCTAAGCATATACGATACCCCGGTTGGTAGTACAATAATATCCAACTAATAATTATCCATCCTAGGGTGTCCAAGGATTTATGTCATTCAAGGATACATGTCATTTGCAATTTATCAAGGAGGCATAAAGGCAATTAGGTAATTAACTATTCTGGAAACCATTTTTTATACAACTAGCCATACATGTTTATATCAAACAATATATTTTTATAAAATGGGTTTAAAATGATCAAATGTCTACGACTTGCCTTCATTGAAGAGTTGAGATGCTTCGGTGTCGGGTTCACGAATTCTTCCGAAACGCCGGAATCTATACGTGCGAACAAAGTCAAATAAATAAACAACTCCAAATAAAATCTAAAAATTATAAAATAAATACCAAAAGGAAGATACCGCCTTTAGATGAATTTAGGAATGAGAATCGACGGAATCGGACTTTGTATGAAGGAGAACGAACGTCCGGAAGTTCGAAAAATCACATGAAATGATAGAAATAGAAATTGATTAGAATATTTGAAATTTGATTTTTCTGGAATGGATTGCAATAAGTTGCTGATTTGTGGACCCCACGTGGAGGTGAGAGAGTTGAAAGGAGGGAAGATGGAAGATGTGTATGCCAAGTGGGCCCAAAGGGTATGGAATCAAAATAGAATAAATAAAAAAATTAAACAAAAGGAAAAGAGGGGGCAAAGGGGTTCTTCCTCAGGGAGCACAACCGAAAGGGGGAGGTGCACAGGGGGCGGCTCCGACGCCGGCGAAGGGAGGCGGGGGAGGTGCGGCTGAGGAGCAAAATGGGTCGCCCCGGAGATGAGGAAGGGAGGGGAAGTGGCGGCGGTGTGGCTCAGGCGGCCGAAGGCGGTGCGCGCAAGGGAGAAGGCGCACTGGTGGCGGCGGCTCATGGAGGCGGCGGCGCTTGGGCGATGGCCAGACCAAGGTGGCGCGAGCACGAGGACCGGCCAGGTGTGGCAAAGCCAGAGGTGCAGTCGGAGAGGCCGGGGAAGGGCCGAGGAGGCGGCTCCATGATAGTCGTGCCCGGCGGGGAGGGGCTTGCGGCGGTGGGGCGGCACGGTGGCGGAGGGGGTGAATGGAGGTGGGGGAATGGAAGAGGAGGCGCAGGGGCGTGAGGTGACGCGAGAGAGGCACGGAACGGCGGAGAGGAGATGGTCGGAGGCGCACCGCCAAAGAAGGAGAAGAAGAGGAGAGCTCGGTTCGGCGCAGCTCAAGGGGAGGGGAGGGGAGGAGGGAAGAGGGGAGGAGCAAGAGGCGGCTAGGGCGCTCCCGATGCTTGCCTTATAAAGGCCCGGGGAGGTCCGGAGGAGGAGGGAAGAGGGGAGGAGCAAGAGGCGGCTAGGGCGCTCCCGATGCTTGCCTTATAAAGGCCCAGGGAGGTCCGGAGGAGGAGGACGCGTGCGGAGCGGCAGCGGGATTCACAGAGGGCTTGCATGCTCCAGCGAATCCGCGCGGAAGGGACAGGACACGGGAGGGGGAGGCGCGCGCGGCAACAGGCGTGGTGGAGGACGACACATTCAATGCGTCTTGGCGAGAGCAGTGTGGCAATGACGGGAGGCGGAAGCCGGCGCGAAAAATCTGCTGCACGGCTCTGATGCAGGCGGCGTGGGGAAGAAGACGCCCGGCGGCGGTGGTGACGCAAAGGGGGCCCAGCAGCAAGCGAGAAAGGAGGGTGAGGCGTGGAGCGGCCGGTTTCTCGGCGAATGGGCTCGAGTGGGCAGGGGAGGAAAACGGGGAAACGGGTCGGAGAGATTCGGCCCAGGGAGAAAAGGGGATTTGTAAATGCATTTTTGAATAAAATAACTACTGAAAATGCAAAGGCTTTTTAGAAATTAGTTAATAAAGCCCAAAAATTCTAGAAAAATGCACAGAAATTTCTTGAACTATTTGGAACATAATAAAAATATTTTCAACTTAACGTTTGCTTTTACTTTTGCAAAAAAAAATCTTTTTAACTTTGGGGCAAAAGAAAAGAATGAATTTAAAATCCAGAAAATCCAAGAAATGACTTAAAATAACCTTTTTGGTTTTTTTAAATCCAATAAAATCCAGAAAACTTAAATAAACCAACTTTTTAAATTGATTGAAGTTTGATTTATTCAAATTAAATGGTTTTTGGATTTCTAAATTTCAAGTTAAGCTTTTGCAACTTAATAAAACAAATGGTTATTTTTAAATTTTGAAAATTTTCAAAAAGCCCAAAAAATTGGGATGTGACACGCCGGTACATAGTAAAATATAGATTAACACGATAGAGAAGAAGAATAACAACATGCTTCAATGAGAGCATTAGGAATAGATTGTTAGGGGATGTTTTGATTACTAAGGACTAATACTACTGGTCAAAAAATCAGGGGGGGATCTGGTAGGGGCCACACCCCTTTCCATCCGCCCCTGCGTGTTTGTCCAACCAGACAACTACACGGGAGGTTGTCTAGGTTTTTGGAGAACTTTTATCTCCTAAAGTATTGAGTTGCATATACTAACTAGTTCACTCAAAAGTTTATATGTTAAGGAAAGGTGGACAATATACTTCAACACCCCCTCTCACATTATATCTAGACGTTATCAGGCCCACGATGTAGACTCAAGGTGAGACACATTTATTTTATCTTAAAATTGCATTAGCCAACTCAAGATCTTTGGGCTCTGACTATGATACAGATTGAGTCGCACACACCATCCAATTCACCCAAAAGTTTAGAAAATACGGACAATATACTTTAATGTGAAATGAGAACTAGAAAACACTTGGCAGCTACACATGTCCTGTTGTCCATCCTTCTGTGTACAACTTTAGCTTTAAACTACAAAGACTCAAAGCTCTAAAGGGGTCACCCAAATGGCTCTAGCTATACATGTGTCCTTATTTTCCTCCTTATTACCTTTCTAGATATTGGTGTACATGAGTTTTTTCAAAGCTCGGAATACATCGGAGCAGTCTTGTCTCCGGACACATGGTAGATATGTACACTAAGACGAACCAAAGGTTAGGGCTTGTTTGGGAGGGCCAATCCCGGCCGGGATCCCAACCTAATCCCAGGGAAAATTTCCCCTAGGGTAGATTTTCCCGGTTCGCATTGTAGCTCCGTTTGGATGACACAGGGACGAGGAAAATTCGGTCCAGCCCGGCCTAATCCATAGGGGAGAGAAACCACGTCTCCTCATCTTGGGAATTTCTCCTCGTCGTCACCTGCCTCGCTCCCGAGTTCTTCCTCCTCCCACCCGATGGTCCTGACCTCCTCCCTAACCGCCTCCCTCCCTCCTTGTCCGAGGTGAGAAACCCCACCCTTCTTCCATCTCCGTCGGAGGAGAGGACTTGTTTGCGGTGGAGCAGAGCTGCAACAAGGAGAGAACGTACCACTTCCATGGACGGATCTGCAAAGCAGGTGGTGCATGAGGCACTTGGGTGGAAACTTCTACAAGCAGTTCCGCAATAAGGATTTGATGAACCTGTTCAAGCGGTTGTGCAACTAGAACCAGCAGCGGACGTTCGAAGCACTCTGGAAGATTCTGGATGAGTGAACCCAGATGCACAAAAGGGAGGCAGCGAGAAGGGCTACCCCAAGCGTTGACCAGGCCCCCGAAGCATTGCCACAGCTACTCACAGATACTCTCAGATTGATGAGGAGGACAGAGGCGCAGGTGAAATGCTTCTCGGACTGGATTGAGCACGAGCCTAAGGAGAAGTGGTCACTGCTACATGACAGAGGTGGTGCTCGATATTGTGTCATGACAACCAATTTAGTCGAGGTGTACAACTGGGTCATGCACGACGCAAGGTGCCTCCCTTTGGTTGGTATTGTGGATGCAATTATCTGTGGTACGATGAACTACTTTGTTGATAGGAGCATGGTTATTAAGGCGTCGCTCAGACATCGCCTAAGCGGTAAGGCGCCGCCGGGGAGCAAGGTGTCGCCACCGCCTTGCCTCGCCCCGCTTTGCCGCCGGGAGCTCACCTAGAATGACGACGACGGCCCCCTCCACCGTGCGATGCCGCCGCCTCCGGATCTCACTACACCATGGCATAGTATTAAGGGCAATAATCTGCCAGGAAAAAATTGGATTAGTGGTAAAATATGTGCCGGCAATATCCAAGAGATTTAGGGTCCCGTTATCTGCTGGCAATAATTATTATCTAGAACAACTTATCTGCCGGTAATATTTTTTTATTAACTACAATACATCTGCCCTTAAAAAAGTCAATCAGGTCAATATAACTGCTGGCAAAACATTGGATGAGATGTTAATCGCATGAAGACTAAATATATGGCCTCAGATTCTGCAAGAAAAAAAGGTAGGCGGGAAGGTGAAAATGAGGAGAGATAGGCGGAAGGTGAAAATGAGGAGAGATAGGCGCGCGTCTCTCCACCTTATCCCTCCTGAATTCATCTCCACACTGCTCCTCCCGACGGCCTCCCGCCTTCCCATCCTCCTCGCGCCTCCCTCCTCCCGGCCGCCCCCTCCCGCCACCACCCACCCTCCACGCGACTCCCCTCCTCTCCCCTTCTTGCCTTCTTCCCGCGCCTGCTTGCCCGTGCCTCCCCTTCCACCTTCCGCCCTCGCCACGGCGTGAAGGTCAAACCACGGCGCCCTTCACAATCGGCACCGCCGTTGGCTTCTTTCCCCATCCGCCTCCCGTCTTCCTCCGTCGCCACTCTCCCACCTCCCCACCTCTTCCTCCTTCGCCCCCTTGACTTCCCTTCCGCTCGCGCCCAACACTTGCCGCCGCCTCTTCCTCTTCGCCCGTGCGCCGCCTCTTCCCCTTCGCCCACAGCTCACGGCGTTGCCTCCTCTAGTTGCTCCCAGCCACGTCCTCCTCTTCAGCCGCCACCTCCTCCTTGGCACCATCGCCACCGCTCGGCCGTTGGGCCCAGCTCCGGTTGTTCGGCCCCGTGCGTGCTCGTTCTCCTCCTCTCCCCGCCCTGAGGTCTGGTCCACCTGCAGCCGTCGCGGCCGCCCCGTGATCGCGCCTCCTCCGGCTCGGCTTGGCTCGGCAGCAGCCACTTCGGTCCGGCTATTCTCCGGCCACGCCACCTTGGCTCGGTCCCCGTGTGCTGGATTTGATTTCCCCAATCGTTTTCTTCCCTGTTGTACTTTCGGTTCCACGGTTTGGACTTGACTCACTAATTGATTTTGTTGTGTTCCTGCATGGATGAGGTTCTGGATGTGGGCCGAGGCATGGTGAATGTGCCGATTATGGGTTGCTATCAAGGTTGCAGCAAGACCAAGTATACTACTCCCTTCCTCTCTATCCCTTTCCTCCCTTGCTATGTGATGAATCAATTTGATGAAATGCTACTATTAGTGTTCTCTGTGACATGTTGAGTTCATATTGGGGTGGTTCTGTTGTGGGCAAAAATAACAGTGGGGGAAGATGATGGCTATCTTGATGGACTTTGTCGGTTTGGGGAGATGGCATGAATTGACTCATCGGTCGGTATCGATCGAGCGTTTTGATTTCTTGCTTTAACTGCCAACTCTCCAAGATTTATCAGAAGGATGCTAGAATTCAGGTACTTATGCAGGAAAGCTATTCGAGGTGTTATGCGTTATATCTTGTTTGCTTCTGCTATTTCTCTCTAGATGTTTTTTTTCCGTAGGTTTCGCTTTACAATAGCTTACACACGTGTTCGCGCTTTCACTGATAGGAGGAAAAGCTTGTCTAATTACAGTGTGCATGGCAAAATTTTCTATGAAACAGGGCCTTGTTGTTAGCTTTATAATAGATGCAAATGGGAAAGTGATGGACCTATGCATGCAGTGCTACTCCTACTTTAGAATTGTGTAGTAATTATGGTTCAATTAATTCATAATCAACAGATACAGTTTGTCACCATACAATCAGAGAAAAATACCTCTTCATTTCCATGCCTACACTCTTGATGAATTTTCATTTAGTGAAATGTAATGCCTTTGTGTAGGGAGTTCTAGCGATGTGTTGTACAGGAAGCTCTCGCATCCTTTCGCTGGGCCGTTGGTCACAGTGCATCCTAATGGAAACTTTGAGCTGGTCGGTTGAGTATAGTGCTTGCCTGATTATTATTAATCATTGTTGTTTCTCTCACCTGTCAATATGAAGAAGGATTTGTTGTATCACAGAGCTGATCAATTATTACTTCCTCTGGTCCAAAGTAGTACTCGATTTGACTTTGCACATTCTCTAAGACACAACTTTGACTACTAATTCTCATCATAACATGTTAGTAAAGATACTATGAAATAATTTTCGATGAATCTACTCATGTTATTTTAAGTGTCTAAATCTAAATACTTAAAAAAAAATATGTTAGTGGCCAAAACCAAAGAATGTTGGCTTCATGTGAATCATAGTGACATCTATTTTTGACTGGAGGTAGTACGGATTAACTATCTTATCTAAGAAAGTGATTCGTTTACGTAGTTTATTAAATATGAATGCTCTCATGTTAAGCCTTTATACTTAGTTTTCTATCGTAACACTTGTTACTGATATTTCAAAGCCGGGAAGAAGCTCACAATATCTTATCCCTGCGTGATGCTTAATGTTGATGTCGCGAGAAGCAACATTAATGATCAATATCAAGTAAGAATTTTTGTTCTGCAAGTTATACTTCAAACTGTTAGGTTCATTCAAGTTCTATATTCTGCTTACTGACAATTGGAATGTTATTAATGGCTTTATTCCTTTGTTGTCCTACTAGACGCTGGAAGATCTAGTAAATAAGCTATATACAACACACAGTGAGTGTTCCATTGAATTCGAGGTAGATGAACCTTACAAGGTGAAGTACTCTAATTGGATTACGGTTTTCCATTTTCCTTCTACTCTTTGTGTAGTATTTCCATTCTCTGATCCAATTTACTTTGGCTAATCTCAGAATCTCATCTTGCTTAATTTTGCATATGTCACAATGCATTCTAAAACATCAGGCCATGATTCTACTTGCCTCTAAAGAGGAAGGGATTCTGATAAAGAAGAGGTATGCTGTCTTCAATGAAGATGGCACCTTGGCAGAACTTAAAGGTTTTGAAATCAAGCGTAGAGGTGAGCTGAAGCAATAATATAATTTCTATTATTGCTCTAAAAGGAAGGTTACTGACTAGCTAATACATCTAAAATTAGGAAAAGATGATGCATTTTCAAATCCACTACCATGTCAAACATATTCTTTCTCTTTTCTGTGTGTTACCATGGGCACTGCATTGCTTTTTGTATTGAAAATTTGGAATCATCGCATTATTGATTGTCTCTTGTGGCTTGAGTTTCTTTTTCATCCATCATTCAAAAAAAAGTTTCGTTTTCATCCCTTTTCTATATGTTTTTAGAAAAACAGGCCTCAACTAAAGTTCGTGGAGGTGGATTGCTACTATTTGTTCTGTTATGGTTGTGTTTATGATAAGTTGCTTCTTAATTAAAATGAACATAACATAAATTATGTTTACACTTTAAGCGGTGACTGCAAAACATAAAGAGTGAACCACCTTACCTTATATGAAATGCGTTTAGTTACACATTATTTTGTTCCATTTGGCTATGTAAGAATTTTCAATTGTGCACATGACCTTGAAGATCATACTTCTCATTATTTTTAGATATTTGTGTGTTAAGTGTTAAACATCCCTGCGTGCTAATCTCTTCAACCAATGGAGGTCATACCAACATGTTCAGCAACTTACAATTAACTAATACAAGAAAAGTCCATTTTTTCAATCTCCATATTTGAGCATTTAGTAAAAAAATGTGGAAGAAAGAACAACTATTTGTCATGTATGTTTTAGTAAGGCAAACAATTATTTAAGAAAAGAAATGGATACAAATTACGGTCATGCATGTTTTAGTAAGGCAAACAATTATTTAAGAAAAGAAATGGATACAAATTACGATCATGCAACATGTTCTCCCTCTCTTCTAGCATTTCACGTTCTTCACCTCAAGCGTGTAGATTGTGAACTTATTTATGCTGCACTTGTATTATCTGGAGCACAATCTCACTATTTATGTTTCTTTTCAGGTTATGCGAAGTAGGAATATATGATGCCATTTGGTGTTAGATTAGATTCTGGTGATCTGGCTTATTTGTCTATTGAAGCTCGAAAATTATTTCGTGCAATAGGTTGTAATGTTGCCTAGGGCCTCCTTTTTACTCAAGTAGCTAGTAGCTACTAGTCTGGCTAGTAGTAGTGATTGACAAAACCACATACACTATCCTTCCCTAACTCCACGAAAACACCGATGTAGTAACCGCTGGCATTTGATTTCAATAAAGCGTAGTGTTTTTTATTTCTGCAATCTTTCGGGTCTTATATGCATATTTGTGATTAGATATTTGATTCACGAATATACTATGGTGATGCATATAGTATGATTTACTATCATAACTATAATAACTTTGTTAGTGCATTATCGCTTTATAGTCCTTTCATGAGATTCAGCTTATTAATATATGATTATTTTACGAAGGTACTTGATGAATACCGAAGGCTTTTGGGGACTCTCGAAATCTTTCATAAATAGATGCTACTCAACAATGGCCTTTCCTGACAGATGCTTTGTGACGGTTTACAACTTTCTATGAAATGAAGCACTTTATGCTTGTGCGTTCATTTATGCTAGTTTTTCTATTTCGTTTAAAAACGTGTCATTTTAGCCAAAGACTCAGGGAGTATTCAACTAGCTGTATTGCTGAGGCTTGACGGCTTCCCACAACCTTCTAAAAAAGGGTGCATGTTAGTTTTTTTACGAGTAATCATATAATTCTGCTTGTCAAGTTTATGGCTAAATGAAACTTTGGTAGCAGGAGCAAAGCCTTGTCTTATTTTTCTTTGTGTTCAGAGATTTTCAGTTTTACAGAATACCTGTAACTTGTAAACATGCATAATGGTAGAAGGGCAACACATTTCCTAGAAAATGTTAATAACAAAGCATCGTGTGCCTAATAGAAACAAATTGCAGTAATTATATTTGGACTTTTGTACTAAATGAATACATTCCATTTATTATAGATACAGATACCTTGAAATTAGCTTTCTATAATATTCTTTTGATTTAGAGCTTTAGGCCTTAGCTGCTTGCAATGTAATAAATAGCGTATAGCGGGAGCGTAGCGGCAATTTGCAAAGTGTTTTTATAGTGGATGGCGAACTACGAACCCGAATCCCGTACCACGACTCGGACGAACCCCGTACCCTAAACCTTTTCGGGTTCGACGAATCGGTTCGTGGGGTTTTATAGCGAATCCGGTAACTATGTGAAACACGCTTGTCTATATTTGTAAAAATATAAAGTTATAAATCAGTTTTAAAGTAAAATGACTTATCTACCTTGTAAAAAATATAAAGTTAAATAAATCAGTTTTGAAGTAAAATGACTTATCTACCATTAGGATTATTTGTTTCTGTACATATCCCAAGCTTTTTGAAAAAATGATTTAAACCGAAATATGGCAAGAGTATGCAACAAATGAATCATTTGAAAACCTGAAATGTATTTGTCTGAAACGCTGCTACACACCATACACTATAACGGCCACAGCGAGTTGTAGAAGGTCAGAAGTGTGTGTGCGCAGTACATAAGAACTATACAAAGTGCTACTGACAATCATTGCGTGGCGCCACTACCCCTATCCGCTAGATCGGGCTACAATGAGGCTATATCGACTATTTAAAACAAAGGGTCGCTTGTGTTGGTACTAGATCTAGATTGGCTTAGAGCTAAGCCAACCTTCCGCCTTTCTTAGTGTGGCTCAGATTGAACTTAATCGGGTCTACTTTTTTATGCTTTCATTGTAGTTGGGATGCATATTGTGTGATCCAACTTCAGTATCAATAACTCCTTATCCGGTAAAACAGAGAGCTTGATTGTACATGCATACTCTACAAGCAACCTTGATCACACTTGTCTTGTCTTTGAACTTAAAATAAAAATTTGATAATACGATCTCTTCGACTCTCGCTATCTCACCATTGTTTTATGGCAATCGAGCAACCTCGTTGCTTATTTGAATTGTTTACATTTGAATATTCAACAAAGATAAAACTATTGAGAGCGTCCTTGCAAGAGGAGAGAGGTCGGATAGCTTGGTTGAGAAAAGCATCCGATCTCTTCTCGAAATGAGCGGTATAGAAACCGTTGTTCTGAGCGATTGCAAGTATTAAATTGTTCATTCTAGATACCTAATTGTTGTGTATTGATGTATCATTTTCTTTTGATGTTGTCGAGTTCTTGATAGTACATCGTTGGTCTTATCACAAAAGTGCGATGCCTCCGCTTGGTTTCAACCGTAAAATTATTCAACTTGGTGCCTATTGTTTTCAATGTTTGTGTTTATTATAGGTTTTGAAATGGAGTCTTTACTGTATGTTGCCTTGAGTATTCTACAGATAAAAGCATATGCCAATAGATGTACTTCAACATCATACGCCAATAGATGTACTTCAACATGTTTGCGGTCTTTTATTTTTTTGTTAACCCTTCTAAGTTCTTAATATGTTAGGTCTCATCGTTCTTGTTGATTTTTATGAAGAAAGTATCACCAGTTTATGTTTCTCATCACTAGCCATTTGTGTTTGCTAGCCCATGCTGCCCAGATTGTGTTCTACTGCATTAACATAGATTTTGTTAGGATTATAATAGAGCACTTTAACCATTTACCAGTTTTTTTTAAAAAAAATTTCTCTAGTGTTCGATCTCGAAATCATTGGACTCGTTAAGTACTGAGGCAACATGTTTTTTTTGGGGTTTCTACTGCGAGTAAAATCCATCTTTGTATTTGATTTCTGAGGTGTCTTTGTGCACTTTTATTTACCATTCTTGTTTTGCCTAACTGTGTTTAGTTAAATGATGATAGTATTATTCCCATGCATTCTATTAATAACATAACTAATATTTTTACTAATGATTTTTTGTCAAGACTTGCAATTTGTCTGTTTGGGCTCTACAATTGCTCTGCTTTAGATGTTGTCTTTTAAGTGCACTACAAGGTTTAGGCACTTTTTAGCTTTCACTACATTAATAAACTAATTTATCATCAACCTGTAGGATCTACTTGATGGGTCAATCAACAGGAGCATATATCGCAGCATGCGCTCTCTTGGAGCAAGCGGTTAAAGAATCTAGAGGAGAGCGCATTTCTTAGAGTGTTACTCAAATAAAAGCATATTTTGGTATGTAAAATAGATTGGTGTTATCATATTATGATAAAGATACTTGGAGATCTCAATGCACTTTTTATTGACTTCACTTAATTTATTCATTTGTTAGAGCTCTAACATACAGTTATATCCCTAAACATCAATGGACATCTTTCTGCATTTCTTTACACTAATTGTAGGCATTTTCTACAAATATTATAGCTTATTTTCTCTTGATTGCTCATTTTTAGCTTCTGTGTATGCTTGAAAGAGTATGGATGGCTCGGTGCAGCTAGTATTTGATATTGCTGTTAAATTCTTGATAAGCCATGGAGCTGCTTATGGTTAAATGGTGCAAAAGATAGTTGAAGGCAGTTTAACTGTCGGCAATACGTCTAACTGCCGGGAAAAACTGATAATTGAGGGCAGTTTAATAGTCGGGAAAAAAACTTATCTAGGGCACTTAACTGCCGGGAAAAAAAACTTATCTAGGGCACTTAACTGCCGGGAAAACATGCAATCGAGGGCAAGTTAACTGCGGGGAAAACATGCAATCGAGGGCAAGTTAATCGCCGCAATACATATAATCGCCGGAAAACTCTAATCGCCGGGAAACTCTAATCGCCGAAAACTCTAATCGCCGAAAACGACTTTTCTAGGGCGCTTAATCGCCGAATGCATATATCTGCCGAAATGTTTTTCCGGCAACACTTTACCGGCAGCAATAAGTCTTGAAATACATATTCGGCGAGATAAATTGCCGGGAAAAGCACTTTTTCCCGGCAGTTGCATTGCCCTTAATACTATGCCATGGTGTAGTGTCTCCCGCTGCTGCTCCGCCTCTGGATCTCCCGCCGCTGCTCCGCCTCCGGATCTCCCGCCGCTGCTCCACCTCCGGATCCATGCCGCCGCGCTTCTGGACCGGAGGAATTGGCGCGGGCCGGCGTTGAGGGAGGACCGAGGAGGCCGGCGTTGAGGGAGGACCGAGGAGGTGGCATGACATGCCATGCCACACAAGGCCATCAAGGCGTTCTATCAGCTTCAAGAAGAAAAAAGAGGAAGAGGAGCGGAAAAAAAAGAAGAGGACGCGCAAGGAAGAAAAGGAGGCAAGGCAAGCAAGGCAACATGACTGGCAGGCATGACGGTAGGGCAGGCCGATTTCTTAATAACACACATAAGCACATAAGCACTCTTTCTGAACATTTCTTAATAAATATCACTTAACAAAACAACTATCACTTAATATATATTAGATGATTCTTCAAATCCTATATTTTCAAATCCTGTGTGGCATCGCCTTAAGATGTGGTAAGGCGTAGCCTCGCCTTACGCCTTACCGCTTAAAAGGTGTGAGGAGAGTGGGTCATCTCGCCTCACTTTACCGCCTTAATAACCATGGATAGAAGCAACAACATGTCGCTCGTCATGGCAAATGACAGAGTACTCTACTCCGCCATGGTTACCAAGTACAAGGAGGAGAAGGGCAAGAAGGGTGAGATGCACCGGACATTCAAGATGGGCACAAGAGAGCTTCGCTTCGAGATAATGTGCAGGGATAAAGGACGCCTTGGGACGAACCGTGAGAGGGTTACCCACGAGTGCACGCTACGCCGCGTTAGTTGCATTTGCACTTGCAACAAGCCCCTTCTTCTGTATAGGCCCTGCTCCCATGTCATGGCCGCATGTTCGATGGCGGCGCATCATCCCGGTCAGTACCTCTCTGAGTATTTCACCAAGGAGGCGGTGATGCAAACCTGAGTGGGGAGATGTATGGTTACACTGTGGTTGCCCATTTCACTGGCCATCCGACCTGGGAGCAAATAATTTGGGCCGCGAACATTGATAGGCTCAAGGGAAAGGTTGGCCGGTAACAGGTACGGCGTATCAGGAACGATATGGACGAAGCAGAAGCCGGACGTCGTACGAAGAAGTGCCCTACGAGAAATCCTCATGACGTAGAAGACATCGGCACTCCGGGCGTCGCCATGAGGACCTCATCCGGTCGCCCGACTCGAGGCAGTCCACATGGAGAACGTTGAGGTCGCGACCACGAGAAAGCATAGACGGTAGTAATATGTTATTGCCAATGTTCTGAATTATCATTTTGATTTGAAACAAATTAAGTGTTATGACGTTTTGCTGAATGTTATGTAATATCAGTGTGATTTGTCGTAGTTTTGATAGTAATGAAAAATTCACATTTATTTTCTTACATAATATGCAGTGCATGTACATGACCAAGTGTATGAATTCCCGGGCGCATCGCGATATCACTTATCTTCCTACTTACGAATCATTGATAGCTCAATCGTTCTCGCAAAATTCTTCAGAAATTCACCGCACCAGAACAACATACAACGATCACAAGATGTTTATACGAGTCTAACAGATTTTGTACTATTCAAAATCTATGAAAATCACAAACAGACCAATCAATTTAGGGTTTAGGTTACCTGTCGCTCGTTCAATTGGCGATAGATACCTGGACCGGCGACAGGGGGGTAAGAGGGTCCCTGTCACCAGTTGCCAGTTGAACTGACAATAGAGAGTTATTTTTGTAATTTTTGGGGACGAATATTTATTTTTGTAAACATCTTTTAAAATAATATTATTATAAAAAATTCTTTGTGTAACTGTGTGGCCTCCGTCTCGTGTTATCCCTTCTTCCTCTCCTCGGCAAAGCCCTTCTTCTCCACTCCGCCCTCGCGGCTGCTCAATTCGTGCCCTACCGGAGCCCTAGACGACGACGGAAACGACCTCCTCGCCGGCCTCCGCGCCGTCGATGAGATTGCGCAGCGCCGCGCTATGCAGCCCTCGCCGGCCGCCGTGTCCGGTAACCCCCGTCCCCTCGCTAGCCCTGTAATTCGTCTCAGCTTTTGCTCTACCCCGGGTCGGGTTTTGGATTTTTCATGGTCTGATGTTTTCTCCGTGGCGTATGTGTTTGTGGGCGTGTGGGCGTGCGTGCGTAGGGTCGTCGCTGGAGTGCGTGAGGTCGTGCAGAGCCTCGTGGAAGGGCGGCGGCGGAGGCTGGAGGCCGTACGAATGCAGCGTGCTCTCCTGCGCCTGGAACGCGCCGCGCGCGCTCACGGGGGCGCTTGCCAGCACCGCGCAGTGCTCCTCCTGCAACCATGCCGAGGCCGGAGGCGGGTGGAGGCGCCGGGGGCGGCCGCGGCGGAGTAACAACTCGGTGTGTTGCTGCTGCCTGTTGCAGATTCTGTTATTTAGCCGTAATGTTGATTGGAATTTGGTGTTTTCGCAACCTTGGGGCTAACTGACTGAGAATGGAGGCGCTTATTAGTGGTTTACCCCCATTTCGGTAGAATTGGTGAAACTATTGAACACTCGCTAGAATTACCAAAACCATCAAACAAGTTTTATAGTATAAGTAAAAGTTGATCCCTCTGGCCTCTAGGACATGCTGAAGTATGTTGTCTTAGGGTTTGTTTGGATAGGGAGGGATTAGAACCAATCCCTTCGGATTAGAAGAGATTTTAGTTTAAATTCCGAGTCAATCCGAAGGGATTGAGTCGGATCACGGTGTATCCAAACAAGCCCTTAGGGGGAAAAACTTCCATTTGTATGACAGGTTATTTCCTTATGTGTTTCATTTCATTATTACACATATGTTTGTTTAGCGAACACTATCATTAGAAAGTCCTGTTAATTCTATTCAAAATATGACTTGTGTTTAGACATATGGAATGCTATTCTCTTGATTTTCTTAGGTGCTGTTCGGCATTGGCAGAATCTATCTAGAGTTGGAATACAGGTCACGAACTAGAGTGACTGCACATGTCATTTGAAAAAATGGCTTTTGGGCATTTCTCGTTCTTTTGAGCACTTGATTTTATTTGTGAGGCCAACACTATGAATTAGCTGTTCCTTTTGCGGCAACCACTCTATTATTTTATTGGTACCATTTGATTGGTTATCTCAATGATACTATCTTCATTTGCAAAACTATGTTCCATCCACTTGAAACATGCAAAGCCACAAATATGTAACTAAAGTGAGCTTTGCCTCTGTAGATGAATTTAAACTCAGAATGCACTCTGTAATTTGTCTTGCGGGTGTTGCATGAACTATATATGAATTCGGAAATTAACTGTATCTAGAGAGACCAATTTCATAAGGGAGAATTCATTATTTACCCTCTAGTTAGATCCGTATTCAAAATCTGCCCTCCTTCCTGACGTAATTTATTTTTTACCCCCACTTACTGCGTTGCTTGATTAAATACCCTTTTTGTAATTTTTTAATAATTTCTGGCCGTTTTCCCGTTATAAGTGACGTGAAAAGTCTTTTGTGCCCCTCAGTTCGGTAGAGAGAGAGAGGCGCACGGGACATTTATAGGGGGAGGATAGAGGGGTAGTGGGAGCACCGTAGCGGGCCCGACGTCGAGGGGGCGGCGGGGGTGGGGGACTCCGGCAGCTCCGTCGTGTCAGTCGACATCGAGAGCATCTCCTTCGGCGGCAAGGTCTGTCCACCCTCCACCCTCCTCCCCGGCTCTCCATTTCTTGGAAATTTGTGTTGTTTAGGGATCTCTTCCTCGGGCTGGGCTTGTTCTTCGCGGCGATTTGGTTGCTCGCATTGGGTTTGGGCGTGCTTGGGAGGTGATGGATTGGGAGGCTTCTGGATGAAGAGATGCGAACTTGTTGGATTTCGTGGGTTGCATCGCGTCACGTTGCTGCTTATGGCCGGTTCTTGTTTTCTTCCATTGGTTCTTGGTTTGATTTTACTTCTTGTTACGTGTTCTTCTAATTCTACTCGAATTGCGAAGTCCAACCAAGATAGAGTTCCACTTGAATTGGTGAGTCCAATCGGAAGAGACTCCATCTCTATGCCTTGCTCTGTATTTTCCCCCAACAAAGCAGCCACTTTCCACATGTATTTATGGCATATTGTTCATGCTTTGCTTCGCCATCTGCAATTCTGCATGGTGCATTTCGTCGTCTGCTGAAGTGGTAGCCATATTTAGCTACGAGATGGTGAATTGCGAGCCGGAATAACGTGCGAAGGGAACCGAGGGCACAAAAGTATTTTCGTGTCGCTTATAACGGGAAAACTGCCAGAAATTATTTAAAAATTGCAAAGAGGGTATTTAATCAAGCAACACAGTAAGTGGGGGGTAAAAAATGAATTACGTCGGGAAGGAGGGTAGATTTTGAATACGGATCTAACGGAAGGGTAAATAATGAATTCTCCCATTTCATAATTCAGTCTTTCCTCCCTTCAGCTATAGTCAAGCATGCTGTAATCACATTATCCAGATCACAGCCTTTAATCCTGTATAGCCGTTATGCTCTTTAAATTCCCACTGTTAGCTTAGTGATTGGTCCTGTCTGGACTCTGGACTCATTCTACCCTACCATTACTTTTTTAGCTTTGCAAGATAGTTGTGTCATTTCTGTTGCCTTACACTGCATTATCTTATGTATTTTCTTTGTAGACATAGCTTTCATTCCCTCTGCAACTAACTAGATGTCGTTTTAGAAATTGACACATGTCCAGTGTACGTCTTTGACTAATAATTTAATGATAACATATTAATAATCTTTTTAAATAATAACATTATGGAAGTATTTTTATGGCAAACACACTAATGTTATTTACATGTGTTCAATCTAAGTACTTTAGTGTATTTTAGCGGTGATAGTTTGATTGCACACGTTCTAAAAGGAGATCTATTTGGTTTGGTAACAGAGGGAGTGGTTGCTATTTCTTAGAGCAAAGTGGCTCTCTGATTTCATTGAGACCATAAGGAAAGTATTTAAGTGGAAAGCACCTGAGCCAATGACTATTCGGAAGAGCATTTTCCTAGCTACCACAATCTACATACACCTATCGTGACACTGACTGACATACAACTGTGGTTACTTGCAGCTTCATCTTTATTGTGTTTAACACCATTTTCATACCTGTAGTGTTCAAATCTGCTTCATGATGTAAATAATCGACCATGGAAATCAGCATCCCTGTTGTCTAAATTGGAAACTTTTGAAAATAGCACCATTGTGTTTGTTCCAGGTTTCTGAGCACAGTGAAAGCTAAAGATCCCAACAGATAAATGCTAGAAAAAATCTCCATCAACCTTTTCCTTTTTACATTCAATGATGGTTCAAATTTTGCTAGCATTCATCATATCAATGGGTCTATTCCATTATTTGGTTGAAGGGCTCTATCAAATGCGCTGCGCTCCTAAGAATTAGCAACCTCATAAACAAAGAGGGGGTGTTTTATCCTTCTTAGAACAAAGGAAACAACTAGTGATATGGTACCTTCTTTTTTCAGCTAAATTTATCCTTGTTAAGACCGTTTCTTTAAAAGCCAAAATGGCATTCATGACGATGCCTTAACCATATGAGGTTCTGTTCACCCACTGTCTCCTGCATCACTTAATTTAGTTCCTACACATCCCACTGAACAGGATCGAGATCATTTGTTGTCTGGTACATGATCTAGTAACTCAGTTTTGTCCTTGGTATTGTTGATAGCTGCAAGTCTGCAACAGGTTGCTAGCACAGGGAAGGAAGAAGTCCAGAGACATGCTGCTATTGCATTGGAGGCCGGGAACACTGAGGCTGCGTGATGTGAAGGAATTGAGGGTCTATAGCAATTGGGCCATAAACGGGGGTCCTCTGGTGATGAAATAGGCTGGGGTGCTGGGGGTGGGGTGTTGGTTGGTGTTGGGGGTGGTGGTGGGGGTTGGTTGGTGTTGAGGGTGAGGGCCTCTTAGCAAATCTTGATTGCTGGAATTGCCATTCTCCCAAACTGACAGCTGAGTCATCTTGGTCTAATAGGATTTTGACTTTTGAGCATTGAAGGCTTTGTGGATTCCTCTCATCCCGCAAACAACTCCTTGTATGAGCTTGACCATAAACTAATAAACTAACTATATATATAACAAAAAAAGGAACATACAAGTTTAGGTTAGACTCACCACTTATGCGTAACTTATACAATTGTTTGGAACTCTGTATGGCTTGGATTTGATGCAAATGTCTTCAAGGAGATTATATAAAAATTGATAGACGCACTGATGTCCATCTTTATGGGCCATGGCAGTAAAGTTTAGGTAAGTTTATTTGGTAATATAGCCAGAACTATTTGGTGAAGAACCACAATCTGGTTTAGTGCATTGCATACTCAGATCGCATTTGCATTGTGTTCCAATTAATAGCATACCATGTATTATTGTACTGTAACCCGCCACATAACAATCTGGAGTGCATCGCATGCCAGGTAAATAGGCATTCACCTCTCATCTGAACTTCTGAAATTTCCTATATAAGAAACAACGCCATATTTACCATCCTGGCTCAAATTTCGTCTTGATGTTTTCCCTTCCTCCATATGAACTGCTCTCAACTTATCTATGCTGCTTTTCCATTTGTTACCATTTCAGCAACAGACCAAGGAGAGCTAAAACCTTTAGTTTAGATGTTGCAAAACCTAGCCTTGAAGCTGGAGTGCTTCAGCCCTTAGTCTTGAAGCAACTGTTAGGTTACTGGCTGTTTCGAGCAAGCTTTTGTTTTTCCCGGTGTTCTACAACTTTAACTTCCGCTTCCAAAGGCGATCTAGTGGAATGATCTCTGAGAAAGCTGCTAACTTAAGGATTTAGCGTATGTGATGACTATTTTCCAAATGCCTTCTGGAGGATAGTCCTCACTCACTGTTCTTCCATATTTCTTAGCTTTAGATTCCTGATAATATTAAATACTCAGTTGTTAAGCATCTGGGCTTCCTTCATGCCAAACAACAAGGCTTGTCCAAAACCTTTTAGGTATTATTTGTTTGGAAATTATAATCAAAATTGCACTGAATTTTTTATGATACACGGAATTGGTGGTGTAATCAGTAATGTGCTTGGTATATATCACACCTTGTGTTTTACATGGAACAAGGTTATTAAGTCGGCAAGTCGACACTACTCTCCCAGTGACCGACTTGCCGACTAGTCGACCGACTAGTCGCCGACTAGTCGATAGATACTGTTCATATGAGTGCATAGTGCATATCGCCTCCCTTCCCTTCTGTGCAATCCCAATTCCCATTATCCCTCCCTTCCCTTCGTTGAACCTCCGAGTCTAGACTTAGAGTCCACCTGCACTCAGAACCTCCACGAACAAGAAGGAGTCCAGACTCGAGAACCTCGAGTCTTCCAGAGCCTCCAGAACCTCCAAATATCTAGATCCTCCTCCTCCCTTAGCCCTCCCCTCGGCTCCACGGAATAGAGAAGAGATCAAGAGAAACAGAGAGAAAGAGGAACAGAGGAGAAAGCATATCTGGGTGACGGAGCGGCGGGAACGACGGCCGAGGCGGCGGAAGCAGATCGAGGTGGCGGGCCGATGCTTTGAGGCGAAGACGGCGACAGAGCTGCGAGTCTGCGGCGACTTGGTCTGCCGAGGGCAAGAGGAAGGGCGACGATGGATCTGCCTCCAGGCGAGGGACGGAGGCGGCGGCGCGCGTGGGAGCTGCCTCCGGGCCGGGACCACCGGATTTGGAGCTCGATCGAGTCACGTGTTCGCTCTGGATGGAGCTTTGCAACGAGGTGACGACTTGGTCGCGCCTCCTAACTCACTCCCCCACTCTATCTCTTGGACACCACCTCTGACAGCCAGGCACCACATCCCTCCTCCCAAGTCGGGCGACTTGCCTCCGCCTGGTCGACTAGTCGACGGGCAAGTCGACGACTAGTCGACTAGTCGCCCGACTTGCCGGCGCAAGTCGAGTCACTACCTCTAGTCGGTCCTTCTCGAGCGACTTGTCGACTAGTCGACGACTAGTCGTCGACTAGTCGACGACTTGATAACCATGACATGGAATATAGACTACATGTATTCCTAATTCATGTATTGCGATTACGGTGTGATCCAACCAAACAATGGATAACATATCCCCTGTACATGTAATCGCGATACAGAGGAAAAACTCCAAACCAAACACCTCAGTTTTAACACCACTAAAAGGTTATTTTATTTATCTAGTTGTAGTTGTAGGCTTGTAGCCCTTGTCAAAATCGAATTGAAAAGTGATCCTCCTTTTTGCTTGGTAACTCTATGCTCATGCATGGTTGCCTTTAATGAAAGATGATTTAACTGGAATCACACATTTCTTATCTACTTGGGACAAACTGTTGGGTCAAACCTTGGCAAAAAATCTGGTAACTAACTGCAATTCAAGAGTCTATTGTGATACCAATCATGCCACCTTGGCTATAAATTTTTAGTTTTTTACTGCATACTCCAATCATGCCACTAATCGTGACTTAGTTAATTTTGTGAGTTTTTGACGTCTCACGCCAAAAATTGGTTACCATGCACATGTTACTTTTTTTTAATGGCTACCATCACATGTCCATTGGCTACATAGTACATATGAAAAGTAAGAATGGTTCTTTGCATTTTCTTAATAAAGTCGTTTTTTTTTCAGTTACTGCACATCACCTGGGCAGAAGACATCAACAAAGGGAGGTTGGGTTATGGTCCATTGGCTAGTTTTGTTTCCTCTGAAAATTTTGTCAGATCTTGGTCAACTCCTGTGGACCCAACATGGAGAGTTTTCTGCTATTCGTCATCCAAATCATTCAACCTTATTTCTCCAGAAACTTTGTGGGAGGTGTGTCACTGAGCCACACAAATAAACTTTTTTGCTAGCTTTTTTGGTGCATATTGTAGTTTGTAATAATCATGCTCATGTGCCTCTTGTTGTAAAACCAATTTAAGAGTTAACCATTTATGTCTTCGATCTATCAATCGTTCAGTTTGGTCACCAGCTTTATGACCATGCCATGTTCGGATGTTAAAAATACTAGTTAAGTGCCCGTGCGTTGCTACGGGATTGTTTCTACGGAACAACAATCGTGCATACCGTGAGATTTGCAGTTATGGAAAAGTCAATTTATCTCGCAACAGATACAAAAGATTCCAAAACAATCCATATGTACTGAGAAACTAAATCCTATTATTCTTGACCAGATTCCGCTCACTGATTAACCACGGCGATTGAGTAGTAAAGATATAGTGTTCGTCATCTTTCCTATCTTTTCACAAATATCTGAGCATATACATAAGAAAGAACTCAAAGAAGTTGAAAACCATTTTGTGTCTGGTAGTGTAACACCACAGACACTTTCTGTTTAATGTTGTAGACACATTTTATAATTACAAAAGCAAACAAGAATCAAACTCCTTCAGACTTTTTGAAAATGTGGAAAATTCTAGGCTTAGAACATATGTTCAATGTCTCTGCTACTCCACTTCTGCGAAATGGAACCATTAGTTGTAACTTGAAAGTATGGTTATTGCTTGAGTTGAAATTGTATATTTAATGTGCAAGGGTATCCTCCTTGAATGCAACTAAGCCTTGATTTTTGTGTGAAGCAAGACTCCTTTGTTTCTGTTGTATGCTAATCTTTATGCAATTACATAACAGGATCTCAAACCAGCTATCTCATACCTTCAACCTGAAGAATTAAACTTTGTACATGATGCTTTAAAGGTAATTGATATACGATATCAATCCTTCCATGTGGCTTGCGGAAATTATTCTGTACTTTGATACTTCCTGTTTTCTTGGGGAGTGCATGCATAATCGGCTGCATCATGATAGCTCATTGACTATTGCAGTTGGCATATGAAGCACATAATGGGCAGAAACGCCGAAGTGGGGAACCCTTCATTATTCATCCTGTTGAAGTTGCTCGTATTCTTGGGGAGCACGTGAGTACTTATTATTGACACTATGATGATGCATTTTCCTTTAGTGTCCCTAGTATAATCATAATGAAGTTAAAGTTTTGTTCCGCTCCATGGACATAATTAGGAACTTGATTGGGAATCAATTGCTGCTGGTTTATTGCATGACACTGTTGAAGATACAGACATGGTTACTTTTGAAAGAATAGAAAATGAGTTTGGGGCAACTGTACGCCATATTGTTGAAGGGGAAACAAAGGTATACTATTTCACTGCTCACATGTTTATATTTTGTATGTTACTGCAAAATGTATGTGATCTAGGTATAGTGACTTTAATGCGATAATAAATCTGTTTCATTTCAAATACAGGTATCTAAGTTAGGGAAACTTCAATGCAAAAATGAGGGTAATTCAAAACAAGATGTCAAAGCTGAAGACTTAAGACAGATGTTTCTTGCCATGACAGAAGAGGTGTTTTTTCCCCATATAGTCATATAGACTATTTTATCCACAACAATTTTGAACTTCTACTAGTTTCCCAATAAAATGAAAAAAATCTTCTGTAGGTTCGTGTAATCATTGTGAAATTAGCAGACAGGTTACATAACATGCGTACTCTCACACATATGCCTCAGCACAAGCAGGTAAATTCTTGTTCCACTGATATAAGATATGGCTGTAACTTAGTCCCATCTTATTGTAAGCACTGCTCTTTGCAGTACGCCATCGCCATGGAGACACTGCAGGTCTTTGCCCCCCTAGCAAAACTTCTTGGGATGTATCGAATAAAGGTACCTGCTGGTGAAATCACCTTAAATGATAGCTGTTATTGCTGCATATCGAATAAACTAACTTCAATACCGTGATGCTTCTTTTGTGTTATTGCTGTGTTGCTTTCAAACAGTGTTTTCTACTTTGCATGTTGCCCATGTTTCTTGCAATAAAATTTGGACTGCTATTTAAAAGATAGCCACTTTCATGTTTGTTTGTAAAATTGGAATCTGCACTACTGCTATACATGACATTCTCAAGCTAGTTTAAGTACCTGTATCTGTAGAATTGTTGCCCAACTCTTTGACTTGTCCTTCCATTGATCAGCATATTTCTTATCTGAATTGCTTAGTTTCACTAACGCCTATTGCTGTGAACCTTCTATTCAAATATCTTTGATCCCTCTGTTACACTTCAAAAGTCCCAATAACAGAACGCATTATATTCAAAGCAAAATTCGGTCCTAGTTATTTGCTTCTGCTTTTTTGTTGAAATGTCAGGTTTCACTTATACACATATATTGGGGAAAAACACATATTACACCCCTCAACTATCATAAAACTCCACTTTTCACCTTCAACTGTAATCTGGACATCTAACTCCCTGAACTTTTGAAACCAGACCATTTAACCCCTGACGGTGGTTTTAATGGTGGTTTTGGAGACTTAAAAGGACCTACCTCCAAAGTTGGGGACCAAAGAAAGACTTTTTCCCTTCATCTCACCCTTCATCTCATGACTAAGGCAGATGTATACATAGTTACATACTGGTAATTTTGTATGGTATCAAAAAATTCTCCTTATGCATTTTTCTTTTCAGGTGGCGTTCTCTGTAGATCCATGCTGATGCATTTTTCTTACGAGAATAGCTTATTATAGCCTGCTGACGCTTTACTTTGCGGACTAGTTCTTCCATTTGACCCGTAGCTCCTATCCTTGTAGTCTGAGTTAGAGTATCTGTCCTTCATGTACGTGAATACCGATGATTTCGCTGAACTAAGGAAAAGAGTCGAAGATCTCTACAAGGCCCATGAACAAGAATTGGAAGAGGTACTCTGTTTTGCTATTTCACATCAACATGTTTACACATTTACTATGGATGACATTTCTTTGTGATTTTCAATAACAGGCAAATAGAATCTTAAGGCAAAAAATTGCCGAGGATCAATTTCTCAATCTTGTGAGTGTTGAAACAGAAGTGCGCTCGGTCTGCAAAGAACTTTACAGGTAGAGCAGACATGCCATTTCATTAAGTTAAAATAAGTAGTGTATTGAGCCTTCACCTTGATAAAGATAAATTCTAGCTGTTTACATTACTAATCAGACTATGAGAGTCTCCACTTTAATACTACCTCTGCTTAGTGATGTAGTGTTGGTATGATATAGATTTGCTTAGCTTATTTTTCTTTACACTACTTATCAATCCAATTCATATGGGGGCATACTAGTAGCCAGTAGCCACACAGATTTCTCTAGTTAGATTTTTATAAACAGGGAATTTTTTGTTTTTGGCCACTGCGCGTCACATTGCTGACAAAACATCAGCTCACAATGTGGCACAGTTACAGAAATTGGTGTTTGCCGCTGCATAATCATTTGTTTAATTGTCTTCTCATCTGCATTTTACAGCCAAAAGAACGGTCAATGTGTGCGTTTTTTTATTAGGTGATAATTATTATCGGTTCCAAGTTTGAAATAGGTTGTAAGGTTGTTTCTTTGGTGGATTATTTATTATTTGAGTCATCTTGCAGCATTTATAAAACTGCTCTCAAGTCCAAGAGTTCAATAAATGGGGTAAACCAGGTTGCTCAGGTACGATTTTCGGAATATCTGTATAGATAATTATTGATGCCCAGTTTTATTAGTTCTATAAATGTCTTTTTTTTAAGTCGTGTCTTTATTATTATTCATTATTATTTTCTCAGCTGCGGATCATTATAAAACCAAAATCCTGCAATGGTGTTGGGCCATTGTGCACCGCACAACAGGTAAAATTATATACCAAGTATTATCTTGTTTATGCAGTTAATTTTTCACTGATGCACAAGTATGTTCATTTCAATTCAGATCTGCTACCATGTCCTTGCTCTTGTTCATGGTATCTGGACACCTATACCTCAAGCTGTGAGTTATCTGCTTTCTTTTATTCAATGTCTTTTTGACTGTTGTTGCTTCTACCATTTTTCTAAAACTCAGCTATGCCGATAGGTGAAAGATTACATTGCAACTCCAAAGCCTAATGGCTACCAAAGTCTACACACTACAGTGATACCATTTCTAAATGAGAGCATGTTCCATTTGGAAGTTCAGGTAATGTTGCCTACGTTTAGCTAAATTTAAACTAGAAAATCTCAAGCATAAGATGTATTTTCAATTTTTCATTCTTTTGCAAGTTGCAAATTATGTTCCAACCGTATTGCAGATAAGAACAGAAGATATGGATCTGATAGCAGAAAGAGGCATTGCTGCACACTACAGTGGAAGAGGGGTGGTTTCAGGGCCTGTTCGTCCTGGAATATCAAGCAGAAGAAATTCGAAAGGAAAGGTCATCTGCCTAAACAATACAGGCTTTGCTCTGAGGGTATATATTTAATTATTTATTACAATCACGCTAATGTTTTTAAAGCTTATTGCACTTCATATTAATTGTTATTATCACACTTGGCTTAAGGAAGTACTTCAATGACTTGTCATCTTTGATAGATTGGTTGGCTCAATGCAATCCGTGAATGGCAAGAAGAGTTTGTTGGTAACATGAGTTCTAGGGAATTTGTTGATACTATCACCCGAGATCTTCTGGGAAGCCGTGTCTTTGTGTTTACACCTAAAGGCGAGGTGAGTCGCTGAACTTGGAGAAGGTTACTTTCGTTTGGGTTGGGCACTTGGCTAAATATATTTTCACCCGCAGATTAAAAACCTGCCTAAGGGGGCCACTGTGATTGATTATGCATATCTGATCCATACGGAAATCGGCAACAAAATGGTAGCAGCAAAGGTTAGTTTTGAAAAAACAGTAGTATGATTTAACAATTAATCATAGGAGTGTGCTCATGTTCTCCTTTTCAGGTGAATGGCAATCTAGTTTCACCAATCCATGTACTTGCAAACGCTGAAGTAGTGGAGATTATAACTTACGATGTCAGTATTCCTCACATAGATTTCATGATTTATTTCTACAATCTATCTTTTTGACGAATTTTGTATTTTCAAGATATGTTTATTGATTTGGTGATACCTTTACAATAATGCACACGCGCATAACATGCAAGTTGCAACTTTGATTATGTTTTTTTTGTGTGTATTTGGATGAAATAGGCTTACTAAAAGAAAGGTTAGCACTAATCTAGCGGCTATGCTCTTCAATCTTGTTCTCCAAATATAAACTTCATGCAATTGTAGTACTGAAATTTCATTCCAGCGTATAACTTGTTAGAATTTGGGAGAGAAAAGAGAAATATAAGCTGAATTGTTCATCTATTGCAAGAGCCCAAAGGGACAATATATAGTATACAAGAGAAACCCTAGACTAGAATATAATTACATAACTACCTCCCTAACACTTACATGACTATTACACTACTATCCTTAACACCCCCAACTCAAACTCAATGCGTATGCAATAGCATTGAGTTTGGAGCGGACAACACTAAAATAAAGATAAATCCGAAGTCCGAGTTTGAAGATGTCGTCGAAGCATGCAACTCTAGAAAAAAAAAAGTCCTTCGGCTCTTCACACACGAATGTCTTGATTTGGAGATGGTTTACAGGAATAGAGAGACATGTCAAATCAAGTCAATGAAGAGAGAGATATAGATAGGGACAGGAACAAGATCAGCCCACCCAAGAAGTAAGGTGATGGTGTCGAATCTGGCGACGAAGGCAAAGACGACGGACCAGATCTGCCCACCCAAGATGTGAGGTGACGGTGTCGAATCTGGCACTCGACGAAAACAAAGACGAAGAGGAAGTTGATAATAACGACAAAGAATGCCATTGGTCAAGAGTCGCAATGATGCGAAGATGTGTAGCAAGATGGCTACAAGAGAGGACCAAGAGGGCAAAGTTGCATCAACAACGATGATTGGGTGACCGCACTCGATCCAATGGACGGACCGTGGCAACCCGAAAAAGGAAGAAGCAATCGGCTGATCGACAAAGGATATGATGGACTGGCACAACTTCGACGAACTCAAAGAGTGATGCAGTGGACTTGGATGGATTCGATGGAAATCAAAGGAAATAGACTAAGATACTAGCAGCAGAGGCAGAAGCATTAGCAGTAGCACAGTAGCAGTAGCTCAGCCAGCTCAGTAGAAAGACCAAAGAGGACAAGATGGAAGATGAATAAATGAGGCCGAAGCCGGCGAGATGGCCAACCCCAACTGGCGAGGCAGAGCACTGAGCCGAGGCAGAGGCGACAGCGACGACAACATGACGATGAGCTTTGTTACTGCGTACTGCTGCTACTTGACATTAACAGACTGTTGATATACTAAAGATAAAAACAAGATTAGGTGCTGCCCCGGGGAGTAGAGATTACTCCTCCTGGGGACGGCTTGGGTGGAAGAAGATATAGGCTAGAGTTTGGATCTAAGCTCTGATACTATGTTAGAATTTGGAAGAGGAGAGAAATAGATGCTGAATTGTTCATCTATTGCAAGAACCCAAAAGGGCAATATATATAGTATAGAAGAGAAACCCTAGACTAGCCTACAATTACATAACTACCTGCCTAACACTTACATGACTATTACACTAACATGACTATTACACTAACTACCCTTAACATAACCATCTAAAGCTTTTGTAGTGTTGTATTCTTCTTTCACTTGTAGAACAGTTCTACGACCAGATTTTCAACTTGCTACAGAGTACAGACAAATCCATATTACAGTATGACGATCCCTCTAGAGGTCAGGATCCTGGCCCATCCCGGTCTATCCAAATGAGCCCTAAAAAGGGATAGCCACCTGACAACTCCCCAGTGTCCCAGATTCAGGTTAAAAGGCCAAAGGTGCATTTCCAGTTTGTACCATTAGGTCAGCCCTTCATAGCTCGTATTCCCCCTTGTTGAACTTAAACATAAAAATGCTGAGGGAAATACATGTGATAACTGATAATGCCCTTAAATAGTAGCCGCTACAATCACATATGCAACTGCACCTTCACCTGCACCAGCTAAATTGTTAGGTAGCCCAGCCGCTCTGGTATCAAGGCCCCTAATATGCATATTAAGGCAGCTATCAAGGCTGCTAAGCGCTTGAAATGTGGGATGACTGCCTGCTAACTGCTTTATAGAACATATCTTTAGGGGGGCTGTAATGTGATGTAAGCAATTTGGGTGCATATAGACCACATGTCCGTTCTCCAGTTCGACTGTGTTACTCCTTGTAATGTTACTGCCTTTTATCCACCAAGAGGATTCCAAGGGAGCAATTATATTGACATACATTATTTATCTCCGTGAGCATCTGGATAAACTCAACTTTTTCCCTGTTTCAGAAATTATCCAGTAAATATGCATTCCAGCGTCACCAGCAGTGGCTACAACATGCAAAAACTCGCAGTGCTAGACACAAAATTATGAAAGTAGGTCTCATCACCATTTTTTTAAAATGGTTTCTTCCATTAGTAGATGGTTGCAGTAACTAATCGTTTGCTTATCCAGTTCTTAAGGGAGCAAGCTGCTCTTTCTGCTGCTGAAATAACTGCTGACGCAGTTAATAACTTTGTTGCTGATCTTGAAGATGAAAGTGACAGTGAACAGTTAATTCCAAGCACTCAAAATGAGGACTGTAAATTCAATTGGCAGAAGATATTAAGTTCCAACAAATTATCCTTTGTGAACAAGAATAGCGATGGCTTTTTACCTGTTAAAAATGTTCATGTGCCGATGGTTAACGGGAAGCACAACAAAACTGTTAAGGAACTGGGCATCAAAATTAATGGTTCAACAATTCGAGGTGATAGCTTCACTGAGTTTATGCACCCTGGCGTCCCCGCCTGTAAGGAAGTTTTCCCTAGTTTGGATCACTGGAAATCTGGTAAAATTTCTGTTTGGCACAATACAGAAGGCAACTCTATCCAATGGCTTTGCATAGTGTCTGTTGATCGAAAAGGTATTACTCCTTTGCCATCTAACTGTTGTACTAAACTGAAAATATATTACTATTCTCTCCTCTCTACCCCACTGCTACCATGTTCACCTCCACTTTGTGCCCTTTCTGCATAACTATTTGCCTAGCTTCCTTGAACAGACTGATTAAACTACTGTACATTCTTTTGCTTCTCTCAAATGGAATACTTCTGATTAGCTGTAACCTCAAACTTGTAATATATATTCCTCACATCATGATTTCCTTTTGGCCTATGTTGTTATTGAACTTTTATTGCAAATGTTAGTAAAATCACTTCAAGTGATTTTTGACGTTCACAGGGATGATGGCAGAAGTTACATCGGCTTTAACAGCTTGCGGAATTACCATTTGTTCTTGTGTGGTATGTGGACTGAACTTCCCTCAATAATGTGAAATACTACTATTTTTTTTGTTCCTGTGCGAAAATCGATGTAACAACACATCATTTATTTTCCAAGTAATTTTTATTAATCCCCATTCCCCATACCCTATACCCTTGTGATTGCATCTGAATTTTGTCAGCCACCTCTTTGTACTGTACTAATGTTTGTGTTTGACCATCTGAGTTGTATTTTTCAGGCAGAGAGGGATAAAAGAAGGGGAATGAGTGTAATGTTGTTCCATTTTGAGGGAACTTATGAGAATGTGGTATGCTTTCTTATCTGAGTTGTATCTATTCCTGTTCAAGTTTTTTTTACATGAGAATTCTACCTAAATAAACCCCATAATTGCAGGTCAGCGCATGCTCCAGTGTTGAGATGATTCTTGGTGTTCTTGGTTGGTCCGCTGGGTGTAGCTATAATCCGTTGGGTGTTCTTGAGTGCTAGTGCATTGCAAGAGTTGTGCTGCATTAGTTCACCTGTCTCCACCGAAATGGAGATAAGTTTTGGAGCACCAAGAAATCAGTTGCTCAATGATTTTGGAGCAGTCAGATCTTGGTTGGTGTGACGATGGAACCCTTAACTCCGTTGTCAAAGCAGGCAGAGTGAGGGCAGAGCAAACTAGAACCAGATAAAATTGTTCATTTGGAAGCGAGAGGAGTGTACATAGCTGAGCGAGTAGTGTACTGTTAGTGCAGGGATTGATTGGATTATACAAAAAGCCTCCATGAATGATCAATAAAGGCTGTTTTTTTTGCCCTTCCGTAGGTTGCATATACTAGTTGTGTACTTAAATGTGCAGCTAGAATTTTGACCTGGAATGTCAATGTCCCAATTTTTGCCCCTATTTGATTATTTTATCTCGGCCATGCCTACGATTTTGTAAGAGTATAAGTTGAGCATAGCTAACTTTTTTTTTAGACAACGGAAGGAGACCCGGAAGGAGACCCTTCCGATGTCAAAACTGTTTTCGTTACAGAGAGAAAAAAAAAAAAGGAGAGCCACAAGAAACAAAAAAAAAACTCCTTTTACCATCCCTCCCTCTGTCATGTGAGCTGGCGAAGCAACTCAGTACAAAGGAGACCAAAAAAAGATTGAAGACAATCTACAGAATTTACATCCACTTTTTATTACATCCAGTTTTTATAACTAGCAAAGCCAAAACTCAGATGCAATTCATTCTTCAGAACAACTTTAGTAAACTTCTTATCCATTTACTCATCATCCATCAATCCTGGCAGTCTCCACCCATGTCTTGAATTATAGACATCAGACGCCACCCTGTCACCGAAGAGCTGTTTTTGCTGCCTCCATTGTACGCAAAATTGCCCATTGTTTTAACCAAGAACAAACAGCAAAGACGAGATCAGTTGGATCATTAGGCATGACATTTTTAAAACATAGGTAACACTCGCGGAGAGTTCGCTGTTTTCCAGTCAGTACGGTTACTGAAGGCTTGGGTGCTGCGGTTAGTTTTTGCAGCTGGATTGTGAATGATTAACAAATTATACAATGAGAACGTGCACCAAGCACGAAGCCGCCTCTCCATTTTGTATCGAGAGAAGAATTGTGGCAAAGATCCATTGACCTTTTTCTTACAGTTCGAAGCTAGCCAGTGAATGTTGACGTTTCTATTTTATATGGGATAAAACTATCCTTGAATCGACGTAGTGAGAACGAAAACCGTATGTCTGCGTTTACATGTAGCGACCTTCTCTGTTTGGATCTTGTTCATTTGCGAGTGTGTGTCAGCCTTGGTGGCATTGCTAGGATGCGTAACTGAGGTGCATACAAGATCCAGTCTAGTTCAAACGCGAAGTCGAAGGTTTAGGGTCTTTGGACTCATCGAGCAGTCAACCTATGCGCTTAACTAGGTAAATCTCAATTGTTCATTGGTCTTTTTTTCAGACAAACTAGCGTGCATAGATTCTGGTAGGCATGTGTCAACCACATTAACAATTAGACTTGTTCAAACCTCGGACGGGTTGGATCGGGCCTGGAAAAGCATGTCCTTAAATGAGCAAGCCCGAGTTTGGACCGAAAATTGTGTTTTCCAATAAAATAATGTTATTTTGTTTTCTTGGAATAAAAATTAATATTTAATTTATTTTGAAAATAAAAATAATTTAAATTATTTTTATTACTATTGTTAGACTTTTCCTAGCTTTAGACCGAGCCTCCCGGCTGAAAATAAAGGCCCAAGTCTGAAAAATTCAGGCCGAGCTCGAGCCAGGCTGCCATGAGCAGGTCTATCCACAACGAATGTGTTTGGTGTTGTCTTTCTCTTTTATCTGGTGTGTTGCTGCTCAGATTACGCACGGAGCATAAGAGCGGAGTTTCTTTGGCTAGCTACGATGTCGATGAGTGTTCAAATTGATATGGATTTGTTGAGTGTTGGCAACCTAGCTAGTTGCACAAGAGGGATGGCAAAGTTTGTGTTGTCATCCTATTTTGGGTTCTCTTTTCTTAAAAAAAAACGGGGTAGAAACTCTGTCATTCATTCCTCGAAGTGAATACCACCGACACCAACACCGGCCTGAAGAGGGAAATGCTGTTTTAGGTTCTTGATCAACATTTTATATGCTACTAAATTAACGACAACGTAGAGATACTTGTAGCACCTAACCACCTTCTTGAAGTAATAGCCGAGAAAACCTTACACATGGGAAAGAGAAGTGCTTGTCTTGTCGCCTCTCAAATTATGTACGGCGTAAGTTGACCCAAATCAATAAAATGCTTTTAGTAACATCTTCTTCATGTTTCTCATTTAAAGTATTTTCCTTTTTTCTTGAAGAGCGGCATGCAATGAGGAGGTTACTGAAAGCGAACATAACCAACCCCTTTCGCGTAAATTGGAAGAGGAATGCCTCTACGCTTTACATTTCTGATTTATCAGTCGTGCGATTCTAAAAGAAAAGGGCACATTTCACTCAGAATTCAGAAGTACCGCTGTTCTTCTTTGTCTCTGTTGCTTCTGCATTTGTGCCCTAGAAATACCAATGCAAAACTGCCATGCGGCACGAATTTAATGGTAGGTACAATCCTGGTAAGTTTGCCGCAGTTGAGATAATTCACTCCTGTGCTGATTTATCTTGTGTCCGCCTCCATCAACACTGTCACACACTTGCATAAACAGACGGCCAAAACAAGCTGAGTGACATTCTTGAGCTGACCAATTTGGGTTAGATAAGATCGCCTCCAATTGGATTATAAATTATTGTTTACTTTATTTCTGCTCCTTTTTGTATTCTTTACCTACTTTTGTTCTAGCTACTAGTAATATCATCCTTGGTTGTTTTTGTATGTCACACTCTGACTCTGGTCTTGGCATTCCCTTGCATTATGGATTTTGGTACACCGTCCCCTCAACAGAAAGCTAGCCAGTGAATGTTGACATTTCTATTTTATATGGGATAAAACTATCCTTGAATCGACGTAGTGAGAACGAAAACCGTATGTCTGCGTTTACATGTAGCGACCTTCTCTGTTTGGATCTTGTTCATTTGCGAGTGTGTGTCAGCCTTGGTGGCATTGCTAGGATGCGTAACTGAGGTGCATACAAGATCCAGTCTAGCTCAAACGCGAAGCCGAAGGTTTAGGGTCTCTGGACTCATCGAGCAGTCAACCTATGC
The DNA here is from genome assembly GCA_036346405.1 of Phyllostachys edulis. NCBI lineage: Eukaryota > Viridiplantae > Streptophyta > Magnoliopsida > Poales > Poaceae > Phyllostachys > Phyllostachys edulis. Next base: position 62,094,299 of record CM070549.1, read on the forward strand.
GCTTGACTAGGTAAATCTCAATTGTTCATTGGTCTTTTTTTAAGACAAACTAGCGTGCATAGATTCTGGTAGGCATGTGTCAACCACATTAACAATTAGACTTGTTCAAACCTCGGGCTAGGTTGGATCGGGCCTGGAAAAGCATGTCCTTAAATGGGCAAGCCCGAGTTTGGACCGAAAATTATGTTTTCCAATAAAATAATGTTATTTTGTTTTCTTGGAATAAAAATTAATATTTAATTTATTTTGAAAATAAAAATAATTTAAATTATTTTTATTACTATTGTTAGACTTTTCCTAGCTTTAGACCGAGCCTTCCGGCTGAAAATAAAGGCCCAAGTCTGAAAAATTCAGGCCGAGCTCGAGCCAGGCTGCCATGAGCAGGTCTATCCACAACGAATGTGTTTGGTGTTGTCTTTCTCTTTTATCTGGTGTGTTGCTGCTCAGATTACGCACGGAGCATAAGAGCGGAGTTTCTTTGGCTAGCTACGATGTCGATGAGTGTTCAAATTGATATGGATTTGTTGAGTGTTGGCAACCTAGCTAGTTGCACAAGAGGGATGGCAAAGTTTGTGTTGTCATCCTATTTTGGGTTCTCTCTTCTTAAAAAAAAACGGGGTAGAAACTCTGTCATTCATTCCTCGAAGTGAATACCACCGACACCAACACCGGCCTGAAGAGGGAAATGCTGTTTTAGGTTCTTGATCAACATTTTATATGCTACTAAATTAACGACAACGTAGAGATACTTGTAGCACCTAACCACCTTCTTGAAGTAATAGCCGAGAAAACCTTTCGCATAAATTAATAAAATGCTTTTAGTAACATCTTCTTCATGTTTCTCATTTAAAGTATTTTCCTTTTTTCTTGAAGAGCGGCATGCAATGAGGAGGTTACTGAAAGCGAACATAACCAACCCCTTTCGCATAAATTGGAAGAGGAATGCCTCTACGCGTTACATTTCTGATTTATCAGTCGTGCGATTCTAAAAGAAAAGGGTACATTTCACTCAGAATTCAGAAGTACCGCTGTTCTTCTTTGTCTCTGTTGCTTTTGCATTTGTGCCCTAGAAATACCAATGCAAAACTGCCATGCGGCACGAATTTAATGGTCGGTACAATCCTGGTAAGTTTGCCGCAGTTGAGATAATTCACTCCTGTCTTGATTTATCTTGTGTCCGCCTCCATCAACACTGTCACACACTTGCATAAACAGACGGCCAAAACAAGCTGAGTGACATTCTTGAGCTGACCAATTTGGGTTAGATAAGATCGCCTCCAATTGGATTATAAATTATTGTTTACTTTATTTCTGCTCCTTTTTGTATTCTTTACCTACTTTTGTTCTAGCTACTACTAATATCATCCCTGGGTGTTTTTTGTATGTTTCACTCTGACTGTGGTCTTGGCATTCTGTTAGAACAGATCAAAGAAACAAACTCAACCGATTCAAGATGGCTTACGCTCAGCACAACGTTCTTCAGACGATCGAATCCAGTAACTGGAACTTCTCGGCAAAAGATCGATAGAAGCCGATCCTTGAAGAAAGACACGCACACAACTCTGATCTCTAGAGAAGCAAACACGCATACGCTGCTAGAGGAAGTTACGTACACAAAGCAAGAAGCAATACATGATGGATATTTTGATGCTGCACATCAGCTTTTCTATTGACTCTTTTTCCTCCTCTTTTTTTGCTCACGTTTACAGGCCTTTTTAAAGGCTGATTCTCATCCTCCAATTCGGTTTGGAGTCTACAAATAAGAAACGGACTCAAAGTTTTGATTACAGCTCGGATTCAAAAACTAAAACCGAAAGCTAACAAAAAATATTCCAAAAAATAAGATTGAATCTAACAATCACCCCCTTAATCTTGTTTCTTCACTTTGATCATGCCAATCATCTTTTTCGTCTTTTCAAGTCTTCCTCTTTTACCTGCACTCCTGTGCGCTCTTACTTCTTGGGCCGATACCGCTCTGCCGCCTGTACTTGCTCCATCCTGAGCCATGCACAAACCAACACTTGCTGCGCCTCGCATCTGGACTGAACTCGTCCTTCCTTGTATACCCGCCTGGGCTGGAACACCTGCTCCCACGATCGCCTGGGCTGAAGCACCCTCTCCCACGACCACCTGGGCTGGAGCACCTGCTCCCACTGCCGCTTGGGCTTCGCCATTACCTGAGCCTCCCGCTCCTCTCTCTTGGACCAAGTCTGTCCACTTCCTCGCGTACATCTTAGCTGAGGCTACACCGCCTCTCTCTCCTACGTCAGCTTCATGTATGCCGCGCCCGTCATGCGCGTGGGACTCACCACCCCCTGCAGCGCCCTGTACGCCTTGCTGCACACCGTTTGGACCTCCCAAGGCTCCGCCTGCTGCGCCTCCTGCGCCAACTACGTGCCACTCCTGGGTTCCGCCATGTCCTTGGCCGATATCTAAGTTCCACTCTGGCTCCTCCAGACTGTCCTTCACACAAACCGACTTACAAGTTTTCAGAGAAATTTTGTACAACCGGTTTGGGGATCTTTTTACCTTCATCAACAGATCTTTGTTCTTGTCGTAAACACGCAAGAACTCATCCTGCAGCTCCACCCTGCACCCCCGTTCTGCCAACTGCCCGAGACTGAGTATGTTGTTGCACAAACTTGGTATAAAGTAAATATCAGGCAACATCTTCTGATCACCATTCTTGCATCGCAACAACATTGTACCTTTGCCTTTTATTTGTACCGTGGAGCCGTTGCCAAACTTGATTTCTCCCGAAATCTTCTCGTCGAGCTCATGGAACATGGAGCGATCTCCTGTCATATGATTGCTTGCTCCACTGTCCAAGTACCACTCATCAGTATGATCGTGATTTCCTCCCTTCGTGTGTAGTTTAGGAAATACGTTCTCCTCGTTCAACATCACCATGACCGGCGCCTTGTTGACACATAAGGAGAGAAGCAGGGTAGGATCGTCGTCCTCATCTTCACAGCTTCGGATGAGGTTTACCTCCTCGTTCTTCTTCTTGTTTTGGCAATTCGAAGCATAGTGCCCATACTTGTCACAGTTGAAGCACTTTATGTGGCTGCGGCACTCCGATGCGTAGTGACCATACTTATCACATTTGAAACACTTGATATGTGACTTATCACGGGGTCTGTCACTATCGCCTTGCCCAACCTTGTCTTCACGGCCACCTCTGCCAAATCGTCTGCCATCGTTTCTTGTATCTCCTTTACCAAAGAACGCCGTTATGGGATCGATACCTTTGCTCGTTCTGGGATTGATACCCTTCAAGAGCTCCTCATGCGCCTTGAGGGAACCGGTGATCTCCTCGATCTTCTTTTCCTCCAGATCCGGGGAGTACATGAGCGTAGTGACGACAGGTACAAACTTTTCTGGTAGAACGCGCAGGTACTTCTTCACTGCCACAGATTCCTCCATCTTGTCGCCGAGAGAGACAATCTGATTATACAATGAAGACAACTTACCGGCGAACTCGTCCACCGACTGGGTTTCTCCCATCTGGAGATTCTCGAACTTCGGTATGCAAATTCTGGAGCCGCACCTCTTTCACACGATCAACTCCCTCGTGCATCTTTTGAAGCGTCACCCACGCCTCACGTGCCGTCTCCTTGCCGATGAGCTGCCGCATCATGGAGTCTGGCACCGCCTGGTAGATGATGGCCAAAGTCGTCTGGTCCACCTTGTCGTCTACCTCCTTGTCCTTTGCCTTCGGATCGACTGCACTCCAGACTCCCTGGGCGCGCATGTTCGCCTTCATCTTCATAGCTCACACCGGATAATTGTCGGTCGTCAGGACAGGATATAGGAGAGAGATCGGCCCATCCCGGGTCTTCGCATTGTCACCCATGATGCTCAGATAGCATCAAGATCAACAGGCTCTGATACCACTTGTTAGAACAGATCAAAGAAACAAACTCAACCGATTCAAGATGGCTTACGCTTAGCACAACGCTCTCCAGACGATCGAATCCAGTAACTGAAACTTCTCGGCAAAAGATCGTTAGAAGCCGATCCTTGAAGAAAGACACGCACACAACTCTGATCTCTAGAGAAGCAAACACGCATACGCTGCTAGAGGAAGTTACGTACACAAAGCAAGAAGCAATACATGATGGATATTTTGATGCTGCACGTCAGCTTTTCTATTGACTCTTTTTCCTCCACTTTTTTTGCTCACGTTTACCGGCCTTTTTAAAGGCTGATTCTCATCCTCCAATTCGGTTTGGAGTCTACAAATAAGAAACGGACTCAAAGTTTTGATTACAGCTCGGATTCAAAAACTAAAACCGAAAGCTAACAAAAAATATTCCAAAAAACAAGATTAAATCCAACACATTCCCTTGCATATGGACTTGGGTACACCGTCCCCTCAACAGAAAGGTTGTTGCCTAGGTATAGTATAATTAATTGTCATTACCGAATGGTCTGACGTGCTGATATGTAATCACATTTGACGTACGTGGAGCTGGATTTGATGGTGAATCAGTGGGTATTCTTGTACTAGTGCTATCGACGGCGGCTTCATCATCTAGAACCGTGTACTCTAGCCGATAGTCTCATCGATCCGACGCCATCATCCATCCACGTGTAGTTTAACTCGGTAATGTTTACTTGGACTATTGAATAGGCCAACTTTACGTGAGCATAGCTATTACTGTCCCGATCCGAAGCATGTGCCTGACACGCTGAGATACTATGGGAGAGATCGCTACGATGGAATTAACACCAGAACGGTAAAAGTAGGAGAAGCCGCAGAGTAGGTGTAGCTGATAGCGATGGGTGAACGGACTAAGTTGCCGGCCACTCTGTGGAAAATAAATTTATAGGATGGGACATCAGCGAGGGCTTCCCCCAGATACCGTCAATTATGAACAGTAGTAAGAGGTGGAAAGAATTGGACGGTGGGAGGAGGGGCCTCTCTATGAGACCATTCTCTAGAAAATTTGCTTCACACTCTGTGCTAGTGTAGTAATAACTTGCCGGTGCTGTGCATCATGCACCAACGTAAGTTAGCGGTGTAGATCTCTGTATGACTCATCTGAGGGATTTTTCTCGCCAGGACGTCAGCCAAATAGAAAATATAGGTGCATCCGGAGATTAAAGATAAAAATGGCACCGTGGACTCGTCGACAGGTGAGGTGACATGTGTTCTCGTCCGTGTCATAGGTGTGCGGACACCCTAGCTCGTCTTCTCTTCTAGAAGAGGGACTTCCGACACGTGTCCTCGTCCACTCTTCTGGAGAGGAGACTTTCAACATGTGTCATCGTCCAATCTCTTGGAGAGCAGACTTTCAACATGTGTCTTCGTCCCCTTTTCTGGAGAAGGGACTTTCCTCGTCTGTTTCGCTACTAGGTAGGAGATTTTCCTCATCCACGAGTCAGCTGAGGGGACTTCACTCGTCCTGCCAAATTCCTTCGTACGTGTGCTTACCATTGCAGAACTAGAAGATTTCAGCAAGCTGGCCACACCGAATGGGAGTCCTTCACAGATGAAAATGCCAAGAGATGCAGACGCAGGTAATTCTTTCCAGTATAGTGATCGGCAGACAGAAATTTAGAGGCACACACTACCATACCGAAATGACCAGGACAACCCCAATACCTACTTAGAACACACTGCTAAAACGCCCACGCGGCGATTCGAATTCAACCTTTTGCAAGTTACATTAGTCGTTTCTGAACCTTCACCTGTGTGCATTTCAATGTGAAACATGTAGCTTTGCACTGTAACGAGGATCTAATAATCCTCATTTTATCTTTTATCTATAATTCTTATTATGAGTAAATATGACGTCATATGGTCCCTGGGTATACCCTTTAAATTTACAAGGGAGAAGCATACTAGGTGGTCGTAAGTTCTTCTACGACCACCCCCATAGTCATAAGTTTTGCTACGATTACCTTATAGTCGTAAGTTCTTCTACGATCACTACCCAGTCGTAAGTTATTCTACGACTGCCTCATAGTCGTATGTCTTGCTACGACTACCTTATGGTCGTAAATTTTTCTACGACCAGGTCAGCTATGACCACCTTATGATCAATAAAACCTACAGGCGAGTGGGTTCAATTGATTAAGGAATCCAAACAGTCAACATATGCTGTTATTATGCGAAATAATGACACACAATACCCCATTATCTTTGACAAGTAACTGCCAGCGTGAAGGAGTTACCATCCCGATAATTACTGCAAACGTGAGGCCGTTACTGATTTGATGAGGCGTCTCTTCAGCAGGGGAAAACGGCTATTCCTTCACGACTATATAAAGGCAACAGTCAGAGAGGAAAATGGGACAGAGCGATCGAGGCGTACACACACGCTATCGAGGGCTATCAGGAAGACAAGTGCTATCATCTGTAATAGTCTTAGTTTTTCTTCTGATTGTTCAGAATACACTCAATACCATACACACACAGGAGTAGGGTTGTTATTCTCTCTAAAGAAGGCCTGAACCTGTATAAAAATACCTATGTCAATCTCTCTGTATGATTCCATTCTAGGAGACCCCCCCAATCAAACAATCTTTACGTAAGATCGATTCTAAAACACCGACACACTGTTATTTTAGCCCATCAAATTTTGCCCCCACTATCTGGTCTCCAGCTTTGCAAGGACGGTAGAATTATGAGCATGCCCTGGTCTCCCATCGCATAGGGGACTTGACTGAGCTTGAGTTACTACTGCTAGTATGGTGGTGTGGTGATGAGGCTAGCTAGCCTCTGGGCTCTGCTGACTGGCTCCCGTAACATCCTAATTTTCGGAGTTCTAATAAACTTTTGAATAGTTAGCAGCTAGAAAATTCACCCTTGAGATGTTATTTAAATTTTAATTCAAAGCTTAATATAGAATTTTAATATCAAAACCATTTAATATGATTAATATCAACATCAATTATTATCAAAACTATTTTATTTGGATTCTATGTGCATGGATATATTTTTTAGAATCTTCTAGAATTTTTTTCCGAGTTTATTTGCTATTTTCTATTTGCCAATTCGATTTGTTGTATTTTCTAAAAAGGAAAATCTAATTAAAATATCAGTTAATGCTTTGGGCCGAAACCCAACTCTTTTCCACCGACCAAAGACTATATTGCCAAACATACTCCGTGACAAGTCGTCCCCACATGTTAGTGTCTCTCTCTCGCGCACGCACAGTCGCATCCGGTCCCACTTGCCAGCCTCACCGTGTCGTGTGCGACGCAGACTCGCCCGAGCCGCAGCCCCTGACAAGCGAGCCCCACTAAATCCTGTGCACCGTCTCCGAATCCGTTGGAGATTTGGTTTCTACCGCTGCACGACCGTTTTGGGTGTTTGTGCCCTGGACTCTCTCGAGCCGCTGGGTACAACGAGAGGGGTAGTCCTCGAGCTTCGCACCTCAACCCTAGTCGCCAAAACCAGCGCTTAACCCTAGTTGCAGGAGGAACTCAAAGAAGAGATTACGCCGCCACCAACTCCGACGAGCCATTGCTTCGTCATCAGTGCCGCTCGAGCTCCATCGTCGCCGTCGTTGACATCACACGGAGCTGCGCTTTGCCCTGGTCACCTTGGTTCCGCCGCAGCATCACCGAAGAGCAGATCTCGATGAGCCCGTAGCCCTAGCTCCGCTTCGACCTCGCCGCCGGCCCGCTGAGTTGACCTTTTTCGCTCGTGAGTGCATCGACGAGTTCGCTTAAGCCCCCTCTACCCACTGGTACCACTCACCGCCGGTGAATCGCCGTCGTTCGCCGTAGACCATCAGAACCCGAACCCTCACTGTCGATTGTCGACGTGGTGGTCCACCTAAGCAGCCACATCAGCATCTGTGCACATGTGTTGTCTACGTGTTGCCATGACAACAGTCGCGTTGTCGCACACGTGTGCGTGTCTAGCCCAAACCCTAAACCAATCTTGAATAGATTTAGTTCACCATGCACCGTGTCTATGCCATGCGGGGTCCACCTACCATATCACTATTCTGTAGACCAGTGCACCCATAGACCAGAGACCAAGATGCGTGGACCCGGTCCATAGACCGAGGGCCCACATGTCAGCCTCAGCAACCTTTTTCTTAGATTTATTTTAAATCCAAAAATCTAGGCTGACGTCAGCATTGCGTCATAATCTGATTTTCAGTAGAAAAATAATTCAGAATAATCCTAGAAATTCCTTTTGAGTATTTCTTTACATTTAGAACTTTCAAAAGCCATATCTTCTTCATCCGAACTCCGATTGAGCCCATTCAAACTTCTAAATCCATCTAAATTTGAGATCTATTTTAATGAGAATTTTATTTAATTTTTGGAGTTTATTTTATCTCTATTATTTATTTATTTTATTTATTTGCTTCGTTTGCGAGTAGACGTTGATTCTTCGGGGAATTTTGAAGTAGGAGTTCACTAAGACCAAGATCAGTACCAAGATTTATTCCAAGGTAAGTTATACCTTTGATCATATTGAACCCGGTTTTTCTAAAATTACTTTGATTCAATTATTGCATTTACTTTAAGTATTTATTTAAATGCTTTTGGGATTAGTTATTATCCTATTTGTTTATATCCACCTTGTCCATTGTTATGTCATAATATTTTGTCACCATAGCTTGGTTATTATTTAGTTGGTATAATCATAGCACCAACGTGGGTTAGTTAGATACGAGTAGATTGTTTAGCCATGCAACGAGCCATCATTTCATGTGAGTTGCAAATATGAATCTGACTAAGTGAATATGGAACTTTGTGATAAAACTATGTGCGCTGTGTGCTATTACTCGTTGATGGCATGTGTTGCACTTAACCAACATGGTGGGAAAAGATTTATATTGAGACAAGTGGTGGAAACTCTGTGATTTGAATTATGGTTACTTAGTTAGAAATTGGAAGTCTTACCTTGATCAATTAAGGATTTAACTTTGTGCGCTATTGAACCGAGCCACAACTGTACTACCACATGCCTGGTATGAGACGAGCCTAACTTTGTAAGTTATGGAGTGTCGACATTGACTACTCAGGTAGTAGGTTAGGCTCTGTTCCAGGTGGAGGTGTGTTTCTGTCTCCGTGGCGATTCATATCGCAGGACGGTTCGCCGCTTCCCTGTCAAACAGTGTGTGATGGGCTAATTTTCTGTGTGGGCGTTAGTGTTGTCAGTAAAACACATCGGGAGTGTCAATGTTTGAGATGAAGTTTCTGAAACGTTTTGTTATGATTAGTGCTAGCTACACTGATTATATCGTATGGGTAAAGTGTACAACCTCTGCAGAGTGTTAATCGATCTATTCGAATAGCCGCGTCCACGGTCATGGACATGCCCGGGGATTTCACACGGGGGGTAGATTTTCATAAAACATTTGGGAAGGGAGCTGTGTGATCTAAGTCATATGGTTGTGTGAATAACTTGTTTATGCTTTGTATCCTTTGTGAAAACGACTGTTAAATTAATATTGTTTAATTGTTTTAAGTTGTGTTTTAATCTATTATTCATATTCAATTGCAAATGTTGCTTTTATGCAAAAGAACCATAGAAACCATTCCTTTGGAATAAGCCTTCATATATACATTGCATTCTGTGGTATGACTTGTGAGTACGGTTGTGTACTCATGCTTGCTATAATCAATCAATAGAAGTGGAGAAGTCTTCGCCCGCTTTTGAGGAGTTCTATGAAGGTGCTGATTGCTAAGTCTTGATCCTAGTCGGTTGCCTGTGATGAATCGATGGGTTTTCGCTGAAGTTTATTTGTTTCACTACTGCTTATTTAATTATTGCCAGCCCTACGAGGCTTAATAAATATAAACTCGACCATAAGGTCACAACAGTTATTTGTTACTCAAATTACTCGTTTATTCTATTATTTGGATTATGTGGATCGATATTCATCTATGTTGACACTGTGTGCACTAGTGTGATCCTGGACTAGTGTGTTATACACAGAGGGTCCAGAATTGCATTTTGGGTCACGACACTCCCCAGTCATATTTCTGCATGTTGTTATGCAAATGTGAGTTTTTGTCCAAACAAAGGTTGACTGTTTACATGATCAGGAAATACATTGCATTTAATGGTAGTGATATTTTTTTCTTGTAGATTTACGTGTGCTTACTTGAATACATCTAGGCCCTTAAAAATGATTTTGGTAATTAATGTCAGCAATGTATTATGGGTCTAATATATGTGCTAAGGTGTTTTAAAGGTTTAGTTTCGGAGTTTGAATGATAACATAAAGAAGGCAAAGCAAAGATGGTAAAAGATCGGCATGGCTCAAGACAAATGTATTATTAAAGCTTAAGGATCATTTCATAGTTTTTACCGATCTCGGTGTTTGGAGAAAAGATCAGATTTATAGGCTAGATGTTGTATTATAAAGAGGGATCATGGCTAGTAGTTTGAAAGTTTATTTTATGCCATTTTTTATCAACCAAGAGTTATGCATTGCATTTAGAATAGCTTTTGGAATTTCCCCAGTAGAAATCGGTATGACCGCAATTGATGAGAGGTACTACCGCAGGTCGGTAGTACTGGATTCTGGTTGGCGGTACGTTTATTCTAGGGAGCGTTGTTGACGATCGAGTCGCCGATCTTACGAAATAAATAGAGAAAAATAGCAAAGAGTTCTTGGGAGAGAATGTGATTGCCCTTTATTGCTATGAACTGGATCGTTTATAAGGGGGCCTTCGACAAGACAGTGGACTAATCCTAATTACACCGAGTGTAATGCTTTTTTATGCTATTGAATCAGACTTGAAACAAGAATCTAATGCCGATTGTGATGCTTCAATCCGATGCCCCTGTTCCTCCATACCCCATCTTTAAATAAGCATCGAAGGGGTGGCAGTTACTCTTGGCGAAGATGCCTGTTGGAAGCGACAGCGTCGATTGGAGGTCGATTCTGATTAGCGAAAGCGATGGCGATCGTCGGTTAGTGTCTGTGAGACACTAACCCGTATGGTGGTTGTTGTTAGTGTCTTAGGACTATGAAACGTCGTGTGGTATGGAGCAAATATGAAATGTGTTCCATTCATCACACGGTAAAGAATATATTCGGAGTTAGATCCAGATGCCAGTTCACGGCTTCTATGAGCAGTCATCTAGTCGGGGACGGGGTGCAGGATCTCGTATGAACAGGGTACCCATTATGTAACCTCTGGAATCCTTATGACCACAGGGGTCGTTAGCCTTAGGAGATACGACTATGAAGACATATGGTCTTTTAATTATGTATTAAAGTAATACATGGATATTTTAATCCTCGTCAGCTAGCCCCCGAACTTTAAATGAATCGGTCGTATGAAACCTCTCCTGATGAAAGTCGTATCAGGCAGACCCTCATTTAATATCGTGACAAACGAGATGATCTATATTAACTTTAAAGTTGAGAAACTGCCTTGAGACCCGAAGAGTTTTTCTGTCCGTTGGAAAAAAAATTTGTGTCCATTGGACTTTGGGTAACTCCCAAATGCAGTTAAAGAATTGCGGCTATAAAATCCCTAGTGCGCACAACTTTAAGGTTTTTACGCCTTCAGTCTTTCTTTGAGCCCTTTTTTCATCTTCCGCAAAGAATCTCCTCCGAACTCCTCTTATCCTTTCACCCAAAACCTTCTCCGACCACCTCTCGTCCAAGATTCAACCATGTCAAACGCGATCAGAAATTGGTTGGCCTCTCATCTGAGCGAGAAGAAGCTCAAGGCTTTGGAGGAGACCGGGATGCTTCCGGACAAGAATCTGATCAAATGGAGGTCAGCGGTCGGAGAACATTACCCGAGCAGAGAAGAAGGGGAAATCCCTGTTTTTTCTTGCCTATGTTGAGTGTGGGCTAAGATTTCCAGTACACAAGTTAATCTCTTGAGTTCTTGAGTACTATGACGTCGAGCTGGTGAACCTAGCCCCTAGCTCTATCGCCAACCTCAGCATCTTTGTAACATCCCAATTTTCTGAGCTTTTAAAATCTTTTAAATAGTTAGTAGGGAGAAAATTCACTATTTGGTTTTATTTGTATTTAAATTCAAAAGCTTAATATTGGACTTTGAGTAACAAACAATTTAATATGATTAAAGTCAACATCAACACTGGTGAAAACTATTTTATTTGGATTCTATGTGCTTGGATATATTTTCTAGATTTTTCTAGAATTTTTCCAAGTCCATTTGCTAATTGTTATTGCTTATTTGAATTCTCAGTATTTTCTAAATTGGAAAATGTATTAAAATCTCAAGAAATGGCTTCGGGTCGAATTCCTTCGGCCCAATTTTCTTCCTTCGCGCGTGGCCCGCTTACGGCCCATTCGCGCGTGCGCTCGCCAGCCCATTTTGCTCGTGCTTCTTGCCTCGCTGACCGGTGGGCCCTGCCGAGTCATCGTCCCCGCTATGTTTTCTTCTTTGCGAAGTCCAGCCGCTGCCGCCATTGAAGCCGCGTAATCTTCGTCCGATAATAGCACAAACTGCCTAGATTTTGTGTGCGGACTCTTCCATCTAGAAGCCTTATCTCTCCCATACCCGTTTCAGTTCAAATCAAATCCCGGATTCATCTCTATCTCCGATTTCATTGCGAGTTCGTTTCGAACAATTTTGATCTCCGCCGCCAATACACCACCCTAGCCATCCCTGGATCCTATAAATAGGACCCTCGGAATCGCATAGCTGTCCGCACCAAAACCCCTCAAGTCGTCGCAACCCAATCGCTCTAGCGCCGCCGCTCTCGCCGTCGTGCACATCAACGCCACCTCAGCTTTTGCGCGTGCGTGGCAGCCGCGTTGAAAGCATCTAGGCCCCTAAAAATTGTTTTGGTAATTAATGATAATATGTGAATATGAGATTAACGTGTTTATTGAGTATTTACAAGGTTAAATCCTATTGGTGAACTTATTGACACAAAGTGGCATGCAAATGGACTACATGAAGATCTTTTAGCTCAAAGACAAGGTACAAGTAATCTAGGTTCCTTTTTCTATTTTACCGGTCTTAGGAGGTTTGGTTGGAAGACCGGATTATAGGATAAACGTCGTACTATTAAGAGGGATCATGGCTACTACCTTGATAGCATGTTCTCGTGCCATATGGATCAATTTAGGATCATGCATGCATTTGAATTTAAATTTGAAATTGAATTTAAAAGCATTAAGTGCTTCTGTCCAAAATCGGTAGTACCGCAGTTATAATTAAGGTCGTCTTGCTGTCTTGTATGACCGGACTTTACTTGGCGGTAATCTTAGTATTTTGAAAGAACGACCAATGCCGAGCGCACAAGCGGAACGACCGGCTCCTTGAGCTGTACTACCGCATTGCGATCATTCCGAATTTTAGTTGGCGGTTCAAGAAAACCAAAAGCGATGCATTTTGCCTCAAAATCACTCGTGGAAATTGATCGTTCCGCTCGAGAAAATCGGTCGTACCGAATTTTATGAGGCGGTTCAATAAAAACAAAACAAGTGTAAATCTGCTCAAAAACTCATTTTGGAAATCGGACGTTCCGCGCGTAGAAACGATTGTACCGCTCTACGGTCATTCCGATTTTTACATGGCGGCATGAAAATTCCAGAACGCTTGCATTCTTCGGTGATTTGTGAAACCCTACAAACGGTCGTACCGCTCGTAAATGCGAAACGACCGGGGAGATTCGGATGTACCGCTCGTTAGCCTACGGTCGTTCCGACTGGGATTTCCAACGGCTATATTGTTTATTTTTAGTAACTGTTTTAGCCGTTGGTGTGCTTTCAGAAAGCGGTCGTCACCATTACTGCGGTCGTTCTGATTTTCACTGAAAGTTGGGGTTTCGTCCCCAACGGTCATAATTGTTGGTGGGGGTTATAAATACCTCTCCAACTGCTCATGTAAAGGCTGCTAGTGCCCATTTAACATCTATAGAGCCTTGAGAGCTTTGTGTATTCACTCAACACTCAAAAACACTCTTGTGCATTCATTGTGAGCTTGTTGAGATTCATTCAAGTGCATTCATACTCCTAGTTGATCCATTTGCACTTGAGTGCCGTCAAGTGAAGACCGTTGGTCTATTACTCTTGGAGTGTTGCCGCACTCCTAGACGGTTTTGTGGTGGAGCATGGTGATCTCTTCAAGAAGATTGTGAAGAGGCCCGGTGCAAGCTTGTGAGTGGTTCGGTGTTCATCATCTCCGGAGCGGAGGAAGAACAACCATAGTGAATCGAGGGAAGACTTAATTCGTGGAACCGGCTTGAGGTGTCAAGCTTCCTCAACGTGGACTAGTGAAGACTGGCAAGTCTTCGATACCACGGGAAAAACATCGTCATGTCATTGTGGTTATTTCTAGTCTTTACTTTCCGCATTTATATTTCTAGCTTGTTTATTGTGATTAAATTGCTTAGCTTGAAGTATAACTTGTTTAGACTAAGTTATTAATTGCCTAAAATTATTAAATTGTTAAAATTTTAAAAACCTTCTATTCACCCCCCTCTAGTCGGTTATCCTTGATCCTACACGCGTGGAGCCCAGTCAGCATCCACGTAGGCGTATGTGTGGCAGTCTCAGCGGCCGATTCGGTGAACCAAGTCCACCGTGAGCCGTGAAACTGACGTGTGGGTCCCACACGTCAGAATTTTCTTTTTATTTATCTTATTCCAGAAATTCTCGGCTAATGTCATCATTGCGCAATAATCCGATTTTTCTATTAAGAAATAATTCGGGATATTCCAATAATCCTTTTTAAGGTTTTCTTTTAGATCCAAAACTTCCAAAGCTCGTATCTTTTGCATTCGAACTCCGATTGAGCCCATTAAAATTTCTAAATTCAAGATCTATTTATCCGAGATTTTTATTTAATTTTTGGAGTTTATTTTGCCTCTGTTATTTATTTGTTTTGTTTATTTGCTTCGTTTGCGAGTAGACTTCGATACTTCGGGAAGATTTGAAGAAGAGGAAGCATCTCAAGAGCAAGATCAGTACCTAGACCTATTTCAAGGCAAGTTATACCTTTGATCATATTGAACCCGGTTTTCAAAATACTTTGATTCAAATTATTGCATTTACTTTAAGTATTTATTTAAATGCTTTTGGGTTTGGTTATTAATCCAATTTGTTATATCCACATTTGTCTATTGCTATGTCTTAATCTTTTGTCACCCTAGATTGGTTCTTTATTAGTTGGTATTATCGTAGCACCAACGTGGGTTGGTTAGATACGATTAGTTTGATTAGCCATGCTATGAGTCATCATTTCATGTGAGTTGCAATTATCAAGTTGACTAAGTGATTATGGAACTATGTGATAAAACTGTGTGTACTGTGTGCTATTACTCGTTGATGGCATATGTTACACTTAACCAACAGGGTGGGAAAGGATTTAGACGGAGACAAGTGGTACTGTGTGCTACTTTAGTGGAGCTGTGTGCACGGGAATGATAAACTGTGTGCATAGGGTATGATTAGAAATTAGAAGTCTTGCATTGGTCAATTAAGAACTTAATTTTGTGCGCCATTGAACTGAGTCTTACTGTACGACCACACGCTTGGTATGGGACGGGCCTAACTTAGTAAGTTATGAATTCTTGACATTGATTACTCAGGTAGTAGGTTAGGCTGTGTTGCATGGGTGGAGGTGTGTTCTACCAAGTAGTCACATCGCGGGACGGTTTGTCGCTTCCCTGTCCAACGATGTGTGTCAGACTGACTTCCTGTGTGGGGTTGTCTGGCGGTAAAGCACATCGGGAGTGTCAATGCTGAGGTAAAGTTTCTGAAACAGTTTGTTATGATTAGTGCTTACAAAACTAGTTGTATCTTATGGGTAAAGTGTACAACCTCTGCAAAGTGTTAATTTAATCTATTTGAATAGCCGCGTCCGCAGTCATGGACATGCTCGGGAATTTCACACGAGGGGTAGTTTTTCATAAAATACTTGGAAAGGGAGCTGTGTGATCTAAATCATATGGTTGTGTGAATAACTTGTTTAGGCTATGTGTCTTTATGAAATCAAACTGTTAAAATTAATATTGTTTATTTGTTTTACTTTATGCTTTCAATCTATTATTGGTATTCAATTGCAAATGTTGCATTTCTGCAAAAGAACCACAGAAGCCATTCCTTTCGAATAAGCCTGCATCTATAATTGCATTCTGTGGTATGACTTGCGAGTACGGTTGTATACTCATGCTTGCTATAATCAATCAACAGAAGGGGAGGAGTCTTCGCCTGCTTTCGAGGAGGAGTTCTACGAAGGTGCCTGATCGTTAGGGTCTTGATCCCAGTCGGTTGCCTGTGGCGAATTGATGGGATTCTGCTGAAGTTATCTGTTCCGCTGCTATTTAATTCTCTGTCAACCCTGTGTGGCTTAATAAGTGTAAACTCTCGACCATAAGGTCAAAATGATTATTTGTTTATCAAATTACTCGTTTATGCTATTAATCGTCTTGCGTGGATCGATATTCATCTATGTCGACACTGTGTGCACTAGCGTGATTCTGGACTAGTGCATTATACACAGAGGGTTCATAATTGCATTTTTGGGTCCCGACTTCTTCGTCTACCTCTGCAAGGCGCACTTGGGGATCTGATCAAATCTAAAGCTCTTTAGGTATTTCTTTAAGATGGCGAGGTCAGGGAAGTTGGCGGCTGGACCTGGGGAGTGTTTGCTGCACCTCCACGACGGGAAGGACGACAAGTACATCCGAATGTACCTGAAGTCCTTGTGGTTGTCATGTAAGAAAAGCTGGTTCTATATGACGGTCATGAAAGAGGACAATTTTACTTCGCCGGCAAATTGGCGAGTGAGAACCCCAACTAGCGGTCGACCGTGAAGAAGGAGGGAAGAGTTGAAAGATGTATGAGGCAATCCAAGACCTCATCACCAAGGGTTTAATTGCTTGGCATGTGGTTAGGGACTTTTCCATGCGTCGGATTAGTCCCTTGAGGCTCCGATCACTTTCCCTGCTCTGGTACATTGGTCGTGACGAGGCGACCAAGGATACTAGGGAAGGTAATTCCCAAAAATCGAGACCAGTATAGTTTATTTAGTTGTCTTTTTCTTAACCTTGAAATCTCTTTATTTCTTGAAGCGCTTTCCCCCGATGAGACTAGAGAGCGGATCAAAATGATCTGCGTCGGAGAGCCTCATATCAAGGCTGCGTTTCCCAACATCTTGGTTGTTGTCTTTTTAGAAGAGAAGGCTTAGAGACCCAAGGTAAATAACAATTTGTACTTCATCGTTTATATATAATCTCCTATCAGTATATAATTGTGCTCTAATACGCAGGGGGTCGGCTTGAGGGAAAAAGAGTCCAATGATGGCTCTACTCCGACCACTGTTTCGACCGACTCCTGCTCTGCGACCACGCAAGATGATGACCTTCCAGAGGTAAGAAGAGCATTTGTGATGGAGTATATATCTTAGATGGAAATTTGATCACCTAATCAAATTATATTTATGACTTAGGTGGGAGAAAAAGAGAACTCGCAGCGAGAAACTGTGGAGGTCGTAGGCCCCAGAGTGGTCGTTCACGACCTGTCAGTTGCTTCTGAAGCAACTATTCTGGAGGTGGACGAGACCACTCCTTCCGACCCGATGGTTAGGGATCTTATTCTCGACCAGTTGGTCAAGAATATTTCTTCCAACCTCCAGTCGGTGGATGTGAGGGGTCTAACAAGCCCTACCGGTTCGAGACTGATGAAGTCGGTTGAGAAGAAAAGGAAGACAAGCGCCACGGAATTTGCTCCAGCGCGCTTTAAGCTCAAGACCAAGAAGACGACCAAGTGTGTATACATGAAAGAAAAACTCATGTAAATACTTACCTTTGGTGTTCTAGAGTCTTAATCTTTTTTTCTTTTTTTCTTTATAGGTCCTCCAGTGTTCCGGTCACTTCCGACCAGAGCACCCCTCAAGAAAAAGTTCCTGAGAGCCAGCCCCCGAGTTTGTTGCGGCCCCGACCCTGCCTGTGGAGGCAAAGGTCCCTGAGGAATGCCAGCGGGTTCTGACCATTGCTGAGAAGTTTCCTCTTCCTGGCAGCTTTCCTCATCGCCCCGAATCTTCAATGATGAACTCGATGAGGTTTGGGGAAGAATATCAGACCGTCAAGTAGAGACGAGTCCTGACTCTATTTTCGTCGAATACAACAACATGGTGATCCAGGTGAACATCCACGACTACTTTTAATAGCTTTTCCCTTAAACTTTATCAAAAAAATTAAAGGAGTTTGCTATTTTTGTAGCATTTGGTGAAAAATTTCGCTGTCGTCTTCCTCAACTCCGATCGCCCACCATTGCTGCCTGAATTCGCCGTTGCCAGTGAGCCTCCTCCTCTGTCGACCCCACCATCACCTTCCTCATCACCAGACGCACCCAATGCCACCGGGGAACCCCCGTCCTTCGTGTCACCGAGGAACCCCCGTCCTTCGCCACAACTGTGGACCATGGTCGCACCACCGCTCGGTTCGCACCACCACCCACCGCCGGTGCCCTCCAGCCACCCTAAGCGTGTCATCAAGAACCGTCGCACCACTTTGCCCTCGTCGCCCATTTTTCAAATCAGACCATCGCTGCTTGCCTTGTTCGTGCGGTGCCCAAGCCAAGAGGGTGAGGAGGAGGAAAGCAGGATGGCAACAACATTGGATGAAGGTGGCGGACAGGAAGGGGAAAGCTTGTTGACGGCCATGACAGACAAGAGAGACAATAAGGGAGAGAGAAGAGGAAAAGGAGATACTTAGGTGAATGGCTGGTGGGTCTCACTATTTTGCTGTTTGGTTTGCCACATTGGCATAAATTCGTCTATTTGATGTCACCTAGGACTAAACCACCTATAGTATCGGCCAAGTGACATTATTTGTTTGGTTTTAGTAGTTTCCTAGTTTTTGTATAACTATATTTATAAAAAATATATATTATTATATTTTGAAAATATTTTTAATGACTAATCTAACAATACCAATCCAGATCGGTTTTTTTTTAATATATTAGAGCATGTACAATAGTATAGACAACTGTTGTTTATAGTACCCCTTCATATTATCTATAGACAGCACCGAAGATAACTCTTACAATATGTTATCTTTTTACATATCTCGTAGTAAACCTTACATACCATCACAGTATTGTACATGATCTTAGCGATCAAAATTAAGGAGACTTGACTGCATAATTTCTAAAACATCTTCATTTCTTTCTAAACGGATGTAGTACTTCGTAGCCATGGCCGTTCTGTTTTGGCGTATACCGACTGCGGTAATACAGAAGGATGATAAACGAAAATGCAAAGCAAAGCATTGGGATTTCAGACGCGTATACTGATCACCGAATTTTTTTTTTATTTAACCCTTTTTTAAATTTTATTTTAAAGTTAACCTCTCGCGCACTTCATTTTTAATTCTGACCTCTTTGGTCACGCCACTACTCATGATGTGACCAAACAACACTGTCACGCCAGTCCGTTTCTAGGCAATCTTTTGTCACGTCACCACTCATGGCGTGACAGTATTGTTTGGTCACGTCACAACCAGTGGCGTGACAAAAAGTGCAATTTTGGAGATTTATTCTGACGCGTGACAGCATTGTTTTATCACGCCACAGATGATGGCGTGATCAAAAGGGTCAGAATTGGAAATAAAGTACGCGAGAAGTTAACTTTAAAATAAAATTAAAAAAAGGTTAAATAATAAAAAAAAGTTCACTGATCACCTGAGAGCAGGATTTGGACGTAAAACCAATTCCAAAAAAAATGTCGCTTCATTATTCAGCGATCCGAAACCTCAACAGTGGGACGGGGAACTAGCAAGTAGCAAATAGCTATCTTTTCAACCCGACAGCAAGACGCTTATATGATTCTGCACCTACTTACCTCAAATAAAGCCACTAGCCTTCCGTCAAGAAAAAAAAAGGCACTAGCAAAGTCAATCTAGCATAACCTAAAATCAACTAAAAATAAAAATTGATCGTTCTGATTGAGTGAGAAAACCAAACAGTTGTAAATTTCTGATACACAGTGCATAACATTCGAACAAAATTTAGTTGATCCTAGTACTTAGGTAAATAACATAAGAACTCTCAGACTCAAACAAGAGCTATGTTGCCCATTTAGTGCAACCACATGGATAAGATGCAACAACTTAGACCTTAAAGCCCCTGCTGTTCCTCCTTCCTCTTGCCTTCTCAAACTTCCTTCCCTTCGAGCGCACGTAAGGCTTGGTGTGGCTGTGCGGTACTCCAGGTGCAGGACCAAAGTGCTTCACAGCTTCCCTAGCATTCTTAGGGCCCCTCAGGAGAACCTGTTTCAAGAAAATTGTAAATTGTGCGAATTGCTAGCTTTACAATCAACCAAAGAACAGTAAATCAGTGAAGTGTCATTACACCATTGACTTTAAGAAGGACGAAATTGGCATAATAACGTGAAAATAATGGCCCTGGTAAGGCTGGTATACGTGAAAATAATGGCCCTGGTATAAGCTTGGTATAGTATGCAACGCAAGTGTTACTATAGAATTCTAAATCTTAGAGAAGAATTACACCCCATTCCAGACAACACAAGGGCGACAAGAATGTTGAGTATATTCAACAACCACTGCATTGCATCCCTTAGAAGCACAATAATCTGTAGAACAGCAAATCCTTTGTAAAAGTTATAGGACATTTCTACAACCCAATAGGCCATACAGATATGCAAACTACTCACAAACAGGAACAATATCCAACAAGTTTTAAAACTTCATGATTGAAACATCATAACTAAAAAAATAGAAATAAATCAAGTACAGCATATTCTCTTGTGAATATCTAAAATTTAGATTTTTCCAAAAACATTTGTACAATGAAATCACCCTAGTCAGCTAGTGGCATCAGACAATAAGCGGAGTATTGGTCCACACATTGCATTCAGTGTGTAGCATAAGAGAGTGCATCATATGTCATTCTTCCAATAATAAAATATGCAGTCAAAAATAAAATCAGTAAAACACTCAGGGAAAAAAGGGAGAGTGCAGCAAAAATACGTCAACATTCTACCATGAGTTCAGGACATGTCAGAAAACATCTAGCAGTTCCAAAGTCAAATGTATGGCCTAATGAAACCAGCAAAAGCAACCTATCACCAAGGAAGTACAACAGAAAAAATAAAATTTTGGTTAGACCATTTGGCACCAAAGCAACCATGGAGTGATGCAATGGGCTGGTAAGACAACCATATAGATCTATGCACCCGTTATACCTCCTTGGCCTTCAGCAAGATTCCCAAGAAGAAAGTAACCGATGCAGGGGTATGTTCAACATTAGTGATGATAACTAGCTCAGAAATATTGAGGAATCATCTAAAAGGATGTGTCGCATACAAGGCAAATTAACTTTTATGAGGTGAAAACACCGTGTACAATAAAACGGACAGGCAAATAAAGTAACTTGTTCTCTCTCAGATGCATTCCTGAAAAGGAACGCACAAAAATGCAGACACTCAACACAGCATCAGGTTCTGACCGCCCGTCTGCTTTGTTCTCATCATTGAGAGACAACAGGAGGATTGAGAAAACGCTTCGTAAGGCTCAGAGCCTCAGATACTGGGTTCATTTAAAATAATTCAAATTTCTCATGTAAACTTGTAGTCAAGTGCTATTTCTTCAGGTGCAGAATACGAAACGAGCCTATACAACGCAGGTGGAGTATCAGGAATATTGTACAGTCAGATACTCCGTAAGTCTCAACAACAAAAGCTTCTAGTAGCAAAGATAGTAAAATGCAAAACCTACTCCATATCTACCATATGGTAGTTAAAAGCACAGGGCAAGAATACAGTGATTTCCCTCAGTACATTGCATTCCCAGTAAAGCATTCTTAAATATACAAAAAATATTGGATTCCCATTAAAATGATTATATGAAAACTGTACACCAACTTACGAGCATTAGACCATATAATTGAGCAGCAGAAATTACCGTGTTCTGGCCCAGAGGCGCGCGGAGCGCCAGCTGATCAAAGGTGAGGCACTCGCCGCCGGCATTCACAATCCGGGCCCTCGCCGTCTCAGTGAACCTGAGCGCGGCCACCTTCATCGCCGGCACCTCGTAAACCCTCTTGTCGTCGGTAACGCTGCCCACGATCACAGCAATCTGGTTCTCCTGCACCACCAACAAGCACAAAGACGAACAAGGTCATACAAAACCACCCAAGGCATGCACCAATTAACAGCAAACCAAATGAATACGGATCAAACAGAGACCTTGCCCTCCATGAACCTGACGAGGCGGCGGAGCGAGAGCGGCGGGCGGTTGGTCTTGCTCATGAAGAGCCGCTTCAGGATCACGGCGTTGAAGTGGCTCTTGGTCCTCCGCACCAGGAAGCGGTACAGCTGCGCGCACACAGATCGGGACGCGAGACGCCATTCAAAATCCAAATCCGAGCACGAAATGGCGAAGTAGCCACCGGATCGGGGCGGAGGTGGGACGCACCTTGACGAGGAGCTTAAGGTAGACATCGTCCGACTTCGGCGCGGTGCGCTTGGTCTTCTTGTTCCGGCCGCCGGCGACGAGGTCGATGCCCTGCAAGGTGAGGAGGGGAGATGAGCCAGCTCGGGTTCATGGTTACGGAGACGAACGGCGAAAGGTTGGGAGAGAGGTTACCATGGCGGTGATGAGGCAGGAGCGGCGGCGGCGGAGGGGTGGGTTCTAGGGTTTTGCGGGCGAGACGAGAGAGTGAGGCTTATATAGGGCCGGGGCTGGTGCTTTGGACTGGACCCGAATGGGTTAAGCCCACCAGATTTTAGTTACCTTGGGTCGGGTCGGGTTAGATGTTGGCGTCTTGTCTCTAGTCCTCCTCTAATCAGGGTTGTGACTGTTGCAGGTAAATCAGCAGGGAAGAGATTGTCCCTTGAATCGGATGCGGATGCGTTGGCGCTGGTCCCTGTGTCGGCTACTGCTACGGGTGGAGGTGGGAGTCGCCGGCACGGCTGAGGCATGACGGGCTGTGGGCCACGACGGTCGGCCTAGCGAGCTTCTCGGGCCGTGCTAGCATGGATATCTGTCGGTGAGACCCGGACAAGATATGTTGGCTCATTTGTGCCCTTTGTTGAGGCTGTCTTGACATGGGTACAACCTGACAGCAATGAAGCGGGCCGAGAGCTCCTCGGGGCTCAAGCGAGAGGGCAGTGAGGTGGTGGCGTGACGCGGAGGAGACCGTTGCGGATCCTTTTTCTCCGCGTCACTATCTTCTTGTCGCCACGAGCCCGCGAAGCCGCCGCTGGGGCCTCCTCCTCCTTCTCGTGGTCTCGCCGCCGGGATTGGGGATTGGAGCCTTGGAGATGGCCGGAGGCCAGAGCCGGTTGGGGTTGAAGGCGAGAGGTGACGGCTTGGGGCCTTGCCGCCTTGGGCAGTTGGGCTGAGGAGAGGAGGAAATAGCCATGGAGGATTTCGATTTGGGGAAGAAGTGAAGAACCAAAGAAAGAATCGAAGAAGAAGAAGAAGAGGGGGAGAGAGTAGCTCACAAGACAAAGACAACAACAATCGGCGGGACTCCTTTGGATGGAGATGGACCGAATGACCGATGGAGTGGACTATGGAGACATGGTCATGGTCTCATGGAGACGACTAGACGAGTGAGGGAGACTGGGAGAGGGGAGACATTAGACGTGTGGTGACCAGCGAGGCAGCGAAAAGAAAGGGAAAAGAGGAAAAGAAAAGAAGGGGAAAAGAGGAAAAGAAAAGAAAAAAAAAGGGGGAATAGAAGAAAATGAATGAAAATAAAGAAAGAGAAAAAAGAAAAGAAAATATTACAACATATACAGTTTTGATATATTAATTGCCCCTGAACATTACCAAGATCACAATTGAATTCTACAAGTAGTTGTTTACTAAAGATAAAAAGAATGGAAATTTTGTTAGCAGCATGTACAATTTTGATATATTAATTATTTCTTTTTTGTGAAACCACAATTATGTAAAATTATGGACACTTAAAAAATAGGGGGGGAAGTGAAATTTCATTGATATTTTACACACATATTGTTACTGTCTCGTTAAAAACCTTACGCCCTAGTGTGAGGTTTCCCCGGTAAAAAAAGAGTAAATACATCTATGCATAAATGTCGGCTACTTGACATTGAGATCGGCTAACGCCTCTACGATATCTGGATCCTCTAGTTGATGCTGATGTTTTTTTGTGTGCCAATTCTCAGTCCTTGAGGCATGTGATTGCCTCCACCATCTTGGGCGTGAGGGATGACCTCATTTCTTCTATTATTCTTCCTACCATGTTGAACATCGCTTCCGAAGAGACGGAGGACACCAGAACCAGTAGACCACCTCGTGCAAAATGGCACGTCACAGGGAATATCCGCTTGTTGTTCTTCCACCGATTTAGCAAGTCTAACTTGCCACCACCGGAAAGATCAAGACCAATGTTTGCAAAATCACACTCCAAGTAGTGGTTCAGCTCTGAGGTAGAATTCCACTTGAGGGACACCTGAGGCTGAGATAATGAAGAACTAGACTTTCTCTTTAGCTTCTTCCACAAGTGTGTGATTCGGTAATTAACTTACACCCCCCATGACTCTCTTATTTAGCTTATATTCATCATCTAAATAATAGGCTACAACACTAAGGTAGGCGGTTCTCTTGTGTGATGATGTCTAAATATCTGAAGTTAAAGCAAAAGAGTACTGAACTTTTAGAAAATTTTCTTTTAGTGTTGCTAGCTCTGTACTATACATCCCTAAAATATCAGACGATGTTGTTCTTCTACTAACATGTTGGTACTGTGGACAAAAGCAGCATTGGATCATTCTTTCGAATGCGCGACTTTCACTCATTCTAATCAGTTGATCCTCGGAAATAATGTATCTAGCAATTTTTTCACGAGCATAATGAAGGTTGTATGTCCAAGTAATTATAGAGCTATCAACCTTAAAGTTGAGTTGCATCTGGACTCCTCCACCCCACGTGTGCACCCCCATCTTTTTCAAGCATGCTTTGTAGTGCTAGTTCAAGTGCTCCGTCCTTCCACCTGTACGAGCAGTTAATTGAGCTTTGCAATAATTACAAGTTATGATCTCTACCATTTGGTCGTCTCGAATTTCCTCGCTCCAAGTCATGTGCTTCCAAAGACTATAAATGTGTGGCATCTTTTGTTGTAGGGCGCGACCCTAAATATTGCCATCTGTGGATGGGGTACCGAAGTCTGACATCTCCATCTAGTCTGAACCGCGTTGGTACTCCTCGTATCCCTCCGTACTGTCCATATGACGGTCATCCATGCCGTAATCTCCCATGCCTGAGGAGAGTCGACGAGCATCGATGGGAGAAGCGGTGCAAGATTGAGCAGCGTGAGACTGAGCTTCTCCCTATCCCTGTTGTTGCTTTCATGCTATGACTCCTCGATAGCATAGCGCTACTGAGCTCCACCACTCCCTTCGTTGGCTTCATGCTTCGACTCCTTAGTAGTATGCTTTCTATTGTACAGAGCACTAGAGCAAAGAGAAAATCCGATACTGGAATATGTGCTTCGTTCGGTGGTGAATAAATGAGCAAAATACAATCACTAGAATAAAAGACAAGTTGAGCTTCGGTGGTGAAGAAATGAGCTACAGACATTCGTTTTTATCGGCACGGAGAGTCGGAGAGAAAGAATCACACGTAGAGCCGTTGTCTTGCCCATTGCCTTCTCTCTCTCTCTCTCTCTCTTTGCTTCATCTTGCCACCGAAAAGAATCTCGCTTAGAGCCGTTGTCTTGCTCGTTGCCTTCTCTCTCTCTGCTCCGTCTTGTCACCAAAAAGAATCTCGCGTAGAGTCGTTGTCTTGCCCGTTGCATCTCTTCCCTCCGCCCGTTGTTCTCTCATTTCTAATAAAAGTACTCGCCATGTCTTATCGTGTCAAAGTTGACATCGACAGTCCGAACATCGCCACGGGGACCTCATCTGGCTGTCCCACTCGAGGCGGTCCACATGGCGGACGTTGAGGTTGCGGCCACATGAAAGGTTCGTCCTGTTGAAATATATGGTGCCCAATGCTTTGTAATATCACTCTAATTTGTCGAAAAACTAGGTGATTACGTTACGGTGAATGGTTTGTAATGTCAATGTGATTTGTAAAAAAACAATACAGAGGTCTTTGTCGCCATTTGGAGTTGCGACAGATCCCTGTTGCCATTTCAACCACCAACAGGGACCTTTTTGTACTAGTGAAGTCCCTATCGCAGTAGCCTAGTTTTGTAAAAAAAAATCGACTATTTATTTTTGTAATTTTTTTAAAATAATATTATTTCAAAAAAATCAACAAAAGAGAGCCAGCTTCTTGGGTTTGTCCTCGTTGATCTGGTATGAATCAATATACTGATATGGTATGAATCAATATACAAACCGTAAGCACAAAAACAAATGTCCTATCAAATAATATTTTTAAGAACTTAAGCTCAAACGGTGTGTCACAAACCTTCTGTGAGGCATTTCCTCAAGTATTTTTGGATATTTGATAAAGCTTTCATGAACTTCCAACCTGACAATAGCTCAGGTTATGAAAATATAATATGATTAAGCCTTTCGCTACGGATTTCAGAAGTGAGTAAAGAGTAAACCTCATTATCCTGTGAAGGAGCAAAACCAAAGCACTTCCAATATGCATCTCGTGGTTGATCACATTTACTATTTTGCCGAACTCGAAGAATGCACGAGATGCATGACAGTAGGCAATCTAAAGGTTCCACAATGCATACTTTGACATTCTCAACTTTAAAGCATGAATCGGTTTTAAGGAGGCATTCTGCATGCTAAAGCAAGTCAGGCAACAAAAACCCATGAGCAACTTCATTTGGCTTGATAAAAGGATGTATCTCTACAGTATCGAGCAAACAGAAATGGACACAAGAATCTGTCAGGGAGTGTTACCTCTGAGTAATAGTTTAGGAAGTGAGGCCACAGGAAATCAAAGACATTGTCTGCAACAACCGGATCGGAGATAACAATTCGTATGAGACCCTCATTCAAGAGACCTCTTTGACTCTAGCCTGTAAGAGCAAAATAGCTATGTCGGGAACTGTACATATCTTTCTAGAGATGAAGGATTGAACAAATGGGCGGTGTAATATATATGTAAAGCAGTGATACCTGCTGCGAGAGACATCTATGAAGCAATCCACTTAGTTCTTGAAAGAGACCTCCACCAACCTCTAGATGTGTTTCAGGTTTCTGGCTAGAGCTTGGTTGACTTGATGAGTCTTGTAAAGGATAGGCTTCATTTTTCATATACTTGCATTCTGTAATAATCAGCTCTACTATAGCATTTGTAGCAGAAATCCGGACAGCATCCTCCCGCTTGAACATGGCCTTCCTTACAACCATTATTATGTAATCCTGTAAAGTTAAACTCCACAACAATCATCATACTGTCTTTTACAACCACACAAAAACATGGAATACTGTTAAGGTCAAAGACCTTCAGATCACGGCTGAAAATCGTGAGTGGCAAGATGCAATTGATCAGGCCAGTTGATATCTTGTCATTCATGAAGGCAAAATAATCCAGCAACTCCTTCAGGTGTGCAATATATTCGAGCATTGGAAATGGATGACTCCGAACCAAGCATCCAAGCAACCTGGAATATATTCTCTCAAAAATATTATTTTATTCCGAACCCTGCCCCATTCAATGGATTATGAATTGTAGGCTATAATCTGTACTCTGTAAATTTGACAAGGATTCAAGGCTTCCATTACCTCATAACTGGTACACTTTGCTAAGGTTTTGCCGAGAGAATCTGAAACTTGCATTGTTCAATTATCTGACCTCAAGTAGACAAAATGGAAACACGCTAATCATAATTGACTCATCAACACAAAGACCACACTGCCTAGATGCATACCTCAGTTTGTGCCATTTCGTGGATCTCAAGCAATGACTTGAGCATACTGACACCTACTTCTTCAGTGCTCATAATCCTTTCATCCGAGCCATATTCCTCCCCTCGATCATCATTTGATGCCTCTAACAGGAGAAAGCCCACCTGAACAATGCTCGACACAACATGCTCCCTCCCAACAATGCTCTCATCGACCTGAATATTAAGAATTAAAGTATACCCCCCAAAAGAATTAGGAATCCTAGACTCTGATCACTTCGCAATTCACAACACAGGTTCGAAATATGAATTCATCACAGATTTCAGTAATGCCTTCTCAACGCAATGAGCAGCCCGCACACACTCCTCTTTCAGGGAATCCGGCAACCACTTGCAGCTCGTAGATGACACCAATTAGGCAACCAGCCCATCAGAACAAAGTTCTAAACTAAATATACCTCGAAGAGCGTCAACAATGCACTGACCTCAACATCCGACAATCTCGGCGTGACGTGGCAGCCGCGTCCCGGAGCACGCCCACGGCGCCCTTGTTGAACCACCGTAGCAGCACCGCCACGGCAAACCTGCTGAGTGCGCCAGCCACGTCGGCCTTGACGGTGGCCACGACCTCCTGTTGGAAGTTGTTTTCAAACAACAAGTTGTGTCTCTTTATGTAAGGATGCATTCGAAGAATCGTGTCTCTTCATTTCGCATCCTTTCACGGGAGGGTGCATTCGAAGGGTTGCGCCTCTTCATTTCACATCATTTCAAACTCTATATAAAGAGATGTCCTTCAGATTTTGAGATGCACTTCACAATCCCATTCTTTTGTTCTGTTGACGACGAGTTTTCACTTTGCTTTAGTGCAAACATTGTCCAGGCTTATCTTATCCTACTAGCTTATTTGTAGTAGACCCTCAAAGCATTGAGATAGGGTGCAAATAATCGCTTTAGGAAAACGCTTTGGCGTGATTCAAGTATCCTACTCCACAAAATTCCCAACACCTCCCTCGCCAGCGTAGGGTCCTGCTTGACCGCGAAGGCGACGTGCATCAGCACGGTGCCCTCGACTTCTTTGCCGATGGGCGGTGGTGCATGCTGTGAGCATCATTGCGGCCGTAGAAAAGCGGAGGAGGCCGATGAGGAGATGGATGTCGAACTTCGTTCTTGATTTGACTCGCACTTGAAGGAGAACAAGCTTCTTTGAACCGTTATGTTATGTTGGATGGACGGTCCAGATGAGGGGTTGATAACCTTTTAAGTGAAGATCGACGCTCTGGGAGAGACGGGATGTTTACTGTTCACATTATCTTCTTATCATTTAGAAGTAATAGAGAAACGCATTGAGACATCTTTAACTGAATGTAATTCTGTTATTGCTTTTTACTTTTACAGTTTGTAATCTGTTAAGACCTGGAGAAGTTAATGGAAAAGGCATCAAAGTATTATGCCAAAACTTAGTTCTCTTAGCTTTTAGGGTTCTTGCGTTTTTCCTATCATTCTCTGTTGATTTCATCCACAATCGGTCAGATTCTAACCCGGGATTTGACAAATTGGTATCAGAGCATTCGTTTACCTTGGCGGTGAGAAGATCTGGCTAGTTGGGTTTGCGTGCTTTAGTCTTCTTTGTAAAATTCCTTGCTGAATAGATCTGGCGGAAGAGATCGAGAACTAAGGTGCGGAGTTCGGGAAGAAGTCCTGGGTAAAATTCCTTAAGCCTTGTTCTTGATCTACTCCGGAGAGGATGACTAAACCAGCTACTCGTTCGAAAGTGGAGTCCTCTGAAAGGGTAGTGATGAGACAGGAGGCCATGGAAGCAAAGAACAAGACAGAGGCTGTGCGGCAGCAAGTGGGAGATCTTCAATCTCAGGTCAGCAGCATACAAACCCAAATGAATAGATTGGAATCAATGTTGCAAGGATTTCTAGGGGTACATGGCCAAATTCCTGAGGTACAAGGAGGGGTCACCACACATCTAAACAGAAATGAAGATCTGACAAGAGTACATGGGGATCTACCACAACAGGGGGAAATCGAACTAGAGGTGATGAGAAGAAAGAGGAACTTGAATCGGCTCCAAGTAAACAGTGCCCACAGAATCAATTTCAATGACTACCCCGAGGTAAATCCTCTACAGCCTCCCACAAGGCATTCGACTGCTCCTGTCTATTGGGGTCAGAATGCTTCACCCCCTTTTACCCCTAATTCTCCTTCATTGAACCACTTAAACCATGATAGAGAACAGTATTACGCAAGACAATGGAATCCAAACCCTGGTAATGATAGAATCAACAACTTTTACAAGTCAATTGCAAGAGGGTCTAAGATATATTTCCCTAAATTTGATGGTACTTGTCCATTAGAATGGATTAGTCAAGTGGAGATTTACTTTGCTATGGCTAATGTGCCTGATGAAGCCAAGTTGGGTCTTGCCCAAATGTATATGGTAGGAAAAGTGACAATTGGATTAGAGTCTTTGGGTTATTATGGAATCCTCCCCATGGCAAACCTTCGAGAATGATTTGTGATGATTTGCTCAAAGACAAAGGGTTATGAAGTCTTAGAGAATTTCCATTCCGTTAAGCAGTACAATCTTAGCATTTCAGAATACATAGATAAGTTTGAAGAATTGATGGCTTTGTACAAGAGCGAGGTTCCAATGCAGAATGAGTATTTCTTCGTTAAATGCTTTGTTAATGGGTTGAAATATGACATTAAGTACTACTTGAAACCTTTGAAACCTCAAACACTTTGTGAATCATATTGGATGGCCAAGGATATGGAGAAGGGTGCAGGGGCTGTGACAAAAAGGGGCTTTCAAGGAGTTTCCAATGGTT
Source organism: Phyllostachys edulis (assembly GCA_036346405.1). Lineage (NCBI taxonomy): Eukaryota > Viridiplantae > Streptophyta > Magnoliopsida > Poales > Poaceae > Phyllostachys > Phyllostachys edulis. The sequence goes on from CM070549.1 coordinate 62,124,873, forward strand.
AGCAAAAGGGAGGTTATACACCCAATCCAATGAAGAACAAAACCCAAATGGGAACTACTGTTCCAAAGAAGGAAGTTGTCAGTAAACCTACTACACCTTTTATTCCTGGAGTTTGTAAATATTGTGGAGGTAAATGTTTTTTAGGTCACAAATGTAAACAATATCAGAGTGTTAATCTTATGGTTTCAGAGACTGAGGAAGCACCACTGCTAGAGACAAAAGATGAACCAACAGAGAATCCTGATGAAATTCCGGCAGAAGTCTGGAAAGGGAAGAACAACCGATGCAAATGCAAGTGTCACTCAAGCGGTTCAAGGGTTAACCAAAGTAACTACTTATACCTTGTTAGTTAGTATGGGAGGAAAAAGAGGAGTAGCCTTATTGGATAGTGGGAGCACTCATACCTTCATTGACCTCAGATTTGCTACTAAAACCTCATGTAAGATTCTGAGTAATACCTTGCAAAAGGTTGTGGTTGCTGGAGGGGGAACACTATTGTCTGGATCTCATTTACCAAAGACTGTGTACTACCTCAATGGAGAAAGTTTTTGCAATTCTTTCAAAATTCTCAAGCTGAAGGGTTATGATATAGTGTTGGGGTGTGATTGGATGTATCAACATGGCCCTATCAGTTTAGATCTCAAAACAAGGAAGTTAACCATTAGAAAGGAAGGGATTGTAACCATAGATATGTATGACAAGTCACAGATTGATTCTTTAAGGCTAGTGAACTCCAAAGGACTTCACAAATTGTCGGTTAAAGGAATTTCAGGCTTTGTGATTGAACTACAGGCGATGAAGGAAATGGAAGAATCAATGGTGATTAAGCCACAGTATCAAACATTGATTCAGTCCTTTGAAGATGTTTTTAGAGAGCCACAGGAATTACCTCCTGAGAGGAGTTGTGACCACACCATACTTGTGAAAGAGGGTTCAGATCCACCTAATATCAGACCCTACAGGGTTCCTCATCAGCCAAAAAAAAAGAGATGGAGAAACAAATACACAAATTATTGGAATCTTCCATCATCAGGTCTAGTGCTAGTCCATATGCATCTCTTGTTATCTTAGTAAAAAAGAAAGATGGCTCTTGGAGACTCTGCATTGATTACAGGAGATTGAATGCCCAAACAATCAAGAACAAATACCCTATACCAGTCATAGAGGACCTGCTAGATGAGTTGCATGGAGCTTCAGTTTTTAGTAAATTTGACCTGAGGTATGGTTATCACCAAATTAGGATGAGTACAGGAGATATAGTCAAAACTCAACACTTATCTGGGTCCTTATGAGTACCTTGTTATGCTCTTTGGTCTCACAAATGCCCCAGCTACTTTTCAGTCCCTAATGAATAACATCTTTTCACCATATCTAAGGAAGTTCATTCTTGTGTTTTTCGATGATATACTCATATACGGCAAAGGGGAGAAAGAGCATAAAGAACACCTAGTTATTGTCTTGGACTTATTGAGGCAACATCAACTCTTTGCAAAGCTCAGTAAGTGTGTGATTGGTACAAACCAAGTGGAATATCTAGGGCATGTAATATCAGAATAGGGAGTGGCCATTGACCCTGGTAAGGTTAATGACATCAAGGATTGGCCTAAACCTCAAGATGTGTCTCAATTGAGGAGCTTCTTGGGTATGACTAGTTATTACAGAAGATTTATCAAGAATTATGGGATTATCTATAGGCCACTTCATGATATGTTGAAGAAAGGAGGGTTTGATTGGAAGAAACCTCAGGATGAAGCCTTTGAAAAGTTGAAATGCAGTTTGATTACAGCCCTAGTATTGGCCTTGCCAAATTTTGTTGTTGTTTTTACCCTAGAAACCAATGCAAGTGGGACTGGAATTGGAGGAGTCTTGATGCAAAAAGGAAGACCTATTGCATATTTTAGCAAGACTTTGGGAGTTAGATCAGCCTCACTATCAACTTATGATAGAGAAGCCATGGCTATCATAGAATCATTTAAGAGGTGGAGGCATTACTTTTTAGGTACTCAACTGATAATTAAAACCGACCAAAAGAATTTGAAGTTTATAACTGAACAAAAGGTCTCAGAAGGAATACAACATAAGTTGATGCTAAGGCTATTGGAATTCAATTATATTATTGAGTATAAGAGAGGGAAGGATAACAAGGTTGTTGATGCCTTGTCAAGAAAGGGTGCAAAAATAATGTCCATTTCAATGACAATGCCTAGTTGGGTGGAGACAGTTGAAAGGAATTAATGGAGCAATTATCTTTAACTCCTAATTCTGATTCTGGTTATACTTTCCATTCAGGGGTCTTTAGATACAAGGGCGGAATTTATGTAGGCAATGACAAGGATCTGAGGCAGAATATCATAAGCTCACTCCACACTTCATCTATTGGAGGACATTCAGGAATGGTAGTTACATATCAGAGAGTAAAGAACCTCTTTTACTAGGTGGGAATGTGGAAGGAAATTCATAAGTTTGTTCAAGAATGTCCTGTCTGCCAGCGTTCAAAGGCCGAACACTGCCAATATCCAGGGCTATTGCATCCCTTGTCGGTTCCTGGCATGGCATAGACCCATATCTCAGTGGATTTCATTGAAGGTATGCCCAATTCTAGAGGGAAGGAGATTGTGTTTGTGGTGGTTGATAGATTTACAAAATATGCCCATTTTATCTCATCCTTATTCAGTGCATTCAGTCACTCATGCTTTCATTGACAACATTTTTAAATTGCATGGGTTTCCTATAGCCATTGTATTAGATAGAGATAGAGTATTTACTAGCAAACTTTGGCAAGAGCTATTCAAGTCTTTGAAGGTGCAACTAAGATTTAGTATAGCCTATCACCCCTAATCAGATGGTCAAATAGAGAGGGTTAACCAATGTGTTGAGTCTTATCTAAGATGCATGGCAATGTTTGAACCCAAGAAATGGACATCATGGCTACCCCTTGCAGAATGGTGGTACAATACCACTTTCCACACTGCTTTGAAGATATCCCCATTTGAGGCTTTATATGAGTTTCCTCCTCCTTTGATCAATGCGGTAGATGTACCAGGGCCGGAAGATGAAGAGGCTAGAAACTTTTTGGAAGAAAAACAGATTATGTTGAATAGGTTGAAGGACAACTTAGCACAAGCACATTCAAGAATGAAGAAATATGCTGATTTGAATAGAAGTAAGAGGCAGTTGGCCGAAGGAGACATGGTTTATCTTAAGATACAACCTTATCGTATAGTTGCATTTGGTATCAAACATGCACTAAAGCTCACCAGCAAGTTTTATGGACCTTTTCGCGTATTGCAAAGAATTGGCAAGGTTGCATACCGGCTGCAGCTACCACAAGGTGTAGGGATACACCCAGTTTTCCATGTAAGCCAACTCAAGAAGCATTGTGGACCCAATGCGGTTCCTAGTCCAGATTTGCCACTAGTAGGAGAAGATGGAAAGATAAAAACTGAGCCAATACAAGTGATTGAAACCAGAGCATTACCCCGAAACAGAACATTGGTGACTCAGTGGCTTGTTCAATGGGTGAATTTACCGCCTGAAGATGCATCATGGGAGGATGCTTATTTTATCAAGAAAACATTTCCAGATTTCTATTCACAAACTATTCGGGCTTGGTTTCCTGATGCACACACTTGAGGACAAGTGTGGAATTGAGAGGGGAGAAATGTCAGAACTTCAGTTCTTCAGTTTCAGCTCCAGACTTCAGAAGGAGAACAAGCTTCTTTGAACCATTATGTTATGTTGGATGGACGGTCCAGATGAGGGGTTGATAACCTTTTAAGTGAAGATCGACACTTTGGGAGAGACGGGATATCTACTGTTCACACCATCTTCTTATCGTTTAGAAGTAACAGAGAAACGCATTGAGACATCTTTAACTGAATGTAATTCTGCTATTGCTATTTTACTTTTACGGTTTGTAATCAGTTAAGACCTGGAGAAGTTAATGGAATATCTTTTAGGGTTCTTGCATTTTTCCTTTCATTCTCTATTGATTTCATCCACAATCGGTCAGATTCTAACCCGGGATCTAACAGTGAAACGGCTTAGAGGCGAGAAGTAGGAGCTGGTTGGCGAGGGCGGGGAGGTCCTACACGTCGATGCTAGGGATGAAAATGGATCGGATAGTTTCTGACCGATCCAGACGAAAATGGATTCGGATTGTCTCGAATCAAATTTTTCTCGGATAATTTTTGGATCGGAAACGAATTCGATTTTTTTTTGTCGGAAACGGAAATGAATACGGTAGGCATGCTATCCGGTGGATACGGATACAAATACAGATTATCCGGATAAGACCAAGTCCGAATATCCGGATTTCAGCCCAAAAGAGAAAAGGATATTTTAATTGATTTCCGAATTTCAGAAAATGCAACAAATCAAATAACCTTTTAGAAAATAGCAAATATAGTTCAAAAATTCTAAAAAAATCACAGAAATTCCTTAAATTATTTTGAACTTAATAAAATTAATTCCAAGTTGGTTTTTATTTTTGCACATAAATTAATTTTATATTTCAAAAATATGAAAAACCTTTTAAAATCCAAAAATTCAAGAAATTAATTATTTTTTCTTTTCACTTTAAATCCAATAAAATCCCAGAAATCTCAATAAATTTTATTTTTGACATTGAAAACTAGGAAATTAAATAATTGACTTTATTTTATCTTTTTTTCTTTTTAACCAAGAAAACTCTTTTAAATCTCAGAAAATCCAATAAAATAATAACTTTATTAATTTTATTTTTGGTAACAAACTTTGGGATGTTAAAGTCATTTGCATATAGATTAACCATTCAGCTTTATCGGTGTTAGTGTGAACTAAGTTTTATGAATGTGATGAACTAAGTGTGAATGTGTGATGACTTGTGACTTTGTGAGTTATGACTTATGAGTTAAATATGGTAAACTAAGTGTTATATTTGTGATGAACTAATTAATGTAGCTTGCTAGTGCCAATGTTATGTGTGGTTGTTGAAAATATGAACAATTCATGAATGTTTGCATCAAATAAACTAGTTATATGTTTTCGTTAATGTCTGGCATACAATTTAAGGGGTTTTCATGTTCCAAAAAATATCCGTGATCGTATTCATTTCAATTTATATTCGCTCTATATTCGTATTCGATATTATTCGTATCTGGATCCGGGAAAAAAAATGAAAACAAATATGGCAGAGCTATTATCCGTCTGTATCCGATCCGTTTTCACCCCTAGTCGGCGCTGAGCAGGAGGGAGAGGATCTTGGTGAGGAACGCGGGGACCCTAGAGCGGAAGGGCTCAGGGAGGTCGCGGAGGAGGAAGGCTACGGCAAAGAGGGTGGCGGAGGGCTAGCTGGGCGTGAAGAGAAATCAGGAGAAGGCGGCGGATGTAGGTGATGGTTCAGGGGCAAGGTGGCGGAGAGGGAGGAGAGGAGGTCGGCGAGGACGTGGGGTGGGAGGAGGGGCAGCGCAGCGGCAGAGTCACAGGAGGCGAGGTGGAGGACGAAATCGGCGGTGGGCAGCGGGGGTTGCTGCCAGGAGGGCAGGCCGGCGGCCGCCGACATCGCCGGAGATCGGAGGTGGCCGGCGGGGAGTTTGGGTTCCCCCACTTCTCCGAGAGAGAGAGAGAGAGAGAGAGAGAGAGAGAGAGAGAGAGAGATGTTTGGTGGTTTCGTAGCCGAGGAACTGAGTTGGCCCATGTGGGTTGTGGCTTACATGGGCCTCTTCGATAGACAGACATCAACTGCTTTTTCTCTCTTCTCCATTCCAGACTAACGGGCTAGCCCCCTGCCTCTTGCATGTGTTAATCTGAGAGCACAAATCCTAGAATTGTTTTAAAAAAATAATATTTTTAAAAAGATAATTACAAAAATAAATAGTCGCCCTAAAAAATTACAAAATTGTGTTCCTGTCGTCAGTTTAACTAGCGACAGAAACATATCGCTAGTTGAACTAGCGACAGAGACCCTCTCGCCCCCCTGTCGCCAGTTGAACTGACGACATAAACTTATTGCCAGTTGAACTGGCGATAGCTTCCTGTCGCCGTTTGCACTAGCGATAGGAAGACGGCCCTTATAAAAACCTCTTGAAGCCCTAAAATTCGGCACAAGTCTCACTTTTATTCAGAAAAAAGAGAAGGAGGGAAGAGTAGAGGAGAGGATAGAAGCTAGCGAAGCGCTGCTCGTCCGATCGCCTACCTCTCGGGTAATTTTTTTTAACCGATGGATTACATAGTTTTAGATGTACGGTTACGTAGTGCAGTACGTTTTACATAATACTTTTCGGTGGGTAGTCTAGTTTTAGATATGTGGTTAATCGTGGAAATGTTCTTTAGGGTGCAGTGAGTCAAATATATCCGATGTCACAAATTTTAAAATTTACTATGGTCAAGGGACTATTATAAAGGGTCCCGAGGGGATTGATTTTTGTTATCTCCGATCAGCGACCGTGCCCCTACCATGACTAGATCAGCGTACGTGGGGCGCTGTGATGTGGTGGTTGTTCCACACATTCCAAGTAGACTATGATGTGTACGATTTGAGATTGAGTTGTCTTGCCCCGTGGGTAGCACAGCCCACATATTGGGAGTTAGTGCAGCTGAAGGGAACAAATTCATGGCAGTCATATGTACACATGGCGAGGGAGGGAGGGTGAAAATTAGTCCTTCTGGTCCAGGCATATGCCAAACCCACTCCTTCATCCGCGACTGAAGCTCCTGGAGTTGCTGATGCTGTCGAAGGGGGTGCTAACGCCGAAAAAGAAGTCAGGGACTTCAGCCACATCGCGGCGCACACAATGGCTGAAGCTCCCGGAGTTGCTAATACTGTCGATGAAGACCCTGCAAAAGTAGCTCATTCGGTCAGGCAAGCTAGTGGTCTTGTTGACGAGGGTGAGGAGGTGGAAGCCGTAGTGCAAAGGATGGATCTCGAAGACCGAGACTACATGGTATTGTCTGAAGATGAAGGTTCCGACGACTAGGATGATGTGGACTAGCAGGCGGTTCCATCCGACTGGAACACATACCAGTTCGGGAACCTCGTCGTCAACGAAGGCTCCCGTGTGCCATGAGAGTACGACCAAAGCGAGGTCAGGCTAGGAGCTATGTACAAATGCAAGGAGGTCATGCAGGACGCGGTCAAATTCTGGGCCTTGTCGGTGCGGTACACATTTAAAGTCGTCAACTCTACCCCTAAGATTCTACAACGTGAAGTGCAGCATAGAGGGATGCCCTTGGCGAGTGCACGTATTTCAGCCTAAGTGGGACACCTACTGGAAGTACTCTATAGTGGTCCCTCACACATGCGCGCTTTTTGAGTCGGTCTGATCCTCTAGGAACTGTCATCGCTTTATCGCGAACCTCATGTACAGTGAGATCATGGGTAATTTAGATTTTGAGCTACGATCCATCATTCGGGTGATTGAGGCAAGGTTCCAGTACACAATGAGCTATACCAAGGCTTTGAGGGCAAAACAGATGGCATTGGAATCAAGGTGGGGCACGTTCGAGGATTCTTACCACAACCTCCCCAGGCAACTTCGAGTCATATAAGACAGAAATCCTGGCACCTATATCGACATTCAAGACGCTACGCATCCGAAGTGGCCCAATAAAAGGGTACTGCAGTGAGCATTCTTCGCGTTTGGTCCATGCATCAATGCATTCCGGCACTGCCGTCCAATCTTGTGCGTAGATGGGACATTCTTGATTGGAAAGTACAAGGGTCAGATACTGACTGCAATAGCGACGGATGAGAACAATCAAGTTCTTCCCGTGGCAATCGCTTTCGTTGAAAGCGAGAACACGAACAGCTGGTTTCTGAAGAATGTGAGGATTTCTATTGTCAAAGGCCGTCCCAACGTATGCCTTATGTATGATCTGCATGCAGGCCTGCTACGTGCAATAACCCAGCTACAACAAGGAAATAACGTACCACTTGCATGGCCGGATCTGCAGAGCAGGTGGTGCATGAGGCAATTGGGTGCAAACTTCTACAAGCAGTTCTGCAACAAAGACTTGATGAACTTGTTCAAACGGCTGTGCAACCAGAACCAGCAGCAAAAGTTCGAAGCACTCTAGAAGATTCTAGATGAGCGGACCAAGACGCACAAAAGGGAGACAGCGAGAAGGGTTGCCCCAAGAGCTGACCAGGCCCTCGAAGCATTGCCACAGCTACCCATAGATGCCCCCAGATTGACGAGAAGGACGGGGGCGCAGGTAAAATGCTTCTCGGACTAGATTGAGCACGAGCCTAAGGAGAAATGATCGCTGCTACATGACCTGGGTGGTGCTCGATATGGTGTCATGACAACTAATCTAGCCGAGGTGTACAACTGGATCATGCGTAGCGCAAAGTGCCTTCCTTTGGTTGGTATTGTAGAGGCAATTCTCCGCGGTACGACGAACTACTTTGTTGACAGAAGCAACAATGTGTGGCTTGTCATGGCAAATGACAAAATATTCTACTCTGCCATGGTCAGCAAGTATATGGAAGAGAAGAGCAAGAAGGGTGAGATACACCAGGCATTCAAGATGGACACAAGAGAGCTTCGCTTCAAGATAATGTATAGGGATAAAGGACACCGCAGGACGAACCGTGAGAGGGTCACCCATGAGTGCACGCTACGCCGCGATAGTTGCATATACACTTGCAACAAGCCCCTTCTTCTGCATAGGCTCTGCTCCCATGTCATAGCCGCATGTTCGACGGTGGCGCAACATCCCGGTCAGTACCTCTCTGACTATTTCACCAAGGAGGCGGTGATGCAAACCTGGACTGGGGAGATGTATGGTTACGCTGTGGTTGGCCATTTCACTGGCCATCCAACTTGGGAGTAACTAATCTGGGCCGTTGACATTGATAGACTCAAGGGAAAGGTTAGCCAACGACATGTACGACGCATCAGGAACGACATAGACGAAGCAGAAACTGGATGTTGTACGAAGAAGTGCTCCATTTGCAAGGAGTCTGGGCATACCTTCAAGAAATGTCCCACAAGAAATCCTCGGGACGAAGAAAACATCGACACTTCGAATGTCGTCGTGGGGACCTCATCCGGTCACCCAACTCGAGGCAGTCCATATGGGGGACGTTGAGGTTGCGACCACGAGAAAGCACGGACAGTAGTAATATGTTGTTGCCAATGTTTTGAATTATCATTTTGATTAAGTGTTATAACGTTTTGCTGAATGTTACGTAATATCAGTGTGATTTATCGTAGTTTTGATAGTAATGACAAATTCACATTTGTTTCCTTACATGATATGCAGTGCATGTACATGAGCAAGTGTATGAATTCTCAGGTGCATCACAATATCATTTACCTTCCTACTTACGAATCATTGATACTTCAATCTTCCTCGCAAAATTCTTCAGAAATTCACCACACTAGAACAACATACGACGATCAAAAAAATGTTATTACGAGTCTAACAGATTTCGTACTGTTCAAAATATATGAAAATCATAAGTAGACAAATCAGATTAAGGTTTCAGATACCTGTCGCCAGTTACCTAGACCGGCGATAGGGGTGCGAGAGGACCCCTATCGCTAGTTCAACTGGCGATATGTTCCTACGATATGGACACATTTTTATAATTTTTTAGGGTTTTGTAATTATTTTTTTAAAAAAATATTATTTCAAAAAAAATTCACAAATCCTGTTGTGCAGCATCTGATTCCGGACCTAACCATGCAGCCGCCGGCGAGAGAGTGGCATGTCCCGTCCAGCAATTTCCATTTCAACGGTTGGTGCGTGCCGAAGCAAGACGGCAAAAAATCGAGTCGCGATCTTTTTTGTACTCTGGCGAGTGAGCTTTCCTCGTAGAGAGGCCATCCGCACAGGCGAAAGCAAAACCTATTGCGAACTGTGCCATCAAACTGCCTACTCTGGTAATCGCAACGTGATACTATTTATTGCCACTCCTGCGTTGATCGACTCTTCGTTGTCGACGACGACATCGCCTTTCCCTGTCTCTCTCTGCCTTTCTTTCTTTCTGCGACGTCCATACGTTACTCCGAGTAGGCCCGCCACACCGGACAAGGATTCCGGTGACGCTAGCTCCTCGCCAGAATATCTAAGACCATCTCTAATGTTATATTTTAAATTTGCTCGAATAAGGAGAGAAAGACTAAATTGATTCATACGTTGGAGAAATGATTCCAACAAAAAACAATGTATGGAACCGAACTCTACTTAGGAATCGATTCAAAAGATTAAACAACTCATATGAGCATTAAACAACTACATAGAAGAGAGTGCGTTTGAGAAATGATATTATTATTTTGTGGCTTTTTAATGTAACGTGGGTCCCAGTTATTAGTAGGATTCGGTTCAATACATTATAAAAAAGCTCAGTTACTAAAATACTTACATGACATGATTATAAATCGACGTCGGCTCAATACTCTCAGATTCGTTTTAGGCGTATAGCCAGCGCACGAACTTGCTCTTGCGTTGCCTCCATGGCGCAACGTGTCCACTCCAGAACATTTCCTCGCCTTACATGCCTCCCCTTTTCTGAGTTTTTTCTCCACCGGTAAGATCCGATCGATCTGTCTCTGTCCCCCTTTCGGCCTTTCAGTGCCGTTTCGATGCCATCAAGCCACTGCAGCATGCTATGGCTCGTTTCGCCTTACTAACCAGAGTAAGCAGTGGTGCGGTGTCCGAATGCTACTGAAGCTTTGGCGATTCGATTTCGCTGCTCTGTAGCACGCCACGACCGACAGGCCGGGCGATTTGGCCCTGTGCAGAGACGTCAACGTTTTAAGATCATGGGCGTGTTTACCAGAAAAAATCCTAGCCAAACACACCTAGTGTCCTAGTGTTACATATATCGACGTCTCTGAGATACAGGTACTCCATCTTGGCATCTTCAGTTCTTCACAGCTCCCTCACCGACAGTCACGGTACAAGGAGCTCGAATGGCCGATCCAAGCTTCTTTGTCGGAATTGTAGGTCAGTCTGATATCATATGCTTCGTGACTTCATGGTTATTTGTTAGCTCCATTTATGTACTTCCTTGCTTTTTGCCTGTCCCAAGCTCATCTCACTATGTTTCATTTGATAGTTTAATTTGTGCAACAGGGAACATAATCTCCATACTGGTCTTTACATCTCCAATGTGAGTTCAGCTAGCAATTTCGTTAATTTACGCATGTAGCAGTAGCACGAGCTGATCATGGTGTTCTGCGTGATTCGGTGATGATTTTAGCGGGACTTTCCGGAGGATAGTGAAGAACAAGAGCACCGAGGACTTCAGGTGGCTGCCGTACGTGACCACCCTCCTCTGCACCTCCCTCTGGACCTTCTATGGCCTCCTCAAGCCCGGCGGCCTCCTCATCGTCACCGTCAACGGCGCCGGCGCCGCGCTGGAGACCATCTACGTTGCGCTCTACCTCGTGTACGCCCCCAGGGAGACAAAGGTGCGGCTAGCTCTTGGAATCTCCTCAGCAATCGATCTCACCGGACTGGCTCGATTCTTGGTGAAATAGATACATGGATTGTCGCCGACAAAGAACAAGCTGAATGGCTTTTATATGGCTTGCAGGCGAAGATGGCTAAGCTGGTGGTGGCCGTGAACGTCGGCTTCCTTGCCGCGGTCGTCGTGGTGACGCTGGTGGCGTTGCACGGGGGCGTCCGGCTGTTCGCGGTGGGCTTGCTCTGCGCCGCGCTGACGATCGGGATGTATGCAGCACCGATGGCCGCGATGGTATGTAAGATCACCATTCCACTTCAGTACAAGTTCTTCATTGCAAAACAGTGTCGAAGTAACTCTTTTCAAGAGGAGATTAACATAATAAACTAAGACAAGTTTTATACAGATGAACATCTCTCGCTAATATGTTTGGTTTGTTTAGTTCTTTTGCTCCGTGTATAGATTGCCCACTGGATAATGCATGCTCACATCTCTGGGTGAGAGGATGCAGATAATGTCCAGCTCAGAGGATCAAACACTTTCATCTCCTTTAATTTCTGACCTGTCATTAAAGATTGTTTGGTCCAGTGTCATTTTCTTCGATTTATAGTAGAAACAAAAGCAGTAACGTCTACTGGCACAATCCAGATAACCATTGTCCCATCTATCCAGCTAGCTTGGTGCCTTGGTGCTGGTCAGTCGGTGGCGTTGTTCTGTTTGTAGGACAACCAGTTGAACATCACTATTCCATTTTTTTATTGTAATTTTACACGAAAAGATTGATTGCTGTGTCACTTCAAATTGCTCGAAAAATTTCAGCGCTGGCATGCACCGACAAGAGGCGTTAACACGATCAGAAAGATGTAGTAGATGTGACACGATGAAGTGTTCACGATCGTGTTGATTTCGTTTATGCTCTATTTGAAACGTAGGAATTTCGTAGCCTACAGTAATCTGAAAAAAAAGCTTGACTAAGCTATAGTCATCTAATTTTTTTTTAAAACCCAGTCACTTTCAATTTACCACCGTCTAGTGGTTTCTGTTTTTCATGTTGAAAAATTCTAAACTAGATAAAAATAAATTTAGGTAAACCCTACAAATACATAAATAAATAGAACTAAAAGTTACAGTAAAATTATGCTAAAATTGCATATCACTTGATAATGTAATTTTAGATATAGTACTACTGCAATTATAGATGACTAGATTTTTTTTTTAAAATCAGACGATTGAGAGCTAACAAAAGCATGAAAAAAATGTTGTGTACCAAACGGACGTTAAACTAGTAGAGCTTTGCAACTGATTAAAAAAATAAATTAATCGGTGATGCAGAGGACAGTGGTGAAGACCAGGAGCGTGGAATACATGCCCTTCTCCCTGTCCTTCTTCCTCTTCCTCAACGGCGGCGTCTGGAGCGTCTACTCCGTGCTTGTCAAGGACTACTTCATCGGAGTACGTACGCATCATCACACTGCATGCATGTCTCAATATATCAGTAGGTCAATCTATGCATCGACTCAAACTTGCAACTCGATCGATTAAACCTGGGCGCGCATTGCTTGGCACCGGTAGATCCCCAACGCCATCGGCTTCGCGCTGGGCACGGTGCAGCTGGCGCTGTACCTGGCGTACCGGAAGAAGAAGGCGGCGCGCAAGGACGACGGGTCGGAGGACGAGGAGGAAGGGGTGGCGCACCTGATGGGGCGGGTGGAGATGGCGCAGAGGCGGGTGCAGCTGCACAAGGGGCTCAGTCTGCCGAAGCCGTCGTCGGCGCCGCACCACGGGTTCCGACACATCGCCAAGGCCTCCTCCTTCTCCACCACCCCCGTGGAGCTGCACTCCATCCTGCGCGAGCACGGGCGCTTCGAGTTCGAGAGCGTCAGGGTCGACGAGGAGGCGAACGGCGACGACGGATACTCCTACTCGTCAAAGTGATTTAGGCTGATGTTGTGTGCGCCAGTGTGTGGATGCGTGTATAGTATTCTTGGAGAAATGGAGAGAATTTAGTATCGTTCCGGAGTTTTGTGAAAACCAGACACATATATAGGTTTAGCTTTTCTTTCTGGGCAGAAATTAAGCGCAAAATAAGGAGGTTGTTGTGTACACGCATTTTCAATTTTCATCTAAGCTTGAATTTTTTAATTTAATCTTTTTTAATAATATTTTAAAGTTAACATCTCCGTAACTTTATTTTCAATTCTAACACATTTAGTCACGTCATGACGCGTGACGTGACCAAACCATATTATCACGCCACCTATCTCGGCGTGGCTTAACCTGCCACACAAGCCCTCATCTTGCACGTCGTGTTAGCGTGGAGGGCTTGTGTGGCCGTTGTCACACCCGCACTCGTAGCATGATGAGCTAGGATTGTCACACCAAATCTCCGGGCGTGACAGTGGTGGCTATTTTTTTTAAGGGGGTTTCAGATGAAGAAATCTTACGATTGTTGCAAAAGATACATGGACCATTTAGCAGGAAAGATGAAATTTTAATGCACAAGTTCACTATTTTATGTGGCCATGTACATCGTTCTTAGCATTTGATTTTGCACGGACATCTGATCCAAAAAATTTTAAACCTTATTTGATATAGCAATAATTGAACGGTGCTAACTGAATGCACAAACCTAGGCAGTAGATCTTTTTTCGAACCTGCGATATTCTTAGTTTGAATGAAGGGATGGATGAATAGACAGGCACATCCCATCCTATTGCAATGATAGGTGGTGCTCGTCGTCACTTAGGGGTCGAAGACCATTTAGTGTTTATTTTTTCCAGAACACATCTTTTGGACCTTTATTTTTTATGTTGTGCCCTGCCTTACTTCGCCAAGAATTGAATGCAAAAAAAGAACAAGATTTGAAGTTGGATTTACAACACATTTGCGAATTGAAATATACTTTATAATGCAATTAAAAATTACACAACGCGTAGGGTTTGGTTATGTGCATAAGGAACGACATCATGCACGAGTTAACAAACTGAAATACACCTACGATACATATGCGCGTTTTTAGAATGGAAATAAAGTCAATTGGAACAAAGATCATTAGTTTGGCGGCCCATCGCTCCCTTCTCCTTGTCTCCTTGCTGTCCGCGGCGGTGGCTAGTCTCGAAGTCATCCATGTCCTGCGAGACGGGCTAGACGCTTGAATAATGTTAGGATAACACAACGTCGGGCCAAATTAATAATTATGATGCGTATTGAATATAACTTACCCTTTCGATTCGGAATACGCCGGAGAGACGGGGAGCGCTAGAACGGCCCACGGTCTCACTTGCAGGGAGCCTTTCGCTTGTCCACCGCCTACTTAGCTCCGTCCTACTCATCTACTTTCTCGAGCTCGTCCGATGCTTTTTCAGTTGGGTCAGGTACGTAAGGTGTCCAGTGTTTGAAGGTCTCAGCTCGCATCGTATAGTTCAATATGTACTTCTGCTGGATGAATGTCCTATTGTATATGTCTGGTCTGTCGATCCATTGGAAGAAGTTGCATTGCATCTCCGGATGCCATTATGTGCGGGTGTACTCAGGGATTTGTGGCATGGAACGTAAGATGTGAAAAATCTTTGTATGTGCAAGATATGCTTACGAGGTAGTGGCCATCTCCAGGTGTGTGGACTGGATGATCTTAGTCGGTAGTTTGCACAAATATTGTGGACGTGGGAACTTTGGTGGTATTGACGCATCCTTCATAGAATTATCTAGGTATGGTTTAGCCATCTCGACAAGCCACTTGCGCTTCCGTAACATCTTCGCATAGAAGTTCACCGACGAGTCCGACATCTCCTTCCTCTCAGTTGTGTGAACCAAGCTTTCGTGAAGTGTTGGGTGTGGTTGTGTAGTGTCCCCCCCATCTCTTTCATCTCCTTTTATAAACGGATAGGATGTAATGCTCATGGTAGAGGGAGAATACGTAAGAAACCGATGCGTGGAGTTTGTTCAATTCTGAAAAGGTAGCGTCGTAGAGTGTTGTTACTTCTGTCTCAAAAGGATGCGTGGGACAGTGTGGTCATTTATGTCTGACCAGTTTGAGTCCAAGTGTGTTGTCTTTTCGGTCTGAAAAGCTGGCGAGGTAAAGTGTTGTCATGTCGATCTGAAAAGCTAGCGGCAGAGTGTGGATATTTCCATGTGAGTAGCCTGTGCGGCAGAGTATGGTCATGTCGGTCTTAAAAGCTGGCAAGGGAGTGTTTCGGTCTTTTCTGGGGTGGGTCCTATCTCACCATGAGAACTGGTGTGGCCTAACCGTGCCGTCACGCCAGTGCGTGGGCAATTTCAGAGGCGTTGCAAGCCTGGTCGTCGCTTCTGGTGCTAAGTCATGTCACGGCAGGGCTCCTGGCGTGACAGTGCCAGTCTGTCATGCCATGGGAACTAGCGTGGCCTAACCGTACTGCCATGCCAGTGCGTGGGCCATTTCAGTGGTGTTGCAAGCCTGGTCCCTGCTTTTGGTGCTAAGTCCTGTCACATTAGGGCTCCTGGCATGATAGTAACAGTTTGTCACGCCATGGGCACTGGTGTGACACTACCGTGTCGCCACGCCAGTACGTGGACAATTCCAGAGGCGTTGCAAGCCAGGTCCCTGCTTCTGGTGCTAAGTCCTATCACGCCACGGCTCCTGGCATGGCAGTACCAGCCTATCACGCCATGGGCACTGGCGTGATAGTACCGCTGTCAATAGAAAACAACAACATGTATGCATATATCCATTCAATCATTTCATTCAAACAACAAGTATGCATATATCCATTCAATCATTTCATGCAACAGGATAGACAACCTAGAAGCATATATTCATTCATTCAATCATCCATTCAATCATTTCATTCAACAAGAAAGAGAACCTAGAAGCATTTATGCATATATTCATTCATTCAATCATCTATTCAATCATTTCATTCTAATTAGTCATTCATGTATGCATATATCCTTTCATTACATCACTTGAGCTTTTAGAGCGGACCCGTTCCCAGTGTGAACCTAGAAGCTGGATGTTCGCCGCGCGTGCCATCGACGACGTTGACTAAACTAATGTTCATGCGATCACGGTGTTTACGGCACTAAGGCATGGTCTGTGTCGGCTACATGGTGGTAGGTGCGCCAACAAGGTCCGAGAAGACCATCTTGTCGGGCAACCCGACATCCACGTTGTCGTCCTCCTCCTCCTCCTCGTCTCGTGCGGCCGAAGTGGATGTCGTTGCCCGTGATGATGTAGCACACGATGAGCCACTCTGAGCCGAAGCAGGTTGAACAACATAACCCACTGCGGTGCAGTTCATTTTAGTCGCCATTCGCCGGCATTAACGGCAAACCATCTACAAGGGGGAAAAAGAGTAAGAATCCATCAGTGAATAAAATGAAGCTAAACAAAAACCTAATGGGATAAGGGATTAATTTTTCAGCACCATTCGATTTAACATACTAAAGTTACTTTGGATGGACCTCACCTCATGCAAATAAATACCAAACATAATAACATTCAAAATATAATTGAAGCAATTCGCATGTTATTTTAGCTTTTGTTATTAATTCAACACACCGAAGTAAAACAGTATTGGATGAGGGGGTGGGGGTGGGTGCAATATCTTTGCTACGAACTTCTAAATGAAGCTAAACAAAATCCTAATGGAAGAAGGGAATAATTTTCAAAACATTATCTCTTGGTACAATTGATTGTACTTCCTCAAAATAATCCCCGAAAATCATGCCAACCATGAGCGTGCATAGATCCTGTTACCACAATGCAAACCTTCCACAATCCTCCAAAATAGGTTAACCTAAAAACCAATCCTAATCAAACTCCCAACAGGCAAGCTATCTAACCAGCTCTTTGATGACATTATGTAGTTATTTCTACCCAACAGCCAATAGCCAATAAGGGAACAATATTGACATCAATTCTCAAGTTGTGGGAGGTATGCGTAGCCACCCAAGTTGTCGTCGGTACTCCGTGAGTGCATGCATCGCACAAGTGGTGTTACAGACAAGCCAGTGTAGCGGAACCCCAACTGTAAGTCCCTGCCGCTCCGATCAGCCAACTTGAGCAAGTATATCCAGGAGACGACATTGACGGTACCGTCGGGGAATAGGAAGGACCCGAGTAGACACCACACCCATGCCCGTGTGAAGCACTGCACCGTAACCTCATCTGCATCCTGCGGGCACATGTTGAAGTTTGCACGCAGCCACGGTGTAAGCGCGACGGACGACCGATTGTCCCTCACGTCCTGAGTCGGGTCGTCTGGTCGCACACCTAGCCACTCGCCAACCCGGTCACACCAACCCGCGATGTTGATATCTCCAGTCACGGGAAGCCCGTCTATGGGAAGATCCAGAATCATAGCAACATCTTGCAACATGATGGTCATCTCGCCTGACGAAGGTGGAAGGTGTGGGTCTCCGGGCACCATCGGTCCACTAGTGTCGTAAGTGCAGCACCATCCATGTGGGGGTAGCCCATTGGTGACAATCCGCGCCAAGGCAAGGAAACTAGCATCGCGGACGTATGGCACGTATGCACCTATTGGTTATGGTAGCGGCGTCGAAGTCCCCTAGGTTGTACATATCCTTGCCAGCCTGCTGCGAGTGGCTCATTTCATTACGAAGTATTTTTCTCTTCCTTCTACCACGTCGCTTGTTCACCATTTCTTTGTCGGGAATGTATTCTTCCCCAACGTAGGGTGGCCAATGGGAGGTATCAAGGTAAGGTTCGAACCTCTTCTCTCAAGTCCTCGTCGTGGCTAGCTTTGAGAATTCTTCGGCAATGAAGGTGTCCGAAAGGTGACTTACGCCACGCACGCGACATGCGGAGATGATGTGCGAGCATGGGATATCTAGCAAAGTTGAGACCATGCAAGTACAATCTCCCAAAGTCATGTTCACTTTATGGTTTTGAACCCCATAACGCTCACCCCCTATCGATATGCCCCCAGCTGCCCTGATGGCGTAGATATGCAAAGTCGGATCGTAACACTCCGCCTCCTAATTGCATGAGTTGTCCTCCGCCAGAGCAAGGTGTTTGGCAGCAACTGCACCCCAACGCTCGCCGACATTGTATGCATCCATTTCACGAGTCCACCGATCAACAAAGTATGAGTTAGTCTTCCTAAATGAGTACTCCGTGTTGGCTGATACTGGTATTGCACGGATACCCTTCAGAACGTTGTTGAGCACCTCCAAGATGTTCATAGTCATCATGACATACCTACATCCACATTAGCCATATGCATGTGCCTATTTCGTCTTGTGCTGCAAGACCTCGTCCAACCACTTATTCCCTTGTTAGTTGGTCAGTCCCCTGAGCTCCATCAGCTTGCCTTTGAAGTCCCTCTTCTCCAAACAAAACCAAGAATGCCTTGAACTTTTTGTGAGATCTTCCCTCATCAAGATGCTAAAAATTGGCCACTAAGTGACGCATGCACTACCTATGCAGCACATTCGGGTGTCCATCTAGTTTGCTCTTCACATCATTCAGAATATTGCGGTGCCTATTCGAGACGATGCAAACCTTCCGTCCAGGCTCAACAAGGCATAGTCGAACTATATCCACGAACCATTGCCAGCTTGTATTGTTCTCACCCTCAGTACGTGCGAATGCTAGTAGAATTAGCTGGTTCTCTGCATCAATACCCAAAGTGACCATCAAGGCACCATAGTACTTCCCGGTTAGGAATGTGGCGTCAACTGATAAGGCATGCCTACAATGCTTGAAGGCATCTTTGCATTGCCCAAAAGACCAGTACACCCGCACGAGAACATGTTTTATAACTCCTTCATCGGGTTTCGTTCAGTTCCCGTGCTAAGGATAAAACTCCATGCCCGGGTTCTTGAGCTGCATAGCCGTTAGGATTCAAGGAAGCAACCCATAAGCCTCCTTCCAGTCACCTCACAATAACTACATCACTCTCTGCTTTGCCCTCCCTGCTTTTCCATACTCCACGTGGTAAAATGAACCCAAATATAGCCTCAATGAGGGTGGCGACGGTCACATCAGGGTCGATAGCCACAACCCCGGTTATGCATCTTGCAATGAAATTAACGGTTGCCTAAAGGTGCTCCTTGAAAACTCGTGCAATCCCACAAGAGTGAGGCTACTCCTTATTTTCCATTGATTCTCCCTAGTTTTCCGCCCCTAGACCTTCCATCTGCACCAGGGGCGAATCCACCCGGTGGGCTTGAGCCCACCCTCCGCCGACACCGGAACCCCCTCTCCCTGGTGGCACCATGATTTGATGAAACAAAGTCAGTCGTTGCACCCCTTGATCTCATGAGTCACGATGCTGCAGATCCACTTGTCACTATGCTGCAAATCACATAGCAAACCGTATAGTACTTTAAGCCCACCCTCTATTTTTATCGTGACTTTGCCACTGATCCGCATCCCTAGAGGGTAATCACACTTAAGCATGTATATATTACTATTCGTCTGCCTGGTAGTACACCGCTCCGACGAATAGTAAGCCTTACCAGAGTTAACACAGCAGAGCAATAAGATAGAAACTGTACTCCTTATTCCAGTTAGCCAAGTAAGGTTATGGTTCTTTATTACAAGTAGTAATTTATAACTGCAAAATGGGACTAAGTCCCCTCGCTTGCCTGCCCTACTCCTCCAGCCGTCTATTCGTTCCACGTGCCGAATAGGGCGCCCATCTTGCCCTGCTCCTCGTAGTAAGCGCCCTCACCTCCTGCGGCCTCCTCGGTACCTACGTGTCCTTCATCCCATGTGGGATGGTTCCTGGTCGGACTAGGATTTAACAAAGAAGAATAATATCAAGGTTGAGTACTAGTGTACTCAGCAAGCATTAATAGCAAAAATGCACTGGATGACTCATCTCTGTTCGGTTTTATATTTTCTAGTCCATCTCTTTTCTAGAAAATAATTTACCAAGATTTAAGTTGTAGTTTTAATTCTGAAAAGGCTACTAGTCACTTGGAGAGAAGATAGACCCCTGGCGGTTCCCGTAGACTCCAGTCCAGGAGACAGACATGAATTCATGGTTTGAGATATAGCACTGCGCAGGTTTTGTACCACTTTACCCATAGCTACTTTGAGCTCTCTATGAGCTAGGTCCCCTGCATTTCCTTTGATGCGGGTTCGAGTTCAAAATACAGAACGTTTTTCAGGTTACATGAATAATTTCTCTACCCGTTACTTTTCATCGGTGTCTTGGGATGTTACCCCAGTCATCCACCAAGTTCCCGTAATGTTGGTTGGGCCGGTTTCCCTTCACCCAACACTCCACCTAGCACTATAGCACCTTACTTCCTTCATCACACTCACACATATTACTTACCCGATGTGGAGAGCATAATTACATAACAAAGTAGCATTTTCTGCCCGCCGAAACAGGAAAATGGTTGGCACTTAAATACAGCCTCTTATCCGGGTGAGAGTTTTATTGGTCCTTATATATTAACCATATGTAAAGGGTCCCACCTCTTGTCTCATCTCTTCTTTTTCTCTTTTTCTACCCAGGGCCCCCTTTACCATCCTAATAATCCTCAATTCTCATCTCTTTTATTCGATTTGATTTTGAGACATAGTTTTCATGCGGTATATATATATATATATATATATATATATATATATATATATATATATATATATATATATATATATATGATACAACAATATACTAGGTTGATATTCAAGAGGTAAGATTGCCTTCGTAGTTGGAGAAAAGATCGGCGTCGACGTATACTGGATCAGATATACCCGCCTGCGCTGGTTCGCTGCAATTATACGACGGCGCGAATAATAAATAAATAGATAAAAGTTGCTTTTAGTGCTATTACTGCGCACACTAGCTCGGTTGGTTCTTTTCGTTAGCAGATTTTAATTTAATAACATTTTTTGGGCCCCGTTAAGTTAGCACTCTCCAGCTGCGGTTGTTATACAGTCTACTAGCTCTGGAATCGTTGGTTGTCTATATTCGGGTTTTATCGCACGGCAAATAAAATTACTACTCGTACTCACATGCAACTAGGTTTATTTAATTTTTATGCAAGCAAATAAATCCCTAATTGATTTTACGCCAGTGTTGTTTAATTTAATTTATCTATCATAATTAATTTATCTCTAATGCATCAGATTATTTATTTAATTTAGTGAATTCTAACGGCGATTATTTTAGTTATATAAGGTCTCAGATTAATATATCAATTTTTCCCGCTTTTCTTTTCTACCGGTCTAGCTACTGCTATATATTCGTGTGCGGCCGAAACATTTATTTGATTTAATATTTACATAGTGCCAACACTTCTTATTAATAAAGCTCATTTTTATATGGCTAAATCTATTGCTATTAATTTTTACTGGAATCTACCTATACACCCCTTCCCTAACTCCTTTTTTTCTAAACCTAATCCTAATCTCACCCACCTAATCACCTTTTCTCTCTCCTCCTTTTTTCACTCGGCTGAAACACCCCTCGACACTCATTCTCTTTCTTTCCCCTTTTCCCTCATTTCCTTTTCTCTCTCCTCCTTATCTTCACTTGGTTCAACCGAGAGAGCTCCTAGGCTTCTATCATCTTCTATGTTCTTCCATTTCCCCAATTCTCCCTCCCTGGGACAAGCTTCTTGGTCCTAACGCCTCCTTCTTGCGCTGCTCCCACTTAGCCATGGCGCCTGGCATGGCTTGGCCGCCTGCCGTGCCCACTCGCTCGCTTGTACCCGGCTTGGCTCCTCAAGACACTCGGCTTGGCCTATGGCCGCCTCGCGCCTGTGCCTCCCTTGGCCCGGCTCCTCCTCTCTGCCCCGACTGCTCCCTCTCACACGTGCTTGGCCTGCGCCTACTCGCCCTTGCGCGCCTCCCCTGGCCCTCAGCTTGGCTCCCCTGCGCCGCGCCATGAAGCCCGCCCACCTCGCTCCTCACCGGCCCTTACTTCCCCAGATTCTATTTCCCTATTGTTACCTTGGTTTTTAGTGCTTGTGGTTTTATTCATGCTCTGATGCTAGTTGATTTTCATTTATGCATGTTGTCGGGACACCGAATATGCAACTCCGAGACCCTCTGTGTATTCTGAACTAGTCCCATGATCAGTAGCTAGCTCACACAGTTACAATATCGACGAAATCATATCCACACAACAAAGTAGCTAAGAAGCAGACAATTAATAATTAGTAGCAAAAGGACCTTATGGTCAAGTCTTACGGAGTTTGCCACACAGGGCTTAACAACGAAAGGTAACTTGCAGTGGAACCAAAATATCTCGTGGTGGCCATCCGACATGCCCATAGGCAATCGAGTGGAGAACGTAACCTAATTCGCATAGTCTTCGAAGTAGTCTTCCTCGTAGAACTCGGTGTTTCCTAGTTCTTTCTCGGCGACTGATCAGCAAATGGTGCAAAGCCGTGAATACTTTAAAGTATACAGTAAGCCGTAGGGAAATGTATGCAAATAATATTCATGTAAGGCTTGACAAGGATAGCTTTATGGCTATATTTTGCAGAAAGCAATATTGAAAGTAAATAAGGTAACCAGATTGTAAAGCACAATTTAAAAGATTAATACATAAGTAATCAAGTTTCTTTAAAGCATCTAGTGAACACTCTGTTCACTTCCCAACCATCGACCAAAACCAACCACACAGATCCATCGAAACAATTCCAATATTTTTGAGAAAGTCTACCCTCGTGTGAAATCACTAGACATTGTCTATAACCGGGGACACGACTATTCGAATAATTTACATTCTGTAGAGGTTGTACAGCTTGACCTACAAGAGATAATCACTTGATAAAACACACGTTTCCTTAGACATGTGAATCAAGGAGAAGCTATCACAAGGCTTTTACAAAGCTCTATTTTGACTCGGTTCTGCTCGCTAAGGATTCGCCTCGATCTGACTCCCTCTTACGCCGCTTATCAACCCAAACAGAACCGACTCAAAATATTGCTAATTAGTTGGCTAGATCCACCCCATAAATAGAATTGTGGTTATATGGTATGGCCCAGATCAATAGCGCACAAAGTTAAGTCCTTAGAGATTACTCAGGCGAGGCAACCACAACCCAAATTCATCCCCTTTACTGCACGATCACTCGCCCGAGTATAAATCATTTTTGGTTCAACCCAGCCAAATGACAACCCTTGCCCTGGCACAACAAACTTTTATTAGCAGTGGCCGCGCCACAATTCCATATTTCAGTAAGTCAAGTTTAATCGTTCTTTGAGTATGTGATCATGAATCCCATCGTGACTAAGCATGACTAAGCATAATACGACCCATGTTGGTAGTACAATAATATTCAACTAATAATTAACCATCCTATGGTGTCCAAGGATTTATGTCATTCAAGGGTACATGTCATTCTCAATTTATCAAGGAGGCATAATGGCAGTTAGGTAATTAACTATTCTCGAAACCATTTTTTATGCAATTAGCCATGCATGTTTATATCAAACAATATAATTTTATAAATTGGGTACGACATGATCAAAGGTCTACGACTTGCCTTCATTGAAGAGTTGAGATCCTTCGGTCGTTGGGTCCAAGAATTCTTTCGAAATGCCAAAATCTATACGTGTGAACAAAGCCAAATAAATAAAACAATTCCAAATAAAATTTAAAAATTATCAAATAAGCACCAACAAAAAGATAATGAATTTATATGAATTTAGAAATTTGAATCACTCGAATCGGAGCTCGAACGAGGGAGAACATGCTCTCAGAAGTTTGAAAAACACATGAAATGATAAAAAGGGGATTTTTCCTAATTTTCAGAATTATTTTTGTAAGGGAAATTGGTTTTACTGCGTCAGCTGACGTCAACGACATGATTTAGAATTTCGGCCAAATTATTTTTCAATGGGAAAAGGATTTGCCACGTTAGAAGCCACGTGGACTGCCACGTAGGTGGAAGGGGCTGAGGTGGCACCTAGGTGGTGCTGATTGGGAGCCACGCGGTGGCCACATCGGCACCCGAGTCGGCGTCGCTTGGGGCCCAAGGGCCCACCAGCGTTTGGCGGGTGTTGGCTGGCAGTGAAGGCACCGGCGGCTAGAGGAAGGCGCGGCGAACTTGATGCTCACGGTTTTAGCGACGCTGCGCCAAGGGAAGGTCGGCGGCGAGCGGGGAAAGCGACGGCAGTGATGGGTGAAGACAGCGGGGATGCTTCGGTGGAATTCCGGGAAGGAGAAGGTGCGCACGGGGTGGCCTGAGCCCTTGCGATGATGAAGGTGGAAGCGTTGACGGTGGAGAAGGCTCGGCAGCGGTGCTAGAGGCGGCGGCGAGGAGCTCAGCTGGCGGCAGAATTCCTTGAAATACGGTGAAGCTAGGGCAAGAGAGAAAGGGGGCGGCGAGGGGAAAGAGAGAGGAGGGGGAGGGCTTCCCGGTGCTTCATTTTATAGAGCGCGGGGAGGTCCGGAAGGAGGAGGTCGAGCGCGGAGTGGCGGCGGGATTCGCGGAGGAGCTTGCGTGCTCTGGGGATTCCGCGCGGAGAAGGAGGGAAGCGAGAGATGGAACGGGGTCGGCGGGTTTCAACGACTTCAATGCACGCATTTTCTTGGAGAACCAGCGACGGATTTGCGGGATATGACAGAAGCTTGTCAGCGGCCACGGAGGAACTTGGGTGCAATTGAAGGACCAGAGGAAGAAGAAAGGGGAACACGGCGCCTGGTGACAGTGGGTCCCATTGATCAACAGGGCGACGAGAGGAACACAAGTTGGTCATGGCGCCGAGGAGGGGGCGAAGGAACGTGCCGCGCGGTGAAGAGAGAAGGTGGGCCGAAGGAGAGATTCGTCCCAAAAGCCGGAGGGGAATTAAAAAGGATCTTTGATTTTCAAAAAAAGAAACAAAGCAAAAGGCTTTTCAGAAAATAGAAGATAAGGTCCAAAAATTCTAGAAAAATGCACAGAAATTTCTTGAACCATTTGGAACTTGTCGAACCCGGGAGCGAAGGATCCCGAATTCTCTGTGTTCATACATTAGTCCAGGATAGCTAATGTACACAACAAACAAAAGTGATAATCAAAACATATCACGATTTTATTAATATTTATTCGAGTTTATTACAAAGGGCCCGAGGCCAAATAAAGTAAAACACAATGAAGCGAAATAATAGTAGTAGACCCAACGATTCGCCACATGCAATCGCTGCGGCGCAGCGACCTAAGCGCCAAGATCCTCACCGCCTGGTAGATATCTTCTCTGAATAAAGATTATTCACAGAGAGTGAGCACTACTACCGTGCTCGCAAGTTACACCAATATGGAATTGATATGCATGCATAAGGTAGACAAAGGATACTTGGCAAGGTTATTTTATGTAAAGCGGCGCTTTTAATTTAAATAATCATATTAGATTATAAAGCCATTTCATACAATAATCTAAATCACCATTTTAAATGACAATAGTTTATTGTGGATAACCTCCATAAAAGATGATGGATATCCTCCAATCACAATGGCTACCCGCCTAATTTTCCCACAGGACTATCCATCCTCAAATTATCTGTTGAAATCACTTTTAAAACCAAAAACAAAACTAACTCGAGTGGCTTTGCTAGCATGTCCATGATCATGACGCGCTATTCAATAGTTTCTACTCTGCGAGTTTGTACAACTTACCCACACGAGATATTATACTCTTTGTGTCGGCCAATCCACGCTTCCTAAGGCGTGTGACAGAGCAAACATCACAAGGTCGTTACAATGTTCTACCTCAAGTACTCGTGCCGCTAAGGTTTAGCTTCCATTGACCGACCGTCCTCCTCAAAACCCCTCTTGCGCCAGATGGGAAAAGCATCTGCAGACACCCATACATACAACATAGCACAAATAACTAAGAGGTATTACAAATTATTAAGTCGAGTCCTGCCCATACAGGACATGTGGTTGTACGATAAGGCATAACAAAATGCGCCAAAGACCGGTCCTCAATTGACTTGGCGTCATTCAATTTAAACCACAGGTCTTAATCTTAACAGACTAAACCGTGCATAAAATCGCACCCACCATTCATCCTTTTCGCCCAAGTCCAAACCCTTTTGATTTTATTTCTATAAAACCATCTTTACAAATTCTCTATGGTAAAACAATACCATAGTTTTAATTTTCAAAGAAATTTTATTGAGTTGGCTAAAATTCTCCCAAAAACATAAATCATGGTTTAAGTATTTATAAGCATTTGATTATTAAACATAATAATTTATCTAAAGTGACAAAGGAATGACATGGCAACATCCAAAATTTGGCATACAAGGATAATAGGAATAACTAATTATTTAAACAGAATTTGAAATACTTGAATAAAATTATGCATGCATTTAATAATTTAAAAACTGAATTTAATTAACTTTAAAATAATAGGGCAAAATGGTCAAAGTATAACTTGCCTTCGTTGCGATCGGAAAATCTAAGTCTTGAGAAGTATCAAATTCCCGGAATCGTCAAGTCTAAACGTGAAAATAAGTCAAATCAAATAGAATTCAAATAAAACTCAAAAATACAAAATAAACCAAGTCTAAATATAATAACTTTGTTTTATTGAGCTAAACAATCAAATTATAAAATTTTAGAAATTTGTTTCACTAAATTTGGAGTTAGGATTCAATTATTATGAATTTTACAAATTTTAACCTAAATTTGAGATTTAAATGAATTCTAAATTCTAAAACAAAACAAAACTGAACTCCAAGTTGAATAATTATATTTTATTTAGTTAGACAATAATTTTCTAAAATTTTAGCAACTTGAATCATCTAATTTGGAGTTATAATGCAAAAGTTATGAATTTTACAAATTTTAAACCAAATCATTATTTAAACAATTTTCTCGAATTATTCTCCTAAAGGAAATTCTAATTATTGCGCATGATGACGTCATCGATGATTTTCCGGATTTAAATGAATTTGAATTAATTTTTCGACAAAGGGGCCTACATGTCATTGACATGGCTCACATGGACCAAGTCCACTAATTTTAGGGCTCGGGGTTGTGATGACGTGGCGCCACATGGGCGCCGACTTCGGCTAAAAACGCACACGTGGCGCCGACTGTCGCCGTCGTGGCGAGCCACGTAAGCACGATGAGCGGTGGCGGTGCGGACTTGGCCTCGCCGTAGCGTTGCGCCACTGCGAGGCGCGGCGACAGGCTCAACGGGAAAGGGACAACGGGGTTCTATGGCTCACCTTGGGCGAGAGCGCGTGACAGAGTGACCCATGGCGAAAAAAATGCGGCGGCGGCGGGCTTCTGACAGCGAGGTTGGTCCCGTGGGTCTCCCATGAGGTGGTAGTCGCGACGGTAGGCGTGAAATACCGATGTGCATTGGTGCGCGGCGAGGACGCGGCTGGCACGAAGACACCGGAATCGGAGAAGGAAGTCTTTGCGGCGGCGTACAAAGAAACTCCAAATCACGGCGATTGGAGAGAGGAGGAGGGAGGTGAGTGGTGGTGTTAGCTTCGGCGTGAGAAGGGCTTCCCGATGCCCCCTTATATAAGGTTCGGGGTGGAGGAGAGGAGGGGATCGGGCACAGCAGCGGCGGCGGTGTTTATGGCATGCGGCCGTTCCAGTGAGATCGTGCACGAAGAAGGGGAAGGGTGAGCGCAACGGGTGCGGCATTGATAGGCGGCTTAAACGCGCGTAAACGTGAGTGAAAAGGGAGAGGGATTCGCGGAGTAGTGGAGCTCGGGCGTGGCCATTAATGGCGTGAATGGCGCGCCGTCGGCGAGGAAGACGGGACGGGAAGAAGAAGGGTCACGAGTAGTAGGATTTCGGTCCAGGGCTCGGAGCAAATCTAGCGTCGTGTGCGTGTATGGACCGTTGGATTGAAATCCAGCGGTGCCGTGAAAAAAAGCGCCGTGGAGAGCGGGCCATGGGTGAGAACGCGTGAATAGGAGATGGGCGGCTTGGTTTCGCCCATGCACTTATTTTTATGATTTTCTTTTCATTTTCTATTTTAAATATTCAGTTTAATTCATTTCAAATTTTAGAATATAGCAAAGTAATTCCAAAAAATTCTAGAAAAATTCTCATAAATTCTTAGAGACATTTTAGACTTGTTAAAATTATTTCCACCTTAAACTTGATAATATATTTTGCAATTAAATTTGTTTTAGCTATAACTAATTAAGAAAAGTTTTAAAAATTCGAAAATCCACAAAAATAAATATGTTTTAAATTTTCTCTGAATTTGAAAAATTGGGCTGTTACAAACCTTCCCCCCTTAAAGGAATCTCGACCCCGAGATTCAGATTTGGCCAGCAAGGAGATGGGGATACTCTGCCTTAAGATCTTCCTCTCGTTCCCAGGTGGCTTCACTTTCTGGGTGGTGGCTCCACTGGATTTTATATGATCGGATGATCTTGCTCCTGGTAACACGCTCCGCGACGTCTAGAATCTTGATTGGTTGTTCTACATAAGTGAGGTCTTCTTGTAGATTGATACTCTCTAAAAGAGTCTGATCCTCTGGCACTCGAAGGCACTTCTTTAGTTGTGACACATGAAAAACATTGTGTACTGCAGACAAGGTGGTTGGCAGTTCCAACTGATAAGCGACTTCACCTCTCTTTGCCAAAATTTTGTAAGGACCCACAAATCTGGGTGCGAGTTTTCCTTTGGTTCGAAACCTTCTTACTCCCCTGAGTGGAGTAACTCTGAGATAAACAAAATCTCCTATTTCAAATGTCAATTCTCTTCTTCGATTGTCAAGATAACTTTTACATCGGGTTTGAGCTACTTTCAGACGCTCTCTTATTGCTTTAACCTTGCTTTCAGCGTCTTTGATCAATTCCGTCCAAAGAATTGGTGCTCTCCTACTTCATCCCAAAGGAGCGGAGTTCTGATTTTCGCCATATAAAGCTTCAAATGGAGACATGACGCGTTCTGTCTGACCATCCGTCTGAGGGTGATACGCTGTTTAGATTGAAGTTGAGTCTGGTTCCTAAAGCTCGTGAAGACTCTTCCAAAATCGGAAGTGAATCGGGAACCTCTATCGAGACAATCTTCTTGGGTACACCATGTAAACAAACAATCTTAGCCACATATAATTCGCTAGTTTGCTACTCGATAGGTGGTCTTGATTCGGAATGAAATGGGCCACTTTGGTCAATCGGTCAATTATCACCCAAATGGAATCACATCCTGTTTGGGTCCTAGGAAGTCGATAATGAAATCCATACCAATTTCTTCCCACTTCCATTCAGAATTGGTAATGGTTGCAACAAACCAATGGTCTTTGATGTTCGCCTTAACTCGTTGACATACATCACAACGGCAACAAATTCAGCGATTTCTCGCTTCATGTCGACCCACCAATACTTCTCCTTCAGATCTGGTACATTTTGGTACTTCCGGATGAATGGAGTAGGGTGATTCATGTGCTTCTTTCAGAATTGACTGTTTTAATTCCTCGCGATTAGGCACACGATGCGATTTCCAACCACACTTTGTTCCTTGCTCATCTTGAGAGAATCTCGGGCTTTGCCTCTTCTCATATTCTTTTGATTTCTTTGATGTCTTCGTCTTCTAACCTGCTTTTCTCTAATCTGACTCAAGAGTGGGTTGAACTTCCAAAGCATTGACACATCTTTGATTGACAATCTCCAGTTTAGATGTTTCAGCTTCATACAATTCTCGTGATTCTTCCGAACCAAAATGGTATTGCAATCGCCTTTCTACTCGGGCATCTGCAACTACATTTGCTTTACCCGATGATAATGAATTCCAAGGTCGTAATCTTTTATTAGCTCTAGCCATCTTCGTTTATGCGAGGTTGAGTTCGACTGAGTAAAAATGTATTTCAGACTCTTATGATCTGTGAAAATCTCACAGCGGTTACCAATGAGATAATGCCGCCAGATTTTCAGAGCATGCACAATTGCTGCTAACTCAAGATCATGAGTCGGATAATTTCCTTCGTGTGGTCTTAACTGACGAGATGCATAAGCCACTACTTTGCCTTCTTGCATAAGTACACATCCTAGTCCTTGACGGGATGCGTCGCAGAAGATTTCAAAGTCCTTATGAATATCGGCGATTACTAACGGTGCGCAGACACTAATCTCTTCTTGAGTTCACGGAAACTCTTTTCACGTGCCTTTGTCCATTCAAACTTTTCTCCTTTTTGAAGTTGAGTCATGGGTCTCGCTATCTTGGAGAACCCTTCAATAAATTTGCGGTAATACCCGCTAATCCAAGGAAACTTCTCACCTCTGTGGATGACTTGGGTTGTTTCCAACCCATTACGGCTTCAACTTTGGTTTGGATCTCTGCGACTCCTCCTGTGACACAATATGTCCAAGGAATGCCATTTGACTTAGCCAAAATTCGCACTTGCTAAATTTGGCATAAAGTGATTCTCTCGAAGTTTTCCCAAAATTATTCTCGAGATGATCCTCGTGTTCTTCTTCATTCTTTGAATAAATGAGAATATCATCGATGAACACAACCACAAACTTATCCAGAATTCCATGAACACTTTGTTCATCATATTCATAAAGTGGCGAGGCGTTTGTCAACTCAAACGACATCATCAGAAATTCATCTGACCCATATCTGGTTGTGAATGCGCTCTTGAATGTCTTCTAGTCGATCTTGATTGGTGATAGCGGATCTCAAGTCAATTTTGAAAATACACTTGCTCCCTTTAATTGATCAAACAGATCATCGATCCTAGGTAGCGGGTACTTATTCTTGATTGTCACTTCATTAAGTGATCTGTAATCCACACACATTCTCATACTATTGTCTTTCTTCTTGACAAATAATACCGGCGCTCCCCAAGGTGATGAGCTTGGCCGTATATAACCTTTCTGTTTTAGTTCCATTATCTGTTTCTTCATCTCTGCCAACTCATTGGCCGGCATTCTGTAGGGTCGCTTTGAGATTGGGGCGGTCCCTGGGACTAAGTCAATTATAAATACTACGTCCCTGTCGGGTGGCATGCCGGGTAGTTCATCAGGAAAAACATCCGGAAATTCTTGTACCACTGGTATATCTTCAAGCTTTAACTCTTTCAAGCTGGTTAGAATTGATCTTCCTCCGGTACTAGTCTTGAGCTTGAATTCAACTGAGATTCCTTGCTCATTGGTAAGAGCAATAGACCTATTGGCACAATTTATTTGTCCTTGATTCTTGGCTAGCCAGTCCATTCCAAGGATTACATCCAAATTTTGAGAATGCAGGACTATCAAATCTGCTAGGAAGGTTACTCCGGATATTTCAAGGGTAAGGTTTGGGCAAAGATAAACTGGTTCTCATTTCTAAGCCCGGGAGTGAATTATCATAGGGTTATCTAAAGGAGAGATAGGTAACCTATGTTTTCCCACAAATTCATTGGAAACAAAAGAGTGCGATGCTCCGGAATCAAATAGGACTAATCTTTGGTCTTGAATTGATTGAAGCGTACCAAGGGCGACATCCGGTCTTTGCTTGAGCTTCCTCTGCAGATAGCGTGGTTCACACGCCCTTAGTGGTCTTGAACCGCGGCTTTTGATTGCCGCCATGGTTTGGAACTCTTAGTCTTGGCCTAGTAGGTGGTGCGCCTTGCGACTTCTTAGGGCATCTGTTAGCATAATGCCCCATCTCGTTGCGGTGGAAACATGTCACCCAACCTGCCGATGGAATCGGATTCTTCTGTGAGACCGACCTCCGTTGAGTTGCTACTAAGCTTTGAAGTATTGGGGCGCCGCGTTGGTCTTTGGAGCTCGAGTGTGGAAGATCAAATCCTCCACGCCGTGGTGGTGGTGAGGCCGTGTAAAGCGAGGCTTGGGTTGTCCTCGAAGATTGTACTTCGAACGGCCATCCTCCGCTTGCAGTTCTCCATCTGCAGATGTTTGGCCTCTGGCGAAAGCTTTATTCACTAACTGCTGGAAGTCACAGTAGTCATTGGAGACCACCGGGTGAGATCTCATCGTTCAAACCATCCATGAACCTTTCTCGCTTTCTTCATCACTAGCCACATCTCGCTGGGCATAGCGAGCAAGCCGGTTGAATTTGTGCAGTATTCACCTTTGTCGCGGTTGCCTTGTTTGAGCGCTGGGAACTCTTTCTTCTTTAGGGTCATTATCCTCGCTGAATATGTGCATGGCGGAAAGCCCGCACAAACTCCTCCCAAGAGATAGTCTGCGCATCGGCATGGGAGATGTTGTAGTTATCCCACCATTACGATCTGGGAACCGTGAGTGGTGAGAGGCAAACAGGACTCTCTCACGATCAGTACACTGAGTGATATCTAGCTTCTTCCCGATAGCACGGATCCAGTCATCGGCATCCATCGGCTCTGTGCTGCTGGAGAAAGTCGGTGGGCGCATACGCATGAATTACGCCATGGTCAATCTTTGTGCGGTGGAGGTGGTGGTGGTGCTTGGTGGTCTTTGCTTGGTTGATGTTAATGGATGAGCTAGCGTGTCTATCGAGATGTGTCGATTGGCCATCATCTGGCGCCAATCGTGCCCTTCACCGTGGAGGAGGTGGTTCTTTGGGCGGGGTTTTCCGTAATCTGCGTTTGGATTTCCTTGGCCTTGGCGCTACCACTTGCAAGGTGCGTGTGGTAACCATCTGTGGAATCTTCTAAAGACTCGTAATAGAGTATAGAAATAAAGTTCTAAGGGAATAATATTTTTAACAGCCCAAGAACAAACAAGCACAAGACAAAAGAACCAAATTTTGCCAAAAATAGTCCTTTTATTATTTTATTTTATTGTTTGATTATGGCTATCACAAGAGACATCGACACTCATAATTAGCATCTAACGATCATATTATGAGATCTTGCTAAGGTGTAAGAGGGTATAATCGGCTGCAAGTACTACCCTCTCTGCCTTGTAGGTAGCCACTCTTCTTCTGCAGCCTTTCAACCTTTCTTACGCATCTAGCGGTATTACGAGTATTACGCAGCTCATCGAGTGTTTCCGTAGGCATAATCCATTGCCTTAGACAGTCCACTTGGTGAGTAAGTTCAGAGAGTCCTCGTTCTCGGTGAGCGAAAGGTACTATCAAGCAGTCGGAATGTGCATGGGGTGGTAGTGGAACTCTGAGTCTTCAAAATGATTGTTGTAAATATGGCGGAGGCGACGTGTTGCTTCTCTAGTCATGCGTCTCAAGTCCATCAACAAATTATCGCGTCTCATTAGGCGTCGAAGATGTGGTGGTTTGTGTTTGGTTGAAGATTGGCGAGAGGACTACTTCAAGTCTCCAACGCTCTTGGTTTCCCGCTTTATACATGTACCCTTGATAAGTTGGTCTCTGGTTGTAGCCTAGGTGTTGCATCATCTTCCACAGGAGTGCGGCCCAGTGTCCGACGAAAATTCCATGGGAAATCCGGGTTGGTTGTTCAGCCATCTACAATTTAGAGAATAAGATGAGTTGATAACCATTTTAAAAAGAAGTGTTGAGAGGACTCTTGGATAGACTCAAAATATTTTTAATTTTTGAGAAATAAATCCTTAAAAGCGATTCTAAGGCCACGACCTCGATCGATATGGCTCGATACCACTTTTATCGAACCCGGAGCGAAGGATCCCGAATTCTCGTGTTCATACATTAGTCGGGATAGCTAATGTACACAAATAAACAAAAGTGATAATCAAAACATATCACGCATTTTATTAATATTTATTCGAGTTTATTACAAAGGGCACGAGGCCAAATAAAGTAAAACACAATGAGCGAAATAATAGTAGTAGACCCAACGATTAGCCACGAGCAATAAATGCGGGAAGCATCCTAAGCGTCAAGATCCTCACCGTCTGGTAGATATCTTCTCTGAATAAAGATTATTCAGAAGAGTGAGCACTACTACCGTGCTGCAAGTTACACCAATATGGAATTGATATGCATGCATAAGGTAGACAAAGGATCTTGGCAAGGTTATTTTATGTAAAGCGGCGGCTTTAATTTAAATAATCATATTAGATTACAAAGCCATTTCATACAATAATCTAAATCACCATTTTAAATGACAATAGTTTATTGTGGATAACCTCCATAAAAGATGATGGATATCCTCCAATCACAATGGCTACCCGCCTAATTTTCCCACGGACTATCCATCCTGAAATTATCTGTTGAAATCACTTTTAAAACCAAAAACAAAACTAACTCTGAGTGGCTTTGCTAGCATGTCCATGATCATGACGAATTGATTATTCAATAGTTTCTACTCTGCGAGTTTGTACAACTTACCCACACGAGATATTATACTCTTTGTGTCGGCCAATCCACGCTTCTAAGGCGTGTGAACAAACATCACAAGGTCGTTACAATGTTCTACCTCAAGTACTCGTGCGCTAAGGTTTAACTTCCATTGGGTGACTGTCCTCAAAAACCCTCTTGCGCCAGATGGGAAAAGCTGTCTGCACCCGACACCCATACATACAACATAGCACAAATAACTAAGAGGTATTACAAATTATTAAGCGAGTCCTGCCCATACAGGACATGTGGTTGTCTGATAAGGCATAACAAAATGCGCCAAAGACCGGTCCTCAATTGACTTGGCGTCATTCAATTTAAACCACAGGTCTTAATCTTAACCAGACTAAACCTGCATAAACGCACCCACCATTCATCCTTTTCGCCCAAGTCCAAACCCTTTTGATTTTATTTCTATAAAACCATCTTTACAAATTCTCTATGGTAAAACAATACCATAGTTTTAATTTTCAAAGAAATTTTATTGAGTTGGCTAAAATTCTCCCAAAAACATAAATCATGGTTTAAGTATTTGTGAAGCATTTGATTATTAAACATAATAATTTATCTAAAGTGACAAAGGAATGACATGGCAACATCAAAATTTGGCATACAAGGATAATAGGAATAACTAATTATTTAAGCAGAATTTGAAATACTTGAATAAAATTATGCATGCATTTAATAATTTAAAAACTGAATTTAATTAACTTTAAAATAATAGGGGCAAAATGGTCAAAGTATAACTTGCCTTCGTTGCGATCGGGAAAATCTAAGTCTTGAGAAGTATCAAATTCCCGGAATAAATCAAGTCTAAGCGTGAAAATAAGTCAAATCAAATAGAATTCAAATAAAACTCAAAAATACAAAATAAACCAAGTCTAAATATAATAACTTTGTTTTATTGAGCTAAATAATCAAATTATAAAATTTTAGAAATTTGTTTCACTAAATTTGGAGTTAGGATTCAATTATTATGAATTTTACAAATTTTAACCTAAATTTGAGATTTAAATTAATTCTAAATTCTAAAACAAAACAAAACTGAACTCCAAGTTGAATAATTATATTTTATTTATTTAGACAATAATTTTCTAAAATTTTAGCAACTTGAATCATCTAATTTGGAGTTATAATGCAAAAGTTATGAATTTTACAAATTTTAAACCAAATCATTATTTAAACAATTTTCTCGAATTATTCTCCTAAAGGAAATTCTAATTATTGCATGATGACGTCAGCGATGATTTTCCGGATTTAAATGAATTTGAATTAATTTTACGACAAAGGGGCCTACATGTCATTGACATGGCTCACATGGACAAAGTCCACGGAATTTTAGGGCTCGGGGTTGTGATGGCGTGGCGCCACATAGGCGCCGACTCGTAAAACGCACACGTGGCGTGACTGTCATTGCCGTCGTGGCCGAGCCACGTAAGCACGATGGCGGTGGCGGTGCGGACTTGGCCTCGCCGGGCTGGCGCGTTGCGCCTGGCGAGTCGATTGCTCAACGGGAAAGGGACAACGGGGTTCTATGGCTCACCTTGGGCGAGGCGGGCGTGTGAGTGGCCGGCGGCGGCGAAAAATCTTGGCGGCGGCGGCGGGCTTCTGACAGCGAGGTTGGTCCGTGGGTCTCCGTGAGGTGGTAGTCGCCGCAGGGTAGGCGTGAAAGCGATCTGATGCGGTCAGCGGCGGCGAGGACGGCAACGACGAAGACACCGAATCGGAGAAGGAAGTCTTTGTGGCGTACAAAGAAACTCCAAATCACGGCGATTGGAGAGAGGAGGAGGAGGTGAGTGGTGGTGTTAGCCGGCGTGAGAAGGCTTCCGATGCCCCTTATATAAGGTTGAGGTGGAGAGAGAGGATCGAACGCAGCCGCGGCGGTGTTTATGGCATGCGCCGTTCGGTGAGATCGTGCGAAGAAGGGAAGGGTGGCGCAGTGCGGCATTGATAGGCGGCTTAAACGCGTGGCGTGAGTGAAAAGGAGAGGATTCGCGAGTAGTGGAGCTCGGGCGTGGCCATTAATGGCGTGAATGGCGCGGCGTCACGAGGAAGATGGGGACGGGAAGAAGAAGGGTCACGGTAGTAGGATTTCGGTCCAAGGGCTCGGAGCAAATCTAGCGTCGTGTGCGTGTATGGGCCGTTGGATTGAAATCCAACGGTCTTGAGTGAAAAGGAAAGCGGCGTGGAGGCGGGCGGCTTGAAACGTGAGCGTGAATAGGAGATGGGCGGCTTGGGTTTCGGCCCATGCACTATTTTTGCGATTTTCTTTTCATTTTCTATTTTAAATATTCAGTTTAAATTCATTTCAGCTTTAGAATATAGCAAAGTAATTCCAAAAAAAAAATTCTAGAAAAATTCTCATAAATTCTTAGAGACATTTTAGACTTGTTAAAATTATTTCCACCTTAAACTTGATAATATATTTTGCAATTAAATTTGTTTTAGCTATAACTAATTAAGAAAAAGTTTTTAAAATTCAGAAAATCCACAAAAATAAATATGTTTTAAATTTTCTCTGAATTTGAAAAATTGGGCTATTCTGAAACTTAATAAAATTATTTTGAACTTAAATTTAGCTTTTAATTTTGCAAATAAATTATTTTTAACTTCAGACAAAAAGAAAAACCCTTTTAAAATCCAAAAATCCAATAAAATACTTAAAATATTACTTTTGACTTTAAATACCAGCAAACACTAATAAAATCAAATAAACCAAATTTTAATTAATTGAATTTTTATTTTAAGCATTTAAAAGTTTTTCCTTTTTCGAAATTCTAAACCAAGCTTTGAATTAATCCAATTTAATTCAAATGGTTCATTTTATTTTTAAGGCTTTAAAACAACTCTGGAAATTTAGGAAATCTAGAAAATAAATAAAATAGACTTTAAAGGAAAATAGAAACAACTAGGTCTTGGAAAAAAGAAATCCAAGAAAGCGAGAAAAATTAAATAAGACAATTTTTATTTAATTGGAATTTGATTTACTCACATTAAATTGTTTTTATTTATGGAATCTCAAATTAAGCTTTAACATATTTAGAAAATCAAATGGTTATTTTTATTTTGAAAAATAATAATCAAAAAGCCCTGAAAATTGGTATGTTACACATGTGTATGGTGATGGAGATGGGTTGCTGCCTTAGTGGTGGTTTTGCCATGCATTGAGGTAAACTACTCTCATTCCTCTCTCTCTGCCCCCTCCCCTTTGCTCTGTGATGGTTAGTGATAATATGGTTGTTGAGGCATGTTCTATGTGCAAGGTTGATTTATGAGGTGGGGTTTGGAGTGGGCAAAAATAGCAGTGGATGCCAGAATGGGTTACCTTGTTTGGGTGGTTTTGGGGATGGAATGGTAGTGCTACTGGGCTGTGGTGGTGATGGCGCTCCCCACTGGTCCTTGTCGGCTTAGCATGTCCCTAGGTGGGTTGTCCATTCCAGTCGTCGCTTTTGTCGTCCTGGCTCCACTGGTCTTCCCCTTCGCCCTTGATCATATCCTCCTTCTTCTTCTTCTCTGTGGGCTTGTTTTGTGGTTGTGGCAATGGTGCTTGGGCTTGGGAGAGCAGTGGGAGATGGTGGTGATGCAGGTTTGTTCCTTGTTCTTTGTTGAGTATGCACTGGATTGTGGCTTTGGCTTGCTTGTGTGTGTTGGTTGTGGGATAAAATGGGAGTGGGAATGGTGGTGTGAGGCTTTACCTTGGCTTGGGTTATCTTGGCTGTGAATGAGTTTGTGGCTTGTGTTGGCTTTTTCTCTTAGCTTTGTGCTTGTCTTCGGTTGAGAAAGGAAATGGGTTGGGGAGGAGGTGTTGGTTGTGCTTGGCTTGTGAAAGAGTGTGAGTGCTTGTGAATGGTTATGGAGGAGAAAATGTTTTATGTGGGGGAGGCTTCATCTGGTTCATCCCATTGGCCATGTTGATACCATTTTTGCCCTTGCCCTATCCATATTGCTCTCACAACTCACTATATGGCTTTGGTCCATTGGTCCAAAAGTGTTATCTGCACTATTATTTAGCTTTTCTACTGCAAACGGTACATAGGTAATACAAAATAGTGGGTATTGTGCGTGGAAAAAGGAATGGGCCATTGGTCCATCAGGTATTGTCGGATTTTTCTACGGTTCAGGTAAGTCGATATATAATTTGGGTGTCGGATTTCTAATAACGCTGGGTGATGAAACCCACTAGAGGTGAGATGGTGCCGACTAACTTAGGTTGGTCTGGGAACCTCGGTGATCCTCCCGAAATCTGACGGCAATCCATTTAACTCTAACTCTACTTTATTGCTTTTGAACTACTACCTGTCTTTTGGTTGTTTGGCGGACAATGGATGTGGCAAGGGTTTCGGATGGATCGAGAAAAGGGTTTGACTGGCTGGCGATAAATGGACAAGGAAAGGCTTCGGCGACATGCGATGCAAGATTTTATTATTCTTTTGTAATGTATTCGGGATTGTAATATTTATAATTTGTTCTGATGTAAACAATTCATGTAATTAATTTGAGAATGTAATAATGTTGTGTTATTACTTCCATATTCATTTGTTATTTCTAGAGATGGATTATTGTAATTTAATTCTCGTTTGTATTTAATGCTTTACTTTCGTTTGTAATTAATTCTTGTATGTTGCTTTCATCTAATGAATTATTGTAATTTAACCGAGTTTGTATTTAAATAGTTTACCTTTGATTGTAATGGATTTTTGTAATTGACTCTGAGATTATATTGATGATTTATTCTTGTGGCGATATTTGCAATGCAATTTTTGTTTGATGAACTATTTATAATATTATCTTATATGAAATGGTTTGGCGATGCGATTAATATTAATCTGAAGTTATGCTATAACCGCATTTAGAAAATTTTAATTTACTGCTAATTACTGATTAGCGTTATTTAGATTTGTTTAATTTCTCGGGTTCTCACATGTACTATAAACGGGCGATGGTGTCTCACTGAGTATTCTTGCAGCCAAACATTCATATCCTCTATGCTTGCAAACGACATGTCCTTGTGTATGAGATCATTCTCCGGGTCCGCAATGCCATCCTTGCTCTTCAACCCATTTGCACATATCGCGTTACCAACCATTCTGACATCCTCGAATCCATACACCGACAGGATCTCACCCATTACACTTTGAAGAACCTGGCCTTCCTCAGAGGAGAAAAGCGGAGCGTGCGCTTTGTTTTAGATCGAGCTCCAACCTTCGTCGGACTCAACGTCACGTACTGTTCCATCTCAGAGCACCTCCTCGTCAGGCTCGTCGGTCATTACAGCACCATTGAAATCAGCCACGGGGTCACTAACAGGGTGCGAAGAAGAAACATACACGTATGACAAATCCACCAATAGGGGGATTGCTATTAAGACCGATGCCAATGACCTCTTGGGACGGTTGCTCCTCCATTGGGGGGCCTTGTGACAGTTCCACAGCAGATTCAAGTTCCTCCATGGGGCCGCTCACCGCATCCACTTTCTTTCGCATATCCTCGCCAACGACTATCCTCTCCACCACAACCTCCAACGTTTGGACCTGAGATGAGTGCACAACCTCCTTGTACGTGTTCTAATCATCGTCGCTCGAGATTGGCATCAACAAGGCATGCACATTTGAACCCAGCCCAGCATCATACTGCCCCTCCATTCCAACAATGACACTGAGCTTATCCCATCAAAGGTCAACTTAATCATCGTTAGAAGAGTTCGAAAGGCTGGTGATTCTCGAAACACAAGCACATTTACTTCCATGCCAACAAAGTCAGCAACACTCCCTATTTGGCTAATCGGCCCACCGGCCCACCAGTAAAAACACGTACAACTTTATCCATGTACATCCAACAATGTAAACAAAACATTGCAAAGTCAGTACTGAAGTAAGAATCCAGCTAAGCCAAAATTTCTTTTGTTCCTTTACAGAAAATAAGTGCGGTATTACTTGGACTCACTATTTCTGCAATTTTTTTTTTGTCTCCGGTCACTTCACAAAATGTTTGTTTGCCTCTTCTTTTCACATTAAAAGGAAAAAAAATGCTACTATACCCCACCTGCTATTCCCTTTTTTTGGAATACTCAACATTTGGAAATAGGTCTACAAAATAATTTTCCAGAGGACCATGAAACTTTAGCATATAATTCACCGAAGGTAAATGCAAATAAGGGCCAACTGGAGTCCTAAATATATTTGTATGTCTTCTCATTGTTGTTAGTGATTGGTGAACTACAACTATAAGAAAAGAAAGTAAAGAAGACAAAACTAAAAAATAATAACTTTGAAGTCTACATGTTTGTTACTACACATGAATGAAAAATTGGAACGATGTTTGTCTCTCGAAAGGACCAATTGTAAAAAAAAATTCAAAATAACCTGAAGCTAGCAGCATTATATGCTGGTCAAACATACTATGTTGTGTAAATGACATTTTTTATGCTTGGAATTCACAGTAACAGTCCAGAGGGTGGTAAAATAAAAGGGGTCAATGTACTGTTGAGAATTTACGTAGTTCAGAGAATGATATGACAATTGCAGAGATGTAAGAAACATAGACAATCTCCACGAAGATGAAATGGACAACTCAGTGTAGCTACGCAGTTAACTCGATAATGTAAAACAGAATGTAAAGTTGGAAACTAGAATTGGAAGATACAAAGAAGCTAAACAAAGACAAACTATCTGGGAAAAGAAAGAGAGGGATATACAGATTTTTTAAAATAGTATTATTTAAAAAGATAATTACAAAATTAAATAGTCGATTTTTTTTTTACAAAAGTAGGTCCCTGTCGCCAATTGGAATGGCGACAAGACAGGGACCCTGTTGATTGCCTGTCGTCAGTCCAGCTTCACATCGCCATTTCGACTGGCGAGAGAAAGTGAATAGTGTTTTCTATCGCTAGTTCAACTAGCGACAGGAACTATCTACTTAAAGCACAAAAATCCGTGGAAATGTCATTTTAATTCCAGCAGAAAAAGAAGAGAGGGAGAAGAGAGGGGGAGAAGAGACACGATGAAGCCCTAGCAGTTTGTAGTAGAGGCGAGATAGACGGAGCATCAAATCTGGTCGACCATTTTGCACATACATGTTTTTGCAACTTCGTACATTATTTTGAAACATTGTCGATTAGCAAATACAAATAGCGACATAGAATTCAATAGATTAGATAATTTTAGCTATTTTATGTAGTATATCATTTGAGCTGTGTATAGTTTAGTTCATCATGCATATTTATTTATGTTGCTGTAATCGAATGATTTAGAATAAATCTACAAAAATAGGAAGACAACTATTAAAATTCCGTAAAAATTACAGAGTAGCTAAGTATGGTAGGTCGAGCTTAAGAAAAATAATCCCAACTTAATTTTGGTTTCCATTTGTGCGCGGTAATTATTCTGTTAATGCCGAAAATTCCTTTTAAAGTAGGAAAATAGCAGGACACATCTTAAATTGTTAATTTTTTTTTGGAGTTGCTACATAGGTTACGTATAAACGAATTAAAATATTGTGATCTATATATATTTTTCCATTTGCACACGGTAATTATTTAAAAAATACTAGAGATACTTTTTAAACAAGAAAAGTAGCAAGATACCTATTAAAAAACTGTAAAAAATTGAAGAGTATCTTAGTACAGTTTGTAGAGCCTAATTGAAATAATCCCAACATAATTTTGATTCATGTTTGTGCTATGTAATTAATCTGTTAGTGCCGAAAATACTTTTTAAACTATGAAAATAGTATGACACATCTTAAAATTATAAAGAAAATCCAAAGTTGCTACATAGGTTGCGTAGGGCTGAATTAAAATATTGTGAACTTTATTTATTATTTTTATTTGCACACGGTAATTATTTAAAAATGCGGGAGCCACTTTTTATACAAGGAAAGTAGCAAGATACCTATTGAAAATCTGTAAAAATTGCAGAGTAGCTTAATAGGGTTCGTAAAGCCTACTCAAAATAATCCCAACATAATTATGATTGTCGTTTGTGCGTGGTAATTATTCTGTTAGTGTTGAAAATACTTTTTAAACTAGGAAAATTGTAACATTCCTGTAAAATATCTGTAAACATTGCAGAGTAGGTTAGTAGCATTTGTATATCTTAATAAAAATAATCCCAACTTAAATTTGGTTTATATTTGTGCACAATAATTATTTTGTTAATATCGCTTCTTATTAGTTTATGTATATGTTTCATAGTTTTTACAATATATGCACTGAATTTTCAAGTATGGTGGACCTAGGACAAGCTGCGTAGTGGCCGTACGAGTTGCTTGACTCGGTAATTGACGCACATCATCGTAGCCGTCTCAGTACCATCCTCCCCCAAGAGGGCGAGGTGACGATTGAGCTTAGTGCGCTGAGGCTGCGCACGCCCCTGAGAGCGTGGAGGGTGGACCCACATTGGGTTCTGAGGTACGTGTAGTTGCGATCTTCATGTACTCATTTGCAGCCTGACTATTCCTGGGGGACTAACATTTGTTCTTAATCTTTTTCGACACCTTCGTGGAGGAGTACTAGGTTCAGCAGGTCATGCGTCAGTTCGGTCTGCGACAGGCGGTCCCAGCCCCCTAGGGGCAGCGGGTAGAGCCGAATGTCCATGGTTAAGTTCACATTTTTTTCTATTATATCATTTGCGTTACGTACCTACAAAACAATCGTTTTGCCTTCCATAGGTACACTAGGAAGGGAGTACCTGCTATGACTTCATAGGCGGAGAGGATGTTTTCTTGGGTTTAGAGCTGGATTAATGCCTTCATTGACGTCGCCCAGGAGGATTCTCCCTACGACCCCGGGACGCACGTGAAGCACATCGAGTGGTACTCTAGTCGGACAAGGGTTCGCTGCGTCAGGGTCATGGATGACCCACCACGACACGAGGCTTCAACGTCCGACATGTACCTGACCCAGCTAGACTCCACATTCCATCACGTGGTACGTATTGAATGGTCCGTACTTTTTATTTGCTTCGCAAGATGTCGGTTTCTAACTTGTTAATTATGTGTACAAGTCGATCTGCACTGGGAGGTGCAAAAATTGGCGGCCTCTGTGCATCAGTTGACGCTCGAGGAGCGCTTTTGCATGACGACGCAGAACATCAGAGAGATCATGGAGTAGATCTTTGAGAAGATGAGACAAGGGATCTAGATTACGCCTTGTCATAAGCCGAGGGACCCGGTCGACCCACCTGTGCGTGGACGGGCCGGGGTGAGCCACGGTGTGTCATGCCCCAGGCCTCCTTACTTGGACGTGGCGAGCGAGTCCTCGTGGCACCGTGTTAACAGTACCCCGGCATAGTTTGCAAGTCAGCATGAAACACTCACGTCCAGTTCTTTATATCAAACTCTACTAGTTACGAACGACAATTTTCTCTGACAGCATGAAACACTCATGTCCAGTTCTTTATATCAAACTCCATTAGTTACGAACGACAATTTTCTCTGACGGGTCCTAAGTACCCACTACTACAAAAAAAATGCTAATACTAGATGCCTGATCACAGACGGTACATCAAAACCTTCTGTATTAAACACAATCTCAGACGGTTTTTGTTTATCGACTGTCTGTGTTATTTTCTGCGCTAAAAATTGTCTGTGAAGAGGTCATATCATAGACGGTTAATGTTTAAAACCGTCTGTGAAGTATCATAGACGGTTTTTGGTCAGAACCGTCTGTGATACTTCACAGACGGTTTTCAACAAAAAACCATCTGTGATATTACTACATATCACAGACGGTTTTTGTTGAAAACCGTCCGTGATAATTAACTCATCATAGACGGTGCAGTGTATATAGGTCCCCAATAAAGTCTTCTTGATCTCCATCTCCGGTGCTACGGTAACCGCGGGAGATCTCCAAGCCCGGTGAGTCCATCGCCACTCCGTGCCCGGTTTGAGTATCGCCTCACCTCACCGAGCCCGCTCGTGTGGCCCATTTCAGCTATAATCGCCGAGGAGCTTGCCGCTGTCGCCTCTGTTCACCGATCGACGACCAGCCACCTTGGACCTTCCCCGACTTTATTGACGCCTTCCTCGTGATCGAGGTGAGCTACTGGAGCATAAGCATCCTTTAATTTGAGTAGTTTCAGAAGTTTACGCCCGAATCGCTAGTGAAGCCCATAGCGCCGCCACGGGACATCATCGTTGGTTCGCCTCAGGCAACCTTAGGGCCCCGAGCCACGACTATTAGCAATGCGATGTCACCCTAAGCCCAATTTGAGCTTCAAATCCTACCGTTTTTAATCATTTAGTTAATAAACTAACGAGTCTATGACATGTGGGATCGCCATAGATTTTATAAATA
Source organism: Phyllostachys edulis (assembly GCA_036346405.1). NCBI lineage: Eukaryota > Viridiplantae > Streptophyta > Magnoliopsida > Poales > Poaceae > Phyllostachys > Phyllostachys edulis. The sequence continues at coordinate 62,169,695 of CM070549.1, forward strand.
AAATCATGAAATAAAAAATGAGTCACTCACAAGTAGGGCCCACATGTAAGTTAATAAATTCCGAAAAAATGTAAAAATAAAAAAAAACCACCTGTAGTTCAGAGAAAAACACGCTTTCTCTGTTGGAAAGCATAATTAAGTCTCAGAAAATACGCTTTTGAAGTCACCCTTTTATTTATTTCTAGGGTTTTCAATACGAACCGTGTGATAGACCGAAGCTGGATGTACGCTGAGAACCGTGTGAGTGAAGAGTACATTAATGGCGTGTGTGCTTTTACAAGAGTTGCCGAGGAGGATATGTTGAATAAGGGGGCGGAATATATGTATTGTCCATGCATTGACTGCGAGAATCTGAAGATGTTTAAGAACCGAGCGTAGATCAAAGCACACTTGATTCGAAGGGGTTTCAAAAAGGGTTATACACATTGGACCAGTCACGGTGAAGAGCATATTATACAGGAAGTCAACGATATACCGCCGGATGATGTCGATTGTAGTTCCAATTCGGATAGGCTGCATGATGACAATCTAGATCAGATGCTTCACGATGCAGAAGCGAACTGTGATGATAGGGAGTATGTTCAATTTCGGGGCTTGATGGAGGACTCGGAGAAACCTTTGTTCCCGGGCTGCAAACCGGAATACACAAGGTTGTCATCCGTGCTTGAACTGCTGAAATTGAAGGCAAGCAACGGTTGGTCCGACAAGAGTTTCACGGAGCTATTAGGTTTCTTAGCGGACATGCTTCCGGAGGGAAACGAGTTGCCCAAAACTACCTACAAAGCCAAGAAGGTTCTTTGTCCATTGGGAATGGAAGTAGAAAGAATACATGTATGTCCGAACGACTATATCCTCTACAATGAACGAGTATACAAACATGCATGTATGTCCGTGTGCAACGCATCCCGATACAAGCGTAAGAATCAATCAGATGACGACGAGGGAATCGAGGTGAAGAAAGGACCTCTTGCTAAGGTGGCGTGGTATCTTCCTGTAATTCCCCGTTTGAAGCGGTTTTTTGCAAACCCAAAGAATGCAAAATTGCTGCATTGGCACTCAGAGGAGCGTAAGAATAACGGAAAGCTAAGACACCCTGTTGATTCCGCCTAGGGGAGAAACATCGATAGGAGGTTTGCAGACTTCAGTGCGGAACCAAGGAATATGAGGTTTGGGTTGAGTACAGATGGAATGAATCCTTTCGGTAATATGAGCAGCCGACATAGCACTTGGCCTGTGACGCTCTGTATCTACAACCTTCCTCCTTGGTTGTGTATGAAGCGAAGTATATTTTGCTGTCGATACTTATCGAAGGGTCGAAGTAACCTGGGAATGATATTGATGTGTACCTAGCACTATTGATGGAAGATCTAAAAATACTGTGGATTGAAGGGGTACATGTATGGGATACGTACAAATGAGAGAACTTCACTTTACGTTCCTTGTTGTTACGCACCATAAATGATTATCCCGCCCTTGCTAATCTGTTCGGGCGTAGTACAAAAGGGGCCAAAGCACATACTCATTTGCTAGATGATACCGAGAGTGTGTGGTGAATCACTCGCGCAAAAGCGTGTATATCGTCATTGTAGGTTCCTTGAAGGGCTCACTCATACCGCGAGGATGAAGAAACAATTGACGAAGAAAGCGAGGGTGATTCGACTCCAAGGCATTTAAGCGAGAAAAGAGGTATATGATATGGTTAAAGGTTTAGATGTTGTGCTCGGAAAGGGATGTAAATCGAGGACCCGTAAGAAGAACATGTGGAAGAAGAGATCAATATTTTGGGACTTACCTTATTAGGAGCACCTAGAAGTTCGCCACTACATCGGCGTCATGCACGTGAGAAGAATGTATGTGATGACTTGATTGGTCTCTTCTTGAACATTAAGTGACAAAACAAAGGATGGTGTCAACGCATGCGGCTTGACTTGGTTGATATGGACATCATACTGAGTTAGCACCAACAAAGACCGATAAAGAGACGAACGTACCTCCCCGCTTGTTACACTCTGTCCAAGGCCGAGAGGCTGAAGCTGTCTTGGCTTGCTTGCATGGTGTGAAAGTTCTGCCGGTTACTTCGCCAACATGAAGAAACTTGTTTCGATGGAAGATTTGAAGTTAATTGGCATGAAGTCTCATGATTGTCATGTGCTGATGACACAAATGCTCCCTGTTGCAATTAGAAGTATTTTGCCGATCAAGGTTTGAGAGACAATCATGAGGCTGTGTTATTTCTTTAACACAATTGCTCAGAAGGTCATCGATCCCGAAGGACTAGATGCTCTGCAGGACGAGGTGGTGACGATTCTATGTGATCTTGAGATGTATTTCCCTCCATCATTTTTCGATATCATGGTCTATCTCATTGTTCACATTGTGAGGGAGATAAAGATGTGCGGGCCCGTGTTCCTACGTAGCATGTACCCATTCGAGAGGTTCATGGGAATTCTCAAGTCCTATGTATGGGATCGATCTCGGCCAGAGGGCAGCATCGTTGAAGATTATGCAACCAAAGAGGTCATTGAGTTCTGCGTCGATTACATGACTCAGGTCGAACCGATAGGTGTGCCTCAATCTCGCCAGAAGGGGAGGCTCGAGGGTATCAGGAATATCAGAAGGAAAGCAATCACTCCAGATATGGATGTGTATGCTCAAGCCCATTTCGCGGTCTTGCAATGCATGACTGAAGTGTCCCCATATATCGACCAGCTCAAGGACGTGCTTCGGCAACAGAATCCAGAACGATCAGATGTTTGGATCACGAGACAACACTACAGACGGTTCAACCAATGGTTGAAGGAGCGACTCGCTAGGAGCTCGTCAAGTGATATGCTGACATGGTTGGCAAAAGGGCCAACATTTACAGTTGTGACATGGCGAGGATCTGACATAAATGGGTACACATTCATGCGGGTTTCGGGATATAAAGAGCACTAACGAGCAGTGGTGTCCGCGAGATGCATTGATGCCGATGGGTGAGGAGCTCCTACTATGGGAAAATAGAGGAGATATGGGAGCTCGACTCGTGCTTTTCAAGATCCCCTATTTGGTGCCGTTGGGTCCATCTCCCACGGTGAAGGTCGACAAATGCAGCGTCACTACCGTGGACCTCGGCGTGTCGGATACAAAGACGAACCTTTCGTACTAGCTAACCAAGTTGTTCAAGTCTTCTATGTAACCGACTCGGCAAATAAGAAGAGCCACGTAGTTCTTCATGGAAAAAGGAGGATTGTCGGAGTTGAGAATGTAGTGGACGAGGAAGAATACAATCAATTTGACGAGTTGCCTCCTTTGGAAAGCGGTATAAGGGTCGAGGAAGAAGAACATGTGAAAACTAGCTACATCTGCGTCGATCATCATGAAGGGCTAATTTTTAAAGATTAATTGAACAATGTGTGTATATATGCGTTACGATGAATGGTTAATTTTAGTTCATTTGAGTTAATTGATTTGTCTTGTGAAATAGATGTGATTGTTTCTAAAATGAATGTGAATTGGATGTATATACATGTACTTGTTGTGTTTTACTTTGTTTGAGAGGGCATGGCTAGCATTTTACGAGGCTAGCCAATAAGCGAAACTAGATTACTAATACAAAATAATATCACGAGCAGTTTTAGATCAAACCGTCTGTGATTATATATCCTGAATGGTTCCTTGGTAAAACTAAATGCGTGATACAATATATCTAAGCGGTTGTTGATTGGAACCGTCTATGATACATCACATATCACAGACGGTTGTTGATTAGAACCGTCTATGATATTATGTATCACAGACGGTTCTACTTCAGAACTGTTTGTGATGTCCATCCCTATTTATATTTGGACTCTAGGGTTTGCTCGCCCCCACTTCCAACGATTAAGTTTCTCAACTCCTCGCTCCTCCTCCCCAGAGCCGTCGCCGCCGTCCTCGATCGTCTCCTCCTCAAGCCGTGTGACTCCTCTCCAGAGCCCGGCGGCCCGTCCTCAGCCTGCCTCCTCCTCGAGCCCGCGCGCCTCCTCCCCAAGCCCACCACACTTCCTCCTCCCAGGGCCAGTAGCGCCTCCCCTTCGGCCAGCGCCCTGTTTGCTCTGATCTTGCTCCTGTTAGTCCTTCTCCTCGGCGTCCAAGGTAACCAATCTTGAGTTCTTGAGCCCAGCCCCTTTTCCTCACTCTTTCTATCAATAATCTGTCATGTTGTCATGGTCCTCATTGACTCATAATAATTGTACTTGTTTTAGGAATTTGTATTTGTTCTAGTCAGTTATTCATATGGTTTTTGTTTTGATACTGCTACTGGAATATATTGCAATGTGGTGTGGTGGGCTTGATATGAATGCTCTTTGATGATAATAATCTTGTACTGAAATTGTTTTGATAATCGGGTTTGAACTTGAGCTCTAATTGGAATGCTTACCCTACATCTGATAGCAATATCAAAATGTTAAATCTTAGCTTTATGCTGATTTCATTTGTTCACATGATATTTGTGTTGAGCATATTATTCCTTTTAAATGACTTAGAGGATTTACATGTTTATGTCAATTATTATTAATTGGTGTGTATACCAATACATATAGAGATCGAATCTTATGATAATATGTTTATGCGTGTCGAACTTCTATTTCTTGTGAAGATGTCTTACGCTCATTCTTAAATCATCGCCGCCTCATGTGTCGATGATGCACCATCCTTGAAATATCCAACCGCGGTAGAAGAAGAGGAATATAGAAAAGGCCAGCGGGCGATTTATCATCACGCAGTCGATCGATGCAGGACCCTATCAATCCTCACGAATAGTTACGAGGCGGGTCAGCGTCACCTACGATTAAGTGGAAGGAGTTGACCAAAACTTCGAAAAGATGAAATGGCGGCGGATATTCTCAAATCGTTGAGATCCGGAGCAACACCGACTCCGTTCAACGACACGTGTTATTCTGAGCATGCAAAGTATGGAAGAACTTCAAAACCACGCTTGTCAAGAAACTTCGTGGAGAAGGATCGAGGCCCTTCCACAAGTATCCGTTCTTGAAGAGTCTGGGCGAGTTTGTGGCGAAGAAGGCAGCGATGAATTTAGGAGTGAAAGTCACGGCGCTACAGTCCTCGAGCAAAAGACAAGCACCCCCACGACTCGGCACCACTAGGTATGCGGGTAAAATCGATATGGAGGGATCGGGACCAGCGAGCAAGCCGTTCGAATGTCTCCCGCCATTTCACGAGATCAGCGATGTGCGGCGCTTGGCGGTTATTTGGGAGGTTCGTGCCCTTGTCTCTGAAGTCTCCTTTCCAAACCCATGCGAGACCGGGAAGTGTCGGCGTCAGTAAGATATCAAACTACCTAGTTTATAATTACTCCATAACTTCATAGGAAGTGAAATGACATGTCGGGCTATTGCGAGTAGCGTTGAGTGCACAATTTTCCCAAAAGCTCATTCTAGGCAAAGATATACTCTCTGCGGCCCTAGGAAACAATGAGCATCCGAGATTACACAGATGGCTGGTGTTTATGTTACATGGGCGATTGGTTCCAAAGCGGACTCGGATCGTCTGGGAGTAGGAAGAAACAAAAGCGGCGATGCAAAGCTACGAGAGGAGATTCGTGTATCCCTCAAAGATGAGATTCGTGAATCCCTCAGAGATGAGATCGATGATCGCGTCAGAGCTGTGACGTAATGGCAGCTGGAGAGCTTTGAGGAAAGGCTTAGGTAATTGCAAATCCCAAATCAGTTGCAAGCCCCTACCCCTCTTTGTGCTAGCCCCCCCAAAAAAAACTTAGAAAAGCTGGCGTCCAACCCTAGCCTAATAGGTGACAGCAGATTTCCTGTCGATGACATCCAGGTAATAATTATTATCTCTGGAATGCTCGATCCATTGATAGGCCTGTTGGAGTAGCTAATTTTGTATCGTTATGTAGGTGGCTTTGAAGTGCAAGCTCCAAGTGAGATATGCCTCTGTTGCCCTAGATGTTGCTTGGGGCTAGGTGTATCCATCGGTGTAGGGGCTTTGGTGCACAGCGTAAATCTAACGGGTTTACATAAAAGTGAATGTGGGCGGTGTTTGTGCCAATTTTGGGGCCTTCCCGCTGCATATTCCCCCAAACGACGAGGTCATGACTCTAGAGCAAGCCATTGGAACATTCATCCAGTGGCCCAAGGGGACATTGCACGGAGCTACGCTCGGTGTCAACTTCACGGGTATGTCTGCAGCAATATCAAGTCCACGAGTATTGCACAAAAGCTACTGCCAGAAAGCGACAGGGCCGATGCATTAGATGCATCTACACCTCGTACTCAGTCGACTCTTGTGAAGTCAACCTCTACAAAGCGAGGCAGCAAGGGCAAATCGAAGACGGTCGACTCCTATTTTGATATCCCCTTCTTGCTGTAGGCCCAGAAATTCATGCTAGACGAGCCGTTGGTCAAGAGGTTAGACAGCCTTACCCTAGGATCGGCTTGCACGACATTGCATACATGGTACATGGAACAGGCCAACAAAACGGATGAACAACGATGCTCGGGTGTCACCGTCAAGTTCAAGAAGGTTCATTTTAACCACGAGCTCAAGGCGTGTCTTCACGGTGACCTTCGAGGACTTGTTACGTCTCTTCAACCTCGACTAAGCAGCGTCTCACTCATGCGATCTTTGGACCTTTGTAAGTGTGTACAATCACGGTCAATGTTAGTGTATATCTAGATAAATGTTATATATAACTCCTTGCTTTTGTATATAGATACATGATGTGCGAAGCGAAAGAAGAATTCACCGATGGGTTTCCTTGACCCACCGTGGTCTCGAACAAACCATCGAGGCGAATGCAACATTAAATCGAGGATTACATTATAGCATTTTCTTTGGATCACCGCAACAAGGAATACATACTTTTGCCCTACAACCGGGAGTAAGTGTTGCACTCTGGCTATACTTGTTGATTTGTACTTTATAAGCAACACGAACTTAGGTTTAATGACCATGGTGACATACATGTAGGTTCCTTTGGATTCTAATTGTAATTATACCAAAATGGAACTTCGGTAATATAGCTAGATTCCCTCTGAGAGGACCCTCACAACTTCACAGTTATCCAGGCATTTAATCAGCAGTAAACACATTTTCTCCATAGAAACTCTATTGTAGTCTTTCCTTCCTTTGCAATGGCTAAGGCTAACTTCTTGGAGTCACGTGAGGGGCGGCGTGTACTATGCTAAAGGAGCAAAAACAAGGGAAGGAAGGCGTCATCACGATCTAAAATTCCGGTACTAAGCTAGCTAGTACACATTAATCTATATAACACTTCATAGTAATGCCTTTTGAACTAACCAATTCTATTTTTACGATGCCACCGGCCGGTAGTCGGGCATAGCGTCTGTAGATATTATGTTTGCCACAACATGGAACTACTCATCGGTTCTGCGATCACCAATAATCCTCAGGTTTGTCAATCTTGCAATAATTATTTTATATATACTCACCAATTTATATAAATTCTACAAACCGTCTGTGATTGTCGACTATCACAGATGGTTGCATCTACAAACCATCTGTGATTGTCGAGTATCACAGATGGTTCGAAAACCGTCTGTGATGATCATATCATTACTGACCCATAAACTCAGACGGCTCACAAAATCGTTTGTGATGACGTTTTTGAACCGTCTGTGATGGCCTTTTCTGTAGTAGTGACCACCCGTGCACAGGGCAGGTCTACGCGGAGCCATCCTCTGGCTTTATACGACGAGGTATGACTACCTTGCTTGCATGCATAACGTGCTATCTCCTGGTTTTCGTGATGCTTACATTCACAATGTAATGTTTCACGGATCGTTACCTTTGCTTTGGGGCGGTGGTGGTGTCTACAGTCACGCTCGAGGACTACGACTTCGACCGGCGCCCGTGCGCCCGAGCGAGGCCAAGGGCGACATCGAAGTGCGCCCAAGAAGAGCGCCCGACATATATTTGTTCTTGTAAATATCAGTCACGATATGTAAATATTAATTTATGTACAACTATGTAACATCCCAATTTTTGGGAGTTTTTGAAAATTTCAAAATAAAAATAACCATTTGCTTTTTCCTGAAATGTTAAAGCTTAATTTGAAATTTTAGAAATTAAAAACAATTTAAGGTGGGTAAATCAAACACCAACTAAATAAAAATCATCTTATTTGATTTTCTGGTTTTATCTTGGAATTCCTTTTTCCAAGACTCGGTTGTTTTTCCGTGGAGTTGTTTTTATTTCTTTTCAGCTTGCTAGTATTTCAGAGTCTTCTTTTTTTAAAAGCTTTAGAAATAAAATAAACTATTTGTATTTCATTGATTAAATGTAAATCTTTAATTCAAATTCCAAAGTGAAAATCATTTAAATGATTAATCATACTTTAATTAAATTCTAAAATGAGTTTAGTGGATTTTCTGGGTTTTCTTGGATTTTATTCTAGTCGGTGTTGTTTCTTGCAACTCGGTGTGCTTTAATTCTTTTCTGACTTTCCAAAAAAATATTTTATTTGTTGAAAATTTTAATTTTAATTATTTAATTTAAATTGGTGACTTATTTTGAAGCTTTAAAAATAAAAATAATCGTTTGGATTTTATCGGTTTAATTTAAAGTTTAAATTGAATTTCTGAAGGAAAAATGTTCTAATTGGCTAAAATAAACTTAAAAAAAAATACAAAACTGTTTTATTTGATCTATTAAAGTTCCAAAGTATTTTATAAAATTTTCTTCAATTTTCGGATTTTTCTTTATTACCATTCTTTTTATCTTTCTCTCTCTCTCTTCCCGTTGCTGTTTGTCTTCAAGCTTCGGCTGAGGGTGAGAGCTTTCTTCTCTTTCTTTCTTTTTGGCAGCCCATGCCCTGCCATCTTTGCATGCCCGTTTTCCCGCCGGGATTCCTGCTGCCATCTTTGCATGCCCGTTTTCCCGCCGGGATTCCTGCTGCCATCTCCCTTGCCGCACGCCTCCTCCTGGCGCCCTCCCCGTCGCCCAGCAGCTGCTCTCCCTTGCCGCACGCCTCCTCCTGGCGCCCTCCCGTCGCCAGCCTCTTGCTCTCCTGCCTTGCGCCACCTCCATCCGCACCATGCGATCTGGGTCTGATTTTTGACCTAGAAGCAAGCTAAAATTTTGGACCTTTTATATAAACATGATAATACTACTAGTACTACCCATTGGTAGTATATATACACACATATAAAATGTTACTAATAAGCGATTAGCGAATGCAAAAGCAATATTCATATGAAGCAGCGTGAGGCGGGAGGGCCCATCAATGTCTTTGGGCTGGGGCGGTGCCCTCACGCCCTCCCGAGGTAGGCACAGCACCATCTTCTTTGCCAGGCCAATTTCTCTCCTTCTTTGTCTCCTCTCCCTTCCTCTCCTAAAACCGCAAGCAGTATACATTGCTCTCCCCAAGAAACATTGCTCTCTCATACCTTTCTCCTAAAACCAGCAGCAGCTTCCTTTCTTCCAACCGTGAGCGCCACCTCCCCATGGCGCCCCATGCCGCTGCAGTAGCACCTCCTGCCGGCCATGCCTTCCTCTCTTCCCCCTTGCTTCTCCAACCGGCCAAACCAAGCACCAGCAGCTCTCCTGCCTTCCTCTCCTCAAAAACCACAGCACAAGCTCTTCCTCTCCCGTGCAGCATCTCCTCTCTTCCCCCTCTCTACAAAACCGGCAAGAGCTTCCTCCTCTAGCTCCTTCCTCCTCCCCTCCACCTTTTCTTGTTTTCCCATCTTTCTTTCTTTGCCAGCGTCAGTCTGACTCCCATTCCTTCTTCTCCCTCCCAGTAAGCCAAAGCGGCACCACATCTTGCCGCCCTTATCTTTGCTCCTTTTCTTCTTCCCTAGCCGAGCAGCAAGAAGCTCCCTATGCCCTGCTCCTTGCCGCCTACCCCTCCCATGCCCCTCTGCCACCGTCGCCATGCCCCGGCCCCCCCGGTCCCGGCTTTGCGCCGACGCCGCCTACTGCTGCACGTTCCTGTATTCTTCCCACCATGCAGCAGCACGCACACGTCCATGTTCCACCATGCAGCACTACTGCATGCATGCTTCTACATGCAGCACTACACAAGCACGTACTGGCTAAATGCATGCACTACTACAGAACAGACCTTTGGTCCCGGGCCTAAAGGGCCTCTAGTCCCGGTTATAGAGCCGGGACTAGGAAATCGGGACTAAATGTCTCACCTTTAGTCCGGGTCCCGGGCAGGGACTAAAACGACAACTAGTCGGTTGGTATTACCAACCGGGACAAATCCGTTAAATTTGAGCCCGCAGGTGGCCCTTTTAATCGGTTGGTATTACCAGCAGGGACTAAATGTTTTTTCCTTTTTGTTTCCATTTCAATTCATTATTGATTTTGGTTTTACAATTACATTAGGTTTTCAAATCGTATTCTTATTTGCTAATATATGTATCGCCCACATATAATTTAGTTTGGAACATTATTACACACAAATAAAGTATGAAACTATATATATTATGGAGCTATATATATGTATAATATATATATATATATGCACATAAAATTTACAACATTATTCATGCATCCTTGGTATTTACAACACAAATGTTGTCCTCCACTTAAATGTCATACAAATGTTAAATCTGGTTTGGCTTCAATTGTTCATCTGGGTTAAAGTAGAACTTCGGTCTTAGGGCTTGAGGACATGCTCATTAAGAAATCTGCGATTGTCTCTTGAATTCCTTTGAGGCGGTCCATATCAACACTGTTCCTTCAACCATATCTCCTTCAATTTGCATTAAGCGAAAGAAGTATTAATATACATAAGATTTATTTAATAGCAACAAATAAATAAAATGGATTTATTATATATACTTATTCGTACTTTACGCATCTGTAGATGGGTTCTTTTGGCATACACCATGAGGAACTCGCATAAGCGTAGTATCCACACAAATTGTTGCACGGTGGTCTGCTAGTAGAACCCATTATGCGATATAAAAGATTACTCTCGTCATCCGTAGCGTGGTGAAGCATGATAAGGTAAAGATCGGGAGCTAGTACAACTTACATCCGATCGGTGTGGATCGGAAGTGGCGCTTTCAGATTCGGACGGTGTAGGTGAGCGAACCAAGCCCAAACCACCTTAATAATTGGATCGTTAATTAACTATTGCGAGTTAAAGAGCGAGGAATAAATATTTAAAGATCGAAGTTACCCTGGATAATGTCTATCATATCTTGGTAATCTTCTGCGGTTTTCTCAACGAGTCATAGATTAGCAAATGACCGTCGGAGAGATCGAAGACAATCGATTATCGATGAAAATTTGCATTTGTTTATAGAGTCAACATATATATCTTTATGTTGGATTGAGTAAGTAAAGTAAAATGTGCACACGATAACAACACTCACCCAAAGTTGTAGGGAAGAGTATAAATCTTTTGTTCTTTTGGTTGATCAAGAACCTCCGGAAATTCCTCTCCGTTTGAGGTCTCCATTGATCGTAGGGAGTGTTTGGGTCCTTGAATACGATATATGGATCAATGAAACCAATGTTCTTGTCCTTTCTCGTGTGAGGTCTCTCATCATGTCTCTGCATATGTATAGACATGCTAGCTAGTGTGAGGATAATTACTTATACATATACATATGCTAGAGTGAGATTATTAAAAGAAAGAATCACGTCTGAGACAAAAGCGGTGATGAGAGATTTGTCTAGAAGCGTTCATGTGGCATAGTGGTGTAACTCATTAAAGCGAACCATTATAATGTCATCGCCATACGGAAGTAATGATGGTTTATAATTTTAGCGCAAATATAGTCATCCGCTTTTACGCGACAACGCCGCCATGTACCACTTGTTTAACAAGTACATTTGCGTCTGAAGTTCCATGAGCTTCTCGGGGTTGTATAGACTCTTGCCATATACATATTCCTTCTTCCAATGATCAACTTCGGAGCACTTTGGATGTGTGCTCCGTAGAGCATTTGGGAAATGCTTAGACCGATTTCATGAAAAATTCATCAAGTTGATCCAAATGCACATTTCGGATATCTGTTCTATACGTTCGTTTTTGAACCATATTCATTCCCAATAACTAAGCGGGGCAGCCGATTGTTGTGATTGTTCCCGGTATGCAACACCCTTCCGTGCTCTCTTCTCTTTCTTCTTCGCCTCCTCAATTGACTTGGTGAGAGTGCGGTCATAGTCGATAGTGGCGAATCCTTACGAGCATGGCGTAACTTTTTACGGTGGCGTCCACCTTTGCCTTAGAACTTCGGGCGTCTGAAGAAGTCGGCTTCTCGAGGTTTCGCTTCGCTTCACTTTTAGCCTTGACTTTCGCGAAAAGCGTCACATCTGTTTTCCTTTGAAGCATCTATTTCCTCGGCGATCTTCTCATAGGAAAGTTTAAATGCGTCTTAGAAATAGTGGTGTTCTCCTGAGCTTTCTTCTTGGCGGTGGGGCAGCGCCTTCGTTGTGGGTGCGCCTCTTCTTTGGCGATAGGGCGGTGGCGGCGTTGGAGCCCGCCGTGGAAGCGATGGGCGGCGGTGTCGGCGTTGGAGCCCGCCGTGGAAGCGATGGAGCGGCGATGGCGGCGTTGGAGCCGCCGTGGAAGCGATGGGGCGATGGCGGCGTTGGAAGCCGCCGTGGGCGATAGGGCGATGGCGGCGTTGGAGCACGCCGTGGAAGCGATAGGCGGCGGTGTCGGCGTTGGAGCCGCCGTGGGCGATGGGGCGTGGGGATGCGGTAGTGTCTTCCACTTCATTGTCATCGCCCGCAACACCGTGACGGTGGTGAATGGATAATTGGACTTAGGTTGGGGGAGGTTACTGCTTGTGAAAACAACGTGGTATGAGTAAACCGTTATTTAAGCCAATACATAATTAGTGAAAAAATGTTTCGTTCACTTTCATCCGCACCTAGGGTTAGGTTGTTGAGGAGGAGGAGGTGGCGCCCTAGGAATAATGATATAGCGCTTGCGCCAACATATGAATGTCTTCTCGCTTCTCCTAAAGTCTTCTCCCATCACCTCCTTCAATGTCAAGAGGCACATTGCTATTACCTTTCACAACTCTATCCGCAGGGGCGCTAGCATATCCGGGAGGTATTAATGCCCCATGGCATCTTGGTGTCTTCGTAGGGTCGATCGAGATACAACACCGATAGCCACCATGGTGTGGCATTCCCTCGGAATGTGCAGCTCACATGTCGTGAGAGGATCGGTGATGTCATCCACGAGAAGCCTTGACCTGCGTCATCTTGAATCATCGGCACCTTCATGGAAGCGCAATTGCTTTTCAAGCGATTAGGGGTGATGTTGACTCCGGCTCGATCGGTTTGCCTTTGGATGGAACTTATTGCTATCTGCACTTGCCTTTTGATTTCCTCATTCATTTTGGCTTCAAGTGCTTTTCTCGCTCTCTTGCTTCACGAGCCACTTCCGTGACTCAAGAACCATTTCCTCCATCCTGCGCATCCGCTCTGCCTCCTCGTACTTCTTTCTCTGGCGGCTTCTATAGGTGGCTTTGTCTTTAGGGAAGGCATGCTCCCACGACACCTCCCCATAGCCTCTTGTTACGCCCAGTGTTGATACTCTCCGGCGTATGTCGGCTCATCCTTATCTCTGTTAATTGCCACTGCCACTCTCGGCCAAGCCTCGAGCATAAGCAAATCTTTTCTTTGCTCTTTGGAGTTTTCGCATACACTATCTTTTCGGTCTCTAGGTCGAGCTTCCCCATGACCGAAAAACCAATACTTAGCCTTCGGGCCGGTTGGTTGATTCTGTTCGATCCTTGGCAAGAATCTCCGTTCCATTCTTTCCCACTTAGGAATGGCACTCCTGTAGCCACGATCCCAAGTGATGGTGGTATTGCTTTTGTCGGGCATTCTGTTGGTTCCTTCTCACCGTGCCTCACCCTCTTCCGATGTCTTGAGCTGTACAAACTCATCCCAAAACGGCCTCAACTTGACGTAGGCCTTAGTGTTGAAATCTGGCGTCGGGTTCTTCTTGATAAATGTGTTGTACAATTTCTTCTTCAACTCTTTGGAATTGTGTGGCCATCTTCTTCATAGCCAGTTCCTAACTCTCTCCTTCAAAGCTTCATCTTACATGTCGGCGAAATGTTGAAGGACATCTTGCCAAACTAGTGCCTTGTCACGATCGGAGACAAAACTAATATGAGAAGCAACTTTCTTTTGCTTCCATTCACGAGCATTGATCGGGATCTGTCCCTTACAAGGTACCCACGATGGTGACAAATTTACGTGCATGTGGTCCAAGTACTTTGCTGTATCCTCCTCGAATTCGAGAGAATGAACCGACCCTCCAGCGGCTTCTTGGGCGTCGTACATTTCTACTCTTCCCGTTGTTGTCGTCGATCCGGAGGGCTACGAATGTAGAAACACAAAGATTTAAATAAATATATTTATCGACAAATGAAATTATTCTGAATTTCATGTATACATAAGAGATTGTAGATAGACCTACTTGACATTGTCTTGCTCATCTTCATAATCGGCAAAATCTTGACTCCGTCATCTACTTCTTGATTGTTGTCATCACCTTGAATTGGGCACCTTGTAAGGCGTCATTGTTGATAATATCCATCATGGCATCGTCCATGTTGTCATTAATTAACCATTTACGCAAATATATGTGTAGGGCGTTAGAGCGGTTCGTGATCGGTAGGGGTGGATAACGAGGTGACTCGACTTCGGCTCGGCTCGACTTCGTTAAGGCTCGTTAAGAAAACGAGCTCGGCTCGGCTTTCGGCTTGTTAAGATAACGAGCAAAACCGAGCTCGGCTCGGCTCGTTAAAACTTCGAACTCGACTCGTTAGGCTCGTTAGGCTCGTTAGCGATAAACATGGTGAACATCTTAAAATTTCATGAAATTTTGAAAGCGAATGTAAGAACAATCATTGACCACCCAAACATGCCTTATTCAACCAAACACATGCATGGCAATTCATGAGAGCAAGTGTTCTGTAGTAGTGATGGCCGACTAGAACTCAAACAAACATGCATGTTTAAGATTTTTCCAACACATCTCTCCTCCATTCTCTCTCCTCGGTCACTCATTTTCGAGCCGACCATGTCGCAGCGTGTCCATCGGCTTCCTCTTTATATCCCTGAAATTCGCCCCTCTATCTCGCCACAAACAAAAAATTTCCGCCAGCGGCCGAACCAAATTCTTTCGTCATTTTCGGTGCTGTCTTTGATCCCCCATGACATCGTCCACGCCGTTGGCTTCGTCTCGCAACGTTCTACGTGGTGCTCCCTTCCTTTCCCCCAAAGCACCCTCGGCTCACCGACGCTACTATTCCTCCGACCCTATTTTGCGCGTCGCCGCCGCACCGGACCTTCGCCAGCAACACGACCACCACCATTGGGTCCGTCTCGCACCCAGGATTCCATTTTGCTAGTTCGCCGGCCACCCCTCCCTTTCCCTCGCTTGCGCCATCATTTTTGTCAAAGCCGGCACTATTCATGTCTCATGATTTTCTATATTTCAGATGAAGGCAAACTTCCGGATATTCGTTCTCCTTCATACGAAATCTGATTTCATCGATTATCATTTCTAAATTCATATAAATTCAATATCTTTCTATCGCTACTCATTTGGTAATTTTTGGATTTTATTCGGAATTGTTGTATTTATTTGGCTCTTTTCGCGCGTGTAGATTCCGGCGTTCCCGAAGAATTCCTAGAACCGTCTGCCGAAGCATCTCAAGCCTTCAACGGAGGCAAGTCATAGACCTTTGATCATGTCGTACCCATTTTATAAAACTATATTGATTTATATCAACATGCATTGCTAAGTTTATAATAAATGCTTTTGGGAATAGTTAATTACCTAATTACCATTATGCCTCTTCGATAACTTGTGAATGACATATATCCTTAAATGATATAAATCCTTGGACACCATAGGATGCTTCATTATTAGTTGAATGTTATTGTACTGCCAACTTGGATATCGTATTATGCTTAGTCACGATGGGATTCATAATCATATACTCAAAGAATGATTGAATTTGACTAGATGAAATATGGAATTGTGGCACGGCCACTGTTATTAAAATTTGTTGTGTCATGGCAAGGGTTGCCATTTGGTCGGGTTGAACCTAAAATGATTTCATACTCGGACGAATGATCGTGCAGTAAAGGAGGAGAATTTTGGGATGTGGTTGCCTCGCCTGAGTAGTCTCTAAGAACTTAACCTTGTAAGCCATTGATTTGGGTCTTATCGTACAACCACAAGTCTAGACTAAGATAGACCTGGCTAATTAATTAGCAATATTTTGGTTTGGTTCTGTCATAGTGTCGGGACCCCAGGTATGCAACCCCAGGACCCTCTGTGTATTCTGAACTAGTCCCATGATCAGTAGCTAGCTCACACAGTTGCAACATTGGTGTAATCATATCCACACAACCAAACTATAGATGAAGCAGAAAAATTAATATTTAATAGCAAAAGGACCTTATGGTCAAGTCTTACAAAGTTTGCCACGCAGGGCTAAAAAATAACAGAGTAAACTTGCAGCGGAGAACAAAACATCTGATGAAAGCCATCAGAGCATGTCCACGAGCAATCAGTGGAGGGCGCGACCTAATTAGATAGTCTTCAAAGAAGTCTTCTTCATAGAACTCGTTGCTTCGGGTTCTTCTTGATGGTGATTAACGAGAGGGCATAAAGCCGTGAGTACTTTGAATGTACTCAGCAAGTCGCAGAGGAATATATGCAAGTAATATTCATGCAAGGTTTGACAAGGATAGCTTTATGGCTATTTGCGAGAAAGCAATATTTGTGATAAATCTGATAAGTAGATTGCAAATCATAATTTAAAAGATTAATACATAAGTAATCAATTTTCTTTGAAACAACTAGTGAACACCTGTTCACTTCCCAACCATCAACCATCTACAAGATTCAACCAACACATTCCAACATTTTCGATAAAAGTTCTACCCTTGCATGAAATCACCGGGCATGTCCATAGCAGGGACACGGCTATTGAATAGTTTTACACTCTGCGAGAGGTTATGCGGCTTGACCCACAAGACACGAATGTCTCTAGTTGGTTGGCATATATCTATGCCACCGCTCACTACCTTAGGTAAGTAGTCTAGAAATGCGTGACAAGGTTTTACAAAGCTCCATTTTAACTTTCGGATCGCACTGTTGAGGTTTCGCCATTACGGCCCCCTCTTGCGCCGCTTATCAACCCTTGACAGAACCAAATCAAAACTTTGCTAATTAGTCGACGGGTCTATCGGTCTAGACATGTGGTTTATGCGGTTAAAGCCGGATCAATGGTTCAAGGTTAAGTCCTTAGTTGGTTGCTTTCGGGCGAGGCGTTTCCACATTCCAAGTGTGCGTTACGGCACCCACCTTTTCCACCACCCACTCGTCTGAGCACAAATCATTTTCGTTCATCCCGGCCAAATGACCACCCTAGTCATGGCACAACATCTTTTTATCAAAAGTGGGTCCGCCACAGTTCCATAATTTCTTTAGTCAAATTCAATCATTCTTTGAGTATGAGATCATGAGTCTTCCGCATAACTAAAGCATTGGCTAAGCATAAAATGGTACCCATGTTGGTATTTCAATAATGTCCAACTAATAATTAACCATCCTAAGGTGTCCAAGGAGTTATGTCATTCAAGGATACATGTCGTTCGCAATTTATTAAGGAGTCATAGTGGCAATTAGGTAATTAACTAATCCCGAAACCATTTATTATAAAATTAGCCATGCATGTTTATATCACACAATATACTTTTATAAAGATGGGTTCAATATGATCAAGGTCTCGACTTGCCTTCGTTGAAGAGTAGAGGTGCTTGATTCGACAGTGCGAAAGTCGTCAAAGCAGCAAGAAATCTATATGTGAACAAAGCTAAATAAATAAAACAATTCCAAATAAAATTCAAATAAATACCAAATAAATACTAATAGGAAGATAATGAATTTAGAAATTTGAATCACTCGAATCGGAGTTGAATGAAGAAGTTATGACCAAGGAAGATAGAGGATTGCATAAAATCAAGAAAAAGGGTTTTCTGATTTTTGGAATTATTTTCTCTGAAATCGATTGAAATGCTTGCGTTGTTGGCGTGGAGGCGGAACACGTCGTGAAAAGGGCGTGGCGTGATAGAGGCGCCACGGTGGCGCCACCTCGGCCGCCGGCAGCGCTTCGAGGCCCTAAGGCTCGCCGAAACCAAGCAGCGGTGGCCGACAACGAGAGATACCGAAGGCTAGAGGGCTCACGGTGAAGCGGGTGCTGCGGTTTTGAGATGTGGTGGCACGGGGCCGGCGGCGGCGAGGCAGCGGCGGCGTTGGTTGAATGGTGGCGGCTCTGGTAGAACTCCGGTGTGAGGAGTCGCCTGAGGGTGGCCCTCGGCCGTCTGAACCCGCCGGTCGGCGACGTCGGAGGAGGTCAGGCGGCGCAATCAGCGGCGAAGCTTCCTGCGGCGGCGTTTCTTATAAAATCCGGCCGAGAGGCGAGAGGAAGTGAGTGGGGGAAAAGCGAGAGGCGGCGCGTCGGTGCTCCTATTTATAGGCCTCGTGGAGGTCGGGAGGAGGAGGACAACATGGAGGTCGCTTGGCCATTAATGGCGGCTCGTCCGTGGCATGGGGAGGCGTGGGTGGTGACGAGGCGTGGGCGGCGGCGGGTGTGGCGGAGGCGGAGTTGGCCTTGAGGCAGAGGCGAGGAATGGGCGGCAACATGGCGAGGTGATGGGAGTCGGTGGGATTCGCGGCGAGGACGGGCGCTGCCTTCGGTCCGGAGGTAGGAGACGACCGGGGGTGGGCGGCTGACAGGGCGGCCCCATATGTCGGCCCCAGCGGCGCGAGAGGAAAAGGCGCTGGCGATTACGAGCCATCCGATTTCAATCGACGGTGCTTAAGCGAGAGCAGACGAATGGGAGAGCGGCCGAGGCGGCGGAGGCGGGCCAGCGGGGAGAGGATGAATGGGTTGAGAGGGAGAGATTCGGCCCAAAGCTCTTAGGAGGATTTGAAATAGGTTTCCAAATAAATAAATACCAGCAACGAAAAAGGATTTTAGAAAATAGCTTAAGCCGTCCAAAATTCTAGGAAAATTCACGAAAGTCCTTGAATTATTTAGAACTTAATAAAAATATTTTCAGCTTAACTATTGCTTTTAATTTTTGCAATTAATTATTTTTAACATAAGGCAAGAAGGAAAAACCAATTTAAAACCCAACAAAACACAACTAAACCAACTTCAATTAGTTCAAGTTTTAATTAATTCAAATTAAACTGCCTTTGAAAATTCTAAATTACAAGTTAAGCTTTGGCAAATTAATAAAACCAAATGGTTAATTTTTAAAGTTTTCAAAATTTTCAAAAAGCCCAGAAAATAGGGATGTTACACATAGTGGCGTGATCTCCGAGTTTACGGATGGATTCACATGGCGCAAGAGGGGGTCCAGAATGGCGAAACCTTAGCGGGCAGAACCGAGTCAAAATAGAACTTTGTAAAGGCCTTGTCACGTACTCTAGACTTCTTATCTAAGGTAGTGAGCGGTGGTATCGACGGATGCCAAATAAACTAGAGAAATCGTGTCTTGTGGGTAAAGCTGTACAACCTCTGTAGTGTAAAACTATTTGAATAGCCATATCCCCGGTTATGGACAATGCTTGGTGATTTCACACGAGGGATAGATTTTTCTCAAAAATGCTGGAAAGGTTTGGTCGGAATAGTTGAGAAGTGAACAGGTTGTTCACTAGTTGTTTCAAAGAAACTTGTTTACTTATGTATTAATATTTTAAATTATGCTTTTCAATCTAAATACTGTATTCATTGTCCATACTGCTTTCTGCAAAATAGCCATAAAGCTATCCTTGTCAAGCCTTGTATGGATACTATTTGCATACATTTCCCTACGACTTGCTGGATACTTTAAAGTACTCACGTTTTTGCGCCATTGTTGAACAGTCACAGAGGAAGAACGAGGGAATACAGAGATCTTTTATGAATACCTTGAAGACAATGCGAACTAGGATGCGTTTTTTACTCGATTGCCTATGGGCATGTCGGATGGCTACCACAAGTTATTTTATTCCACTGCAAGTTTACTCTGTTATTGTTAAGCCATGCGTGGCAAACTCTGTATGACTTGACCATAAGGTCATTTTGCTACTAAGTAATATTAATCTGTCTGCTTCATCAATATTTTGTTGTATGAGTATGATTACATCAATGTTGCAACTGTGTGAGCTAGCTACTGATCTGGGACTAGTTCAGAATACACAGAGGGTCTCGGAGTTGCATATCCGGGGTCCCGACAAACTATTATTATGCTTGTCTCGCGTTTCGATATTTATTTTTTGCATGCACAATGCGACCATGGAGAGAGTCAGCATCGCGACACCCCACACCACCCTGATTCTAGCCTTTACTCCACCATGCCACTTTTTCAGACCAAAAAGATTGCGCCCTGTCAAGCCACATGCTGCCAATGTTGCAAATCGATATGACAACATACTGTGATGCTAACTTTTCAGGCCGACAAGACCACACTCCGCCACACCACTTTTTTAGACTGAAAAGACTATGCCCTATCATGCCACACGGTGCCACTTTTGCACATCGATATGGCAACACACTACGACGCTAACTTTTTAGAACGATAAGACCACACTCCGCCACAACACCTTTTCAAACCAAAAACAACGCACCCTATTACACCACATGCTGCCACTTTTGCAGACCAAGATGACAACATACTGCGACACCACCTTTTTAGACTGAAAAGACCGCACTAGTCCACCCCCCCCCTTGTGAGGCCTAAAAATCCCTTTATAAAGGGAGGAGAAGAGGCATGGAGGAGAAAAGAGCTGGAGGATAACACTGTACCACCATACTCAACACTGCACCAAAGATTGGTTCACACAACTGAGAGGAAAGAGATAGAGGACTCGGCGAGCTTCTACAAAAGGATACCGCAGAAGCGCAAGTGGCTTACTGAGAAGGTTAAACCCTACATGGATAATTCAATGAAGGATGCACTGGTACCACCGGAGTTCCCACGCCAACAATGTGTGTGCGAAGAACCGGCAAAGATCATCCAGTCCACACACCCGACGACGGCCGCCAGGGCGAACTACACGTGCGGCCACCACTTCGTACGCGTATCTTGCAAACACATAGATTTTTCGCATCTTAAGTTCCATTACACAAATCCCTAACTACACCCACGCATAATGGTAGCCGGAGATGCGATGCAACTTATTCCAATGGATCGACGGCCCGGAGAAGTACAATAGGGCGTTCATCCAGCAGAAGTACATACTGAACTTTCCATGGCGAGCCGAGACCTTTAAGTGCTGGACACCTTACGTACTTGACCCTGACCCAAGTGAAAATGCATCAAACGAGCCTAAGAAAGCAGATGAGTACGACAAGACCAAGTGGGCGGCGGACAAGGGGAAGGCTCCTACAAGTGAGACTGTCGGCCGTACTACCGCTCCCCGTCACTTGGGCGCACTTCGGATCCAAGAGGTAGGTTATGTTCAGTATGCATCATAATTATTAATTTGGCTCGACGTTGTGTTATCCTAACATGATTCAACCGTCCAGCCCATCTTGTAGGACATGGATGACTTTGAGTCTGGCCGCCGCCACTGCGGGCAGCAACGAGACAAGGGGAAGGCTCTTACAAGTGAGACTGTCAGCCATACTACTGTTCCCCATCGCCCGGGCGCACTCTGGATCCAAGAGGTAAGTTTTGCTCAGTTTGCATCATGATTATTGATTTGGCCTTACGTTGTGCTATGCTAACATCATTCAATCGTCCAGCCTGTCTCGCTAAACATGGGGAAGGTACCGATGAGCCACCATGATTTATCGATTTCATTCCAATCAACCTTTTTCAGATTCCACAATGGCGCACATGTATCATAGGTGTATTTGGGTTTGTCTATTCGTGCATGTTGGCATTTTTAATGTACGTCACCAAACCCTACGCGCCTTGTATTTCGCAATTAAATTATGAAGTCTTTCGAACTTACATCTCTTTTTCCCAGATATTTGGACTGTTAAATATTACATAATCTTTTCCCCAATGAATCGGTTCCATGAACAATGCAATCGGGACAACATCGCGCATGGCAACCCTAAACCCAAATATTTTGTCCATTCTCTACTTCACATTACATTGTCTTCTCCGATTTTGCATTCTGGACTACGCGGACACCTCAACATATTACCAATTTAAAAAACAAAATTACAAAAATTTAAAAGTTCCGCTACACATAAATAAATAAAAAATGACAGGACTCTTGTCGCCAATTCAATTGGTGACAGGACTCCGGTCGGCAATTGAATTGGCGATAAGAGTCATGTCACCAATTGAATTGGCAATAGGAACCTCCCTCGCTGTTCCCCTTGGCGACAGGGTCCCTGTCGCCAATTGGAATGACGACAGGAGCCTGTCACCATTCCAAATGGTGACAGACACCTACTTTTGTAAAAAAAAAACCGACTATTTATTTTTGTAATTATCTTTTAAAGTAGTATTATTTTTTAAAAAAATGGGGATATGTAAGCCCCAACTAACAATTGACCTGAAATGAATTTTTTTGCTTTGCATCGAGTCATGCACAAACTGAAAGATGGAACCCCATACCAGAATAGTACAACAGTGACTTATAACAAATTATTGAGATCTGGCTCTAAATTAAATATATTGCATCAATTGCAAGCAGCAAAAGCAATAGCTAAAGCAGACACTAATCATGTTACAAAGAATGGATAACTTCAGAGCTCATAGTCAAAAGGAGGAAACTTCATGCTACACACCAGAACAAAGCATACTTGCGCAATTTCCATATCGCATTGATCATAGGGTGATCCCACACGACAGCTTCCAACGATCGTAATTTCGCAAGAAAATAAAACCATCACGATGAATCTCTAATTAGTCATTCTCAATGATCTCTTATCTGAATTCTAAATAGTAAGCAACCATAAGCTACAACATAAATCTATTGAAGAATCAATTTCCTATTTAATCGCCTCTATGGGCACTGACCTCTTCAAACCCGAACTCATGAAACAATTTAACTCGTGGAAAAGGAAATGTGGAATGCAATACAATTCACTCCGACGTGCAAACAATCACACAAATTCCTATCAAACATCCAATTCGGCTAAAGCCCTAATTTCACAAAACTAACTGATTGAATCTGAAATACATGGAGAGAATGTGTGAGATTTCCTCGGGGATGATCTCCACAGGTTTATGGACTTCGAATCGCCTCCAAAACGACGGGTTTGGGCAGGTGGGGGGCGGGGAGGAGAGAGGGCGCTCGGGAGAAAGAGGAGAGGTTGGGGGAAATGAAGAATTAGGTGGGCCGCTGGCACCTAAGTCACCACTGTCACGCCACGAGCATTGGCATGACAAGACTAGCTTGTCACGTCGTTGTTGCGGGTGTGAAAATGGTCACGCATGCCCTCCGCGCTGGCACAGCGTGCACGCGAGGGTTTGCGTGGCAAGTTTGGCCACGCCGAGGTAGGTGACGTGACAGTATGGTTTGACCACGTCATAATTCATGATGTGACCAAAGGGGTTAGAATTGAAAATAAAGTTAGTGAATGATTAACTTTAAAGTATTATTAAAAGAAGTATTAAGTAATAAAAAACATTCTACAAGCTTATGCGAGCTACATTTGCCTGGGGACTGGTAGATGGATAGAGAGCGCCAGCAGTTCGGCCGGTGTATGCGCCAACGGCCAGCGGCGAGCCAGCGACAAGCGCGGAGCTGGCGTTCATTGCCAATTTTTTTTAAAAAATAATAATCTATTTTTATTCAATTACAAAAATAATACTACTTAATTTTTTTTGTCAGAAATAATCTCGTGTTGCTCCACGGTTGGGTGACTTGGGATAGTCGCCCTACTGGTGAGCGACACATGTCAAAGTCGCTTAACTGTGACACGACTAGACCGTTCGCCTCCAAGTCGTCGTAAATGCAGTGGCGTGACTCAATCCAAGTCGCCGTACGATAGCGCGACTACAACACTGTCCGCTCGATTTGGACCCTAGTCGCCCAACCGTTGGGCGACTTGAAATTCTTATAATCTCCTGCAGGCGCAGCGCCATGAACGATCGCCATTGAGAGAGCGGCCAAGAGACCGAGAGTGAAAGAAAGAAAGAAAGAGAGGAGAGTGAGAGGGAAAGAGAGGAGAGGAAGAGGGAGAGTAGGAAAAAAAGTTTCTTCGTGTCGACGATGACGACGGTGAGTCTCTAGCATTATTTTGTATGCCTGTATTTTTGAAACCATGGTAGGTTAGCAGCTGGACCGCCTCACCACTGACGACGTGTGCTGGGAGCCGTACTCTAATTAGGAGACGAAGGGTTGTGCTCCTAGCGGGCTGTCCTCGCTGTGCTGGCATGACCAAGTGTACTAGCGGATCCAGAAGAAGCTCGTCTTCGATGTGTTCATTGAGGACTACGCGGTGCACAGGATGATATGCCAGTTCGGCCTCCGCCAAGTTGTTCCAGTTCCCGTCGGGACGAGGGTGCCTGACTCGACCCACGCGTGAGTTACACACAACACATGTTCATATATGTTTTTGCTAGTTTTGTTACGATAGATTCTAATTGCAATGGTACGTTTCGCAAGCATAGTAGGAGGGGTGGCACCAGGACGCAGTGGCCGGTGAAGATGGAGCCATGGGTGGTGCAGTGGGCGAACACCCACGAGGACTGCGTCTTGAGGAGGGGCGGTCCGTCGACCCAGATCGCATAACGAGTACCTTATTTGATGCGCCCGCAAACCGCGTGCAGTGGTGCATATCATCGATCCTCCCCCCGCTCGCGTACCGGCACCGACCGACGCGTACCCTGTACACTTTGCACGGAACGTGCACCTCGCAGTACGTACTATCGTGTTTTAAAATGTCTGCGTACGGTTATCTCAATTATAAGTTTGATGCTTTCATGTACTCCTTGCGAACGGACATCAACGTCGGGATTGCCAGGGACCGACAGTCGATCCTGGATAGGATCGGCATTGGTGCGGAGGTGACGCGCGACGAGCTAATGCAGTTTATCCGTCGGGCCTGCAGTGCAGTGAGGTGTTGAGTGACCCTGACGTCGTGCGGGACGATCTAGGAGGTGGCCGCGTCGGCACATACGCCAAGGCCGCCACATCCTACAGCCCAGTCAGGAGGCTCAGGAGAGGCACGTCCATGTGCCCCGCCTGCGCTTGCGCCTTCGTAGGCTAGAGGGTCCGGGTGGGCACATGGGTACGCACCGCCACCGCCACCGTCGTCATTCCAGGACACCTACCCGAGACCGCCAGGGCAGTATCCTTTCTTCTCCGACCCGTCTGGATAGTACGGCAGGTTCGACCCTTACTCACGCATGGCCCCCGACCAAGATACGTTTCCTCTCTTCATGTTTGTGATCGTCGATACATTGTAGAGATTAACATTATTTGCCCTGCAGGTTACTATATGTAGTCGGAAGTTGAGCTCTCCCTGCACGGTGACGAGGACGTGGACGCCTACTTCGCGGATCCACCCAGGGATGTCAGGGGAGTAGCTGAGCCCTCACCCGTCGTGGTTCTTTCCAGGTCGCAGCTTGACGGGCCCCCTGTGGGCACGCAAACATAGGTGCCGTCGACCCCTAAGGCCTTGGGAGAATGGATCAACAAGGCTCTGGCGTCTTTCCTGTCAGGTCGGCCCGGCACCCCATGCTTGAAGCCAAGCGGGCGTGTTGGTGGCGGATCGGGTGTGGGGCGTGGCGGCGATGGAGGAGAGTCTTGCAGTGGCGTGGCGGTGGCGATGAGGGGTCTTCGTTGTGCTCTGTGTGCTTGCATTATGTGTTTACGTATTCCCTGTAGCATTGTTCTATCGGTAGCCGGTAAGGACCAGTTAAAGTGTGTTCCCCTACTATTTCTCTTTCAAAGTACGCAGTAACAACCTCTCCCGTCTACCTATAGTCCCCGGATGTGCTATGTGGCTACCGCAAGTAGATCGACCAAGAGATCCACCCATATGACCAGTGGTCTCTCGACTTCGCTAAGCGGGATGCCAAAAGAGCCCGCGAGATCCGGAAGGAGGAACGCTGCACTGACGAGCAAAACGAGCGCATACGTCGGGAGACAAAAGCTCATCTTGAGGTGTGCAGGTGCAGGGAGCGCGAGAGAAAGAGAAAAATGGCGGCCAAGGCCAAAGAGGCCGGCGAGGAGTTCAACGCTGAGCTAGCAAGGAAGGGAAAATAACCCTGGTCCACGCAGTAGGTCGGACCATTCTGTACTAGTCCCCCGGTCCACGTAGAAGGTCGAATCTATTTTCATTCCAAAAAGATGCATATGTATCGTAGGAGTACTTCGGTTTGTTGCATCATGTATGATGATGTTTCTTATGCACGTAACCAAACCCTATGCACCGTGTTATTCCCAGCTTCATTATAAAGTCTATTTTAATTTGCAACATCAAATCTCCTCGTCTTTTCGCATTCGATTCTTCCGTGTTATTCCCAGAATCATTATAAAAACATCCAACAACATGTATCACTTCTGGGCAAGGCCTGGAAATATTGTTTGTGAAGGATATATACGTTAAAGTGTCAAAGATTATCAATCCACAAAAAGATTTTTAGTCCATATATGTATTTACGCCTATTTAAAAGGGTGGTCTTATATATGGTTCATATATAGATTCTCTACTTTTAAGTTATGGATGGATCGAAAGGGATTAACTTTTAAAAATTTGTAAAAAAGGATTAAATAAAAAAATGGTGCCTCCAGCCAACTGTCGCCCTATGTTATTCCTTGACGCATCGTAATATCACTTACCTTCCTACTTACGACTCAATACTATCTCAATCGTCCTCACAAAATTCTTCAGAGATTTAGCGCACTATAATAATATACGACGATCACAAAATGTTATTACGAGTCTGACAAATTTCGTACCCTTGATATTCTACGAAAATAACAAACAGACCAACCAACTTTGTCACTACACTTTTATTTTTTTTAAAAAATAACATCATGCAATAAGATTTGCTAAATGTAATATTTATTCTAACAAAATTATTCCAATCGGATTTATTGAATAGGACAGTTATTACCTAAAATCGCTCAGTGGTTGGGCGACTTGATCTAAGTTGCTCCACTAATGGGCGACTTAGTCAAGTCGCTCAACTAACGAGCGACTTAGTCAAGTCGCTCAACTAACGGGCGACGCCAACGTATGTCGCTCGGTGGTTGGGCGACTTGGAGGCGAACGGTCTAGTCGCCTCATAGTTAAGTGACTTCGACATGTGTCGCTCATTAGTAGGGCGACTATCCCAAGTCGTTCAACAGTGGAGCGATACAATGTTATTTTTGATAAAAAAAAATTAAGTAGTATTATTTCTCTAATTCCGATAAAAATAGATTATTTTAAAAAAATCGTTCATTGCCGACTTTACAATTTACATACCGTGCGTGGGCCTGGGAGCTTGCTGGATGTTGGGCTGTGGGATCACGTCTCACCTCGCAAGTGAGATGGGCCGTCGTGGTGGTCGGATTACAGTTGGTCCGCGCGCGCGCGGTCTGCAGTGCAGGCTGGATAGTGGGTAGACCTTCGTAAGTATGGGCCGGAGCACGGCTAACTCGTTCGGTTTTCTCCAGCTGCGGTCGATCAGGCCGCGCGCGCATCGTTCCGTGGCGCCCTGAATCTCGGCGCGTCTCTGCCCCAACGCAAAGCCGGGCCGGCCGCACAGGAGATCGAGCCGCAGACGGGAGGGGCAAATCAGCGCGTCCTGTTACCATGAGAAAAATATGCATTGCAGAGTGAGAACTTTTTTTATCATTTAATCCATTTTTAAAAAATATTTTTAAGATAACCTCTCTCTAACTTTATTTCTAATTCTGACCCCTTTGGTCACGCCACAATACATAGCATGGCAAAAGTATGTTATCACGTCAGGATCTCAGCATGGCAAACGAGTACTGTTACAAAACAGACGTGTGTTGGTTCGAAAGACTATCGGGACAGGTTTAGTCACGTTACGAGTCATGACGTGACCAAAAAGGTCAGAATTGAAAATAAAGTTAGAAAGGGATTATCTTTAAAATATTGTTAAAAAATGATTAAAAATAAAAAGAACTCTACCAGTGGATATGCGTACAGTGTACAGTGTCGCATTATAAGTGCGCTATCTTTGCTCAGTTGTTCAGCAAGCTCTGTTTGCAGGTTCCTTCCATTCGCATAAACGTCACTCTGCATATATACCGTGGGTAGGACGGAGAGATTAGCCTCTCACAAGCAAGTACAAGGCTCTCTTGATCACAGTGCTAGCTATCGCTAGCTGCATATACTTTCAGAGTGGTGAAAACGGATCGAATAGTTTCCAATCGATCTGGACGAAAACGGATTCGGATTGTCTCGGATCGGAAACGAATTCGGATTTTTTTTGTCGGAAACGGAAACGAATACGGTAGACATGTTATCCGGCTTATACGAATACGGATACTGATTATCCGAATAAGACCCAGTCCGGATATCCAGAATTTCAAACAACCCGTAGGCTGGGCGATCTTGTGATGAGCAAACAAGCGGGCGAGCCGTGGCCCGAAACGCCCATAAGCGCAAAGCGGACCGGGGCGCCATCGCCCGCCGAGAAGTAAGGCGCTGATGAAGCTAGGCTAAGGCAAGCGGTCTTGTGAGCACGAAGGGCTGCGGATGAGCTGGAGTTAGTAGTCGGTATGAGCCGTAGAGTAGCGCGGCGCACCATGGTTGGGCGGTGTAGGGAGGAGCCAGCGGGCCGGGGACAGGCGATGTAGCCAGAGGGAGGCGAGCCCAGTGGCGGTGAAGGCACCATGGTCCCATGGATCCGGGCCGAGCTGAGCGTAAGCTGGACTGCTGGTGGCAGCACCATGGAGCCAAGCCAGAAGCTTTGGCCGAAGCTTTCCCACGTGGAGAAGGTGGAGTGAGAGGAATGGGAAAAGAGTGAAATGAAGAAGCAGCAAGAATCAGATAATACTAGTAGTTCGGCTGGTTGGATGAGGCAAGAAAAGAAATGGATTGGGAAAAAGTAACGCGAATAAGAAAGGAAGTCTGGTGCTTTCGGCCGTGAGGAAATGTGAGGAGAGAGAGAGAGAGAGGGATTAAATTAAGTGGCCATGGGCCCATGGCTGCTCTCGGCCAAACAAAAAGAATTAGGTGAGAGGATGGATTAGGAAAGGGGTTAAGTGAGAGGGATTAGTGCTAGGGATTAAGTAAAAAAGTTACAGAATTAAGAAAAGGGGAGGAAAATTTGGAAAAGTGAAATAGTAAATTTGTGGGAGGACTAGTAGTAATAAATTTAGACGAACACCAGTATTAACATATATCAGCGTTGTATAATTGTTGGACCGGATAAATTTTGCGAACCGCGTACGAATAACTAGTCATAGGCCAAACCGACAAATAATAAAATAAGATAACATAAAATAAAATAATTATTAATAAAAAGAGGGAACACGTACGTAGCAAACCTGTAAATATTAGACAAATCGCCAGAAGTACAGATTTTTTAGACCACGTTAGAATATTAGACGAATCGCAAGAGTAGTTATGACTTATGAGCTAAATGTGGTACACTAAGTGTTATGTTTGTGATGAACTAATTAATGTATCTTGCTAGTCCCAATGTTATGTGTGGTTGCTGAAAATATGAACAATTCATGAATGTTTGCATCAAACAAACTTGTTATATGTTTTTGTTAATTTGTGGTATGCAATTTAAGGGGTTTTCATGTTCCGAAAAATATCCATGACCGTATTCGTATTCGTATCCGTATCTGGAAAAAAATATGAAAAAAATATGGTAGAGCCATTATCCGTCCGTATTCGATTCATTTTCATCCCTACTTTCAGTGCCAATATATATTCTAGAAAAAAAATGCTTCACACACGAAATTTGGATGCTCCCCTACAAGCGCGGTAGGGGAGCGCAAAAAACCACTGCTACGGTACAGAAGAAGCGCGACAAGTGGCCTTCAAGCAGTGTTGTGCGGCCAAACTTGGTGTGCATAGCAGCAGTGATATATTCTCACTCGTGCGACGGGATGGCTACACTTCCGGTGGAGGTTTATTATGGAATTACCGTCTTTTTTATGAGAATAGTAGGAGTCTCCTACTGTATATATATATAAGTAATAAGAAATACAAACGGCAGGTTACAATGAAGGTTACAAAGACGAAAAACAAACAAATAGGACCAAAAACTAAATCAGGCACCGGCTAACCCAGGTTGTTTAGCCAGGCGGCAAAAAGAGGCCTAAAAGGAGGCCTAGCCCTAAGAATAACGGGGCAAACTCCCAGGAGAAGATGGAACGCTGGTAAGTAGGGCTTGGATCCAGCTGCTTGAAGTTTCGATTGTTTCTTGTGATCCACATGGTCCAAGTTGCCAGAACAATGATTTCCATGAAGAAGCGTTGATTGATCTTGTCTTTGAGGTGGGGTAAAGCTTGATGTGTAGGGGTGAGGGGCGATCATTGTGGGAAAACTAGATTCCAACACCGTTGAGCAGATGGGCATGACCAAAAGAGATGTCGAAGTGACTCTTCAGCTCCAAGATCACAAAGGATGCAAGAGTAGTCATCCAGAGGACAATTCTTACGTTGGAGAAGGTTGCTAGTGTTGATTCTATCTTTGAGCAGTAGCCAAAAGAAAACTTTGTGACGCCTTTGGCAGACACTTGACCACAGCTAGTTGAAGAAAGGGAGCACCGGGAGGGAGCCCATGAGCAGGCGGTAGACTTTGACTGAAGAAAAATATGAGGAGTTCCAAATATAGTGCCAAGAGTCTTCCTGAGTTGTTAGTTCCAGGTCCTGTATGGGTCGTTGCACTTGCTGGAACTGGGTATGAGCTTGAGCCGTCAGCGGAAGGTGGAAGAGAGAAGAGAAATCTACGACCTGCTTGACTGAGGAGATTGAGTTTAGATCTGATTTGGCAAACGAAAATAGCTCGGGATGTTGTTGGCACAGCAGATTTCCATTCCACAGATATTTTCAAAAGAGAGTTGAATTCCCATTGCCTACCAAGCAAGCTGTCAATCCCTTGTATTGAAGGAGCATCTTGAGGATATCTCGCCACCAAAAAGACCCTACCCACGCACGATCTGAAGGTTGAGAGTTTGGGTAATAGGCCTCCTAGATAAGTTTAACCCAAGAAAGGTTGGCATGGTTAAAGAACTTGTGAAGGTTTTTAAAGATAAGCGCCTAGTTTTGGGTCCCCAGGTTTAAAACTCCTAAGCCCCCTTGCTTTTTTGGCTTGCAAACCTCTTTCCAAGCAACCAGGGATTTGCCTCGGCCATCCAAGGCTGAACTTCTCCAAAGACAGTTTCTGCGGTATTTATCAATCTGTTTTAAAACTCCACTTGGAAGTTTCAGCAAGCACATGTAGAAAGTTGGCAGTTGTGAGAAAACTGAGTTCACCCCTGTCAGTCTTCCTCCAATGGAAAGGTAGGTTGCACAGCTAGCGAGCCTTCTGTCGACCCTCTGAATGAGCGGGAAGAAGTCCAGGATTTTTGGTTTGGAGGTTCCCAGGGGCAGCCCCAGGTAAGTAAACGGGAGGGAGCCCTATTGACAGCCAAAGGTACGAGAAATAATTTCCATCTTGGTCGACGGGACGTTGATTGGGATCATGAGCAATTTATCAAAGTTGACCTTGAGCCCAGTAGAGTCCGCAAAAGTATTTAGGATCCCCTTAAAGCAAAACAATTGTGTCGCATAGGCCTGCATTACAATGAGAGTATCATCGGCATATTGAACTACCGGGAAGTCTGGGCAAGCCTGAAAGGCTACCAGAGGAGTCAGCAATCCCTGATTCATTGCCTTGTTGAGTATCGTCTGGAGAAGGTCAGCTGCCAGGACGAACAGGAGAGGTGAGAGCGAGTCACCTTGCCTAACGCCCCTTTTGTAGTGGAAAAGCTTGCCGGGCACCCCCATTGAGAAGTATTGAGGAGGTTCCCGTGCTAAGAATATTAGAGATCCAGGCTGTCCATTTATGTCCAAAACCTTTATACTTCAAGATTGCGAGAATTGTCTTATGCTCAATTTTGTCGAAGGCCTTTTCAAAGTCTAATTTGAGAACGGTTATTTTCTTTTTCGATTGGTGGCAGAGGTGAAGGTACTCAAAGGCCCAAGCAAGACAGTCCTGGATTGTCCGAGATTTCAGAAAACTATATTGATTTGCATGGACTAGTCCCAAAATAACTTGCTGAAGCTTGTTGGCCAGAGGCTTTGTCAGGATCTTGAAAGAGCTATTCAACAGGGAAATCGGTCTGAAATCATTTATCCCAATTGGAGTGTCCTTCTTTGGGATCAGAGTGGTGAGGGATGAGTTTATGGTTTTGAGGTTGAGGTCATTCCTGAAGAAAGCAGCGTAAAGCTCATAAAAATCCTGCTTGATGATGTTCCAGCATTTTTTCAAGAACTGCCCATTAAATCCATCTAGCCCAAGCGATTTATCCAAAGGAAGGTGTTTGATGATCTCATCAATTTTCTAGGGCTCGAAGGGTTCTTCCAACCAATCCAAATTTTGGATGGGCGAAATTAAATCCGAGAGGTTGAAGTGCATAACAGGTGACGTGGAGGAGCCTAATCTTTCTTTGTAGGCTTCTCAAGGAAGGGAAGCTTTGTCCTAATGATTTTTTACCTCAGTCTCGTTTGCATCTTGAAGGACTGTAATAAAGTTTGAACGGAACCGGATGGTTGCTCTAGCATGAAAGAACTTAGTGTTTTCATCACCAAGCTTTGCCCGATTGATAGCTCCTCTTTGCTTCTAGTAAGTGTGTTGCTGATTTAATAAATGATTCACATGACCCTTTAAGATTTTCCTGGCATTCCATTATTCTGTAGAGAGAACTCTAAATTCTTCTAATGTGTCTAGAAACAGGCTTACCCTTTTGGAATTAGAGATGGCTGAGCGAAGGTTGGATGATTGTTTTGACCAGAATCTAAGGACTCGTCGAATAGTCTTGAATTTTAGGTTAATCCGTCTACCAGGATCGTTAGCATGGACTGTTTGTTGCCAGAAATGTTTCACTAGGTTCTCAAAATCTTTGTGCTCCAACCAGTGATTTTCAAATATGAAGATGTTGAATTTTGGTATAGAGGAGCTGATCTGAGCAGCCCGAGGTACATAGTCTGGCCCGGTTGGCGGGGAAGACCAAGGTATTCGAGAAGCGAAGGGTCCAATTGTTAGAAGAGAACACCCAGTCCAGTTTTTCCAGTAAGGATTCCCCTTGCATGTTACTCTAGGTAAAGGATCTTCCTTTTAAAGGCAGCTCCACTAAACCTAGAACACTGATAGCCTCATTGAAAAGGAACATGTCGTTAACACTTCCTCTCGGCTTATTTCTATCTGAGGGTGCTCTGATGAAGTTAAAATCCTCCACAATTAACCAATCTTGATTTGGTTGCATTTGAATGCTTGTGAACCAGTCTAGAAATCTCCCTTTGTCCTCTGTCCTTGGAGGAATGTAGAGATTTGTAAGAGTCCAAGAGAGGACAGAAAGAACAAAAGTAAATTTTACCGAGATAGAGAACTCATTACTAAGCGTGGTGTGTCCTATGAACATGGAGTCCGACCATGCAACAAGGAGGCCTCCCGAGGCTTCTATAGAGGGGAGGAATTCGAATTTATTGAAACATCTAGGACAAAAATTGGCAATAAAGGAGAACTCCAAGCTTTGTCTCTGTTTCTTGACAACACAGAATATTGCACTTGCTTTCTTCAATTTTGTTCCGGATGGCCCTCCACTTCTTGTTAGAGTTAAGGCCTCTAACATTCCAAGACAAAATCATCCATTGTCTAATCATGATTAACAGACAACACATGAGCTGACCAGCATATCCTAGATACACTAGAGAGGGACAGATGGTCCCCAATCAGACAAAATAGGAATCCAGAACTTAAACAAGAAGTCAAAGAGGAAGAACTTGTGGCTTTGGAGATGAGAAAGAGTAAACAGAATAAACAAGTGCTGCTATAGACAGACCAAGCCCAAAAACTTCCGCAGCTCACACAGCCTTGGCCATTAGATCTTCTTGTTCTGCCCATTCTCTGATTTCTTCTCTTCATTCTTCTTTTCCTTGAAAGGAGCTTTTGCTAGCTTGTCTTCAGTGACGTCCTCAGGAGACACCTTGCAATAGTCCAAGCATAGGTTCTTAATAATTTTGGAAGAGAGAAGTGGTGGGGCTACCTCATAGGACATATAGAGCTTGTCGGAGCAGGTCTTGCGCATGAAGCCTCCTTTTTGAGCCTTCAACCTTGTGCTTCTGCGCACTTCTGTTTCGACCAGGGGAACTGCCCTTTTTGATTGCTTTCTTTTGAGGTGCAGATCGGAGGTGGAGCCAAAAGTAACCTCTCTTTTTCGCTGGAGGGGTTGTGGAAACAGGGTGGGTAATGACACCATCCGGCAATTCTTCTTTTTCTGAGGGAAGCTTTCCTTTCCTGTGGAGACTGACGATTAATGAAGGGAAGTGGATGCCACTCTCTTCTCAACATCTACTAGAGGCTGAGAGACGCCTGAGGCAACTGGGCAGCTATCCAGAATGGCAAAAGATTTTTTCCTACCTTGATGCTCCTCCGATTGCGAGACTACTGCCCATATGCCTAAGGAAAGAATTTCCTTGGAAATTGGGAATCTTTTAGGAGACAAAAGCAAAGAAGAGAAGAAATCAGCCCATTTGTCTGGAACGTCCACCACCTTTCGAGCTGGTGCAGCAGCCTGTGGGGCAAAGAACTTGGCCCAAGCCTATGATTCAAATTCAGGGTGGGGGCCAGTTGTGGAGTTTGAAGCCATGCCTTCACGGTCTGCAGGGAGCTCCATAAGAGGGACCAGAGCCATCCCTAGCTGTAAGTCTAAGTTTACTTGCTCCGGGACTGCCACCAGGATGATATTTGCCACTTGCTGTCCATCCAGATCCAAGTTGCCAAAGGGGGCAGGTTGATTGAGATTTGGAATCTGCACTGGGGGAAGGATTGGTTGAAAGAAGAGCTCCTGCTCAAAGCAATTAACTGACAGGGACAATGAGGCAAAGGAAGGTGCTTGAGTAGAGAGCTCCATGCTGCTTTGAGTGTGCTGAGGCAGGACCTGGCCTGCTACCAAACCTAAGAGCCCCACTGAGTTGAGATTAGCTACCGCCCATGGATATTCCTTGGGTAGGATTTGAACTTCCGGTGCTGGTAGAGACCAAGCATTCTAGTTGTCTGCATTCTGAAGAAGGTGATCTTGCTAAGGAACAAACATGTTGGGGTCCCCTGCTGCTGGACCTTGATGGTCTGCATCACCATTGTTGAAATTCACCAACTCTGGTTCTGGGAGGGGCTGGTCCGAATCTGGAGAGGAGGGGGTGAGGGTTTCCCCCTTCCGCTGGAGGATCATCTTTGTTCGGGGGGCCGGCACCCAGTTTGGATTGGGAGATGATTTCACATGGAGCCGTCCAAGATTCACTGAGGAAACCGTCGTTGTCTGTCATCAGGATGCTTTTCGAAATCAAATCCAAATCAATGACCCTGGATTTTATGATAATGCGGGAGAGATTGGTAAGATCTTTTTCCTAGACAAGCAGCCTTCCAAAGCTTTTTATGGCATCCTGAACATATGACAAACTCCAGAAATCCAAAGGGAATCCAACCAGCATAAGCCAGCATTCTCTGTTCAAGTTTAGACCCTTCCAATTGAAGCCCTCATAGTGCTTTTGAAAAGAAATTTGGACATCCTGAAATTGGTGCGGACTGGCTTGAATCATCGCCTCCCTAGAGTGTACACTATTGAATTTCGTGTTATCCGCCCCAAAGGGACAGGGCTGATGGCCACGGATGCGAAGTCTCCAGACGTCTACAAGAAATTCTGAAAGAATCTCTTCCACATTAGGAAAGGGTACCTGGCCTAGTGGCATTGGATTGATGGTCGCAATCGCCCAGTCTTCATTCTTTGGGGGGGGGGGCACTCTTCCACAGACCACCCATGCTCAGCTATGCCTTCCCTCCACATGCTGAAGATCAAACCCGCGCGACAAAAAGGGTCTGAAGTCACCTTCGAAGTTAGCCATAGGGTCGAAGGGGACGATCACCCAATCTTTGGGAGGTGAGGGAGAGAACTGGGACTACTGCTTTGGGGGAGGGGAAGATGAAGTGACGGGACTGGAATGCCTTGGGGGAGCTGAAGCGCCCAAGGGAAGCCCGAAGAAGTGAATCCCAAAGTCAAAAAGAGAGTTAAAAGATTTTGGCTATGAGATTTGGAACGGAGTAATCTTGTCCACTTCTCGGAATCAGGATTTGCACTTTTGTCCTGACCAGTCCAATTGTCTAACCACCGAGGAGAATTTAAGATTGGAGTTCTTCTTTTGTACGTGACCATGTCTCATAAAAGCTCTAGGTTGATTAAATGACATTCTAGCAATATTTTTCTTAGCGTTCTTCAACCTCACGCCAATGAACTCAACCAAATGTCCACTCTTCTTGCAATAGGTGCAATGGTATTTTGTACCAGGGAGAAGCACCTTTTGCCTCAAAAGAAGGTTGGACAAACCTATGATTTAAAAGCAGCTTTTTGCGAGTTGGGTTTTAAATTCAACTAAGCCATTTTCCAAGACACGAATGACATTAGGCTTGGACATGTTACAGCAGAGTTGTATCCTAAACATTGCTTCTTAAAAGGAGTTTTAGATTTATCTAGAATCATGTTTAACTGTTTTTCACCATTAGAGAATCTTTCTAAAGTATCCTTGAGATATGCATTCTCTTTTCCAATATTAGCACATGATTCACAAGTCTTGCCTTTAATGGCTCTAGCATGTTTCTCCTTAAGATGAGCAACTTCAAGCTTATAGGCGGCACAAGAGGCACAAGGTGTAGACTCAATTGTGTCCTTAAGCTTGCATACTTAGCTCTAACTTTCTAGAATATCCTTAACCGTGTTCACGTTCTAAGCGAAAGAGCAAAAGCTAGATTTCACATTGCGAAGCATCCAACTTGCGGACTCTAAGCATTTTTCACATGGAGCAGATTTAACATCAATTAGCTCGGTTCTAGCATTTTCAAATTGATGCAAAGCAATATCATGAGCAGATTGTAGTTTAGGCAGGTTAGAGTGCAGCGCATGGCGGGATGAACATTCATCAACATCTAGACTCTTAGCATTCACAAGCTCTAATGTCAAATTCTCGACTTGTGATTCTAGATCCTTGTTCCTAGCCATGGTGAACTTTAAAGCTTTATCTTGACTAAGCAATTGCTCATACATGTTATCGCATCTAGCAGAAAGAACATCATAGGAGAGAGGTACCTCATCATCGTTATCGGCGTCGACGTCGTCTTCCATGAAGCTTATCTTAGGTGAAATCCTTGGCCTTCCCTTCTTGTCTTGAGGAACTCCTCCTCCTTGTCCTCCTCGCTCCGAGTCCACATCGCTCATGGATTGATCTCCAAAGCGGCAAGAACTTCGATGGCGACCTTCATGAGCTTGGCGGCATCATACTTGGGCTTGCCCCTTGAGGCTTCTTCACGGCAACCTTCTCATGATTTCCCTTACCTTTCGACTTAGGGGCGGTTGGCTCGGATGTGATATAGCTCTCCACACTCATAGCATGTCACGGGCCACCTCTCTTCTCATTTCGACATTGTTATATGCCCGTGTGACTTTCTTGGCTAAAAGAGCTAAATCGGCCTCGGAAGACTCTCAAACTCTTCTTCTTGAATAGCGGATAAACCGCAAGAAAAAACCGAAGAAGACTCGGAAGAACCATCGAGTCCCTTTGAGAGGATCGACCACCAAAGCCATGTTATCCTTCTTAGGATTCTTGCCTCTCTTGATCTCATGAGTTTTTAGCTTGCTATAAAGCGGTTCAAAGTGAGATTAGAGATCGACATTCTCCTCTATGGCGATTGCCTTCATCTCCCACTCCTTGGTGTTGATTGCACCAAGAGGTGGGTGGCATTCTCAGTTGAGAGTACTCAATGTCAACAGACTCTCATCCGGTAGATCACCTTGTTAAAGCGAGTAAAGACATCATCGATGCTCTCACCAGGGGCGCATCTCGAATTTGTTGTACTCTCGCTTGTAGACATTCTCGCGCACTTGCTTGATGCAGGACGATCCCTCATGGTAAGTTTCGAGGGTGTGCCAAATCTCATGTCTTGATCGCAAAATTTCAAATCCTATCGTACTCTTGCCTACCAAGCCCGGCATATAGAAGGTTCTTTGCCTTGTTGTTGTTAGCCAAAAAGGGTCACCGGCTAAGAGCAACTTCGGAGCAAAAGCAGTGGGGCTCGAACAACCTCCCATATAGCTTGTCCTTCGCTCTCAAGGAAAACTCGCATGCGATTCTTCCAATAGGCATAGTCGAGCCCATCAAAGACATGCGGCAGTGAGTACTTATCCATCGCCAGTTCGTTGACGGTTAAGATCAAGATTGAACTAACAGGGCTCGATACCACTTGTTGGACCGAAAAGGCGACTAGAGGGGTGAATAGGAGCACTATCTATTTTTTGCTTTGATCCGATTCAAACATGATATTGACTCCAATAGCTATGAGAACTATGAAGATCAATATATCTAAGCATAGCGGAAGACTTGTACTTAATCCTTCAAATCCCCAAAAGCGACTAAAAACACAAAAATCAGCCTTATGAGCAGTCTTGATGAACGATAACGATCGGACCGGATGAGCAGTGGCGGTCGTGCAAGTCCGGTCGAACCGAATGAGCGATGTCGGTCGTTCAAGATGAACGATAAAATCGGGCGAATGAGCGATGAAACAGCAAAAACGAAAACAAAATCGGCGTAACTTTTGATCCGCTTGGCCAAACTCCACCAAATTTGAAACACATTTTCCTAATGATGTCAGGAACCTATTCCAAGCAACGATCGAGAAGATCCACATCAAAGTTTTGATCTTTTGCATTTTACCAAGGAGGGTTCAAAAGCGAGCAAAAACGTAAAACTTGATCCAAAACTTGCTCGTGGGTGGATGATGATCAAGATGACCTTAGATGGTTTCCCACGTATCAACAAGCAAGATCAAGAAGAAAAACCAAGCAAAAACTCACGGATCAAAGAAAGACCTCAAATCACCAAATAGAGAAAAGAAAGCAAATGAACTCATCTTTGAGAGAACTTTCTTTGGATTGATTTGATGTGGTATTGGTTTACTGACCACTCCATCAAGGAGGACAAAGACTCAATACATGAGCACGAATCAAATCCAACTCTCTAGAACCCTAACCTCCACTAATCCTCTCCCTAAGCAAACTAGGGTTTCAAACACAATGAAAGGGTTGAGGTGGTACATCCCAAAGACACCCCTATTTATAGTGGAGGTTTAGACCTTCTAGAAGAGTAACCTAATGGGCTCCGTTAAGGTCCAAAACACACGGGTCACACACGCACGCATCTCAAAGCACCGTCTTCACTTTTCTTGACCTAATCCACTTCTTGGCCTTTTCGACTTGCGCCAAGGGTTGGCATTAGGTCACCAAAGCGGTGTTGGTGAAATTACCAAAATACCCTTCTCGATCTTTTGCAAAGACCGAGTCCCATCTTCGTGAAGCACCTCCCATGCTTCGCCACGTGTAGGTTGATCCAATGCTCTCTTCATGTCGGCAAGTCTCTCCCATCCGGCTCCCACCGAAACCACCATGGCACTTGCAGACCCAGCAAGCTTGATCGAACCCGTCGCCACCGAATCGCCTGTTCGGTCACCTTTATCCCTCTTCGCCATGCTTGACTCCATTGACCTCACTGGCATCCCGATCGTTACGGACCTCGGCTCTCCAAGCTTAGTCCCGATCATCCTCGCCGATTGACCGTCATTGACCTCCAAGCAACACGCACATCAATAGACAAAGAAATCGAATCAGGAACAAGTTCTTCACAACTTGACCCACGTTAGTCAAAACATGCATCATGCAACACATATGCCATGAAACCCATGAACTTGACCTAACCCAAAAGCAATTCTCCAATAGAAATGACAATCGGCACAAAATCGGTATTACCGCCATGTTATGGCGGTACTATCAAGATCATGATAATACCGCACCCATAACTTCGATCGTCTTGCTACCGGAAGAAACCAAAACTCAAATTACACTCGTTCGGAAATATCAAACCGCCACCTAAAACACAGAGCGACGGACTCGGTCATACCGCCAAGTATCTTCGCGGTCGTGCCGTGATCTTGGTCATACTGCTGCGTTACACGCCGGTATGACCGAAAATCCTGACACTTGCAGAAAACGCTGTTTCAACAAACCAAAAACGACATTGCCAATTGTAACATCATCCTAAGATCTCAGGCATATCCCCATGATATCCACAATCCGCCATCGAAGATGATCAGCCGCACATCACTCTATATGTACGTAACTCGATCCCATCGCTGTACAATCACGGCATTGATTATTCATATACGCAGCGATCACGGACCATGATGGCGAGGACCAAGGCGACGAGGCCGGCGATTGTCGTCGTCGACATTGTCGGCCTTGTGCCCACGAGATCTCCTCGACCCATGGCTGACCTCTGCAGCCTACAAGCCATGTATGTATTTATACCTATAAAAATACATACTACTATTTATTCTAATGTCTTGAATTGTGTATGTACATATATTGGAGTTGCAAGGCCATGCACAAGGCGTCCAAGGAGGGCGCCGTGGGGAGGTGTGTGGCGCTGGAGCGGGAGGAGGTGATGAAGTAGCTGGACAATGAGCGCTACCTCGCCGTCATCAACCACCTGGCCGGTGCCGGCAACCCGAAGGCCTACTTCATTGTCGGCCACCCGCTTGTCTTCGCGCCCCAGGACATGTAGCGCAGTCTCATGTGCCTTGAGCGGGCGGCCGATGCCGACAACAAGGCCGTGGCCTATGTGCTCGGCCTCCTCCTCTACACAGCTGGTGAGGCGCGCGGCGTTGGAAAGCACTACATCAGCCAGGTCGAGGGCGAGCCGGTCGACGACGGGTGCGAGATGGCCAAGAGGACCAACCGGAAGTACAGGCGATGCCAAAGGCTCGTTGCGGACGCGGTCCAGGAGGCGGCGTGGAAGAAGATGGCCGGACCGCTGGGCCGGGTGTGGGCGCTGTCAGAGGACGGCCACCGGTGCACGAGCACCGGCTGTGGCGTGACGGAAGGGTGGGATGACTACATCGTCTTCTATAGCGACGACTATAGGATTAGGCATGAGTATGCCAAGTTCTTTGCACATGTGTTAAACTACTTGCCGTAAAATTAAATACAATCATATGACGGCATTAATTACTAACCGATGAAAAACAAGTATATACCTTTGTCTCCAATTTTACTGTTTAATACCCTAGAATTTACTTATTTATTGTGAAGTAGGTACCTCATGTGGTTATGTACCCACGACTTATTTTAATTAGCTAGTGAAAAAATGGTTCTATATTGGAACCGTATCACAGATGGTTCTATATTGGAACCGTTTGTGATGTGTATTTATCACAGACGGTTCTATATTGGAACCGTCTATGATGTCCAACCCTATTTATATTCGGACTCTAGGGTTTGCCCGCGCCCCCCACTCAAACGATTAGTTTCATCACGGCGCGTTAGGGTTCAGGCTCCCACATCTTCTTGAGTCCAGCGCTGCCTCCTCCTCAATCTACTTAGCGTACCTCCTCCCCGAGCCCGAGCCGCCGCCTCCCCGAACCCGACGCCCCTCCTCCCTCGAGCCCGGTGCTCTCCCCGAGAGACGGCACCGGCTTCCTCGATGACGTCTCCTCCTCGAGCCCGGCGTGCCTCCTCCTCCCCGAGCATGAGCCGCCGCCTCCTCCTCCAGCCTGGCGCGCCTCCTCCCCCGAGCCGTCTCCTCGTCCCCGAGCCCGAGCAGCCGCCTCCTCCTCCCCGAGCCCGAGCAGCCGCCTCCTCCTCCCCGAGCCTGAGCCACCGCCTCTTGCCATCCCTTCGTGAGTTGTTTGTGTTTTTCAGAATTGATTTACTTCACTAATTGTGTTGTGCTAGTTGTATTTCAATCTGTCTTGACTAGCACTGGGAGACTTGGTATTGTGTTGGGCTCTGGTAATTGCTTGATGAGGATATATAATTGTCATTCTCAGCTTGATGAGGATAATTTGTGTTCTGTACTTTTGCTGTTTTACTGATAGCAGATTGGCTATTTTATTGAGATTAGTGATTCTGTCCAGTGTTTGAGATTAGTGATTCTGTTCAGTTTTCACTTAACTGGTTACTAATTGGCTAATCAAATAGTAGAGCATTTCTGCACACTGTTAGTTGAATGGCCTTGTGATGATTGAAAGTATAAAATTGTTGTTTTAGAAGTTATTTCTTGACATTCTAGTGAAGCATTATTTGAGCTCAAAAGTCTGATTTATTGTTATCACATTTAATTGATAAAGAATATTGGCAAGTATCGAGAAGGCCAAGATTACATCTTGTGCAACTCTACATCTGAAAGCAATCATAAACATTCAAAACTGAGCAATATATTATTATCTTGGTCAATTAATTATTTCTCTGAACCCGGCGCCCCTCCTCCCCAAGCCCGCTTCCTCCCCTCCCTTGAGCACGCGTCGCCTCCTCCCCGAGCCCGCCTCCCCTCTTCTCTATTCTTGATCTCTTCTCTATAAAATCTCCAAGCGGTGGCTTCTTTTGCCTTTAAAATCGGCTATATATATATATATATATATATATATATATATATATATATATATATATATATATAGCCTTTGTTAGCTAACTCGATGCCTGAATTCAACTAGCTAGCTCGCTCCTTGGGTGTTCATCCTAAACGTTTAAAACTTCAGAAATTCAAATAAAGCAATCAAACTCTTTCAAATACAGAAAATCCAACAAAATAATAACTTTATTTAATTTTATTTTGGTAACAACACTTTGGGATGTTACAAACTTCCACCCTTAAAAGGAATCTCGTCCCCGAGATTTGGAGTGGCTAGAAAGAAAGCTAGGGATACAAGGTTTTCAAATGGAATTGTCGTTATGCATCACTGCTCTTCATTGAGCAGGCCCGAACTGGCCGTGATGTTGTCTGGCGTCTTTTCCGAGTCTGCGGCTTCGATTGCTTGCATGATGTTGATTTTGAGGCTTGAGGTTGACTGGGTTATTTGCTCATTGCTTCTTTGGACATTTATTGGCATAATGTCCTCTCTCATGGCGATGGAAGCAGTGATGCTTACAACACGAGATGAGTTCTTACGTGCTTGGCCTCCATCGAGGCGTTGAGGAGCAACAAGCTGGCGGTTGGTTCATGGTGGTTTCTTGAGGCATTGGTAAGCCTAAACTTATGTATTTCTACAACCGACATGTATCTTACATTGTTTTACCTCCTATACGGTGTTATTGTTGCAATCGAGTGGCTTCGGAATCTTTGTCGAGGTGAGTGCTAAATGTCTTCTTGGGCATCGATTTGCATAATGTCCCATATCCCGACAATGAAGACACTGTATCCCTGCCCTTGATGTTTTGTTCTGCTGAGATTGGCCACCCTTGTTGTTGAGGGATATCTGCGTTGGTGGAAGTGGTATTGATCCTAAAGTCTTGAGTGCGGTCGTTGTTGGTACATGGTTGGGTTGAGATTGAATCACACGAGCCTTGAAGTTTCTTGCATCATGTTGCCCTTGATCCACCATCTTCCTCTTGGAACACTTGGTGCAGTAACGTCGTTCTTGTGTTGTAGGAGCAGTGGTTGAGAAAACATTGTTGTTGTTCATTTGTTGCATCAAGCTGTTGCATTAGTTGAGCTGGGTGATGAAGAAGCTGGTTCAAGTTCGAAGAGTTTCTACCATCGATGGTTGGTAGGCTTCAGCGTTAGCACCTCCAGAACATTGTTGTCTTGCTTGTTTTCACTTTTCGACGACAGTGTTCACCATCTATCGGTTATTCGAGTTTTTAGGAAAGGAGACAAAGGATAGGGAAGAGACAAATAAGAAGGACTAAGGGGATAGAGCAAAACAATACTCCCAAACAAAAGAACCAACTCAAAAGCTTCATACAACGTTTTATCGATTGAAATTCTTAAGCTGATGAAACGACTCAATACACAGAATGAGTCCTGGCAAACTTAAACTATATGGCTTGACTAACAAAAGCGATCTTGGTATATCTTGTCCGTCGTCCTTGGATAAAGGAGGCGATGATACTTTCCTTGATAGCTCCATGTCTTGTAGTCTTATGCGTAAGGGTTAATAATCGTGTCGACCATCTATAGAAATTTTCTAGGAAAGAGGTTCCATTTAACATTACAAAATGGTGAAAAGAGAATTTGGTAAGAAAGAATATAGATGACCAAGATGAGGAGAGAACAAATTATTTTTCTCGTTATATAAAATAAGTTTTGAAGTTTTTCAACTAACGGCCATTCTAACTAGGTCACGACCTACGGTCGATATGGCTCGATACCATACAGTAAGACCCGGATTAACACTCCGAATCCTCGTGGCATTTCGAACTAGTCCCATGATCAGTAGCTAGTTCACACAATAAACAAATATGGTAACAAAATCATATCACAACTTTATTAATAAATAAGAACAGAGTTGATTACAAAGGTGGCTTACAAACCAACAATAA
Organism: Phyllostachys edulis; assembly: GCA_036346405.1. Lineage (NCBI taxonomy): Eukaryota > Viridiplantae > Streptophyta > Magnoliopsida > Poales > Poaceae > Phyllostachys > Phyllostachys edulis. Next base: position 62,214,230 of record CM070549.1, read on the forward strand.
GTAACACAGCGGAAGACGAAGATGTAGTAGAGTCCAGTTAATCTGCCACAGGCAATCGACTGGGGAAGCGGCCTAGTCGTCGAGATCCACACTGGTGATGAAGTCCTTCTCCTCTGAAATTTGTTTGCAATAAAGCAAGTTTGAGCACAACTACCGTGCTCGCAAGTTACACCCGTCAAGTAACAGAATGACATGCATACATGGATGTAACAAAGGATGGCTTATTGGTTAAATTTGCATAAATCAGCATTTCCTTTAAATACTTGTACTAAGTTCCAAAGCAGTTATTCAATAACTAAAATTCATTTTATAAATCAATTTTATAGTCAGATAACATTCACGCATGAATGGTGAAGGATACCCTCCTATCACAAGGCTTCCCGCCAAATTCCCATTTGGATAAACCAGTTGACAAAGTCTTTTTAAAACAAATTCCAAGTCTAACTTTGAGTGGCTTTGCTAGCATGTTCATGATCATGAATGACGCGCTATTGAATAGTTTTACACTCTGCGAGAGGTTGTACACTTTACCCACAAGACACGAATTCTCTAGTTTATCCAAGCATATATCTATGCCACCGCTCACTACCTTAGGTAAGCGCCTAGAGCACATGCCAAGGCCTTTACAATGCATCATTTCACCACGCTCCTCGCTAAGGTTTAGCCCCTTTGGATAGAAATCCAGAGTTCCTAGCCCCTCTTGCGCCAGTGGGAATAAAGTAGTCATGAAAGACAGGCCATGAAAGACCACCCACGTACATCTGAGGATCAACCGTGATGGAACTCGCAAATTAATTAGCTGGTCCTACACCCCATTACGAGGACATGTGGTTGTACGGTGAGGCATAGCCCATTATAGGCATAGCAAAGGCAGCTCGAGGCCGGTCCTCAATTGACTTGGGCGACTTTCCCCAAAACCCATGGGCCTCGATCATGGAAATGACTCGATCCGTGCATTAACATGCACCATCAAACAACCATTTCGCCCAAGTACAAACCATAATTTTATTTTATTTTTCTCAAATTCATTTACGACAAAACTTCCATGACAAACCAATGCCATAGATTCTTAAACAATATTTGATTTTTGGTGAAAGTTTCCCAAATCAAACATTTTGGGTCTAAGCATTGCTAAGCATAATCTTTCTCAAAATGTTCTAGTTCATACTATTGTATCAACTAGATTTTATCTAGGGTGAGGTTAAATGTCCAAGACTTGTCAAGAACGAGATCAAGATGTAATCCATCGACATTGTGATAATCCAACCTTGACAATCCAAAATTCATTAGTCCAATCTACACCGTATAAGTCTATTTCGATGATCCAACTTCAATTGATCCAAATATTTAACTATACTCAAATTTTATAATCCGATATCTATCAATCCAATGACTATGTAATCCTATAATCAAATTTTTAGATAATCGATATCCAATGACAATCTATTTCTAGAATCCAATATCAACAATTCAAGATTTGACTATAGTATCTATCTATCATCCAATCTTTATTAATCCAACATCAACAACAATCTACCTCTAAAATCCGTTATCCAATAATTATTTATTTCTACAATACAACCATAATAATCATGTATTTCTAATAATCCAACATCATTCATTCCAATATCCAATAATCCAATGATAATCTATATCTATGATTGACATCTAATATCCAACAATCATATAACTCTAATAATACCACAATCCAATCCTTAATAATAATCTATTTCCATAATCCAATACCAATAATCACCTATTTACGTAATCATTCATTATCTATTAACAATTTTCCTCTATCTTCACACATCCATTCACAATCTTCTTTTATTATCCAAACTCCAAAATATATATGCATTCGATAATAGTCTCCATACCACCTCTCTTGACAATAATTGGATATACAAAGGCATTGGGAATAACTATAAAGCTTAAAACAGAATTTAAATTACTTGAATATAAATACGCATGCAATAATAATTTAAAACAGAATTTAAATAATTTTAAATCTGGGTGCAAATATGGTCAAGAATGTAACTTGCCTTGCTTAATGGATTATTCTCAAACGGCGTTGAAATCCGATCGTCCAAGTCGTTTAAATCTATCTGCGTAAGCGATCCGAATTCAAATAATATTCAAATAAAATCCAAATAAAAATCCAAAAATTATAACATAAATCTGGAAGTAGAGAATGAATTTAGATGAATTTAGGAGGAAGAATCAACGGATTTGGAGTTCGTAAGAGGGAGAACGAATTTGTAGAAGTTTAAATCTCAAACAAAAAAGGGTGTAAGTATTGTAGCTTGCATGGCATCGTTTAGTGCCATGCACGTGAACAATACTAGTCTTTTAAATACAAGCACAGTAGCGTGAAATGGCGGCGCTGGTGAAAGGAAAAGGAGAGGCGTGAAGCACAAAATGGAATCCCAGAGGCGAGACGGACCTAATGGTGGTGGTCGCGTCATCGGCGGAGGTCCGGTCTTTGCGGCGCATAAAAATAGTGTCGGATGAATAGTAGCACCGATGAGCCCGGGTGTTTGAGGAAAAGGAAGAAGCATCGCGTAGAGCGTTGCGGGCGGCCAATGACGTAAACGATGTCATCGGGGATCAACGACGGCAACCAAAAACGCAGCGATAGAATGTGGTTGGGCGTTTGAAATTTTTCTTGGTGGCGAGATTGAGGGCGAATTCTAAGGATATGTAGAGGAAGCCGAGGGCACGCGGCGACATAGTTAGCTCGGGAAAAGAGTGACCGAGGAGAGAGAACGGAGGAGAGATGTGTTGGAAGTGTCTTGTTCATCTTCTTTGTAAAAACGAAGAGCAACAAGCCGGAGTGTCGGCTATGTAGAAAAATGGATGGCACCGTGAGAGAGGGGAGGGTGGCCGGCGAATGGCATAAATGGGTTGCTCACCTTGCGGCGATACCTGTAGGAGTTAGCGTGGCGAGAAGTGGTCGATGGTGGCGACGGCGAAATGACGATGGCGGCGGCCATGGTGGGAGGTGGTGCTCGGTGGCGTTCGATGAGGCGAGGAAGGAGAGCAGCACATAGAGGACAACGTCGCGATGCCAGCGATGTGGTCGATGATGGCGGTGCTCCACCGCTATGGTGTTAGGGCAGCGTGAACGACGATCGGCCGGTCGACGAAGAACGGCGATTTCGGTCGATGGGGAGCGAGAGAGGAGGGTGGATGACGGAATAGAATGAGTGAAAGGAGGGCACCTCGTGCTCCCTTATATAGGGGCGAAGGGGAGCCAAACGATTGGAAGACAAAAAGCACTTGTCGGTTCAAACTAGAAATGGATGAAAATGCACGGTGCAATCGATGGTCGCTCCATGAGAAAGCATGTCATTATTGGAGAGGTTAATGGGAACTTAGTGCTCCAAACTAAATAGAGTTGAAAGCTTTAAATGGGGAGAATTGAGAGAGGAGGTCGTGCAACCACCATTAATGGTGAAGCTCAACCGATTCGGTTTGGAAGATGTGAGAGCATGGGGAGAGGAAAGGAAGGGTGGGGGCGGTGGAGTGGGGAGGATCTTGCGCAATGAGTGGCGGCCGGAGGTGGTAGCCGAAATGGTTGGTTCGCCATGGAGTCACTTTGTCGACTTGGTGAGATAATAAGCAACGTAAAAGGAAGTTCACGGGAGGAAGAAGGCATTTGGAAGAGAGAGAGGAAAGAAAGGATAAAAAGATAGAAGGGTATACCACCTATGGAGATCAAAAGGCCACCTTGGTAGTCATGCATGCCAAGAACGTGGATGTTAAGCGTGCATGTCTTTGGGAGTAGGAAAGTGAGGGTGACCGATGGGAAGTGAATAAATTTTTTTATTTTTTTAAATTCGAATTACTGTTCATAAGTTACTATTCATGCATTATCAGAGATAGACCGAACGGCACGTCACTGTTCATATTTTCGGAATAAAGATTAAACAATAAATCAAATATTTTTAGAATATAGCAAATAGAGTCCAAAAATTCTAGAAAAATTTACAAAATTCCTAGAATTATTTTGAACTTAATAAAATAATTCCAACTTAAATGGTAATAGTTTTTGCACGTAATTTATTTTGGGTTTAAAATAATTAGGAAATACTTTTAAAATTCAGAAATTAATTTAACTTTTTTAACTTTAACTCAAATACAACTTCAAAAACTTTAATAAATTTTCCTTTTGACTTTTAAAACTTGAAATTCAAATAAAGCAATCAAACTCTTTCAAATACGTAAAATCCAACAAAATAATAACTTTATTTAATTTTATTTTGGTAACAGCACTTTGGGATGTTACAAATACTTAAACGGGTTCTTCTTTAATCGCTCCATGCATGCACAACCAAATCGAGATTAAGGTGGAATCGCCCAATTCATAACCAGATCGAGATTAAGGTGGAATCGCCCAATTCAAAATTTGAAGTGCTAACGATACTACTAGTTGAAGAAGAATCTGGTAGTATGCGTCAACCTAATTAGTAGTATATATGTTTCTCAAAGAAGTATATGTTTCAGGAGAACATAAAAAGTAGTATGCTTAAATCAAATTAGTAGTATTATTCTTCACGAAGAGTATATACTTACTAGTAAGGAGTATATATATGTGCAGACATAAGTAGAACATAATTAAGGGTTTGACCATAGCACAAAGGAGTGTACTACTAATATCACATATCACATTTTTCCTCATTGAGAAGTATAAGTGCATAACCCTAAGAGTTAATACAAGGTTCCCTCAGGGAAAAAAAAAAGTTAATACGACAACATCTTTAGCAGATTAGCACTACTCCACAAGACAACATCTTTGGTAGATTAGCGCTACTCCATAATTGTTTTCTGCAATTTTAATAAAACCAATAGGGATCTGCCTCTGTATTGTGCTGTCAAGTGGTGGAGTGCAAAGGACATGCTCCTATTTTGCAAACTGTATGCCCATACTCGATCTCAAATACTTCTTCACCTCTCACCTATTAAGCACTTGAACTAATAACTCCACCATGAGCTACTCCACTTGAGAAAAAACAAATCAAAAGAGGTATTTCAAAAACAAGCATATTTCCAATAACAAAAGTGAGCTACAATTTGTACCACTATGGTACTATTATAATTTAGATGTATGCAGTCACAAAGGATAGGAAAGAAGTATACTACAATTATTTGGGAAAGAAGTATCTTGATAGGCAAACCCTTTTTCTTTCTAATTAAATATACCCATTTTCCCAAAGGTACATGCAAGTAATTACTTGGTACAAGACACAATTACAAATTTAAAACCAAATTTAATCGAGAGTATAATCTATTATCAAAGTACTCCATATTACGAGACAATTTGTACAAACATAAAAATGAAGCGACCCTCCTTTCCTGGGACAAAACTACATTCAGATAACAGATTGTGAGTTTAGTGCTACTCTTTTCGGCTCTGTGCATACCCTTTTCTTAAAGAAAAATGTCTACTAGAAAATTGAGCGAGAACTCCAAAGTCTAGCGACTATTAATTCAATTACTACTATTGAATCATTCGCTAACTCCATTGGGTATACTAGAAATAGAAAAACAACATGACAATTAAGCTGAAAAATGTTATAGTTCAACGATGTCGACAAAGCAAAAGGGGTGTCTTGACAAACTGAAAGGAAGTATATTTCTCCACCTTCATCAGGCCATGCATTGTCAAGGAATGCAACTTCTAAGTAAAGCTTAAAGACAAGGTACACTTTGTGGAGTAGTTTAATCTGAGTTTTGTTTTACCCTTCATAACATGAGAAAAAATTTAGTATAATTAGACATACACCCAACTAGCAAGTAGCTATACGATGACATCATATATCCAATTTTGCATTTCCTAATCTGATCATGAACAGTTGAAGACTCCATAGATCAAAATGAAACCAAAAGTACTGCATGCATATACCCAATTTTGTGTTGCCTAACGCAATAATGCTCACTCCGTGGACCAAAAAAAGGCAAATATCTAATACAAATATTCAGTATAATAACTAGTCAATGATTGTTGGTATCGACTAGTGACCACACTGAATATACTAGAAAAAGAATACGGTAGTATGAACTTAACCAAGTATATGCCATGCATAGAGGTTGGATGCATTGTATAATTTGATATCAGTTGATTAGATTGCATAAGAGGGACTGCTATTGAACAAGACAGAAGATCAATTCGAAAGGCACGAAAGAACTAGATCCAATCCCACATTGCAGCAATGGAATGATTAGTTCATTAAAGGTGTATATTGTATACTTCACAACAAAAGCACGAAAGAATGAACCTTCTGACAAAAGCTTCTAGTTGTGTGGCGTTATAGATCACTATTGCACTGTAGCCGGTGGTTGAGTATCTTTATCTGATTATTTTTAACCCTTCATACCCTGACAAAAAAGTTAGTATAATTAGAGATGAAACACAAATATACTACCACATCGCATTACACTACCTTGTGATTACCATGCTACTTTTTTCAACCAAATATAGTCCCTAATCAGAGATGAAGTTGAGCCGTCCCTCACACAATGAACTTGCCAACTACTAGTGTGAATGCTCATATATGCAGAAAATGAATCAAATGGAAGCATGCAAACAAAATAATTTACAATTAAGATAATAAGAAATACGGGCGGTTATGGCGGCCTCCTCCACCTATGTTGACACACTGAGGAATAGATCTTGATATACACAACCTAACGAACTCACCTCTAGTCGCATGATCCGCTATGTATGAAAAATATAACAATTAAAGAATTATGACTGCACGGTTCATTCTGGCAATAGAGATTGAAAAAACTACCAACGAATTAAAAAGTGACTCAGAGCTTGTCGGTGTTTTAGAACCGATCTTACATAAAGATTGTTTGATTCGGGGGGGGTCTCCTAGAATGGAATCACGTAGAGAGATTGACACGGGTATTTTTATACAGGTTTGGGCTTTCTCCGGGGAGAATAACAACCCTACTCCTGTGTGTGTATGACATTGAGTGTATCTTGTACAATCAGGAGAAAAGACTAAGACTATTACAGAAGACAGTGCATGTCTTCCCGGTTGCTTGCTGTGTTCTCTGATTGCCCTCCTCTTTCATCTCTGATCGCCGCCTTTATATAATCATGAAGGAGTAGCCGTTTCTCCAGGTGAAGAGGCGCCTCATCATGTCTTGTAACGGGCGCATGTTTGCAGTAATCACCGGAGTGTTAACTCCTTCATGCCGCCTGGCAGTTATTTGTCAGAGATAATGGGGTATTACGTGCTATTACTCCATAGAATAACGGCAGATGTTGATCGCTTGGATTCCTTAATCAATTGGACCCACTCGTCTCAGAGGTTTTATTGATCATAAGGTGGTTAGAATGACACAGTCGTAGAAGAGCTTACGACCATGGGGTAGTCGTAAAATAACTTCTGTCGGATAATGATCGTGAGAAGAACTTACGACCATAAGGTAGTCGTAGCAAGACTTACGACTATGGGGGTGGTTGTAGAAGAACTTACGACCACCTGGTAGACTTCTCCCTTGTAAATATAAGGGGTATACCTAGGGACCATATGACATCATATTTACCCATAATAAGAATTATAGATAAAAGATAAAATAAGGATTATTAGATCCTCGTCATCTAGCCCCCCAGCTTCAAGTGAAAGTAACTTACTTGGTAAAGGAGTCGTAGATGGTCTTATGACCACGAGAGGGTCGTGGATAGATGGTCGAAGGAAAAACTCTTCGACATTTGTATTTCACTTTTACCAGGAATATACTTGGTCAAGAAGGTTACTTACGACTATCAAATAGTCGTAGTATGGTGATTGAAAGTAAAACCTTTCCGATTGATATTTCATTTGGCCAGAAAGGCTTAGCCAAGAAAGTAATTTTGCTTGAGGTGTAAAAACGAACCTGATTTTCTTGGGCAGACAAACTTACAGAATCGCAAACGACTCTTATATGTCTGTCTGTTAGAGCGGTTCCTAAAACGGTGGCAACCCTTGGGTTTCCATCCTTTCAACCCAAGCATATGATTATAAATACTTACCGGGGGGGTGAGACTTGGGTTTTTACTTTTCCCCAAATTGCTCCCACTGTTCATCGAGTTCTTGCCTTCTCCGCCATCAACCTAATTGTGCCTTCTCCTAAGACCTTCCTTAATTCAAAACCTCCCCTCTCTGAGAGAAATGGCCGGAATAGTTTCTGAGTGGGCCGAGTCAGAGATGGATGTGGCGAAGATTCAAGCCTTGGTCGACGCCGGGAAGATTCCAGAGAAGGTTCTTGTGAAGTGGATTGTGGCGGTTGGACAGCATTGGCCGTCGGGGGAGATTGGGCAAATCCCCGTCTTCCAGGCATATTGTGAGTGTGGCCTTCGATTGCCTGCTCACCCCTTTCTCACACTCGTACTCAAGCACTTTGGGGTGGAATTAGTGAACCTCAGTCCTAATTCCATCACTATGCTAAGTGTATTCGTATCTCGTGTGAGGCATACAGAAATTCCAGCAGACCTCGAGCTCTTTCAATATTTTTATGGAATGGCTCGACAATCTGGGATTGCTGGGAGTTGTGGTCTGAAGCTCCATGACGGGAAGTCGAATAGATGTTTACCCGGTCTTCATGGCCGGGGTGGAGGAAGAGGTGGTTTTACTGGAAAATCACCCAAGATGACAGCCTTACTTTCGCGGGGAAGGTCACGAAAAAATTCTTCCCGGATTCGATTCGAGGATCTTAGTCAGTGCTCCTCACATTCAAGCCATCAAGGACTTGAAAGAGGAGGGTCGACCGGATGGCATGTGGTGAAAGATTTCATCACACGCCAATTAGCCCTTTGAAGAAACGAGTACCTCCTATGTGGAGGTACACGGGCCAAAAGACCCACGGGGGACTCGAGGCGGGTAAGTGAATCTTCGACTTAGCCCTCGGTTTGGTCTTTCTCAAAGTGGTATAATGAATGCCTTATCGGTTTGCACAGATCTTTCACAAACAGAGATCGACGTTCGGGTCAAACTTGTTTGTGAGAAATCTCCGCCACCTAGAGTGGCGGTTCCTCAAATCCTTGCGGTTTTATCCGCAGAAGAGAAGATGGAGCGCCTAAAGGTAATCAAGGGTTGATTTCATCCTTAGGACTTTAGAGTCGTAGAAAGACTTACGACTGGTTGTTTGTCGTAGAAAAACTTACGACTTTGTAGTGATCGTAGAAAACCTTACGAACAAGGAAATATCGTAGAAAAACTTATGACTAGATACTGGTCATAGAAAATCTTACAACTGGTCAGTAATCCTTTTCTGTTTTTCTTACAAAAAGTAGGCATGGAAAATCGTCAGAACAATAGTAATCGCGTAGGGATGACAGCGGAAAAAAGTCCAGCTCCTCCGTCTAAGAAGCGTCGACTCGTGAAAGTCGCTGACAAGGGAGGGGCAAGCTCAAGTTCTTTTATTTCGACCAGATCTTACGCAAAATCTCTTGTGAATCAGAGATACTACTTCTTTGAAACCAGGGAGGTTAAAGTCAAAGTGAAGAGATCGAAGCAGCCGAACCTCTTAAGCGCAAAGCCCGCAAGGCCAAGGTACCCTTCTATTATGACAAGAAAACTTTCACAGTTTCTGCCTCTCCTAGTTTTGTCAAGCGACTATAAAAGTAGAACTGGAAGGACTTTATATCTTTTGTGAAGGACAATGCTGCTCCAGCAGAGCCTGTGGTCGAGGGAAGCGCCGATCTCGGAGTGGTCGAGACTGATCTCGGCCATCCGGAAAGTCAGGAGATCAGAGAGGTGGCTCCTGTTCAAAATCCACGATCAGACGTGGTCGTGGCTGAGCCTATCCTTCAACTTGAACTCCGACCAGACGTGGTCGTAGAAAAGAAGTCGAAGAAATCTTCCGTTGGGAAGATGACTCATAAGTTCCTAGTTAAGTCCAGAGTGCACAGGTATGTGAGAAAGGCTAAAGTGTAAGAACAGCATTTACCTTTTACTTTTCACAACTTAACGTGCTTTCTTTTTGTTGCCCTTAGCCCGACTCCTTCAGCCCCCGAGGATGCTTCTATTGAGAAGCCCACTGTCACTTCTCCAACGGATGGAGAGATGACAGCAGGAGTGGTCGAAGGATCATCTACTGCTCGAGTGGCGGAGGAAGTCGTGGCTTCTGAAGTGATTGCTACAACCACTGAGGTAGTTGCTATGACCGCCGAGGTGGTCGGGGGCGCAGAGGCATCGGTAGAAGCCTCTGGCGTGGTGGTGATGTACGACCACCGTCTTGGGAAGGAAGTCGTTCAGAGCGTATTCTTCCGGTCTCCAAAGAGAAGCTGCGATTCTGAGAATCAAGACGAGGAGTACTTCAACTTCTGTGCTGATTTCTTTGGGTCTGCTTCCATCGTGGGGTCTTCTACTTTTAGATCTCGCAATCGAGTCCCTCATCCCAAAGATATTCCCAACAGTGGGGAAATTTTTGACAACGAGCGTCTCGAGAAGGTTTGGTGGGATCAAGTCGCGAAGATAGATAAGCTGAAGAGTCCAATGATGGTTTTCTTGATGTTTGCTTGGACGACCATGAATGTAGGTATTTAAGGATACTTATATGTGTGGCCTTCCCTTGCTTCTTACTATCTTTCTTTTTGCAGAAAGCTCTAGAACAAATTGCCACTATTGGTGAATATCACTAACAACTTGTAGAGCTACGATAAGAAAAAGCGGAACTGTGTGAACATGCAGAGAGGTGGTAAGTCAATGTTATTCGTAGTCGTTTTTTATTTGACCACATATACAGTGCTTATGAGGTTTGTCGTGAAAAAACTCATGACTAGGTACTAGTCGTAGAAAGACTTACGACCAGTTAGATAGTGCTCATGTCTACTTTTAACCTTTATAGGTTAAATAGTGACAAAAAGACCTTGGCTGACTCGCTCGATTATGAAAAAGACGAGACGAGAAAGCTAAGAGAAGAGAAAGAAGACCTCTTGAAGAAGCTTCAGAGGGTAACTCTGCAACTCGAAAATCACAGGGAGAGATAAACAGTAAGTGCTGAACTTAAGACTACTTATGTCGTTGATCTTTACCTTTTCAAAAAAAGAGGACGAAATGAGAAGGCTCCAAATCGAAGTTAAAGATAAAACTTTGGTCGTTCACGAGATTTCTCGTATCTCCAAAGATAAAGATCAAGAGATTGTAAGGCTAAGATCTCGGCAAGCAGGTAAGCAGTTCTTTACCTGTAGTCCTTCACGAGTTCTTGTCTTATTCTAACTCTCATTTCTTTTTTAGAAATTGAGCTTGAGCTGGGAAGGCTTGAAACTAGGGATCAAGAAAAAACTATGATCCTTAACGAGACCCTCCACATCGCCAGAGAAAACGCAAAGGACATCAAATTATGGGAGGAGTGACATGCGGAGACCATTGCTTCCCATAATAAGGAAATCGAGAAGTTAGATTCTCGACTAGCAGGTAAGGAATTCTTTACCTGTGAACTAGTTCTTTCCTCTTCTAGGAATTATTTTTGCTTGACTAGTCTTACCCCTTTCAGAGCAAGTAGTCGAGAATGAACAACTCCGCGAGGCTTCGACTTGTAACCAACAGGAGATGAAGTCGACGAAGATTAATCTTCAAGGCAACATCATGCTCCTGAACAATATACTTAGTGAGCTGCGTGGTGAGGGAAAAACTCCTCCAGAAGACACGATAGCTGCTCACATAAGTACTATTGGGGAACAAGTCGGGACTTTGTAAGAACTGGTGACCACCCTGAAGGCCAACCAAGCTGACTCAATAAAGGAGGTGGTCGAAGGTGCAATAAGTTATGTATTGGCAAAACTTAAAGCTCATGACCCCAACCTTAATGTGCAACCAATCGCCGCCGACTTCAACTGCCCTGAGGCAGAAGCAAGTCGTTTGATTGAAGAAATGTAGCCAGTCGGCGGAAGGTCTTGGAGGAGATGCAATCGATCTCCCTCTTGAGTAGTTTGTAATAAAAACACGTGAAAACAAGCTTTTGCTGATGTAATATATAATCCATCTTGTTTCTTGCAAATTATCTTGTCGAGTAGTTAGTAACTCAAAAGATAATTGACTTAACAAAAACAAAGAATTGAAGTCAAATTAATAACTTTATCGGCAGTTCCGACTATTTACTTAGTTTATTTAGATAAACTAGGTAAATAGTGTTAAAAGGATTTCTGAAAACAGAGAGGTTTGATTAACTTGTAGTTTTTGATCATGATTATCATGCACTGGTCAAAACAGTAGTAATGAATCGACCCTAGAAAGTTCTTTCTAGCGGGCAGGACCATGTGCAGAGAGGAAAGGCTTCGACTAGGTGATATTACCATCTCCGATCAGATTAATTAAATCGAGAACGGCAACTTGAGTTAGGCAAACGTCTAGAGGACTTTAAAAAATTCATTCGTCCTTCTTTAGTGGACTCGATAGGTCTGTCCTGGAAGCAAAAGTAGGAAACTGAATAATACTAGGAAGTTCCTTCTAGTGGGCAGGACCACGTGCAGAGAGAAAAGACTTCGACTAAATGTGTTTCTTCCTCCGACTAGTTGGGACGGAATGAGTACACCAAAAGCGGTTGAATAAATCTAAGAAAGTGCACTCTGCTTAGAGTATTTTTCAAAATAACTGAAGAAATAAACTAAGGTGAAAAAGAGCTAGCTTTAAGAATATTTCGACCAAATAGAACCCGAGCTCTTTGTATTGGCAGCAAAAGTGAGTAACGAGTCGACATTAGGAAGCTCCTTCTAGTGGGCAGGACCACGTGCAGAGAGGAGAGGCTTCGACTAGGTGATGTTACCTGCCTTTCGACCAGTGTAAAGAAAACTGGAATGTAGTCGAAATATTATGAAAGCACTACTCAAAAATAAGACAATAGAGGTAGAGAGAACCTAAGGCTTTATTGTCTAAATGGTTTGTTATACATAAAACTTGCGTAACTGGTCGATGTTCCAAGAATTCAAGAGAACCTGGCCGTCTTCCATTGCCAATCGTACTGACCCTGGTCGTGTAACTTCGACCACTGTGTAAGGACCTTCCCACTTAGGAGAAAGTTTATTCCGATTAGACTTGGATTGGCAGAGCCTCAATACCAAGTCACCTACAGCAAGGCTGCGAGGTTGGACCTTATGATCGTAGTATCTGCGCAGGGCTTGTTGGTAGACTGCTGAACGGATTAAGGCATGGTTTCTCCTTTCTTCGAGTAGGTTAATGTCATCCGCCGAAGTTGTTCTGGTTGGAGTCATTGAAAGTTTCACTCGTGTTGACCGTATCTTTAGTTCCGGAGGAAGCATGGCTTCGCCTCAAGACTAGAAAAAGGGTGTTTCACCAGAGTCCGACTAGTAGTCGTACGAACTACCAATAATACGGAGGGTAATTCTTGTACCCAAGCCCCCGAGCGCTTGACGAGCTGATCGAAGACTCGGGTTTTAATTCCCTGCATTATTTGGCCGTTTGCACGTTCGACTGCCTCATTGCTTCGGGGATGGGCAACAGAAGTATAACATAACTTGGTACCCAACTCGTTGCAAAATTCTTGAAATTTTGCGCTCGAAAATTGTTTACCATTATCTGTGATTATTCGACTTGGAACTCCAAATCGAGTAATTACGATCTCATCATGAACCGTTTTGTTTGCTTCGGTGTTATCGATGTGAGTTCGGCTTCGATCTATTTTGTGAGCGTATCAATAGCCACAAAAATCGAAACCTCCGGAGCTTTGGAGAACGGTCCTAGGATATCGAGACCCCAGTCGCAAAAGGCCAAAACAGAGGTATCATTTGTAATGCTTGAGCCGGTTGGTGTATTTGCTCGCTATGAAACGGCATTGGACACACTTTTAACCAACTCTTTAGCATCGTCTGGTCATTGGCGAGAGAAACCTTGTCGAAAGGCCTTACCGACCAGCGTTCTATAGGAAGCATGAGTTCCACAGATGCCACCGTGTATGTCATGAAGGAGTGTTAATCCTTCGCTCCACGGAATGCATCGCACGAGCACCCCTTGAGTACCTTGTTTATAGAGGACTCCTTCAACCAAAGTATACATTTTGGCTTTTCGGGATAAGCGATCTGCCTCGGGATCGTCTTCGGGTACGGAACCCTTCTGAAGATACTCGTAGATGGGAGCCATCCAGGTATCCTCATATTCCAAAGAGGCCGTCTCAATAGGAGGTATCTCTGGTTCTTCAACCAGGGATGACTTCTGGAGTTGTTCCAAGAAGACTCCTTTTGGTACTACAGATCGGGAAGAAGCCATTCGAGTAAGCTGGTCTGCGAGGAAATTATCCTTTCGAGGGATGAATTGTGCCTCGAAACAAAAAAAAATGCTTTTCTAGCTTACGCACTTCCGATAAGTACCGAGGCATTGTTGGGCTAGAGTACTGGTACTCTTTCTCGACTTGATTCACCACTAGTTGAGAGTCTCCCCTTACGAGTAGTCAGCGAATCGAGAGCACTTTCGCAGCTCGTATGCCAGCTAGCAAACCTTCGTATTCTGTCATGTTGTTAGTGGCCTGAAAGTTTAATTGTACGGCATACTTTAAGGTTTCTCCGGTAGGAGATACTAGGACCACCCAGCCCCCGAGCCACTTAAAGTAAGTGACCCGTCAAAGTACATCGTCCACTGGTCGTGGGAATCGTACTGGGATCCTGAACATGTTCAGGATTTGTCCATTCGGCGACAAAGTCTGCCAAGATCTGGGATTTAACGGCCGTTAGGGACACGAAATGGAGGTCGAACTCCCCAAGTTCGACTAACCATTTTGCCATGTGTCCCGCTGTTTTCCTATTCTGGAGGATCGTTCCCAAGGGAAACTCAGACGGTACAGCTATTTTGTGTGCTTGAAAATAATGCCGCAGTTTTCTCGAAGACATGAGGAGGGCATATAGAAGTTTTTGGACCTGAGGTTAACGCTCCTTAGGCCCGTGTAAAACTTCACTAACGTAGTAAACCGGTCGTTGTACATTTTCACGTTCTCGACGATCAAGATCAAGGCCATCACCGTGGTTGTGGCGACTAGGTAAATTAAGAGCATCTCTTCTGGTCTCGGAGAAACCAAAATAGGAGCACTCGTAAGATACCTCTTGACATCCTCAAAGGCAACGTTTGTCTCGTTCGACCACTCAAAACCTTCATGTTTCCTTAGAAGTTAGAAGTTTAAAGAAAGGTAATCCTTTTTCTCCTAGTCGTGCACCCTGTAAGTTTCTGGACTTCTTTCTTCGTGGTCGGAGGGCGCATTTGTAGAATGGCCTTTATCTTTTTGGGATTTGCTTCAATTCCTCGTATAGATACTAGGAATCCAAGCAATTTTTCTGAAGAGATTTCGAACACACACTTCTCAGGATTGAGTTTTAAGCGGTGTTTTCTAAGGTTGTCGAATGTTTCTTGTAAGTCAGTGATATGATTAAGTTTCTTGATGCTTTTAACGACTAGATCATCAACATAGGCTTCCAGGTTTCGACCTAGTTGAGATGAAAAAGTCGATTGCATCAAGCGTTGAAAAGAAGCGCCGGCATTTTTTAGACCAAATGGCATTTTGACATAGCAAAATATACCAAATAGTGTAATGAATGCGGTCTTTTCTTCATCGTCTAGACACATATTGATCTGGTGGTATCCAGAATATGCATCTGAAAAACTTAACATTTCACAACCTGTAGTAGAATCAACCAACTGATCGATACGAGGTAAAGGAAAATCATCTTTTGGACAAGCTTTATTAAGATCGATGAAGTCTCACGACATACGCCATTTGCCGCTCGACTTCCTAACCATTACAGGATTAGCCAACCACTCTGGGTGATCGACTTCTCTTATAAAGCCTGCTTTAAGTAGCTTGTCCAATTCTGATTTAATAGCATCTCGTCGATCAGGGGCAAATCTCGGTAGTTTTTGTTTTACGGGTACTTTGTCAGGATGTAAAGCTAGCTTGTGCTCGATCACATCCCTGGGGACTCCGGGCATGTCGGATGCTTGCCACGTGAAGACATCTGCATTAGCTCGGAGGAAGGTGATGAGGGCGTCTTCCTACTTGGGGTCGGAAGTATCCCGATGCGAACAGTCTTCGAGGGCTGCCCTGCGTCCAGAGGAACCTCTTTGACCTGGTCGTTCGGCTTTAGTGCAGCTTTAGGCTTCGACTTGTTAGTCGAAGACTGACTTTCTCCTCGAGTTGGTATTTGACCAACTATCTCAAGGGATCGACGGTCGCAGGTATGCGCCATCTTCTTGTCACAATGGATTGTGATTACTCCTTTGGGACCTAGCATCTTAAGACATTGATACCCGTAATGAGTAGCCATTAAGAATTTTGCCAAAGTTGGCCGTCCGAGTACGGTGTTATATGCCGTATCGAAATCGACCACATCAAAGGAGATTTTCTCTATCCTGAAATTACTTGGAGAACAAAATGTTAAAGGAAGAGAAACTTGGTCAATAGGTTTGGCTAAAAACCCCGGTACGATCCCATGAAAGGAGTATCGTACCGGTCTTACCTTAGTCCTGGGTACTTGCATCTTGTCCAGGGCACTCGTAAACAGGATGTTTAATGAGCTACCACCACCAACTAAAACTCGATTGACCCGACAATTATTGATGGTGGGTTCGACCACGATCAGATATCGACCTTGACGAGGATATAATAATCCTCATTTTACCTTTTATCTATAATTTTTATTATAGGTAAATATGACGTCATGTGAACCCTGAGTGTACCCCTTAATGTTATGAAGGAAGAACCAAATGGATGGTCGTAAGTTCTTCTACGACCACCCCCATAGTCATAAGTTATGCTACGACTATCCCATAGTCGTAAGTCTTGCTACGACTACCTCATAGTCGTAGATTCCTCTACGACTAGGTCAGCCACGACCACCTTATAATCAAATGAACCTGCGACAAGTGGGTCTTATTGATTAAGGGATTCAAATAATCATCATCTGTTGTTATTCTACGAATAATGGCACGTAATACCCCATTATCTCGGTATATAGTTTGTTGAGCGACGTGGAGGAATTAATACACCGTAATTACTACCAACATGCGCTGAATTCTGAGGTGATGAGGCGCCGCTTTACTCGAGTAATCTATGCCTCCTTCACGTACTATAAAAGGCGCAACTAGAGAAAGGGGAGGAGAGGAGCCATCGGAATACAAGCACTATCTGTAATAGTCTTAGTTTTTCCCTGATTGTTCAAGATACACTCAATACCATACACACAGAGTAGGGTTGTTATTCTCTCCTGAGAAGGCCGAACACGTATAAAAATTCCGTGTCAATCTCTCTGCATGATTCTATTCTAGGAGACCCCGAATCAAACAATCTTTACGTAAGTTCGGTTCTAAAACACCGGCAGTTGGCGCCGACCGTGGGGATCTTCCGTAATTTCTTGTCAAACATTCTCTCTGCTTTCCAAATCTCATGCACTCATGGCGGGAGAATGGAACGAGGAGAACTGGTTCGACTTGGCGGTCTGCAGACGTCGACATGGATGCTGGATTCTGATTCTGAACCGAGTGATGACTCCTATGGCATTGCTTGCCTCCGGGATCTTCCCACGATCCGAGAGACAATGTCGCCGGTGGAGTTGAGGAGGATCCTTATCCCCACAACAAGACGTCCAAGAGAGGAATCTACCCTCTCAAGGGGCAAGGGTCAATCGACCAGACCACACCAGTGGACTCACGACACGACGAGAGTTTTTCCTCGAAGTGTCCAAGTTCCCTAAAAGGTCCGACTTGGTGAGGCAAGCTCTAGAAGCCACAATGCAGGACTTCACCAAGATCTGGTGATTCTCTCTCTCGGATAACGCCAGAGAGCGGATCAAGCATGCTTTTCCGCAAATTCGACCATCTCTCCATGAGTCACACTCGCCGACGGAGACAGTTATAACTCCGGACTTCCCTACTTGGAGGATTACTCCAAGTCGCCAAATGGTGTCTCTCGATGACTCCTCAAGCGGAGAGGCCTCGGCGCAAGTGAGAATCATCAACGGAGGTCTTCGTCCTTCCCTCGATCAAGATCACTCTTCTAGAGACCAAGATGGAGACCCTTCCCGAAGGTCACACATCGCCCCCTCGTGGCAATGGCGGACACCACCATCAAGCGACACGACTAACGCCTTCATGAACGCCAGGAAATCCTCGACATTCTCGCGCTTCATTGAGGCAATCTCAAGAGTCTAACATGGAAAATCTTGAGGCAATTCAAGGAAGAAGATTGAAGCTCGTAAGAATTTGCTCGGGCGATTCAATATCAATCGAGGAAGCTCGAGAGCTCCAAAGACATCAATGATTTGCTCGAGAATCCAACTCAAGAGCTAGCCCGAACGCCAGTTACGACCTCTTCACAAGAGATCGCACAAAGGCTTCGAGTACAATGAAAAAAATTTGAAGCTCCTCGTCGACATCATTCAAGTAGTCGCACCCATACGACTTCTTCGCTACCGATCAATCCAACATATCACCACGAGAAATCGGTATAAAGAAGTCGTGTCGATCTCCTACTCAAGAAATGTCTTCCAAATGACCGATGATCAAAAAGCTCCTCGAAAGGTGATCGCTCACCACTCCGACATGGAAATCTGCAATAAGAGATAAACTACGAGGAGTATTCCCTCGTGGGACCGAGACCTATTACAGTCGGGTCAACTCATTCTCGGGTATCGCCGAGTACGACCACCGATGATATCAACCCTTCTTTTCGCAAAGGAGGCGCCAAGAAGTCATTCTTCGATGTCGGGCATTCTCGCCGATCTCCGAGCCGCTCACCGCCACCTCGTTTTCGACCGGAACATGGAGAAGTTTGATGGTTCCCAAAATCCCATCGAATTCCTTCAAATTTACACAATAGCCGCTCGAAAGCGGCGGGAGGAGGAGAGCATGTGATGGCAAATTACCTTCCAATCGGCTCGAAGGATCTACTCGATCGTGGTTACTAAACCAACCACTCGAGTCGATCTATTCTTAGCAACATCTCGCGATCTTCTCTTGGCAAATTTCAAGGCACATACAATCGCCTACAGAAAGGAGGACGACTTGCACCGGATGAGACAGAACGACAACGAGACATTGCGCCATTCATCAAGCGCTTGACCAGTTCAGTAACTCAATTCCGGAAGTTTCGATTCATCATCATCGTGGCTTTCAGCAGGAGTCCGTAGTAGAAGGATAACAGAGGATATTGCTTTAAATCCTCCTACTTCTGTCGCCGAACTCTTCGAAATGGCCGATCGATATGCTACTGCCTCTGAGGCGGTCGAGTGGAACAACACAATTGATCGTGAAGACAATCCATCTCGAGAGCCAGACGAAGTTGGTAAGAAGAAGGATAAGAAAGCAAAAAAGTCCAAGAATAAGATGAAGGGTCAAAAACCCAGCGGTTCCAAGGAGGTATTGGCTGTGAATGATAAAGAGCCACGCACATCCAAGCCACACTCCGACAGAGGCAAAGGTAAGCGCCCTGATCGGAAAAATGATAAGCCTAGGTGGTGTCCTTTCCATAAAAAGGAAGGGCATGACCTTCGCAACTGCCAGGTCTTCCAACGAAAGCTTGAAGACTACTACAACGGCAAAGGACCACTTCCCACCCTCGAGCAGGTAGGTCAAACAAGTGGTCATAAATCTTCAGATGACGAAGAGGAGATGCCGTTCCAGGATCCGCAACACACCATTGAACACATCTACGGGGGATCATCGGCATATGAATCAAAGCGACAGCTCAAGGCTGCTGAACGCGAGGTAAACTCCATAGATCCTCCTCTCGTCAATAAATTACCGAAGTGGTCGGAAGTCACCATTTCTTTCGAGAAGAGTGACTGCCCGATCCCTTCGACTCGACAGTCGATACTAATCGTGGTCGAACCCACCATCAACAATTGTCGGGTCAATCGAGTTTTGGTTGATGGTGGAAGCTCGTTAAATATTTTATTTACGAGTGCCCGGATGACATGCAAGTACCGGGACCAAAGTAAGACCGATGCGATACTCTTTCCATGGGATTGTACCGGATCTTCGACCAAACCAATTGGTCAAGTTTCTCTTCCTTTAACATTTGGTTCACCAAGTAATTTCGAGACGAGAAAATCTCCTTTGATGTGGTCGATTTCGATCTGACATATATAACGCCATACTCGGACGACCAACTTTGGCAAAATTCCTAATGGCTACTCATTATGGATATCAATGTATTAAGATGCGAGTCCCAAAGGAGTAATTACAATCCATTGTGACAAGAAGATGGCGATACTGCGATCATCGATCCCTTGAGATGGTAGGACAAATACCAACTCGAGAAGAAAGTCGACCTTCGACTAGCAAGTCGAAGCCTAAAAGTCTGCACCAAAGCCGAACGACAAAGTCAAAGAGGTTCCTCTCGACGCAGGGAGCCCAAGATCTGCTCAGATCGGGATACTTCCGACCCCAAATAGGAAGACGCCTCATCACCTTCCTCCGAGCTAACGCAGATGTATTCGCGTGGCAAGCATCCGACATGCCCGAGTCCCTAGGAGGTGATCGAGCCGCGAGCTAGCCTTACGGCCGACAAAGTACCGTAAAACAAAAATTGCGGAGATTTGCCTCGATCGGCGAGATGCTATTAAATCGAATGGATAAGCTACTTAAAGCGGGCTTTATAAGAGGGTCAACCATCCGAATGGTTGGCTAACCTGTAATGGTTAGAAAGTCAAGCGGCAAATGGCGTATGTGCGTGAACTTTATTGATCTTAATAAAGCTTGTCCAAAAGACGATTTTCCTTTACCTCGTGACGATCGGTTGGTTGACTCTCTGCAGTTGTGAAATGTTAAGTTTTTAGATGCATATTCGGATATCACCAGTTAATATGTGTCTAGACGATGAAGAAAAGACCGCATTTATTACACCATTTGGTATATTTTGCTATGTCAAAATGCCATTTGGTCTAAAAAATGCCGCGCTTCTTTTCAACGCTTGATGCAGTAACTTTTTCATCTCAATTAGGCCAAATCTAGAAGCCTATGTTGATGACTTAGTTGTCAAAAGCATCAAGAAACTTAATCATATTACCGACCTACAAGAAACATTCGACAATCTCAGAAAACATCGCTTAAAACTTAATCCTGAGAAGTGTGTGTTTGGAATCTCTTCAGGGAAATTGCTTGGATTCCTAGTATCTATACGAGGAATTGAAGCGAATCCTAAAAGATAAAAGCCATTTTACAAATCGCCCTCAACTACACGGAAAGAAGTCCGAAAACTCACTTTGGGTGCATGGCGGCTCTAAGTCGTTTCATCGCACGACTGGGAGAAAAGGGACTACCTTTCTTTAAACTTCTAAGGAGACACGAAAGTTTTGAGTGGTCGAATGAGGCAAACGCTGCCTTTGAGGATGTCAAGAGGTACCTTACGAGTGCTCCTATTCTGGTCTCTCCGAGGCGGAGAAACGCTCTTGGTTTACCTAGTCGCCACGCCACAGCGAATCGGTAAGATCTTGGTTGTAGAACGTGAAAATGTACAGCGACCGGTTTACTACGTAAGTGAAGTTTTACATGGACCTAAGGAGCGTTACCCTCGGGTCCAAAAGCTTCAGATGCCCTCCTCATGTCTTCGAGAAATCTGCGGCATTATTTTCAGCGCACAAACTAGTCAGGCTGCCCGAGTTTCCTTGGGAGCGATCCTCCGAATTAGGGAAACAATGGGGCGCATGGCAAAATGGTCGGTCGAACTTGGGGAGTTCGACATCCATTTCGTGTCCCGAACGGCCGTTAAATCCCAGATCTTGGCGGACTTTGTCGCCGAATGGACAAATCTGAACATGCTCAGATCCCCAAGATCGATTCCCACGACCGATGGGCGATGTACTTTGACGGTCGCTTACTTTAAGTGGCTCGAAATCAGGGGTCCTGGTATCTCTAGGAGAGACCTTAAAGTATGCCATACAATTAAACTTTCGTGCCACTAATAATGTGGCGATCATCGAAAGGTTTGCTAGTGGTATACTGACAATGGCGCTCTCGATTCGCCGACTACTCGTGAGAGGAGACTCTCAACTAGTCGTGAATCAAGTCGGTAAGAGTACCAAAGGTGCTCTAACCCGACAATGTCTCGGTACTTATCGAATCGTAAGCTAGAAAAGCATTTTTTAGGTTTCGAGGCACAATTCATCCTCGAAGGATAATTTCTCATGCAGACCCCTTGCTCGAATAGCTTCTTCCAGATCTGAAGTACCAAAAGGAGTCTTCTTGGAACAACTCCGGCCTTTCTCAGTCGAAGAGCCGAGACACCTCCTATTGAGATGGCCTCTCTAGAATACGAGGATACATGGATGGCGCCCATCTATGATTATCTTCGAAGGGTTACAGACCAAGACGATCTCGAGGCGGATCGCTTATCCCTAAAAGCCAAAATGTATACTTTGGTCGAAGGAGTTCTCTATAAACGAGGTACTCAAGGGGTGCTCATGCGATGCATTCCGCAGAGCGAAGGATTAACACTCCTTCACGACATACATGGTGGCATTTGTGGAAATCATGCTTCCTACGTAGCGTTGGTCGGCAAGGCTTTTCGACAAGGTTTTCTTGCCAACACCCTATACGATGCTAAAGAGTTGGTTAAAAGTGTGTCCAAAGCGGTTTCATAGCGAGCAAATACACCAACCAAATTTCGGGCATTACAAACAATACCTCTATCTTGGCCTTTTGCAACTTTGGGGTCTTGATATCCTCGACCGTTTCCTAAAGCTCCGGGAGGTTTCGAGTTCCTTTTGTGGCTATTGATACGCTCACAAAATGGATTGAAGCGAACTCGTGGATCGATAACAACGAAGCAAAGAAAACGGTTTATGATGAGATGCGTAATTACTCGATTTGGAGTACCAAGTCGAATAATTACAGATAATGGTAAGCAATTTTGGCGCAAAATTTCGTGAATTTTATGCGACGAGTTGGGTACCAAGTTATGTTATGCTTCGCGGCCCATCCCTCGAGTAATGGGGCAATGAACGTGCAAACGGCCAAATAATGAGAGGAATTAAAACTCGAGTCTTCGACCACTCATCAAACGCTCGGGGCTTGGGTACAAGAATTACCCTCAGATATGGGCGATTCAGACAACTACCAATCACAGGGAGAAACACCTTTCTTTTTAGTCTTCGTCTTTGAAGCTATGCTTCCTCCTAACTAAAGATACGGTCAACACGAAGTCGAAACATTCACGGACTCCAACCAGAACAAATTCGAGCAGATGATATTAATCTACTTGAAGAAAGGAGAAACCAGCCCTAATTAGTTCGGCAATCTACCAACAAGCCTGCGAAGATACTACGATCGAAGGTTCAACCTCGCACCTTCTGTCAGAGGTGACTTGGTATTGAGGCTTTGCCAATCCAAGTCTAATCGAACAAACTTTCTCCCAAGTGGGAAGGTCCTTACACGTGGTCGGTTACTCGTCCTGCCGATGCGATTGGCAATGGAAGACGGCCAGGTTCTCTCGAATTCTTGGAACATCGACCAGTTACGCAAGTTCTATGTGTAACCAGCCATTCGGACAATAAAGAATCAGGTTTTTTCTATCTCTATTGTCTTACTTTTGAGTAGTGCTTTCATTATTTTTCGACTATGTTTTAAACACCCGCTTTTTTACACCGGTCAAGGCGATAACATCACCTAGTCGAAGCCTCTCCTCTCGCATGTGGTCCCCCCCACTAGAAGGAGTTTCCTAGTGTCGACTCGTTACTCGCTTTTATGGCCAACACAAAGAACTCGGTTTTATTTAGTCGAAATATTTTTGAAGGCCAACTCTTTTCACCTTAGTTTATTTCTTCGCTAATTTGAAAAATACTCTAAGAAGAGCGCACTTTCTCGATTTGCTTAACCGTCTTGGGTGTACTCGTTTCATCTCAACTCTGGTGGAGGAAGAGACACATCTAGTCGAAGCCTCTCCTCTCTGCGTGGTCCCCCTGCTGAAGGAGCTTCCTAGCTTTGTTCGATTTCCTACTCTTGCTACCGTGATGACTTATCGAGTCCAATTTGAGAAGGACGAGTAAATATTTTAAAGTCCTCTAGACGCTTGCTTAACTCAAGTTGCCGTTCTCGATTTGATTAAACTAGCCTGAGATGTTAACATTACCTAGTGAAGCCTCTCCTCTCGCACGTGGTCCCGCCCACTAGAAGGAACTTCCTAGTGTCAACTCGTTACCACCCTTTCGACGAAAGGCATGACAATTGAGACCCAAAACTACAAGTTAAACAAACCTCTCGCTTTGTAAACCTTTTCTCAGACTATTTACTTAGTTTGTCTAAACAAACTCAAAGAAATAGTCGGGGCTAGGATAATTTGATTTCAATTCTTAGTCTTTATTTCGTTAATTATCTTTTGAGTTACTAACTACTCGACAAGATGATTTGCGAGAGATAAAACTATTTACTTAGTTTTCACAAACTAAGCAAATAGTCGGGGGCTAGGATAAAGTCATTACATTTGACTTCATTTCTTAGTCTTTAAATTCGTTAATTATCTTTTGAGTTACTAACTACTCGACAAGATGATTTGCAGGGAACAAGATGGATTACATCAACAAAAGATTGTTTTTCACAAGTTCATTACAGACTACTCAAGAGGAGAGCCCAACTCATCTCCTCTGAAACTTTCCTACTAACCGATTGCATCTCCTCCATCGACGCCTTCCTTCGCTTCAGAGTAGTTGAAGTCGGCCGAGTGGTTGCACATTAAGGTTGGGGTCATGAGCTTTAAGTTTTGCTAATGCATAACTTATGCGCTTTCGACCGCCTCCTTTATCGATTCAAATTTTGGTTGGCCTTCAGAGTGGTCACCAGATCTTGCAAAATCCCGACTTGATCCCCAATGGTACTTGTGTGAGCAGCTATTGTATCATCTTGAGGAGTCTTTCCTCACTATGTAGCTCACCAAGCACATTGTTCAGAGCGTGATGTTTCCTTGAAGTTTAATCTTCATTGCTTCCATCTCTGTTGGGTACAAGTCGAAGCTCATGAGCTTTTTGTTTTCACCACTTGCTCAAGAAATAAGATTGGTCAAACAAAAATAAACTCCTAGAGGAAAAGAAAACAAAAATAATCACGGGTAAAAGAATTTCTTACCCACTAGTTGAGAATCCAACTTCTTGACCTCTTCATTATGGGAAGCAACGGTCTCAAAGATACTTTTTCTCCCATGATACAATATCCTCTACATTCTTCTTTGCAATAAGGACGGTGCAGTTATAAATCACGCTTTATCCGCGATTTCAGCCTCAAGTTCTCTCAATTTAACGTCCATTGCTAGAAAGGAAGTGGAAGTGAGAAAAGGAAATAACTCGTAAAAGGATCAAGCAGTAAAGAATTACTTACTTGATATTCGAAGTTCTCGGCGTCTCAAGGTTTTGATCTTTATTTTTGGACATACGAGTAAGCTCGTGAATAATCAAGTTTTCTCTAACTTCATTACGAGCTTTTTTCGCCTCGTCTTCTTTTTCTCGAAAAGAAGCAAGAGTTAGATAAAGATCAAAGATATAAGCGATCTTAAGTTCAAGACTTCTTCGCTTAATTTTTCCTGCGACTTCATGGTTGCGAGTTAGCTTCTTTAAGCTTTTTCCGAGGTCTAATACCTCTTCCTAAACTTTTTCGACTCCTCTTTTTCATAATCGAGCGAGTCGGCTAAGGTCTTAAGGTCCACCGCTTAACCCGCAAAGGATAACAAAGGACATGAGCATGGGTCAATCGATTGTAAGTTCTTCTACAACCATTGACCTAGTCGAAGTTCTTCTACGACAAAGCCACCGGTCATAAGTCTTTACGACCATTACCTAGTCGTGAGTTTTTCCATGACAAATCCGTAAGCACTATATAAGTAGTCAAATCCAAGGTGACTATGAATAGTAGTGACTTACCACCTCTCTACTGTTTGCGAGTTCTTCTTTTTCCTCGTCATAGTCTAGAAGTTGTCGATGATATTCACCGACAACAAAGACAATTTGCTCTATGGCTTTACGCAAGATGAAAAGACAAGGAGAAACAAGAGAAGATTATACTGATATATATAAGTACGATTAAGTACTTACATTCATGGTTGATCGAGCAAACATCGAGTAAACCAGCCTCCGGGATCTTCACTTGTCTACCCTCGTGACTTGGTCCCACCAAACCTTCTCAAGACGTTCATTATCAAAAGTATCCCCTCTATTGGGAATATCGTTGGGATGGGGACTTCGATCGCGAGATCCGAAAGCGTAAGACCCTACGATGGAAGCAGGCCCAAAGAAGTCAGCGCAGAAGTTGAAATACTCTTCTTCTTCTGATTCTGTAACTTCAGTTTCTCTTTGGGTACCGGGAGGAACGTCTGCAACGATCTCCTTTCCGGCACGGTGGACAGAACCGCCACCATCTTGACCAGAGGCTTCTGCAGCTGCCTCTGTTCTATCCACGACCATCTCAGTGGTCGTAGCGACCGCCTCAGTGGTCGTAGCGACCGCCTCAGTAGTCGCAGCTGTTATTGGAGCTTTCACGACCATCTCAGTGGTCGCAGCTGCTGCTGGAGTCTCCACGACCATCTCTGTGGTCACCGCTGCTACTTCAGAGGTTGTAGCCGCTACCTTACTGGGTACAACAGGTACCTCATTGGTTGTCGTAACCACTTCAGGCGCCACGACTTCCTCTACCACCTGGGCCGAGGATGATCCCTCGACCACTTCCCTTGTTGTCTCTCCAGCAGTTGGAGAGGTAGCAATAGGCTTCTCAACGGAAGCATTCTCGGGGGCTGAAGGAGTCGGGCTAAAACAAAGAAAAGGAAAGCAATTCAGGTTGTGAAAAGGAAAAGGTAAATTCTGTTTTACACTTTAGTATATTTCACATACCTCACCTTGGACCTAAACAGAATTTGGGAGTCACTTTCCCAACGGAAGATTTCTTCTTCTCTCGACCACTACGGTCAAGTTCGAGTTGAAGAATGGGCTTAGCCACGACCACGCCAGTCGTGGATCTTGAACAGGACCATCTCTCCGTCTCCCGACTTTCTGGATGGCCGAGATCGGTCTCGACCACTCCAAGAGCAAAGATTGCCATCACCATAGGCTCTCATCGAGCGGTATTATCCTTCACAAAAGACATAAAATCCTTCCAGCCTCCTTTTCCAAGTGCTTAACAAAACCAGAGTGGCGAAATCTGCGAAAGATTTTTTGTCATAATAGAAGGGTACCTTGGCCTTGCGAGGTTTGCGCTTTAGAGGTTCACTACTTGACCTCCTCCACTTCAACTATTTTAGCCTCGGCTTGATTCTATGCTATGTTCGCCACAAGCTTTGCAGAGGATCCGTCAAGGACTAGAACTCGAGCTCGCCTCCTTTGTCGTCACCCCTAAAAGTCGACGCCTCTTGGGCGAAGGAGCCGAGCCTTTGTCCTTTGTCAACCCCGCACCGATGGTTATCAAGATGCCTTCTTCATCATCCCGACGATTTTCCATGCCTACTTTCGTAAAGCAAAAGCGAAAGAGAAGAATTACTAACGGTCGTAAGATTTTCTCGACCAAGATCAAGTCGTAAGTTTTTCTCGACCTTTCCTCGATCAGAAGATTTCCTACGGTCACGACTAAGTTGTAAGTTTTTCTACAACATTTCTCTAGTCGTAAGTTCTTTCTCGACTATAAAGTCTTAAAGACAAAATCAACTCTCGATTACCTTTAGGCGAACCATCCTTTCCTCTGCGGATATGACCGCAAGGATTTTAGGAACCGCCACACTAAGTGGCGGAGACTTCTCACAAACGAGTTTGACTCTAACGTCAATCTCATTTGGTGAAAGATCTGCTCAAACAGATAAAGGCATCTTTTAAACAACTTTGCAGAAGACCAAACCGAGAGCTAAGTCGAAAATTCACTTACCCTCATTGTAGTCCCCGGTTGGGTCTCATAGCCCCGAGTATCTCCACATAGGGATGCTCGTTTCTTCAAAGGACTAATTAGTGCGGTGATGAAATCTTTCACCACATGCCATCCGGTCAGCCCTTCCTTCTTCAAGTCCTTGATAGCTTGAACATAAGGGGCAATCCGGCTGATATCTTCAGGAGTCGAATCCCATGAAGATTTCTTTTCAGCAGCCTTTCCCACGAAAGAGAGGCTGTCTTCTGAGGTGACTTTCCAATAAAACCACCTCTTCCTCCATCCCGGCCACGAAGACCGGGTGAAACTCTGAATATACTCCCTCGACTTCCCGTCGTGGAGTTTTAGACCACAACTTCCAGCAATCCCGGCTTGCCGAGACATTCCATAGAAATATTGGAAAAGCTCAAGGTCCGCCGGAATTCCCAGGTACGCCTCGCACAAATATACGAAAACGCCAAGCATGGTGATAGAGTTAGGACCAAGGTTCACTAACTCCACCCCAAAATGCTCGAGCACAACGGTGAGAAAGGGGTGAGCAGCGTTGAAGGCCACACACACAATAAGCCCGAAGACAGAATTTGCCCATTCTCCTCGACGGCCAATCTTCGCCCAAATGCCTGGGAAGCCATTTCACAAGAGTCTTCTCTGGAATCTTCCGGCGACAACTAGGGCTTGAATCTTCGCGCATCCATCTCCGACTCTTCCCACTCGAAACTTTCTGGCCATCTCTCTCGGAAGCAGAAATTTTGGGTCGAAAAAGAGGGCACAATTGGAGTGGCAATGAGAAGGCAAGAACGACTTCGGCAAGAGAAGGCAAGAGGTTGAAAGAACAAAGAGGAGCAATTTGGGGAAAAGTAAGATCTTAGGTTTTACCCTCGGTGAGTATATATAACCACGTACCTTGAGCGGATCGTGACATTCCAAGGGTCGCCACCATCTCGGAACCGCTTCAACAGACAAAGCTAGCAAGCGTCGTTTGAGATTCCCTAGTGTGTCCGTTCGAGAAATTCAGGTTTGCGTTTACATCTCAAGCGAAATTACTTCCTTGGTTAGATCTTTTCAACCAAAGGAAATGATAATCGGAAAGTTCCTTCTTCCGATCACTATACTACGACCACCTTGTGATCGTAGAAATGCTTTTACGACCACTTGATAGTCGTAAGCAATTTTCTTGACCAAGCACATTTCTGGTCAAAGTAGTATACAATCGAAGAGTTTTTCCTTAGATTATTTTCTCGATCCTCTCATGATCGTAAGACCATCTAGAACCCTTTACCAAGTAAGTTGCTTTCACTTGAAGTCAGGGGGCTAGATGACGAGGATATAATAATCCTCATTTTACCTTTTATCTATAATTTTTATTATAGGTAAATATGACGTCATGTGAACCCCGAGTGTACCCTTAATGTTATGAAGGAAGAACCAAATGGATGGTCGTAAGTTCTTCTCGACCACCCCCATAGTCGTAAGTTATGCTACGACTATCCCATAGTCGTAAGTCTTGCTACGACTACCTCATAGTCGAGATTCCTCTCACGACTAGGTCACCACGACCACCTTATAATCAAATGAACCCGCAGACAAGTGGGTCTTATTGATTAAGGGATTCAAACAAATATCATATCGCCGTTATTCTACGTAATAATGGCACGTAATACCCCATTATCTCTCGGTATATAGTCATGTTGAGCGACGTGGAGGAATTAATACACCGGTAATTACTACCAACATGCGCCTTCTGAGGTGATGAGGCGCCGCTTTACTGAGTAATCGCCGCTCCTTCACGTACTATAAAAGGCGGCAACTAGAGAAAGGGAGGAGAGGGAGCCATCGGGAATACAAGCACTATCTGTAATAGTCTTAGTTTTTCCCCGATTGTTCAAGATACACTCAATACCATACACACACAGAGTAGGGTTGTTATTCTCTCCTGAGAAGGCCCGAACACGTATAAAATTCCGTGTCAATCTCTCGCATGATTCTATTCTAGGAGACCCCCCGAATCAAACAATCTTTACGTAAGTTCGGTTTTAAAACACCGACAGACCTGGTTGGGTCAAAGGAATCGGGCAGTTACCCTTCTCGAAGGAGATGGTGACTTTTGACCACTTCGGTAATTTATTGACGAGATGAGGGTCTATGGAGTTTACCTCACGTTCGGCAGCTTTAAGCTGTCGCTTTGACTCGTATGCCGACGATCCCCCATAGATGTGCTCGACGGTATGTTGCGGATCCTGGAACGGCATCTCCTCATCGTCATTTGATCGACTTCGACCACTTGTTTGCCCTACCGCCAAGAGTGGGAAGTGGTCCTTGTTTGCTGTAGTAGTCCTCGGCGCTAGAAGGTCATGTCCTTCCTTTTATGGAAAGGACACCACCTAGGCTTGTCGATCTTCCGATCGGGCGCTTACCTTTTGCTTCGATCTGAGTACGGCTTGGAGCTTCGTGGCTCTTTATCGCTTCTGACCAAGACCTCCTTGGAACCGCTTGGCTTGAGGTTTTGACTCTTCGCTTTGTTCTTGGACTTCTTCGCTTTCTTATCCTTCTTCTTGCCACCTTCGCTATTCTCGAGAGGTATTGTCTTCTTGATCAATGATGTTGTTCCAATGATTGCCTCGAAGCAATCGATATCGATCACCATCTCAAAGAGTTCGCGACGACAGAGGGAGGATTCAAAGCGATATCCTTCGTTATCCTTCTACTACGGACTCCTTGCTTGAAAGCCCTGATGACAGATGAGTCAGAAACTTCCCGAATTGAATTACGAACCTGACTAAAGCGCTTGATGAATTGGCGCAAGGTCTCGTGGTCGTTCTGTCTCATCCGGTGCAAGACGTCCTCCTTCCCAGGGCGATTGTAGGTGCCTTGGAAGTTCGCTAGTAGAAGGTCGCAGAGGTGTTGCCAAGAATAGATCGACTCGAGTGGTTGGTTTAGTAACCACGATCGAGCAGACATTACATGCTCTCCTCCTCTTGCTGCTCGGACAGCTGTTGTATAAATTTGAAGGAACTCGATGGGATTTTGGGATCCATCGAACTTCTCCATGTTCACTGGTCGAAAACGAGGTGGCCAGCGAACAGCTCGGAGGTCAGGCGAGAATGCCCGACATCCGGTAATGACTTCTTGACGCCTTCTTTGCAAGAAAGAAGGGTTGATATCACCAAGTGATCGTATTCGACGATACCCAGTAACAGGTTGACCCGACCTGTAGTAGGTCTCGGTCCTACGAGGGAAATACTCCTCGTATTCCATCTGCTGCTGCAGATTTTCATGTCGGAATGGTGAGCGATCACCTCTCCGAGGGGCTTGTTGATTACCTGACGTTCGAAGGACATTTCTCCGAGTAGGAGATCGATACGACTTGTCTTTGCGCTGATCTCTACGCGGGGTATTGTTCGAACGACTGGTAGTTGAGAAAGTTGTATTACTACGACTTCCTGAATGATGTTGGCGAGGTGCTTCCAGTCTTGCCATCGTGGTCCGAAGCCTTTGTGTGATCTCTTCAACGAAGAGGTCGTAGCCTAGCGCTCGGGCGAGCTCTCGAGTAGGGTTCTCGAGCAAGTCGTTGATGTGCTGGAGCTCTTGAGCTTCCTCTAATTGATACTGGATGCGTCCAGGCAAATTTTTCTGGGCTACAATTTTCTTCCGACGAATAGCCTCAAGATCTTCCACATCAGATCCTTGAGACTGCCTCATTGGAGTAAGAGTATGTCGAGGATTTCCCTCACGCTCATCAAAGTATTGGTTCTATCCGTCACTGGTGGTGCCCTTGCCATTGCCACGAGGGGGCGCAATGCGTGATCTTCAGGGAGTGTCCCTAGCTCGGTCTCTAGAAGAGTGACCTTGATCTGAGGGAAGGACGAAGACCTCCCGTTGATGATTCTCACTTGCGCTCGAGGCCTCCCCGCTTGAGGAGTAGTCAAGAGAGACCATCTAGCGACTTGGAGTAATCCTCTCCAGGAAGGGGAACTCTGAGTTATAACCGTCTCCGTCCGCAGGTGTGATCTGCGGAGAGATGGTTGAATTTGTAGGAAAAACATGCTTGATCCCGCTCTCTCTGGAGTTATCTGGATAGAGAGGACTACCAGATGCTGGTGAAGCCCTGGAATTGAGACTTCTAGAACTTGTCTTACCAAGTCGGACCGCCTTAGGGGGACTTGGACACTTGGAGGAAAAACTCTCGTCGTGTTGTGAGCCCGCCTGGGTGTAGTCTTGATTGTGGTCGGATTGACCCTTGTCCTTTGAGGGAATTATTCCTCTGTTGGACGTACTATTGTGGGGGATAAGGGATCCCTCCTCAACTCTATCAGTGGCATGGTCTCTCGGATCTCGCAGAAGATCTCTCGGAGGCAAGAACACCATCGGATGAGTTGACACTCGGTTCAGAATCGAGACCGCATCCATGTCGACGTCACAGAATCCGCCAAGTCAAACCAGGTTCTCCTCGCTCCATTCTCCGCCATGAGTGCATGAGATTTGAAAAAAGAGAGTATGTTGACAAGAGATTACCGGAAGATCCCCACGGTCAGCGCCAACTATCAGTGTTTTAGAACCGATCTTACGTAAAGATTGTTTAATTCGGGGGGTCTCCTAGAGTGGAATCACGCAGAGAGATTGACACAGGTATTTTTATACAGGTTCGGGCCTTCTCCGGGGAGAATAACAACCCTACTCCTGTGTGTGTATGATATTGAGTGTATCTTGTACAATCGGGAGAAAAGACTAAGACTATTACGTAAGAGGCTGGTACTGTCTTCCCGCTTGCTTGTCAGGTTCTCTCGATTGCCTTCCTCTTTCATCTCTAATCGCCGCCTTTATATAATCATGAAGGAGTAGCCATTTCTCCAGGTGAAGAGGCGCCTCATCATGTCTGAATTCAGCGATGTTTGCGATAATCACCAGAGTGTTAACTCCTTCATGTCGCCTGGCAGTTATTTGTCAGAGATAATTGGGTATTATGTGCTATTACTCCGTAGAATAACCGCGTATGTTGACTGCTTGGATTCCTTAATCAATTGGACCCACTCGTGTCAGAGATTTTATTGATCATAAGGTGGTCGTGGTGACTTGGTCAAAGAAGAGCTTACGACCATGGGGTAGTCGAGAATTACTTACGATTTGGATAATGATCGAGAAGAACTTACGACCATAAAGGCGATCGTAGCAAGACTTACGACAATGGGGTGGTCGAGAAGAACTTACGACCACCGGTAGGCTTCTCCTTCAGAATATAAGGGGTATACCTAGGGACCATATGACATCATATTTACCCATAATAAGAATTATAGATAAAAGATAAGATGAGGATTATTAGATCCTCGTCAGAGCTGAAAGATGGTAATGGTGACATGCATAAGGTGCTTTTGGCTATCGTGTTCAATCCCAGCCCCCGCTTAGCGCTCTGCTTATCTCGGTGGAAATCGTGATATCTTGGTCCAAATCTATTCAACACTGGCAAGAATATATAACTGAAATAAATTTGAGAATTGACGGACCAGTTGAAACTGTGGGATTGAATTACAAATCATAAAAAGGAAAGGATTTTTGACCTAGTGTTGTCAATCAAGAGGGCGTCCGAGAAGCCTTGTGTGGTCGCCAAGCGTTATTCTTGTCCCCAAAGAACCAATCAAAGAGGCAAGATGCTCAAACGGCAGCCGCTGTTGTGGCGTCGAAGACCCATCACCAAAGAAACCGAGACCTTGGCGTCAGATGTCAATTTTGGATCGGCCAGCAGCAGTGGCGAAACCAGGAATCCGAATGACCCGGGGTGAACTTGTATTGTAAAAATACGCGGTGGACCATGGACGCCTCGCGCCTAGATGGTGGCTCGGCCTCCAAGCCGCAAGCATTGCCGCCGACCATTATCCTTCGCCGCCACCCGCCAGCGTCTTCGCCCGCCCCGCCGCCAGAGTCTTTGCGCCAGACGATCAGATCCGCATCCGCTGCCAGAGTAGCCCACGTGCCGCGCCGCGCCCGCAGTCGCACGCCCCTCACGCCGCATGGTCGCAGAAGCCTCCACGCCCGCCTTCCCTCGCCTGCATGACGGTGGGACTTCACTGGAGCTTGGAGGAAGAACGAAGAGGAGACATGAGAGGAATAAGGAAAATGCCAAATTAGGGTTGGAGGAAGAACCTGGCAGCCGCCATCGGATGCTTGTGCCACAGAGCCGGTGTTTGTGGGGAGCCACCACGAGTGATTAATCGAAGGAGAGCAGTGGAGATGAAGACGCAGTGAATCGCCTAGGTTTGGTTCGGTGTGATTCCAACAAAATAGGTTGACAACAACTAAATCTCTATTTGAATGGCTTTTCTCTTAATTTCAGTAATTATTTTTTTAATGAAACGAGCTCGTCGCTAGCAACCCGGTAAGGTGGCATACAAAGCAATCTAGATCATGGGAGATCGATTGATGGCAGATGGAACTGGGAGTACGTACTCCCGGTGGTACCAAGCCATTTTCTATATATATATATATATATATATATATATATATATATATATATATATATATATATATATATATATATATATATATATATATATATATATATATATATATATATATATATATATGTATATATATATGTATATGTATATGTATGTATGTATATGTATATGTATGTATGTATATGTATATGTATGTATGTATGTATGTATACATGTATATATATATATATGTATGTATACATGTATATATATGAAGCGGTTTTTAAAGGAAAAAGCAGCCACTACTTGGAGATTTTATAGAGAAGAGGCTATCACAAATGGTTCCATCTACCAACCATCTGTGATACGTAAGCTATCATAGACGGTTTTATCTATAAACCATCTGTGATAGTCAACTATCATAGACGGTTCTGAGTTAATAACCGTCTGTGATAGTATGCATCACAAACGAATCGAAAACCGTCTGTGATGACCTGATGTCATCACTGACCCATAAACTCAGACGGCTCACGAAACTGTCTGTGATGACGTTTTTGAACCGCCTGTGAAGACCTTTTCTGTAGTAGTGAATGCCCCAGGAGGAGGCACCGGATGTAGCGGGGAGCAGAACTGGCTCCAGAACGAGAAAGCTCTTGCGGGGAAACTGGCTGCAAGGATGAGTCTAGGGAGACCCAAGATGCTTTGTCAACCGAATTGATGAAAAAACGAGGATTCCGCAATCCCCAAGGCTTCAAAGGAGCTCCTAGGCGGTGCAGGGAAGGCACAACTCGAATAAGATTCGACCTAGTAGGCGAATGGGATCACCTATGAAAGGAAGCTTGTAGACGCTTGAAGATCTGGGACACCGGAATGGAGGAATTGGAGTTCTGACCATGGGCTCTTACAGCGAGAGAAAGACCATGGGGAGCTTTCAGCTGGACAAGTTTGTGCCCGTGCGGACTGAGGCTTCTTTGCTTGGCAACGAACGCACAGCCTCTGCGAAGGACTTATTCTTACGCTGGACTGTGATCCACTCCTTATTTTGTTCCTCAATCCACAACTAGAATTCTCTTTGCCAGTTTGCTCCTCCATTACCCCAGAGACTGAAGAAGATCGCAAACTCCTTGCACGAGAAGCTCCAGAGGTTGTAGATAAACAATCACACATCCCTAGAAGCCACCGAGAACTTAAAACCCAAGGAGTAAAACTGAATCACCTTGAAGTCACGAGCATTGCCACCAAGGCAAACTGTGGATATCATGGGGATATGCCCATGATCTTAGGATGATGAAACAATTGGCAATGGTGCTTTTGGTTTGAAGTTTCAAGTGTTTTCGACAAAGTTTCAGTTCTGTCAGGTCAGCGGTGGTCTGACCGGCTTTTGTGCTGAATGTTGATTTAAGTGGTGAATTGTTTTTGGGATAGGTCATATCCATATTTGTTAGTGCATATGTGTTGCATGTTGCATGTTTTCACTAACGTAGGTCAAGTTGTGAAGAACTTGTTCTCGGATTCGTGTTTACTTGTCTATTGCTGTGCAGGTGGCTTGGAGGTCAATGACGGTCAACGGCGAGGAGGATCGGGACTAAGCTTGGAGAGCTGAGGTCCAGAACGATCAAGGATGCCGGGTGAGGTCAACTGACTCAAGCGTGGTCGCGAATGGATAAGGATGACCGAAGGCGCTTCGGTCGATCGGTTTGATCAAGTGGCGCGGGAGTCGTTGCAAGTGCTCAGTGGTGCCGGTGGGATCCGAACGGGAGAGACTTGACGACATGGAGCCGTTGATCAACCTACACGTGGCGAAGCGATTGCTTGCTTCAGATTGGACTCGGTCTTCTAAAAGATCGAGAACGGGTATTTTGGTAATTTTACCAAATACCGCCTTGGTGACCTTTTGACTAAGCCGTGGCGCGGGTCGGCGCATGGTGAAGCGGTTTAGATCAATCGATGATGAAGACGGCGCTTTAAAATACGTGCGTGTGTGTTCCGTTGATGTTGGGCCTTAATGGAAGCCCATTAGGTTTAGCTCCAATTCTTAAAGGGTTTTAGGGTTAAGAGCTGTCTATATAAAAAGAAAGGGAGATAGGTCATTTGGCTTGCTGCCGCTGGAGAAAAAGATTGGGGCTGCTAAGAAAAAATAGCCGGGGGCGTTTTTTGGAGTCGTGTGTGGCGCCCCAAAAGATCATCTTTATTCTTGTCGCCTGGTGAAATGGGAGAAACCTCTGGCGGCTACCATCCCACTGAAGAAATTGATGCCTTGGTGGTAGACAAAAATCAAGATTCAGTGTTTTGAAGCTTTGATTACCTTTCCCATCGGTCTGCTGTTCTTAGATTTTTCTATTGCTTGCTTTTAGGTTTGGTGTTGTTTGTTTGGCTGCCCGCAAGGTGTTGATTTCATTTACTTCCGGCTGGCTAGTTGGATTTATTTATTGCTGTGCCTGTTGAGTCAGAAGTTCTTGGAGGCGGCCAGCTCCTCCCGGATAAATCGGTGGCGGCCGGTTCCAAAATGAAAAAGCGAGCTTATGCGGCGAGTGAGTCTGCAAATACGCACTACAAAAAAAAAGGGAGCTCGGCGTGGCGGCGGCCAGTTCTTGGCGAGAAAAAAAACGCCCCGCTGAAAAATCTGAGGTTTGGCAGCGCCTTTATAAGCCCGCAGAAACCAGATCTTGGCCGGCCTTTTTTGCCTCTGTTTAGTTTTTGCTTGGGCGGCGCGTCTGTAAGCACTCGAAGAAACCGAGAATTAGATGCTAGTGGCGGCGGTTTGCTGATTCGGTTTTTGTAAAAGTAGCAGTCTCAGTTTGCTGTTTGTATCCGATTAAATGCCGGCCTCTTTTCTTCATGCATGTTGCAATCGAGTCCCTTGTTGACAGAAAAAATCAGAGTTCCTGGCGACTGCTTGGAAGATTTTT
Source organism: Phyllostachys edulis (assembly GCA_036346405.1). Classification (NCBI taxonomy): domain Eukaryota; kingdom Viridiplantae; phylum Streptophyta; class Magnoliopsida; order Poales; family Poaceae; genus Phyllostachys; species Phyllostachys edulis. The sequence goes on from CM070549.1 coordinate 62,251,382, forward strand.
ATTGCTTTGAGTTTAGATCTTTTGATTGCCTGCAGAATGATGATGTGACCGATCTATTTAGTCTTTTTATTTGCTTGATTGGCTGCCATCTTTGATTTGATTGCCTGCCTGTTTTCCCTGGAGATAGTAGTTCTAGGCGGCGGCTGTAGTTGGCCTCTCCACGCAAAATTAGCAGCCCCTGGCGGCGCCTGTGTTCTACCGCAAAGACAAGAGCTTGTGGTGAGTCAGGTTGTTCTTTGCTTTGAAAATCGTGGAGTGATTACCAAGTCCTTGATTTTTTTTGCCGGTCGCCATTTCTTGCCTGTGCATGCGAGTGTTTCTGGCGACTTGTAGGGTCATGTGCAGACCTGAAGTTTGATTGCCATCAAGTTTGTGTTTCATATTAATTTATTGCTTGTTGGCTCAATCCGAACTCGGGCAAAGCAGCTTGTACTCTGAGAAATAGGGTGGTCAGTTTGAGTTTTACTTTATTTCTTCATGCATCTTGATTTTGTCAGACAGATAATTGGAAGTAAAATCAATTCTCAATTGCTTTTCTATTGGCTTTAATTGAAAAGTGTTGTGCGATCAATCTTTGAGTGAGCATGCTCGCTCGAGACTAGTTAGCTCTGCTTATAGCCGCAGCTTTTGGTGTTGGATCTTTAAGAAAAGTTGGAGCTAGCAACTTGAATCTTCTTGTTAGATTATTTTATTGTCTTGCTGTTGTTCTCTTGAGCTCAGGGGTTTGATCGGATTCAACACAGGTCATCCGCTATGCCTGTATACAGATCTTCATAGCTTTTATAGCTATTTGAGTGAAAGTAGTGTTGAGTTTGATCGAAGGTGAAAAATAGAGAAAGCGTCTATTCACCCCCCCCCCTCTAGTCGCCTTTCCGGTCCTACAATTGGTATCAGAGCCCGGTTAGCTCTTCTCATAGATCTTAACTGGTCTTTGGTGCCATGGCGACAAATATGAGGACTTGTGAGCGCTTCTTTGCATCTTATCGTAGTTCTTTTGCCGTTGATGTCCGTCGTGACGAGAGGCTTGAACATACGATTTTTGTGTGGTCAATGAAGGAGGATTTCTTCTGTGATATTTGTAGCAAATTCTTTTGTTTTGATTGTCCTAGTTTCAGGGATGAGTCACTTTTAGAGCCCGAGGAGAAGAAGCCCAGTAGCATATGTGCAGCAGCTTTTGAGGATGAACATGATGGAGAGGATTTTGATGAAGAGCATTTCGAGGATGATCATGATGACTCTTCTGAGGACGATCCCCTACTCAAGCTAAGCAAGGTGAGCAAAGAAAAACTCATTGATGGCTTGATTTCATATGAATGCAAATTACATGCTCTTAGGAAGAAAATGAAATTGCTAAAAAGAGAAAATGGTGATTTGTCTCATGAGCTTGCCGAATTGAAAACCTCCATGAATGCTTATGATTCATTGCATGTAGACATGGAGAACCTGAATAATTCTCTTGCATGCTTAAAAGCTGAAAATAAATTATTGAAATCAAATGCTTCTATGCCATGTGATTCTTGTATTGCCTTACATCATGAGCTTGACAATGCTAAGTTAGAAATAGGCAATCTTAGATCTATGGCTAGAAATGATTGTGATTCTTGTGTAGGCATGCTTGCTGAAATTGAGAAGCTTAGATTGACTAATTCCATGCATCTTGAGCAATTAGAAAATGCTAGGGCTAAGATTATTGAAATTGAAGCTATGTCTTGTAGCATATGCTTAGAACATGAAAAATTGTTTAAGGATGGTTTAGTCTCTTGCAAGAATTGTGCTTGTCTAGAAACTGAAATTGATGCTTTGAACTGCAAGCTTAATTCAAATGCATCATTAATTTCTTGCACATCTTGCATTTCATTGAAGAGCGAGGTTGAGTCTTTGCGCGATGATATGAGCACCAAGTCATGTGACTCTAGTATTTGTCTTCACTCCGAGATTGATGTTTTTAAGATTTCTCTTGCATCTTTGCATTCGGAGTTGGAGTCTTTTTGTGTTAAACGTGAGTCACTTGATGTTGGTTTTTGTGGCATCGCTTTGGATAGCTCTTCTTTGGTGAGTTCGACTCTTTGGACTCTTCTTGTGTTGTCCAACGATTTCTAGAGACAAAGGTGCTTCTCTCTCAAATGGTACTAAATCTTCAAAAGAGAAGTACCATTGCACCTTTTGTAAGAAGAATGGACACACTCTTGGGTTTTGCTTTTCGCCGCTTGAAACATGAGCGTGCCGAGTGCGTCGTCGTATTTCTAGGAACACACATAGCCTTTCTCATGGCATGTGTGGGTCTAGTGTCGATATGAGGACGAGTCATGATGCTAGTTCTTCCAGGACTTCTTCTTTGAGCCATAATGGTTCTTCGTCCTCTCGGACCGTGTCTACTAGTAGACCTTTACACCATTGCTCATTTTGTGGGAAGAATGGACATCATGTGGATTTTTGTTTCCGGCGTGCAAAACAGATGCATCGAGCTCATGCTTCTAAGTCTCCTAGTGGGCATAGTCTTTCTCATGACATGCACACTAAAGAGCCAAGCACGAAGACTCGATTTGTTGATGGCTTCTTTGACACCTTTTCTAGTGGTGTCGGACAGCACCGTGGACATGGTTTGCATAGTTTTGGTTTTGGTCCACGAGCTGCCCCGAGGCAGGATTTCCGCCGTTTTCCAAGAGGTGGACCTCGTTCTGTTCATCGAGGTACACACCCACGGCGAGAATGTGTGAGTTCGTTTGATGTTTCTGTTGGTTCTCTTCATGGTGCTTTCAAGCAAGGACATCGCCGCTTTTCTAGAGATGGACCTCGTTTTCCTCTTCGAGCTGTCCACTCGCGGCGTGCCTCCAAGGATGAGATTGGATCTTCTTGCATGGACCATCATTTGCATCATGCTAACTCACATAATGTTTCGACTGCTTCTGGTGGTGGTGTGTCCAAGGTTTGGGTTCCCAAGCATTCGCTCTCTAACCCTTCGGGACCCAAGACTCGGACACCTTGCCTTTCTCATGTGTAGGTACCGTGAACGCGGGTTGGAGAACATGGACTTAAAGATTCTGATCTTTTGCTTCATCACATGATCGGGATACTTGATGGTTCTCCACCTCATGATGGCCTCCAAGAGGCATGTGCTTTAATGATCGGCATCTACACCTGTTTTGTGAGCAATCATATACCTTCATGCCCTTATCTTTATGATTATTCATACTTGGCATGTTGTGCTTGTCTTTGTGCTCACCTGTACCATATTGGCATGTTTTTCTCTTATGATATCTGTCATCACGCCTTTTCCTTTACCATGCTTATATATCCATGTATCATTTTGTAGTTCTTAATTTCCATGGGTATATGAGTTTGGTCTTGTCATCATGAGCTTGTGCTGTTGTGTACATGATTTATCTTGCTCGTGTGATGTTTGTTGTATGTATCCACATATTCACTTGATATCCATGTTAGCATTCATTATTCATGACTTGTTCTATAACATGCTTTATGCTTACATGGTTCTTGTGCCTTACTGTTAATTATGGATGCATGAGTCTTGCCATAGCTTTCACTAGCTTGCTTTTGACTGTGTATATGATGGGTGATATGCTATGTGCTTGTTTGCTTGCTCTTATGCCTTATTGTGGATTAAGGACTTTTATAGCTTTATCATATCTTGGATAGCATGTGTTGAAATTGTCTTGTCTATCTCCATGCTCTTGTCTTGAATTGTTGATTATATGCTTTTATGAACTTTGGATCATTTGCTGCTATCCTTGCTAGTCATGTGTCTTGGTACTATTTCCCTAGATATTGTTTCACTAACCCAGTACCAAGGCATAGACTTTTCTGTCTCTTTGGTGTAGTCTTTCAGCTGACAAGAAGAACATGTGGTCCAACAAGTGTTATCACCTCAAGCTGTTGGTTCTTCATCATTTGTGCCTTTAATGATGACTATCACTTCTCGGAGACGAAGGAATTTGAGATGAGGATGATGGGTAAGCGCAACTACCTTCTGAAGCTTCAAGGATTGGATCTTCATCTATCATGACTACATCTCACTGCCAAGCAGTGGGACTCAGGTTCGAGCTTCTATACCCTACATTTGTGTATGGTATCCCTAGTCTACCTTGCATTGCATCTGGGTTATGTCAGGTGTTGGGCTTGTCGAGTTCAGGGTAGATAGGAGGCTCTGTCTTAGCACGTGTTCCTTCTAGGCACTCTTCTTATCCCACGATTTGCTAGGATGCATTCTTCTCACAGCCTAGGTCGAGCTTGTCTCCCAATCACTAGTGTTAGCAGGTTTTTGAGTTGCCTGTAAGCTTTTTAGTATTGGTGTTTCGCTCCCTAGCTTTTCGAGTTGCTTTTCCTAGAGATCGTGTGGCGTTTGAGGTCTTTGTGCTAGTTTTTGTGGAGTCCAAGGTCTTTTGGCAGGTTTCCCCTCAAAGCTTTTTGACCCAACAAGGTTTGCCACCTTGAGATGCGAGTAAGGGATATTTTATCCCTATGGGTTGGTTTGAGGGGGAGTTGGTTCTTTTCGGGACTTTCTTAGTTCTTTTCTGAACCTTTTTTTTTGTTCATCTGAACTTTTCTTGTTCATTTGAGCTTTTGTGGATCTTTTCTGATACCTTTTTCAAGTGGTATCTTCTTCAGATCTTTTTTGATCCTCTTGATCTTTTTAGGCTTTTAAGTTTTTTTTGTGCATCTCATTGTATCATATTGCATACATATGGAAAATCCAAAAAGATGCATTGTTATATAAGGTTTACCGCTTCTTTCTTTTAATTAATGAAGCTTTGCTTATTACCCACTTGAGCTTTAGTAATTCAATTCTTGCTTAAGATCGTGTTTAGCTCTTTGACTTGCTAGAATTATCATGCTTTCACATGTGCAGCAATGTCTTTGCAAATTGAGCTAGCATTTTAATATAACTTGAACTAAAAATTGCAATTTGTGGATCTTTTAGCTAGTTGCACAATTAGTGATCCTTTTGTGATATTGGCCCTGTCAAAATTGCTTTGTTAGCTCTGGAATCTAGTATTGAACATTTTTGAGCCTTTTGTTCCTTTAAAGAATCTAAAACAGCCCTTGTGCAAAATGAAAAATAATCTCTTTTGTGCGAAAAAACTGATCTCACCAATTCTTTCTCATGAGACTGCTTGCCATTGTACTAGGCATGAACTCAGGGGGAGTTTTGGATGACCTAGACTACTCTTTTAAGCTTTTTGTTGCTTGGGATGGTCGCAGTGAGGCTTGAGATTTAGCACATGGCTAAAAATGCAAATTGTCAAAATTGGTTGAAGCTTAGGAAGAGGTTGTGGATGGCTCCTAGTCCAGGACCTTCTTTACTAAGATAGACCTTTAATTAACTTGAATATTCATTGTAAATGAGGAACATTTGAAATTTGGGCTTTTGACAAAAATTGAGCTACATGATTCAATTCAGGACTTTTGTCTCCTAGATGGTCTTTGCTAGCTTCTGGATCTCACTATGACATTCTGACATGGCCATTATCACTTTAGGATAACTGTTGTTGAACTTGCTAATTTTGATGCATTGCTTAATTTAATCCAACAACATGTGACATATTGAGCTCATTAGCCTAGCTTTGCTATATATGTCTTAACATGATCTTGCTAGCTTTGTCAGGCTTGTTGTATCTTGAGTAATGGTAGAAATGCTAGCCTGTTCAATTGAGTAATCTCCAAAACTTCTTTTACATAAAAATTGAAAAATCAAAACAAAAATGAAGCCACCCCATTGCATTTCATGCATGCTCTTTCTTTTGCTTCTTCCTTGCTTGTGCATTTGTCAATCTCTGGATGAGAGGAAGGGATGATTCCTTGATGAATCCATTGTCAAAGGGGGAGAAGATATAGAGAAAATGTAATATTAATAAAGAGCTTTTTGGTTATGGGAGAAAAGTTTTGTAAGGGGGAGAAATGGAGAAATTGAAAAATGATGATCATAGTGAGGGGGAGCATTCATGCATTCATATTGCATTCTTTTGGTCTTATTGCCTTTTCTGAACTTGAATTGCAAATCTTGAAGCCTCACAATGATCTAAGGTCAAATAGAACAATTGTTCTTTCATATGGATCTTAAGTGAGATTTTTGTCGATTCTCTGGAATTGGAAGCTTTTGTGCTTTCTTTTGCTGTATCTCACTTGTTTATGCTATTCTGAAGCCAGCTTGGTCATTTCCATTGCTTTCTCTTGCTAATGGACCAAGTTGTGTCTTTGTGCTGGCTCATGAAGTTCTTTTCTTTTCAAACCACAAACTTACATTTTCTGAGAGATTGCCAATGTGTTCATCAAGGGGGAGATTGTGGATATCATGGGGATATGCCCATGATCTTAGGATGATGAAACAATTGGCAATGGTGCTTTTGGTTTGAAGTTTCAAGCGTTTTCGACAAAGTTTCAGTTCTGTCAGGTCAGCGGCGGTCTGACCGGCTTTTGTGCTGAATGTTGATTTAAGTGGTGAATTGTTTTTGGGATAGGTCATATCCATATTTGTTAGTGCATATGTGTTGCATGTTGCATGTTTTCACTAACGTAGGTCAAGTTGTGAAGAACTTGTTCCCGGATTCGTGTTTGCTTGTCTATTGCTGTGCAGGTGGCTTGGAGGTCAATGACGGTCAACGGCGAGGAGGATCTGGACTAAGCTTGGAGAGCTGAGGTCCAGACCGATCAAGGATGCCGGGTGAGGTCAACTGACTCAAGCGTGGTGCAGAATGGACAAGGATGACCGAACGGGCAGTTCGGTGCGACTGGTTTGATCAAGTGGCGCGGGAGTCGTTGCAAGTGCTCAGTGGTGCCGGTGGGATCCAGACGGGAGAAACTTGACGACATGGAGCCGTTGATCAACCTACACGTGGCGAAGCAGGCGATTGCTTCAACAGGATTGGACTCGGTCTTCGGAAAAGATCGAGAACGGGTATTTTGGTAATTTTACCAAATACCGCCTTGGTGACCTTTTGACTAAGCCGTGGCGCGGGTCGGCGCATGGTGAAGCGGTTTAGATCAATCAATGATGAAGACGGCGCTTTAAAATGCGTGCGTGTGTGTTCCGTTGATGTTGGGCCTTAACGGAAGCCCATTAGGTTTAGCTCCAATTCTTAAAGGGTTTTAGGTTAAGAGTCATGCAGATAAAAAGAAAGGAGATAGGTCATTTATTTGTCGCACCGGAGAAAAAGATTGGTCTTGAGAAAAACAACATGGGCGTTTTTGGAGTTGTGTGTGGCGCCCCAAAAAGATCATGCTACTGTTGTCGCCTGGTGAAATGGGAGAAACCTCTGGCGGCGCCGCCCCGACTGAAGAAATCGATGCCTTGGTGGTAGACAAAAATCAAGATTCAGTGTTTTGAAGCTTTGATTACCTTTCCCATCGGTCTGCTGTTCTTAGATTTTTCTATTGCTTGCTTTTAGGTTTGGTGTTGTTTGTTTGGCTGCCCGCAAGGTGTTGGTTTCATTTACTTCCGGCTGGCTGGTTGGATTTATTTATTGCTGTGCCTGTTGAGTCAGAAGTTCTTGGAGGCGGCCAGCTCCTCCCGGATAAATCGGTGGCGGCCGGTTCCAAAATGAAAAAAGCAGAGCTTGGCGGCCAACGAGTGCAGCACAACACAACAAAAAAAAGGAGCTTTTATGGTGGCGGCCATTCTTGGCGAAAAAAAACTCCCATTGAAAAATCTGAGGTTTGGCAACACCTGTATAAGCCCGCAGAAACCGGATCTTGGCCGGCCTTTTTTTTCCTCCGTTTAGTTTTTGCTTGGGCGGCGTGTCTGTAAGCACTCGAAGAAACCGAGAATTAGATGCTAGTGGCGGCGGTTTGCTGATTCGGTTTTTGTAAAAGTAGCAGTCTCAGTTTGCTGTTTGTAACCGATTAAACGCCAGCCTCTTTTCTTCATGCATGTTGCAATCGAGTCCCTTGTTGACAGAAAAAATCAGAGTTCCTGGCGACTACTTGGAAGATTTTTATTGCTTTGAGTTTAGATCTTTTGATTGCCTGCAGAATGATGATCTGACCGATCTATTTAGTCTTTTTATTTGCTTGATTGGCTGCCATCTTTGATTTGATTGCTGCTGCTTTCCCCGGAGATAGTAGTTCTAGGCGGCGGTCAGAGTTGGCCTCTCCACGCAAAATTAGCAGCCCCTGGCGGCGCCTGTGTTCTACCGCAAAGACAAGAGCCTGTGGTGAGCTGTGTTGTTGCTGCCTTGAAAATCAGGAGTGATTACCAAGTCCTTGATTTTTTTGCCGGTCGCCATTTCTTGCCTGTGCATGCGAGTGTTTCTGGCGACTTGTAGGTGTTGGAAATATGCCCTAGAGGCAATCATAGAGATGATTATATTTCATTATGTTCATGACATTGGATAATGTGTTATCTTGTTCCTAGAATAATATTGTTAATATTTATAATCAAGTATGTGACTTGGTTGTGAAACTCTATATTCCTGCGATAATTATTCTTACACGATCCCTGGTCGTAAACATATGAGGACACATATGAATAGACTAGCATATGTATTGGTTGATGACTATGTTTCACGAGTCATAGATATGGGGATATCAAACCGATAATATGGATACATGTTAGAGAACATGATGTTGATAAGACCCACCTTGAGACACTATTGAGATTGTTATGAATCTATGTGTCATTAGTTGGTCTCAAGCAATGATGATGTATAATCCTTAGACCGAGATCAAGATGGTTTCCTACATGTGTAAGAGCACTTTAGGGGTTGCCAAACGCTACACCGTGAATCGGGTAGTTATAAAGGAAGCTTTGGGTATGCTCAAACATGGAGAGGAATGTGACTGGTCGGATATGGGATTTGCCCTCCTAACATAACAGAGAGATGTCTCTCGCCCCTCGTTGTGATCGGATAAAGAAAGTGCATGGCCATGCCACTAGTAGTCAAGTGTTCACCACATAAGGTTATCTCGATACTCGATCGAGAAAGTATTGAATAGTCCATGGATGACACAACATCTCACCCGAGTTCAACCGGACATCGTGAGGCAAAGGGAGTATACACGAGTAGGTCGCTCAGTCGAATCAGCGATGATGGGTCGTATGCAAATACGAACTAGTCGAGATCGATCGAACGTAATCACAGAGTGGTCGTAATCGGTCGTAAGGAGTTACGAATCGTCGTGACCACATACTGAACCGTCAGATATGAGATAGGACCTGGTCGTAAGTGATGAAGACCTGGTCGTAGATCATATTGCATTAAGGTTCGTCCGATATAATTTGTGTGTATTCGGGAATCGATATGCTCTGCTAGGAGCCGCTATGACTTGTGGTCGAAAATGGTTTCCGACTCACAACCGAACTACACATGAACCTACAGGGTCACACACTTAACGGGTTGGAACAAACCAAGTACGAATACGATTCAGAACGTGTTTGGATAGGATCCGCCACGAGCACTATATAAGGAGGTGTATGAGGTCATGGGGGAGGCGCGTGAAACACCATCAAACCCTAGCCGCCATCTCCTTGAGAGCTCCACCGCGCGACTTGGTGCCGCACACCGCGCTCGGTTGTTCCTTCCCCGGCGACGTGGATACCGTAGAGGCGCTACTACGATTGTTGCGCTTGAGGACGATCCGCGATCTTCACAAGGAACCGCAGACGTTCTTTGGAGGAGACGATCGGCTCGTGAGGACGTTGGACGATCGACTCGACCGCTTCATCGACGCGCTCTTCGTTGGACCAGCATCGCTCAATCCTTCTTCCGCTCGCTCAAGGCGTCATGGTAACGATCGTGATCATCTACTTGCTTGGCATCCCGTTCGCGTGGTAGAAATTTTTTGTTTGTAGCTATCGTAGCCTACCCCGTGACCCTACAGTGGTATCAGAGCCATCCTGCGTAGTTTTTGATCTGGATCGATCGCATATACTTGATATGTGGTAGTAGTAGATTGGATCTATTACTGGTCGATTTTGGTAACCTAGATCAGTTCATATAGATGGAACGACCTAGACCCTGGTCGATAAGATCGATCGGTTTCTCGGTGGTAGTAGATGGGTTTACGAGAAGGTATGAGCTATAAGGACCAAAAGGTTTATTGCACTTGTCCACGACTGCATCGCATATCACTCCTACGGCCGAATTCGCCATCGAGTATGCCGCAAAGGTGTGGTCGATATCAAGGCATTGATCGGATTGGTTTGAAATAGGGCTAATTTGATTAACCCGATGATTTCCAAGGCTCGGATCGTGAATAAGATTCATGTTTCGAAAAAGGTTTCGAGCGCTACCGCCTCGACTGACGAGGGCGCCGCCTTCAACCCCGCCCGCTAACTGCTAAGCGGGACCGCCGTCTTGGGTATTCGTATCACTGCGCGCTATAGGTAGTGTGTGCTCATGTCGTCCGTTAGAATTGGATTCAGTGCATAACTTGTTTTTGCAGGAATTGATGTGAATAGTATGACCCATACTGTTTCATGTATGAGATGCATGTATGCTTGTAATATTCATGACCATGCGTGTCATGTAAATTGCAACCAAAGGTCATCTATAATTGTATAACGGCTGCGTGTTTACTTGTGATGCTTCTTTACTCCTAGTGTTTCATTACTAGTGCTATTAGAAATAATGGCTTAGTAGGAGTGCTTGGAGGAGTCCACCACTTGAAGACATGGTGAACAGGATGCATGGCGATGGAGATTACCATGAAGAAGGGTCATGCTATATCACAATGCAATTTGATTGTCTGTGAATGCCTTTACATTCTGTTCATTTATTTCTATGCATGTTATTTTGCTTTAATTGCTTTTAACATGATAGAAGTAAAATTCCCTCTTTAATATTAAGTTAAATTGATGCCTCCCAAACATGCCGCACCATCCAAAGTCATGTATTTTAATGGTAGGTCTTGCCAAAGCAGAGTGCCATTAACTCTCCTTGACTAGATGGGTTTGTGTCAGACACTTACACGCTGGCATTGGTTTAACTTAACAAGGTTATCATAACAGTTGTGGACCTTGGGGCATAAAGGTTGGGTGCCGAAGCATACAGATGCTGCCCAACAACAAGAGTCATATAGTTGATATGATTAGCAAAGGTTGCTTACCATTTTCACTAGTCTTCTAGCAAAGGAAGCCAAAGCTCACTAGTTGATTAAATGATTATGGATCTTGAATCATTAAATGTCATAAGAGGGATATGGTGTTTAGTGGGAGTATCTTTATTAAATTGTTTAATAGAAGTTACTTTAATGAACATATGTCTTAGTTTTGCATATATTTTTGTTGTAGATCATGGCACCAATCGTTGACCTACATCCAGCTTTTGCTTTACGCTCGATACTTGAAAAGGAAAAACTTAATGGAACAAATTTTATGGATTGGTCCCGCAACTCGAGAATTGTTCTCGTGCAAGATAAAAGGAACATGTTCTAGAAGAACCAATTCGAGAAGTGCCTCTGAGAAAATCTGCTTCTTTGCTATTAAAACCGCTATAAAAGGCATGTGATGAGTCCCTTGATGTTAGTCGTCTCATGCTTGCCGCTATGAACTCGCACCTTCGTAGCGCTTTGAGAACATAGAGGCCTCACGATATGATCGTAGCGCCAAAGGCATGTTTGAGACACAAGCAAGAACTGAGATATTTGAGATCTCAAAGAACTTGTTTGGATGTAAGCTAGTGAGGGTGGTTCGGTGAGCTCTCATGTAATCAAAATGGTTGGTTACACACGAGCTTGGAAAAACTTGGTTTTCCACTTAGCCAAGAATTGGCTCAGATTTGATTCTTGCTTCGCTTCTCGAAAGCTATGGCGAGTTCATTTTGAACTTCCATATGAACAGTTTAGACAAGAATCTCACCGAATCGCATATGATGCTTAAGACAAAGAGAGGGCAAGATTAAGAAATGCAACAATCATGTGATGATGGTGCAAAAGAGTATAAGCTTCAAGAAGAAGGCTAAGACTTGGGTCAAGAAAAGGGCAAGGCTAAAGTTTGGATGAGATCCAAACTAACAAACCTAAACCCAAGACTAAGTCCGCCCGACTCAAGAGAATGAATGCTTTTCTTGCAAAGAACTAGGCCATTGGAAGAGGAACCGCAAGAAATACCTGGCTGATTAGAAAAGGAATGGTGGGACTAAAACTTCCACTACGGTATTAATGTTATAGACATTTTTCTTCTTGACTCTTCGTTAACTCATGGGTATTTGATACCGGATCGGTTGCTCATATTTGCAATTCGATGCGAGTCTAACAAGAAGTAGGATGATTGCAAGGGCGAGATGGATCTTCGCGTCGGAATAAAGCAAAGGTTGTTTGCATTAGCCGCGGGACTATGCCACTACTATTGCCTTCGTGATTTATTATGGAATTGAATAATTGTTATTACGCTCCACCATTAGTAGAAACATTATCTCTGCCTCATGTTTGATGGCAGAGGGTTATAAGTTCATTATAGAGAACAATGGTTGTTCTATATTTTTGAATAAAGTGTTTTATGGCTATGCACCTATTTTGAATGGGTTGTTTATTTTAAATCTTGATGATGCATCAGTCTATAATATTAATGCTAAAAGGCTTCGGCCTAATGAAATAAATTCCACTTTTATTTGGCATTGTCGTTTGGGTCACATAAGTGAGAAACGCATGAAAAAACTCCATAATGATAGAACTCTAAACTCATTTGATTTGGAATCATTTGAAACATGCGAGTCTTGCCTGGTCGAAAAGATGACCAAGACACCTTTCACTGGTCGTAGTGAAAGGGCGCACGACCAGTTGGAACTCGTACATACTGATGTATGTGGACCAATAAGCACGATAGCGGAGGTGGTTTTCAGTACTTCATTACTTTCACCGATGACTATAGTAGATATGGTTATATCTACTTAATGAGGCACAAGTCGGAATCCTTTGAAAAGTTCAAGGAGTTCCAGAATGAAGTGCAGAATCAACTTGGCAAGACAATCAAATCTTTACGATCCGATCGTGGAGGTGAGTTTTTGAGCCATGAGTTTGGTAATCATTTGAAACAATGTGGAATTGTTCCATACTTACACCACCCCAAGACTCCACAATGGAATGGGGTGTCCGAGCGCGCGAACAGACCTTGTTGGACATGGTTCGATCAATAATGAGCCAATCGGATCTGCCATTATATTTTGGGGTTATGCTCTAGAAACTGCGCTTTCATTTTAAATAAGGTACCATCTAAATCAAGAGATAAGACACCATATGAGATGTGGACCGAGAAAAGTCCCGGTTTGTCTTTTCTAAGGATTTGGGGATGTGATGTCTATGTTAAACGCTTGACGTCGATAAGCTCACACCCAAATCGGATAAATGCTTTTTATAGGATATCCTAGGGAAACCAAAGGATATTATTTCTACAACCGAAGAAGACAAAGTTTTTGTTGTCGAAATGGTGTCTTTTGGAGAAAGAGTTTCTTTCAAAAGGAGTCGATGGGAGAAAGGTGCAACTCGAAGAAATTCGGAAACATCCGAAAGTGTTTCAACTCCTCTTGAACCTCTCTTCGATGAACAAATTATTGTTGAACCTATAGATAAGGCACCAGCCCCACGTAGATCTAAAAGGCCGCGTCAATTGCCTACAAGGTATGGGCATGACGTATTATTATTGAATAATGGTGAGCCTAAGACTTATGAGGAAGCGATGATGGACCCAGACTCGAGAAATGGCTTGGAGCCATGAAATCAAATAGATTCCATGAGAGAAAATCGGGTTTGGAACACAGTCGATCCAATTGATGGTGTCAAAACCATTGAGTGCAAATGGATCTATAAGAAAAGATTGATATGGATGGAAATGTTCACATTCATAAGGCTCGACTAGTCGCAAAAGGTTTTCGACAAGTTCAAGGAGTTGACTACGATGAGACTTTCTCACCAAGAGCGATGCTTAAATCTGTTCGATCATTCTAGCAATTGCTTTGCATATTTCGACTATGAGATATGGCAAATGGATGTCAAAACAGCTTTCCTTAATGGAAACCTAGATGAGGATGTGTACATGACACAACCTCAAGGTTTTGTCGATCCAAACAATGCTAGTAAAGTATGCAAACTTCAAAAGTCCATTTATGGATTGAAGCAAGCATCTCGGAGTTGGAATATACGCTTTGATGAGGAGATCAAAAGGTTTGGTTTCAATCAAGAACAAAGAAGAACCTTGTGTTTACATGAAGGTTAGTGGGAGCGCACTTGTTATTACGATCTTGTATGTAGATGACATACTACCGGGTTGGAACGACATTCCGATGTTAGAATCATTAAATCTTCATTAAGGAAAAGTTTCTCAATGAAAGATTTAGGAGATGCAAGATATATCTTGGGAATAAGGATCTATAGAGATAGATCTAAAAGGCTAATTGGATTAAGCCAAGAAATGTACATAGACAAAGTGTTGAATCGGTTCAACATGCAAAATTCCAAGAGAGGATTCTTGCCCATGGCTCATGGCATTAATCTTAGCAAGAATCGATGTCCTCGACCACCGATGAGCGAGACAAAATGAGTGATATTCCATATGCTTCGCCATTGGATCTATCATATACGCCATGATATGTACACCGACAGATGTATCATATGCTCTAAGTGTTACGAAGCAGATACCAAGTCGATCCCGTGAATGTCATCGACGGTAGTGAAAAACATTCTTAAGTACTTAAGAAGGACTAAGGATGTGTTCCTAGTTTATGGCGGTGATGAAGAGCTCGTTGTAAATGGTTACACCGATGCAAGCTTTCAAACCGACAAAGATGATTATCGTTCGCAATCTGTTTTTGTATTCATTTTGAATGGAGGAGCAGTGAGCTGGAAAAGTTCCAAGCAAGAGACGGTTGCTGATTCCACGACAGAGGCTAAGTACATTGCGGCTTCTGAAGCTGCAAAAGAAGGTGTTTGGATAAGGAATTTTATTGCTGAATTGGGAATGGTTCTGAGTGCCTCGAGCCCAATGGATCTCTATTGTGACAACAATGGAGCCATTGCTCAAGCTAAGGAGCCCAGATCCCATCAGAAGTCCAAACATATACTCAGGCGTTATCATCTTATCCGCGAATTGGTGGATAGAGGAGATGTTAAGATATGCAAAGTTCATACGGATTTAAATGTTGCTGATCCGTTGACAAAGCCTCTCACACAGCCAAAGCATGAGGCACACACAAGAGCTATCGGTATTAGATACCTAAAATGATTGACTCTAGTGCAAGTGGGAGATCATGGAAATATGCCCTAGAGGCAATCATAGAGATGATTATATTTCATTATGTTCATGACATTGGATAATGTGTTATCTTGTTCCTATAATAATATTGTTAATATTTATAATCAAGTATGTGACTTGGTTGTGAAACTCTATATTCTGCGATAATTATTCTTACACGATCCTCGGTCGTAAACATATGAGGACACATATGAATAGACTAGCATATGTATTGGTTGATGACTATGTTTCACGAGTCATAGATATGGGGATATCAAACCGATAATATGGACACATGTTAGAGAACATGATGTTGGATAAGACCCACCTTGAGACACTATTGAGATTGTTATGAATCTATGTGTCATTAGTTGGTCTCAAGCAATGATGATGTATAATCCTTAGACCTGAGATCAAGATGGTTTCCTACATGTGTAAGAGCACTCTTAGGGGTTGCCAAATGCTACACCGTGAATCGGGTAGTTATAAAGGAAGCTTTGGGTATGCTCAAACATGGAGAGGAATGTGACTGGTCGGATATGGATTTGCCCTCCTAACATAACAGAGAGATGTCTCGGCCCCTCGTTGATCGGATAAAGAAAGTGCATGGCCATGCCACTAGTAGTCAAGTGTTTGACCACATAAGGTTATCGACACTCGACGAGAAAGTATTGAATACCATGGATGACACAACATCTCACCGGAGTTCAACCGGACATCGTGAGGCAAAGGGAGTATACACGAGTAGGTCGCTCAGTCGAATCGAGCGATTCTGATCGTCGTCGATGCAAATACTGAACTAGTCGTGAGACCGATCGAACGTAATCACAGAGTGGTCGTAACACGTCGTAAGGAGTTACGAATCGTCGTGACCACATACGAACTAGTCAGATATGAGATAGGACCTGGTCGTAAGTGATGAAGACCTGGTCGAGATCATATTGCATTAAGGTTCGTCTGATATAATTTGTGTGTATTCGGAATCGATATGCTCGCTAGGAGCCGCTTCGACTTGTGGTCGAAAACGGTTTCCGACTCACAACCGAACTACACATGAACCTCTGTGGTCACACACTTAACGGGTTGGAACAAACCAAGTGCGAATACGATTCAATGGCGTGTTTGGATAGGATCCGCCACGAGCACTATATAAGGAGGTGCATGAGGTCATTGGGAGAGGCGCGTGAAACACCATCAAACCCTAGCCGCCATCTCCTTGAGAGCTCCACCGCGCGACTTGGTGCCGCACACCGGCGTTCGGTTGTTCCTTCCCTGGACGTGTGGATACCGTAGAGGCGCTACTACGATTGTTGCGCTTGAGGACGATCCGCGATCTTCACAAGGAACCGCAGACGTTGTTGGAGGAGACGATCGGCTCGTGAGGACGTTGGACGATCGACTACGACCGCTTCATCGACGCGCTCTTCGTTGGACCAGACTGCTCCAATCCTTCTTCCGCTGCTCTGCGCGTCTGTTGGTAACGATCTGTGATCATCTACTTGCTTGGCATCCTGGTTCGCGTGGTAGAAATTTTTTGTTTGTAGCTATCGTAGCCTACCCCGTGACCCTACAGTAGGGTCATGTGCAGACCTGAAGTTTGATTGCCATCAAGTTTGTGTTTCATATTAATTTATTGCTTGTTGGCTCAATCCGGTGACTCTGGCAGCAGCTTGTACTCCCGAGAAATAGGGTGGCTGTTTGAGTTTTACTTTATTGCTTCATGCATGCGCTGCTGTACAGATAATTGGAAGTAAAATCAATTCTCAATTGCTTTTCTGTTGGCTTTAATTGAAAAGTGTTGTGCGACTGAATCTTTGAGCTGAGCTTGCTCTGTTCTGTAGACTAGTTAGCTCTGTTTATAGCCGCAGCTTTTGGTGTTGGATCTTTAAGAAAAAGTTGGAGCTAGCAGCTTGAATCTTCTTGTTAGATTATTTTATTGTCTTGCTGTTGTTCTCTTGAGCTCAGGGGTTTGATCGGATTCAACACAGGTCATCCGCTATGCCTGTATACAGATCTTCATAGCTTTTATAGCTATTGGAGTGAAAGTAGTGTTGAGTTTGATCGAAGGTGAAAAATAGAGAAAGCGTCTATTCACCCCCCCCCCCCTCTAGTCGCCTTTCCGGTCCTACACAAACTCCTTGGAATTACCGTCTTCGCTTCTCTCATCATCGTTGAGCTGGGTAGCTAGATGGAGGAGGCGATGGATCGAGCTGATGACGACTTGTAAAAGACCGGCCAATATGCATATGCAGGATTAGGGATGGCAATCGGGCGCGGCGGGTACGAGTAGTGCTCACCCATACCCATGCCCGCGACCCTAAATCCCCCCCGCGGGCATGCCCGCGAAAGACGACGGGCGAAGAATCTCGCCTATGCCCGTCGCCCGTGGGTACCCGTCACCCGCGGGCATGCCTGTTTACCCGCGAAGACATGATACAGTTCTTCTTTTGCATGCTCTAGTTTCAGCAACAGTAACCAAGTAACACCACATTCTGAACCTCTCAATTTGACCTTGAACTTCTTACAGAATGTTATCAGATAACATGTACTAAGAAAGAACATTGGTTTACACTTTACACAGATAATTGACACATAGTTTAACTTGAATAACCTCAACGCATGCCCAATTTCTCTGAAGGGCAAGCTCTTTAGCAACTGGTTAGTGCATGAGAATAAACTGGGTGATAATTCAACTATACCATTCTCAAGAGCTTCCTGCATTCTCTGAAGTAACAAAATTGATTTGGCGTATGGGTCAGCACCAGAATGCATCCCTAATCCATTTTCACCCTTCCCAAGTCCCAACACTCCCCTCATCCATTGTGTCCTCAACATCAGCATCATCAGAATCACCACTTCCCTAGACCAATCTCCCCACCACACTACTCCCATTCTCCTTGTAGTAACCTTCGATTGTCGATCGCACCTCCTTGCTTGGCTACCCTTCATCACTGTGGTGCGGAGGTCTCCCACCACACCTGATCATCGGACGTCGACAACATTAGAGGTGCGGAGGTCAGAGTACACGCTGGAGCGCGAGTTCTCGACCTCGGCGGGAGCGACGGCAGAGTAAGCACGCGCCCTGTCGGCTCGCACGCGGGCGGCGCGGGAGTTTTTCCCGTGCAGAGAAGCCGATGGAGGCGATGAGGAGGCCAAGATCCGGGTCTAGCTTCGCCGGCGCCGACGACGGCTCCTGTGGGATGAAGCGGGACTCGACGGAGGCGGTGGAGCTCTCCTCGACAACTACTTGCTTCGCCCGCGGTGGTCGGCGGCGAGGTAGCCGGCGCTGTGGAGCTCATGAGTCCTCATCGCCCAAGATCGCCAGTGGAGGAGGCGTCTGCGGCGGCGACCTCGTCGGCCGTGAACGGCGGCGACGGGTGGATCTGGATCTGCGGATCGGCGGGAGGAGGACGGGCGATGGTGCCAGATCTAGAGTTCTTGGGCAGCTGGCCGGAGCAGACGGGGGCAAGATCTAGAAGAGCGCGTGGGGAGGGGGGCGGGGCGTCGGGCGCGGGATGGGAAGAGGCTTCTGGCGGCTGGGAAATGGGAAGTGGGATGGGAGCCTGGGACTTTGAGCGAGTCGACCGAGCCATTAGGGTTTTAGACAGTGGCCCCACCTGTCAGTGAAGGTTGCGAGTAATCGGGCGAAGCGGGTACGGGTGGAACTTACCCATGCCCGCGCCCGTTTACTCGATGGGCAAGGATTTGTGCCTGTTTCTATGCCTGCGGATAAAAAAAGACGTTCATACCCGTCTCTATTAATATATTCACCTACGAGTACACAGGTAATCGGCCACGATTGCCGGATATCCCCGTTCCAAGTTGCCGATCGACTTCGCTTTCGTTTCTCTGTCTGCATCTGCAAAAAGGCGTCGCCCGCACCGCATGCTGATGCTGCCAGGATGGTCCATCCAGAATCTTTCTACTAGGATGGTCCATCCAGAATCTTTCTACTCTACTCCAGTGTGTGCAGTTCGTGAACGCTAGCTAGCAAGATAGATAGCCAATCACGGTGTCTCAAACTGTCAATCTCCCGATTAGGATTAGTTTGCAACTTTGCATTGCATGCGCGCGAGCAAGAGACGTGTAGGACTAGCTATATCAAGTGCATGCTCCTATGCAGGCTAAGAGCCTGCGTTAATTGGCCTGCAAGTCAAGTGGCATGCGTGCGTCTTTGTCCCGTACATCGGCACAGTATATACATTACATAGCCATCTCTCTGTGTGGTGTATATATATGCGGTGCATACATGATACATCGCACCGTGGTGGCCGTGCGGCTGCAGCGACGCCGCTCGGTGTTCGTGTGGCCCACACGGCCACACGACAGCTCTATGGGATTGAGTATATGTTGGTATGTCCGTCGTCTGTACGATAAAGACATTATTTTTGTAAATACGTGATTACGGCCGTGCTTCCGAAAAACGTAAACAACTCTCTTTGTGTGGTGTATATGCGGTGCATACATGATATCGCACGGAAAGGCTTCATCTTGGCATGCTCCATATGCATTCTCGTCGACTCTGGCTGTAACGTTTTTGTTGGAGTACAGACACAGTAGATTGTCGATCGAGATCTAGCTACCGCAATTTTAAAGATAGGAAAAATAATTGTGACAGTCAACGTGTTTTATGTTGTGTCTTCGTCGTAGGCTTGGTTGGGCCTAAAAATATCGGATTTGCTATACATCTATCGACTAAAATTTTTGTGAAATCAGTCGAATTTGTCACCTTTGGATTATCTCCCTGATTCGTACTGCGGCCTCCCCTCTATCTCCTTCAACTCCGGCAAAGCTGAGCCCATTTTTCTATATCAATCGATCTCAAAGTTTTCGTTTGTATAAATCTATAGACCGAAGTTGAAAGATATATATGACGCCAACTAAAATATGTTTCACTTCCATTTTCTCGCATCCATGGCTCCCTTAGGGCTTATTTAGCAATCAGGGGGCAAATTCCCCGTTAGAATAATAAGCTCGGCTTGGCTCGGCTCCCTTACTTGCACGCGTGAGTGCGTGTGGCGTGAGTCCTCCGTGTACTCCCTCAACAATAACGAAAAAGTCAACGTTGTATAGCTAATGGAGTCTAAACATGGGAGGTAAGGGTTGAAACAATCAACAATACATGGGAGGTAAGGGTTGAAACAATCAACAATGCTCGATGCTGGTTTATTGCCATAAGCAACCACATAATCACACACAGAACTGTATATTTTACAAACATATATACAAGACAACCAGAGCATTACATGTACAGTACATATATGTGCTTCTTATATCACTACAAGGGATTACCATTCTAGTGACACTATTCACCTGATTTATAGTGACAACATGTTATTCTCTCGCTATTTCATCTGTAATTGGTGATAAAATATTATGTTATCACAGGATGCCTTAGTAGTGACAATTCTACAGTGATATACTATCACTTTGCCACTACTTCATTTTCGGATGGTGGCAACATATTTTATCGTCACATGGCATATTAGTAGTGATGATTTTGTAGCGACAAACTATTATGTTGTCACTACCTCATTTATAATTAGTAACAAAGCATTATGTAGCCACAAAATACCTTAGTAGTGATGATTTTATAGTGACAAACTATCACATTGTCACTACTTAATTTATAATTAGTAGCAAAATATTATGTCATCAAAAAATAACTTAGTAGTGACGATTCTGCAGTGGCAAGCCATCATGTTTCTGAGTACTTTATTTATAATTCGTGGCTGTATGCCTGTATGGTATGGGTAAGTAACACATATGATGCGACGAGTACAAACTAAAAGCAGGGTACTTGGCCATTAGGCCCATTGGTACGTATTGATGTATGC
Source organism: Phyllostachys edulis (assembly GCA_036346405.1). Classification (NCBI taxonomy): domain Eukaryota; kingdom Viridiplantae; phylum Streptophyta; class Magnoliopsida; order Poales; family Poaceae; genus Phyllostachys; species Phyllostachys edulis. The sequence continues at coordinate 62,272,394 of CM070549.1, forward strand.
TTAGCTATTTATAATTCCGTCGTATCGTCGATCGACACGGTCAGTTCTAGGCTTCTAGCCCAGAATCTAGACGAGGGAGAAGGGCAAGGGGACGATGTTGATGAGGCCGCCGAGGATCTGGCCGATGAGGCCAATCAGGCCGCCGAGGCCACCTCCGCCGAGGCTGCCGCCGGCGGCGCCGACGAGCTGCAGCGGCGCTGTCAGCGTCCCGGTGGCGTCGGCCAGGGACACGTTGCAATCGGCCAGCGGGGTGGTCACGACCAGCTTGCACTCGTTGCCAACCAGGGAGGCGATTATAGCCGCGATGACCGGGCCCAGGTTGATCGAGAACGCTCCGCTGCCGTCCGCCGTCACGCCGGTCACCACCTTGCCGCCGCACTCCAGCTGCACGCCGGCGCCTGTCCGGAGCAACCACAAGCAAAACATCAGACACGGCCGGAGATCAGGTGCGTTGATTAAGAGGCATTCAGGCTAGAATTAAATAGGTCCTTACGGGGGAACACCGGGACCTTCGCCACGTTGATGGATGTCCCGGTGCTGCATGGCACTACGCCCGTGACCGTGAGGAGGGCCAAGGGACCCGAGCCTGCCGCCTCCGCACCATGCGGGGCGAAGCCGACGACGACGACGAGGAGGAGAGCAGCGGGGAGAAGGCTCCTGATCGACGCCATTGCTATCAAAGCACTGTATGTTTCTTTGATCCTCGATCTCTCTGAGCTGTACGAGTGAGAGGATGCGCTGCTGAGTGTGGTAGCCCATGCTGCTGCATGGATCCTCTATTTATAGCCGTGCGAGGAGGCCAAGTTGCCGCGGCTTTTTACGACTAGGTAGCTGCAATACCGCGCCACACGCCGATTAAAAAAAGGCTAGAATTATGCAGGCCAAGGTCTAGATACTGCAGCAGCTAGCCAAGCTAGTTGCCGGCTGCACTGTGCGCGCGCATGCCTGCAGTGTTCGAACGGCACACGCATGCTGTCCGCGTCGGGCATATGGCTGCAAAAATCAACTTGGCCCAAATGCATGGTCCGTGCAGCAAGAATAATCTCGAACAGTTGACGGGCACTACATGGATGGAGTGCTGGCTAGTAGATGCCAAGCTAGAGATTTCTGAACGGTGTATTATGTGAGGTGAGGGTACGCTTATTATTGGTAAATGATGATAAATCGAGGTCGGTTTGTTGGATCAGTGTATGGTCATGGAGCTATGCAGGGGATTAGCTAGGGTGGTCCGTGCGTGTGGCAATTCATCATTGCACGGCGTGCTCGATGCATGCGGCATGCCTGTAGAATTAAATTTCTTTTGGTTCATGTGCCTAACAGTGCCAAGAAGATGGGAGAAGCTACAGCGATGTCCTTGTCGGACTGTACTTCCATGCAATGACCATGGTCAGTATCACTATATTCAGAATGCGGATCCAGGTCCACCATGCCAAGAGTGTTTTTGTGAGAGAGTAAGCAGTGATCCGTCGTAGCACCACAAAACAATATTGTAGCGTTTTATGATTTTTTTTATCGGACAATGGAGATCGCTCCTAACGCTCATACACTGTATATTCGCTGTATTGACTCCTTCAATGCTGTAGCACCACGGAACAACAATGTGGAAAAACACTGTAGCAAAAATACTGTGGTGTTTGGTCTTGTTTGTTGATTTTTTTTACTGGATAGTATTAGAGATCGTTTCTAATGCCCATGCACTGTAGATGCTCCTCTGCCGATTTTTTTGTGATTGTATGTGCCTTTGTCGGATTTTTTTTTTAGATGGTGGGATCAAATTGGCTAGTTCTTGCAGCATTGTTCACGCATCCTGAGAACAACTAATTAGATTATATCTACTAAAGAATACTGATGGCGTACATCTGATCGATCGGCTATATTGGTGGAAGATTCTTGCGGTGTCTAGGCAGTAGGCATCATGCTCTTGTGTTAGGGGCCAAATTTTCATCCATCGGATCAACATTCAACAGCTGAAACACCTATACATCTCCAAACACATGTAAGCGATATAAAATTCGACTTAAATATAAAAAGATATCAGGCGCCTAATATTCTTTTTTCAGAGGAGCCTAATATTCCTGTTGTGTCATTGCCTGCCTTGTTAGCTTGGCAAGTTCTTGAACCCAACCGAACCCAAATTTATTCGGCTTGGGTCCAACCAATATGAAACTAGTCCGGCACAAAACTAACTTGGTCCAAGTCCAACCAAATCCAACCTTAATCAAACTTAAACCCGACCCAATCTAACCCATCCTGGCCAAAACTAAGATGAAGATTGAAGATTACGCCCAGATTCCTCCATTTTCTCCCTTGAAAAGAGGACTACATCGTCGAGCTCTAACCGGTACTAGGCGGCAGTGGCCCGTCCAAGGTCCAACTAAGCCCAAATTAGCCCGTATAGCCGGCCTGGCCTGCTAATTCCCCGAGTTTAGCACGTCTGTGAGGACAGCAATCAAAGTATCACAAAAGAAAAACCGCAAATTCGATCTGAGTGCAGCCTTCAGCTGGAATAGCTCTCACCCGGCCTTGTTCACCTTCGGTTATGCTTGGGAACAGCCAAGGCCCAAGGGGCTAGTACTAGTACAAGCCATAAGACGAAACCATGAGTGCAACTGAAATGGAGAGCTACTAATTGTTGCCTAATCTTTCTTTAGATGAACTGTTTCCTAATATCGATACTACATCATTAACAGCTGCCCCGTACTTGTGACGGGGCCTGGAACAGTCTCCATTGATCACTAAAATGTAATCAGCACATTAATTTATTACTGCGTAAACTAGAAGCTACCGGTTGTCTTTGCACTCAGGTATTATAAACCATTTCCAGCCATTAAGATTTAAGAATACAGCTATCAAAGCATCCATGTCTTTGCACTCTGCTACTGTTGTTAGTGTAAAAACTGAACACAAGTGAGGGGACGGACGTCGACCGTGTTACGGGCCGAGAATGACTCGATGGTTTATACAAGTTCTAGGGTCCGAGAGGACCGCCCTACTCCTGTCGGTGGCCTACGAGTGTTCAAGGGTTCCTCCCGGAGGCTCGCCTGATGTCTAGCTTTCTTATCTTGCTCCAGATAGCTCTCCTCTTGAATGAGGGATACATGGGGTATTTACAGGCTCTTCGGCCTCTACAAATGACAAAAATACCCCTCGAGGATAGCTACTCTAAGATACAAGCGGGGGGTATAATTAGGGGTGAAAACGGATCAGATACGGACGGATAATGGCTCTGCCATATTTGTTTTCACATTTTTTTCCCAGATCCGGATACGAATACGAATACCCCAGATACGAATACGGATACGAATAATATCGAATACGGAGCGAATACAAATCGAAACGAATACGGTCACAGATATTTTTTGGAACATGAAAACCCCTTAAATTGTATGCAAAAAATTGACGAAAACATATAACTAGTTTATTTGATGCAAACATTCATGAATTGTTCATATTTTCAGTAACCACACATAATATTGACACTAGCAAGCTGCATTAACTAGTTCATCACAAATATAACACTTAGTTTGCTATATTTAGCTCATAAGTCATAACTCACAAAGTCACAAGTCATCACGCATTCACACTTCGTTCATCACATACATAAAACTTAGTTCACACTAACATTGATCAGGCTGGATGGTTAATCTATATACAAATGACTATAACATCCCAAAGTATGTTACCAAAAATAAAATTAATAAAATTATTATTTTATTGGATTTTCGAGATTTAAAAGAGTTTTCTTGGTTAAAAAGAAAAATAATAAAATAAAGTCAATTATTTAATTTCCTAGTTTTAGTGTCAAAAATAAAATTTATTGATTTTTCTGGGATTTTATTGGATTTAAAGTGAAAAGGACATTTTAATTAAATTCTTGAATTTCCGGATTTTAAAAAGGTTTTTCCTATTTTTTAGAAATTAAAAATAATTTATGTTCAAAAATAAAACCAACTTTTAGTTGGAATTAATTTTATTAAGTTCAAAATAATTCAAGGAATTTCTATGATTTTTTTCTAGAATTTTTTTTTAACTCTATTTGCTATTTTCTAAAAGGCTATTTGATTTGTTGCATTTTCTGAAATTCAGAAATCAATTAAAATCTCATTTTCTCTTTTGGGCCGAAATCTGGATATCCAGACTTAGTCTTATCCGGATAATCCATATTTGTATCTCAGATCCGGGATAGCATGCCTCTAGTATTCGCTTCGCTTTCGACAAAAAAATCCGAATTCATTTCTGATCCGAAAATTATCCGAGAAAAATACGATCCGAGATAATCCGAATCTGTTTCCGTCCGGAGGGCCGAAAACTATCCGATCCGTTTTCACCCCTAATAATCGGTCTTTGTCAGGTGATTACATTTCTAGATCCGTTGAACAGGTGTTTTCCCTATGGACTTTTCATCGCATAGCAAGGGGAGGATTTGGGTTAGAGAGCGAGGGGGAGTTTACCGCAGAGCGAGGCTTTAGCAGCTCCACCATCACCAAGAACCAAGCCTCCAGTAGCCATCCCCTCACCATGCTATGCATATTAATGAAATATCACACATTAGTAAGCAACCCAACATTAAGTAATAAATTGAATCAATCCCAATAAGCAAAACATCACAAATCAACATCAGAAGAGTGAAGTGTAGTAAGCTGTAATTAGGAAGTAAGGGGGGGAATAGAAGGCAGCGAGCAAAGCGACAGCCGTAGGCCAAGCTGCAGAGGGGAGCAGAGGCGAGCCGAGGAGGCGTTGGCCTTCTACTAGCAGATGGATGGAATATTCTTCCAACAGTAGCCTCCTACCCCTTGGTGTTTTGGAGGAAACACCAAAGGGGTAGTCTTGAATTATGCTTTTTGTGTAGAGGTTAATATTTCAAAAGAGCCTTGGCAGATTTGAACTATGACCACGTCCGAAAATATGCTCCGAAAGCACCATACTATGTCCAGCTGGACTACCATCCTCAGATTCCACTCAAAAGTTCTGGCCACTTATTCATTTCTTCGCTCTCTTGGGCTGGTTTTGACTGGGCTACCCAGACTGACTTTGTACGAACTAGCTTTCTAGTGATCTTTTTAGCCGACACCATATTTGGCTGCACATGGAGGCAGGTGACTTTTCAGTGGGGCTAGCTAGTCATGTGGGTAAAGGGCATGGAAGCCTAGCCATTCCTCAATCCTCTCACAAGGAATAAAAGTAGCAAAGCCTTCAGGTTCCCTTCTTCTTTCTTCATGGTCATGGCCGCCAAGTCCTGAGCTGGGGCAAGCACAGAGGGGATGGGGGCAAGAGCTCGGGCCTCCCACGGTGAACCATTACTCTTCCTCCCAAGGCGCCGAGCTCCGACGGGTGAGGCTCCCCTGGCCTTGTTTGCTTCTTTCTTCATGATCCCCTTTCTACTTTTCTTTCTCTCAGTTCTTCTTTCCAGTTTGTGCTTTGTCCGAAATACTTCATGGTGCTGCCTCCCCCGACTTGCCCAACGCCCCCGACCACGCAGCTCCCTGTCTCCCACAGCCGCTGCCTCAGGCTCCAACCTTACTCGGCGGCGCTTCCAGGGTGCCAGGGTGCTATGGCACGGCTGCTAGGGCACAAGGGCCGCCTGGGCAAGAGGGGCGTGGTGGCAAGGCATACGGGAGTGTAGGGAACCACGAGGGCACGGGCGCAAAGGCACGGGTGCGTGAGGGCATGGGCACACGAAGGCTCAGGCGTGAGGGCGCGCGAAGGATCGGGCACGAGGGCACGGGCGCGTGAGGGCATGGGCGCGCGGGCGCATGAGGGCGTAGGCGCGTGAAGGCTCGGGCGTGAGGGCACGTGAGGGCGCAGATGCGCGAAGGCTCGGTCACGAGGGCACGGGCGCGTGAGGGCACGCGAGGGCTCGAACATGAGAGCACACGAGGGTACACGCGCGAGAGGGCTCAGGCACACAAGGCACAGGCGCGGGCATGAGAGGGCACTAGGTGCGCGAGGGCGCACGAGGGCGCGGGCGTGAGGGTGTAGACCACACGGGATTTCGAGGGTGCAGGCGCGAGGGCATGTAAGAGCGCAGGCACACAAGGCACGAGGGTGCATGGGGCGTAGCCGCACAAGGCACGCGGGACGCGTGGGTGTGCATGATGGTTGCCTATTGAATCTATTAGCAAGATGTTATATTCTATATAATTTATGCGTCTATTGGTGTTCATGCGCTGAGTACTTATCCATTTTTCATTGCCGTCATCGCAGGTTTTTCCTGTTTCGCCGCCATGACTAAGGACAGTGACCTCTTCCGCCAGGGAAAAGGAGACAAGGATCGGGTTAAGGGAACCGTGATGGATCTACCATGCGATGATCTTGATGAGGATGTCGAGATTCTTGACGATGGCCTCAGCAAGGAGGCTCTTGTGGTGGTCGAGCCTTCCTTGCTCACTAAGGCGGAGAAAGCGGCATTGGTGGCACTTGGGAGCCACCTCACACTGAATGACACCTGGTGGCCGGGGCCGGACGAGCGCCCCTACCCCTCAAAGGGGTACACTGTTACGTTCAAAGCTTGGTTTGAGGTCAGCTTGGGGCTTCCTATCCATCCCTTCATCCGGACCGTCGTGAAGCACTACCATGTTGAGCTCTCACACCTCTCGTGCAAGCTCCTTGCCAGGGTGAGAGTGTTCATGTGGCTGTACGAGACGGTAGTTGAGGGCAGGTGTTTGAAGCCTACCATTACAGCCTTCGACCACTCTTCCATCTCCAGTGGTTGAATGGGAGGTTCGAACCACTAGGCTCGCTAACCTCGATTGTCTAGAACCAGGGCGAGTGCCCTGTCCACGCCACTAGGTACAACTGGAACCATCCTAGGAAGAAGTGGTTTTACTTAAAGGTGGAGGGCTTTCCATACACCGCTAGCCAGCCCAAGATAACCCAGGATGGTTATCCTGAGATTCCTCCTCTCTCGGACGCCGATTGGGAGTTTGTTTGTGCTACATCTGAAGTCTGTAAGTGGAGTGGCGTTCGGGATTTGATGGAGGAGATGACCCTTCTAGATGCTAGTCCCCTGTTTGCTGAGAAGCGTGACTATTTGACATTCTCCAAGAAAAAAGGTGGGCACAGCTTGGCTAGTTTTCTCCTTTACTTGTGGCTTGTCCCGTCATTTGTGAATCTGAATTATCTTTTTAACTTTGTGCAATGCGCCCTTCCACGAGGGCAGTTGAGGAGGCCGACTGGATCCTCGGGGAGATGACCGTGACTGAGTATGAGGCACTTGAGTAGGTCAACATCTTTGATGGCCGAGGGTGGCACAGCGTTGCCAACAGCTTGAAGTTGGTGATGCCTCCTTGGGGCAAGCATGTCCCTGATCCGACGAAGAGGAAGAAAAACCATGGTGTTGGATCTAAAGGGCACTACAAGGGCCCCCTCCGAAGGGTCATTTGACGACGAAGCCCTCTGTTGCGGGAGCAAGGCCTCCTACCACAGGAGCGAAGCCCCCCTGACAGGTGGCTTCCACCCTCGTGCTCCTGGAATCGCACGGTTCCCCTCGAGGCATCTTTCACGCCATGCTGCCCCTGGCCATGCCTTGTGTAAGGAGAAGCTTCAGGATCTCGAGGTACTGCAGAGGTGGCCTCCACAAAAAAGGAAGAGGGAGCCCTCCACCAATGATCATTCCCGCATTCCCAATACTGAGCCCGGATGCGAGGTTGCTCGGGAGTCTCCTCAGAGCCGTAGGACTTCTCAAACCACATCTTCTTCTCCGAGCTCTAGTTCTGCGTCTCCCATAGGCTCTAGCTCTGTCAGGTCCCTTGTACGCACGGTTGAGGAGTGGCTGGAGGAGGGAGAGCTAGGCTCAACCGCTCGCGGGGGATCGGAGACTCCCGCCACTCAGTGTTGTGACGCCTTTGATTCTCTCTTCGAGGGTGAAGGTTTAGGCGCATTTCCTTTCTTGTTTACCTTTATTCATTTGTTACTTATTGTTCATTAATATTTTATGTTTATGTCAGATATTGCTGACGTTGGAGCACAGGCTGGTGACGCGGGGAATGTGGCGCCCAAGGTCTGGGGCCCAAGAGGGGAGAAGGCCCCTCCCGGCCTTGAGGTCAGGTGCGCGAGGATCATGATGGGGTCACGAGCTATTCCTCCAGTGAGTTGTCTTCTTACACCGTCCCGCTCATTGATGATGATGATGCAGCAGCGCAGATTCACCGCCTCACTGAGGGGCGTGTCAACAAGTACATGGCTTGCTTTCACGATACACGAGACGTCGGAGAGTTCTCCCAGCTTCTCAAGGATCGGCTGGGCACCACTGTAAACCTCTACTTTCAAGTACCTTTGTGGTTATTACCTTCCTCTGCCCAACACTTGCTTTTCAAACATCCTCTAACGTTGGCATTTTACATGCTCCCTACAAGCCACTTCTATCTCTAACATCATTAGGGATGAAGCCCCCCAAATCATAGAAGAGATGTTCCACGAGGTGGTAGCTGAGGCTCAGCAGAGTGCCCCACCGTTGGACGATGATAGGCTGAAGTCCGTAGAGACTAAGCTAAAGGCTGTAGAGAAAAAAATGTAGATCGCTGAAGACAAGTTGAAAGCCACCGAGGAGAAGTTGAAAGTTTCAAAGAAGAAGGCTAGGGTCATTCGCCATGTGAATGTGAGCTTGGAGGAGGATGTGACCAAGTCCTGGCAACGGCTGAATCACATCTTCGGACTCTAAGAGATCACCCTAGCTGCACAGAGGTCCTTGGAGAGCTTGGGGGCTAAGGTTACTCCAGTCCCATCAGGGATGACGAGGCTAGAGGTGTGGGTTCTCCTCCTCGAGGAGCGAGTTTGTCTGTTCACCCAGGCTATAGAGGACCAGAGCTAGTCCTTTGCCACATCAGTTTTGACAGCCGAGGCCCTTGCCATTTCCCATCGCTGCGATAGTTCAAGCAAGGAGGCGATGCGTGAGGGCCTACGTGGCTCCTTCACTCCAGAGGTGAAGAAGACGTCCCCAAGGGAGCGAGCTAAACTAAGACCACTCGCGGCAGAGTTCATGAAGAGCGTTGCTTTATCCCTGGCCTCGAAAGTTAATGTGCCTTCACGAGCAGACGGCGAGCGTGACACCCCAGCAAGTGTATGACTTCTGGCGACATGTTCTGCTTAGTAGAGATTCTGTAGTGATATCATGCAGACTTGCTTAGCGTTCTCTTTTTTGTAGATGAGTTAGGCCTGAGAGCTTATGTAGGCTCTATCCCAAGAGCATGGTTATGTTCGCATTTGCATATATTATGAAAATGACAAGATGATGTTATGTTTTATTCAAGACATGTTTGAGAAGGCGATTGGCATCAAATATAAATGGTGTGCGCAGAGGGGCTGAGCGCTCGGCCGATCGGACCCTGCCTTATGAGGATAGCCCACGGAGGTTGGGCGGTTTAGCAGCGAGTCTCAACCTTAGTTGGGTAAGGTGACAAGGAGTTTTTAGACACCTTTAGAAAGATGTAGGTACCTTGCTTGAGAAGCATTTGGTATGCCAAATGTAATAAGGGCATGCTTTCGTGCCTACTGAGTGGGGATGTCTCTCAGGACCTGTAAAGGTTCTTGGTTTGTATGATCGCTTTTTTCATAGGCAGGCGTTCCCGAGGGGATGCGAATTATGTTAGGCATGGTTGGCCTTCGCTTGCCTTGGAGCAAGGTGAGGAGTGACTCGGAGGTCGTTCAGCGTATAGCCTAGAGGCTGAAGGGGGACTAATCCTTAACACATCCAAAAACTCGGGCGCTAGGCCCGAGCCGTCACTTGCGTCCTGGGTCCAGTAGGACGCAAGCCGCCATAGCAGAGGCAACGGACGCCCAAGCCGCTTTGGTCTTTTGTTAGGGGAGACCACGGGGGTCATGCGCCCTATACACCACGGAGGTGACACTCTTCATAAGGGAAGGGTTAACGATAGCCTGAGCGTCTCAAGTGAGACTTATGAGACTAGTAGATAAGGACAGCTCCTTAACAACAGCGCATTAGGAGCAAGTCCTTACAGTTAGTTGCAAACACGCTAGTCAAACGATCTCCTGAAATGGTTTAACCTCCTAACAACAGTGTGTTAGAGGGCGGCCTTCTAATAGCAACGTGTTAGGAGGCAAACCTTTCAATCGCCGACGAGCATATACTTGGGAAGACTCACACAAAACATGTTCATCCCTTAACAGCAGCGTGTTAAGGGACTACCCCGGAATCATGCCATAATTGCATAAATAGAGTGATCATGCAGGAATCTGATGTCTTCATTGCATTAAGCAAGATGATGTTTACACATCTATAGGTGCCATGAAGGGCATACAATAGAGTCTTAAGCGTAAAACTTGCGGAGCTTATGTGCATTCCATGCATGCTTCAGCTGCTTGTCTTCCAGGGTAGCAAGTCGGTAAGCGCCTGACCCCAAGACCGAGGAGACGCGGTAGGGGCCTTCCCACTTAGGGTGAAGCTTCCCTTGATCCGTCGGGTCGGTGACCTTTTTTAGTACAAGGTCACCGAGCAGGAAGGCGCGTTCCTTCACCCTATTGTTGTAGAACCGGGCAGCTTCCTGCTCGTAAGCAACATGCTTAAGGAGGGCTTGGTCACGGATTTCTTCAACGAAGTCCACCTCAATCATGTGGTTGTCCTTATTTTGGGAGAAGTTAGCAGGTGATGGCCCTAAAAGCATTTCCACTCGGAGGGAGCGATGGTGGATCTCAGCAGGGAGGGCAACTTCTGCCCCGTACACGAGGGAGAACGGAGTCCTCCCAGTGGCACGACTAGGGGGTTGTGCGCAATCCCCATAGGACATTGAGGAGCTCATCGGCCCAGGTTCCTCGCTTGAGGGCACTTGCCTCGAGGCGGCGTCGTATGTCTTGCAAAATTAGCCTATTATCTCTTTCCACGACCCCATTGGTATTTGGATAAGCCACCAATGCGAAGCAAAGGGTGGTCCCAATGGAGTCGCAGAAATCCCTGAAGGAGGAGGCATCAAACTGAGTGCTGTTGTCCACTGTGAGTTCCTTGGGAACCCCGAAGCGACACACGATATTCTTCCAAAAGAACTTCTGCACGGAACGAGATGTGATGGAGGCCAGGGGCTCCGCCTCCACCCATTTGGTGAAGTAATCCACTGATACCACCATATGCTTGTAGCTCCCCTTGCCCGGTGGGAATGGCCCGAGTAGATCCATTCCCCATCGGGCAAAAGGCCAGGTGATTAGTATGGTGTGAAGGGGATTAGCAGGAGCGTTGTGGTTGGTTGCCATCCTTTGGTACCCCTCGTATTTCCTGAGAACATCGAGGGAATCTTTCACCATCGTGGACCAATAGAAGCCTTGGCAAAGTGTTTTGGCTGCGGTTGCCCTTGGCGCGATGTGAGAGCCGCAGAGGCCCTCATGCACATCAAGGAGGAGCGAAACGCCTTCTTCTCTTGTGATACACTTGAGAAGGGTAGATGCTCTGCGCTTGTAAAGCTTTCCTTCAATGATCACATAAGCCTTGGTTTTGGAGATTAGCCTACGTGCCATTACTGCATCCTCCGGCTCCTCTTCTCCTAGTATGCACTTGATGATAGGACTCATCTAGGAGGGAGGAAGGACTGAAGTCTCGTTGACCTCTGGATGTAGTTCAGGATCGGACGCTTCTTCTACTGATGGCGTTTTTAGTACTTCAAAGAAGACTTCTGGAGGAAGGGGTTCCTAAGAGCCTGTAGCATGAGCCAGGCAGTCTGATTGGTGATTATCTCCTCGAGGGATCTGACGAGCTTCAAGTCCGGAAAAGTGGTATTCCATCTTCCTCACTTTGTCCAAGTATTTGGGCATTTTTTTTTATCAAGGCACTGATGTGTTTTATCCATCTGATTGACGACCAACTGGGAATCCCCTAAGATGAGGAGGCATTGGACCCCCATGGCCTTAGCAAGGCGTAGATCCAAGTGTAACGCTTCATACTCGGCCATATTGTTTGTGGGATTGAAGGATAAATGAGACGTGTACTCGAGTGCCTTCCCTTCTGGGCTTACCAAGATGACCCCTGCACCTCCTCCTGACAAACACTTGGATCCATCGAAGTATAATGTCTAATGCTTGCTAGTGGTGTTTGGGCTGCTTGCTAGTGCTTCGTGGTCGATTGGGGGCGTAGTCCATTTAGCCATGAAATCGGCGAGGACTTTAGATTTGACAGAAGTCCTCCCCAGGAGCCTGAGAGAGAAAGATGCTAGTTCTGTGGCCTATTTTGCTATTCTTCGCGTGGCTTCTTTGTTCTCTATAACCTTATTGAGGGGGTAGCTTGACGGAACGATGATAGGATGTCTGTGACGAAGTTTTCTTGAAGCCATGAGTAGAGCATAGCATATATTTTTTCTATCTCTGTGTACTTTGCCTTTGCGCCTGCTAGGGCTTTGCTGACATAATATACTGGGTGTTGAACTCCCTCTTTCTCCTTGACTAGGACAGCGCTCACTACGACCGGGGTTGCAGCGAGGTACAAGAGTAGTACATCTCCTGGTCTTGGACTTGTGAGGAGCAGAGGGGCTGCTAGGTAGATTTTTAGGTCTTCAAAGGCCTTCTGGGCTTCAGGAGTCCATAGGAAGCCTTCAAGCCTACGGAGTATCTTGAAGAAGGGGAGGCCCTTTTCCGCTGAACGTGACAAGAAGCGTCCGAGCACAGCCATGCGCCCCATGAGGCGCTAGACTTCCTTGGTGGAGCAAGGTGGTTCCATGTCCAGAATTACACGAAACTTTTCAGGATTTGCTTTAATTCCCCGCTGTGAGACCAAGAATCCTAGGAGTTTTCCTCCTTTTACACTGAAGGCGCATTTTCAGGGTTTAGTTTGACACCAGATTTGCGGAGGTTGACGAATGTCTCTTGGAGATCTTCAATATGTGACGAAGCTTGAATGCTTTTTACAATGGCGTAATCGATATAAACCTCCACATTGCGACCCAAATGGTCTTTGAGGATGAGGCGGACGAGACTCTGGAAGGTGGCTTCAACATTCTTCAATCCAAAGGGCATACGTAGGTAGCAGAAGGCGCCTACAGGGGTGATGAAGTTGGTTTTTTCCTTGTCTTCTTTCGCCATATGGACCTGATGATACCCTGAGTATGCGTCCAAAAAACTCATCAACTCGCACCCAGCGGTGGAATCAACGAGTTGGTCGATGCGCGGGAGTGGGTAGTCGTCCTTCAGGTATGCCTTGTTGAGGTCGGTGAAGTCGATGCATATACGCCACTTACCGCTAGACTTTTGTACCAAAACATGATTGGCCAGCCATTCCGGATGCCAAATCTCCCGAACGAGGCCGGCCTTTGAAAGCTTGTCAATTTCATCTTTAATGGCCTGGCATCGCTCTGAATAGAGTTTCTGGAGCTTTTGCTTTACTGGAGTGCACTCAGGCCTCACTGCTAGGTGATGCTGGATCACCTCCCGAGGGATGCCTGTCATGTATGACGGTGTCAAAGCGAACACATCAGTGTTGGACTTTAAGAACTCCACGATCTCTTTCTCCATTTCTCCTAGGAGATTGACCCCGATTCTAAGAGACCTCGGGTCGTTCTGGCCGAAGAGTCGTACTTCCTGCAGGTCCTCCTCCAAACGAGGCTTAAGAGAGCATCTCGCTGGAGGGGAGACGTCCGTGGCCTGCCCTGGTGAGAGAGGTGAGCGCATTCCTCCCTTTGACTCCTTAGGTTCAAGAAAGTTGATGTCGTCGGAGTTAGTTGCCGCTTTGTGGTATAGGCGGCGAGCTAAGTCTTGATCACCCCTTACAGAGATGACCCCGCGAGGGCCTGGTATCTTTAAGCACATGTAGTTTTGATGAACCGTTGCATAGAAGAGATTGAGAGTTACTCTTCCCATGATAGCATTGAATGGGGACTCGATGTCAACGACATCGAACCTGACAACTTCCGTACGGTGATTTTTCTGTGTTTCGAACGTCATGAGGAGTTCGATCCTTCCAAGGGGTTGAATGGATTTTCCTAGTACGAATCCGGTGAGAGGGCGATCGGACGGGAGCAGGATGCCATGATGATAGCCCCCCTAACTCCCACAGTTCCCTGAGCGCACGTAGGTAGAGTATATCTGCAGAGCTTTCTCCGTCGACAAGGATGCGGGAGACCTCGTAATTGGATATTGTGGCAGTTACTAAGAGGGCATCATCATGGGGGGAACCTTAAGCCTTTTACATCCTCAACTATGAAGCTAAGAGGAATGCTTGCCCATTTGGGAGAAACGCTTTGAGAAGCCAACCCTACGACGTTGATCTCTCTGGCGTACTCCTTCTGCTGGCGCTTTGACACATGCCCAAAGGCCGAGCCCTGTATTATGACGTTTACTTGTCTTCGTGGCGCTTGGAAGGGGAGTTCGTGATCAGCATCTTACAGGTGCTGCCCGAGGGTAGATCACCAGGGGCCTATGCTGGGGGTGGTGGGATTGCTTGAGGGGGCATCACCTGTGCAGCCGTGGGGTGTGGTGGTGACCCTTGGTGCAGCTCGGGGCCGCGCTTGAGGAGTTTCGCCACTTTAACAGTGTACTGGTGGCATTCATTTGTATCATGCCTGTTCATCTTGTGGTAGGCACACCAGCTCCCGTCTCCTAGATTTGGGTTGTTCATTATTTCATTGCGGCCTTCATCATGGCGTCCCTTCTAGTGGGTTTTAGGTCTTGATTCCTTCTTGGGTCCTTTGGTGGAGTTACCCTCGTGTTCCTGTGAAGGAATGTCGGTCGCGATGAGGATTTTGGAGTCGTGTACGTCGCCGGAGTGATCCCTCCGGTCTTTTCCCTTCTTACTGGAGGAGCCTCTTGACTTCTTCCCGGGGGAGATGCTTCTGTCCAGTGGAAGAAATCCCTTCTTCTGGTTGATGAACCAAGAACGCGCCGTTCCGGAGAGGAACAGTGGGAGACAGTTGCACATCTACTTCTCTGCCTCCCCCAGTCCGAATCGCCGTGGAGTATACTTCCAAGAACTACATGGGGTCAGAGTCCCCATCATATGGCCCAAGGTTAGGCTGGCAGAACTTTGGTTGAAACGGAGTTTTGAAGATGTCTCGGGCGAGAGGGTTGCCAGTTTCCGGGACGCCCTTATCCCTTCGTGCGTGAGGTGATGGTGATTGTGCGGTGCGAGTGTGCGACGACGGCAGTATCGGGGTTCTCTTGAGTTGGAAGAGCTAGATGCTTGACGATGGCGGTAATGGTGCAAGCGCATTGGCGAGTTGGAGCGCCCGCGTCTACCTATGGCTTGATCAAGCCAGGAGATTAGGGATTCAACATCCATTTTTTATGGCCGTGGCGACTACGCTCCCCTGTGGATGCGATTGGTAGCACGGGGACATGCCTAGTGCTTGTAGTGTACATGCTCTTCTGACTGCCCCAGCCACAGCCTCCCTAATGCGAATCCTTACGGCTTGGTGAGTGCACTTGGGCCGTAACAGGTGGAATGGTCTATTCGTCTGAAGGTGTTGGAGTGGGCACAGGAGGAGGAATATCTTTTGGTCCTACGGGCTCCCTAGTCGCCCTGGCCATGTAGCACCTTGGGGATAGAGCCCTGCACTAACTGGTGGGAGTTGGTTCACCATCTCCGAGTGCAGACGCATTTGCCCAGGCAGAAGAGCTTGAAGAGGAGGTCGCAGAGTGCCCATTCCAGGGGGTATGAACGCAGGCCTCGGAGGCTGAGGCGATGGGATGAATTGTAATGGAATGGGCTGAGCTCCTCCCCATCCAGAGTTCGGCGGGTGCATCGACCAGTAAGGAGCCCTGTTTATCATCGCCGCGTGGGCGAGTGGAGGGAGGTTGTAAGGATGTCCCTCTAGCCCTCCTCTGAGGAAAATTCCATGTGCGGCCGAGTCAATGGCCACTTGAATCGAAGGCGGCGCTGGAGCAGGGAGACGTGCTAAGGGCCGTTGGGAGTACAATATATGGCCATCATGTAGTCCACCATCTACCTTACGGTTGCCTCCACCATTGCTTTGCAATTAGCGACGTCGAGCCCCCCAAGAGCTATGGACGACCCTGGAGCTTCGACGACATTTCGGGCCTCTTGCCTTGGGCCAGACACCGCGTCAGTGGTGCATTGGAGGTGGGAATACTTGGCGGCCTGGGAATGCGCAGGACGTTGTCTGTCCCAGGATGAACAGCCCCGATCTCCAAAGATAACCCGCCTCTTGTGTTTTTTCGGGGAACGGGCCGGTCGTCCGCGAGCTCCTTATGCTCTTGAAGTCAAAGGAGGCCTCGTGGACTTAGAGTACTTCTTAGTAGGAGCCATAGCCTTCTATCGATTAGCTATGAACCCGACGGACGATGCCAATGTTGTTAGTGTAAAGGTATTTATATGCTCTTAGGTCTGTACAAATGACCAAAATACCTCTTAAGGGATAACTACTCCAAGAGTACAAACAAAGGTTATAATCTGTATTTATTAGGTGATTACATTTCTAGATCCGTTGAACATATGTTTTTCCTGTAGAGTGAGTCCGTCCTACTAGCAGGTGGATTCTTCCAACAGCTACTATGTCAACTGTGCACAAGCAGCAACCTAGCCCAGGTGGCTCAGCTCAAGAGCATTGCAAATGTACGGAGTAATACAGAAAAGTTCAAGCAAACACCTTCCACTACTTGAGATAATACATCAAGCAAAATTACACATACCCCACCTCACCCACTGCTTACCCACTGCTTAACACTACAACTTGCAAGCACATCACCATCCCATCTGACATAGTAGTAGAGGTTACACAAACGCGACGCGACGCCGAGCAGAGGGCTGCAGAGCAAGCTCGACGCAGCCCGGAGCTGGCCTATGTACATTATACTAACACAGCACACCACCACCAAACAGCTTTCAACACCTTGTACACGGACCATGCATGCCTGCACATAGCAGACAGAGAACACTACACATACTTACTAGCATCTACATTATATCCCAGTAGAGGTAAGACAACCCTCAACTTCTCTCCATTTCCCTCTTGATATGTCTTCTCCTCCTCTGCCT
Source organism: Phyllostachys edulis (assembly GCA_036346405.1). Taxonomy (NCBI): domain Eukaryota; kingdom Viridiplantae; phylum Streptophyta; class Magnoliopsida; order Poales; family Poaceae; genus Phyllostachys; species Phyllostachys edulis. Next base: position 62,289,315 of record CM070549.1, read on the forward strand.
TGTATGAAGTAGATGCTGGCCAAGGAGCAAAAAGGAGTGTGAGCACGCCTGGGGCTCACACTTCAAACGGGGGAGGGTGGCTGGTCGTCCCAGGTGTTGCCCTCTCGTATGCATCTGACGATGATTTCCTTCTGAAGCGACCACCTGGTGAATTCAGTCCCTCAAGGTTAGGCAAGATACAGTAAACACCCAACAAAAGATGATGCTTATTAGTCTATAGAAAAGAACATTCGGAGTAACATGATGTACATGTGCGTCATCTAGTGAGGGTAATCAACTGTACTACTGGAGGCCCGTGTTTCTTTCACACGAAAGAGTGATACATACGAACTCGCTACTCGCCAATCCGAAAGAGAGGATGAACATGCATAAAGACGAGTTGAAAAATTAAATTTCCAATAAGAATGTACCAAAACACAATACGGTTGTGGGCTTGGAAACTGAAACAGCAAAAAGATAAGAAGTATCCTTGTTTCTCGAATGATCTACCCCCTCGCCCTGTCTAACTTGTACTACTAGCTAGTACTTATTATTTAAAGAAAGGTGTTTCAATAAATTATGCTGCAAGAAAAAAAAAAGTATCTAGATCCATATCAAAAGAAGCCACTAGAATCTAGATCAATAACAAAGTATCTGCGTCAATAAATCAACACAGATAAACAAGACTGTTTGGATTGTCATAAGCAAAACTCTAATCAAAGCATATGACACTGACATATGCATCTAGTCAATTAAGTCCATCCATGGTACACAGTGGAGTCATTTGGTTATCAGATTCGGGTATATCAGATCACCATGATATGATTTCCTCAACTTGCGTCTGATAGTCTTCCCCATCAAAATCATCCAACATAACTTCAACTTGCGTCAATTAGGCCCAACACCCTAACGACAATTTCTCATGTACACAACGAATTAACCACCCTCCATATGCTGGATAAAGCAGGTCCATACGTAATACAGATCAAACGTATCTATTTTCATTTTAATTCTTGAATTTAATAAACAGAGAGGCATAACCATTTTCCGTTTGAAGGCTACCGCACAGCCACATCTATGGAGATAGTTATGTTTATCCGATGGCTGCTGCATTTCAAGACACATATGATAACTTATCGAATAATTAATACGATAATACCAGCCATGGATCCACGATAGGGACCTCATAGCTGAGGCACCCAGTACCCACCGAGCGTCTCTCCAAAAAAAAAAGTACCCACCCGAGCAGGAAATGTCCGAAACACCCCTGCCCCCGTCTAGACGCTTCCGAACTCCCGGACAAAACACACGTATACGAAAGCTACTCATCACGGCAATCCCCGTCACACACGAGGACGCGGCCACGAAATGACCAAACTGCGCCTACCAAAAAGTTAGGACATCGAGGAGGGGTGGGGTTTCCAGGAACTCACCGGCGACGGCGAACGGCGAGATGGGCGGCGTGGACCCGGCCGGCGAGGCCGGTGGCGTGCTGGCGGCGCTCCTCGGCGAGGCCGGGCACCCCGCCGGCCGCTTTATCATGATGCTGCGCGTCACCCTCACCGGCGCCTCCTCGCCGGCGGCCGGCGTCGTCGGCGGGACCACCGTCACCGCGTCC